>JAKSZT010000049.1:53759024-54081698 GCA_026826555.1 Tolypeutes matacus | reverse complement strand
AATATAATATAATATAATATAATATAATATAATATAATATAATATAAATAATCTAGTAAGACCCCACATTCAAGACTGCCAATCAGTCACCAAGTATTTATTAGGCTCCTACCAGGTGTGTGGCACAGGTCTTGAGCATGAAAGCCTTGGGATCTGGCAGTGTTAAGTAGCACCTGTTTCTTCAGAGGAAATCCAAACCAGGAAATACTGGTGACCTCCAGGGACAGCGTGAAGACCCGTGATCACCAGGTGATGGTGGGGGTCTGGAGATTGTGGAGCTCATTGGAGGGGGGCCGTGACCACATGTCACTGCCCCTGCCCAGGCTTCCTGAAAGGGAGACAGTAGGCTGGGCTCGGAGCCCCAAAAGAAGGAGTCCCGGCTTTAAGCTAAAATTTGGGAAAAAGCTTATGAAGTCTCCTTTCCATATCGCCCTATTTTTTTCTAAAAGTACTAACTAGAAAACGGGCTCTGGGGTTCCATATTTGCTGCACTGGCTGCTTGTCCCCAATGCTCCCCGCCACACTTTCTTAGACCCGTGGAACTGACAAGCAAATCAAACATCAAACCGGAAGACTCTGCACCCGGGGCTCCTGCCTAATGAAATATTAGCATATTATTAACATTAGTCGTGGCACTAATCTCCTGTTGATTGCAGCCACTCAGTGTAAAGGAGCAGGAGGTTTATTTAAAAGAGAAAAGGTAGGGGAACCTGGAAGAGGGGGAAGGGAGAGGAAAAGTTACAGTTTGGGCCAGGAATAAGGAAGTGATCTCTTTTCAGACAGGGACAATTAACTCTAAATCAACATGCAACTCACAGTCCCCAGACTAACTGCTTCTTGGCCAGGGTCGGGACAAGTCAGGGTCAGGGGAAGTGTCCTTTGGTGAAGGAAGCCAAGCCTAGGATCACGGTCTCCTTCCTGGACTTTCCTTCACGCAGTACTGAAGTTCTCTGGGCTAACACCCAGGTGCTTGCAAGGGCAGGCAGGAAGGCAGAATCTCCTTCCTACCCCCAGATGTTATGGCACCCTTGGCAGTCCCAGCAGGAGCCAAGGGCTGAAAGCAAATCATTTCGATATCATTTCCAGTGATATACTTGTAATGAGTTCCTTAGGAAAGGTAGGGATGTTTTGGACCAAAAGAGGGTCCGGGCAGAGCATTTCTTACATTCTATAGGTTGCTGACATTTGGATAGGGCAGGGATTAGGAAGAACCTCACTGACAGAGACGAGATTGGGTAGGCTGGGGACATGGCCCTCAGAACAGCCTCTGAAGAGTCATTTTAAGAGGTCGTCCCTAGAGGCAGGCACTGGGAGAGACCAGATCTGGGCAGGACTTTCAAAGCTGGGAATGGGCTTCATGCAGTACTGCTGCACTGACTGAGCACTCCAGATTCTAAGAGTTTTATTTCCAAAAGTTTGGAAGAACTCCACAGTGGAGTTAATATGGGTGCAAACCCCACTCTTCAGTTCTACAGTTCAGTGCCCCTGTTCCTGCTTGACATTCCAGTTGAGGTGGACATGTTCCCCTTCTCCAGGCAAAGGAGATGAGGCACCAACCCACATGACACCAAACAAGTTTTAGCGTCATAGTCTGGTTTCTCTCATCATGTATATGTTAGTTTGGTGCCCTATGCTAGTTTTCAGGGTGCCTCATGTGCCCCCAAGTCATGCTAATCCAGTCATTGGTAGATGCTCCCTTGGACCAATGATCTGAGAAAGAACACTGGAACATGCCAGTTCTTGGCATGGCTGAAAAGCTAAGGAGAAGCAATTCTGGAACTGATGGGACTAAATATAAGCCCTCTTTGCCTGAGGTAGAACTGTCAAATATAGACCACCTTGGTTGTGCATCTTCATCAATATTCACTAGTCCCAGCTTTGTGCAAAGTTCCAAACCAAGAGTTTAATACTGATGTTTGATCTTGCAGTCTCAATTCTGAAACTCAAATTATGCAAATGAAGGTAAAGGATGATATATGTTAACAGGAGAGAGAGGGCAATGGTGGAGACACCAAGAGTGTCAATTAGTACTTAAGGAACCCCTGTTGCTGCAAAAGAAGACAAAATAGTTATGGGAAGGTCCCCAAAGGGAGCATGGAGAAGGAATTTGTGGAAAAGGACAGGAAGATCTTCTGGAATGGGATAGAAATACGCCTTGTTCACTTAGATGTTAAGATGACTCCTAGGTGTGCTTCAAAACTCAGCTTAAGTGTCACCATTAGATGTTGCCTTCTACAATGAAGTAGCACACCCACGTCTTCTCTTGTCACATTCATCTCTGTGTCCAAATAGCTGGCTTCTTCATCTATGACCCTCAACTGGCAGTTGACTGAGGGTAGGGATCATGTCTGCTTAGACCATGTGCCCTCGATATCTAACATCACATCAGACACACAAGAGGATGTGAGGGCAACCTGGCCATGACATTTGTCTTCTTATTGTTTATTCATTTAGCTGGTACAATAAATGGTTTAACTGACTGACTGAATGACTCATCGATAGGAAGGAAGGATGGACAGAGTAGCAGAGGACTTGGGAGGGCCAGAGAGCTGGCAGGCTGATAAAGGTGGACAAGAGCCAGCCCTTCTTGTGGAGGTCTGGAGTCCCGGGGCTCTGATGCGAGATGGTGAGCAGAGCCGTCACCCGTCACTCACCAGTTACTCTTCCAGGTATGGCGGACGTGCGGGTCGTGAATGCCATGCTTATCAGCCTGCTCATCCAGGAAGTCAAACATGTACTTGATGGCCAGGGGCAGGGCAGAGCCACGGTGGGCTGTGCTGAAGATGGTCTCAAAGAGGTCATCCACAAACTTCTGCAGCGTGCCCTGGGGGATGGGGGTGGAGGGACAAGTTCAGTCATAGCTTGGCCCAGGGAGCTTGGAGGAAGGGGAGGGAAGGACAGAGAGTGGCTGGCCTGTTTGGGTGAAACTGCATAAGCCTATGTATTCAATGTATTTCCCCCCTTTCATCTGTCTCTTTCACTGATTAACATTTTCCCTGCACGTGGAAAAGAGAGACAACACTGGTGACTGGACATAAGTAAGCCTTCCTCTGCCAACAACACGGTTTGGTTTAGCACCCTTTGGCGGTGTTATTTTAGCACTTTGCACAGATGCTAATGAACAACTCACTTGGTCAGAGCAGACAAACACAATCTGCTGGTTTTGTTTGGGCACTCTTCACAGTGGCTAATGAACAGTTACTCATTTGGCTCTGCAGAGAGGAGAGGGGAGCCCAGTCTCAGGAGTGAAGGACTAACTGCAGGCAGGAACTGTCCCCAGAACTGGCATAAGAAATTGTGCCTGGAAACTCATTGATGGAACCCAAATTTCCATTGCTAGAGATTGGACATGACACTCTAGAGAGGAAATCATTCCTTCTTTTATACAGCATGTGGAAGAATGTGCAGAGATTGTGGTTAGTCTCTCTCTGTTCGAGAAAGGGTATAGGGAAAAGCTTATGTGCCCACACTGGGAGAGTTTGCCTCTGGCACTGGGTTGGGAAGGATTCTGAGGCTGTATGCTGGGAAGTGATACTGGAACTGATTAGTAGTGCCGACTATGGGTGGAGAATGGAAGGTGCTAGCACACACACCCAGGATTTGTCATTTCTGGCCTCTCGGGGGATGGTGAAGTCTCTTCCCACACCCCGTAGCCTCCCATGAAGTCTGATACCTTAGTAGCCAGTAGTCGTGTCAGATAGATCTCAGACACCATCTTGCTTCCCCGGTCACCCTCCTTCTGGTCCCCATGCTCGTGGTTCTTCACCAGGTGCCACATCTTGACTCCACTTTCCAGGTCGGGGGTGATCATGGGAGTGCGTGAGCGGAGGCTGTCAGGACTGCCGGTGTACCGGATCATGTTTTCTGCCAATGCAATGGCCCTATGTGTGTGAGGCCGCTCAGACTTCCAGCCCGTGGACTCACAATCCAACCCCCACTCTGGCCAAGGCTAACTATCCTCTGTCCCTTTCTGAGATTTGCTGGAGCTGTCACCTCACCTTGCTTTGGTACAGTCCCTGAAACTGGGATGCCTTTCCCTGTCTCCGGGAAAATCCACCACCTCCAGGAAGCTGTGGCTAATTCCACCCACTCAGAGTCCCCTCCCTCCTGCACCCTGCATCACGGCAGCCCTTAATTATTCCATTTGTAAAAATACACGCTTGTACTTTTCCACTTTTCCTTGTAAAAGTGCTCATGTCTCAGGGTGTGTTCTGTGCAGCCCACTAAACAGACTTGAGAGCAGGGAGCCTGTCTCCCTTCATACATGTTGACCTGCTGGGTCATCTTTAACCTGCTCATCTTTGCCCCACCCTCTGGCCTGTGCTACTTCCCCCTCCAGCGCTGTTCGTGGGGTGTGGTGAAAGGAGTACTGGGCAGGAAATGAAGAGGATGGTCCTACGTGCACAGGGACCCGGTGCATGTAGGTAGGTCGTATTCTATCTATTGTCCAGAAAAACGCCCGTGTGAAGTGGGTAGATTTTTCCATCTCTGTTTTACTGATGAGAAAAAGCAGCTCCCAGTGGTCAGGTGACTTGCCCTGAGGCACACGGACGGTGGCAGAACCGGGCTGCCTTCTGACCTTGGACCCCATATCCAGGGCCCTTTCCCCTCCCCCACAGCTGTCTTAGACCCGAGTTTGTACCTTTGCTCAACTGCTTAATAGCAGTGTGACCTTTATAAGTCATTTAGCCTCTTTGCAACTGAGTTATAATTTACTAATCTACATAATAAGGGGAAATAATCATTATTTAATTCACTGGATTGTTAGGAACCTGATATGAGCTCACGAATAGCACAAGAGTGAAAGCATCTTATAGACTGTGAGACACTCATGAAGAGAAGATTTTCTTCTTTTGCTCAGGGATGAAGGTCCTGCTTCTGCATTAGAGTTATAGCCTGGAACCAGGAGGCCTCTTCCCCACTGCCTATGGTCAGACTGCCTGGCTGGACACACCCCTCCCCTCGCCTCCCCGGGGATCTGGGATCTGTGCTGCCCTCGGGACATCCTCTCCTCCCCGGACGGCTTGATGAGATCTTACCGTATTTACTTGCTGAGGTCCTGGAGACTGTGGAGTTGTTCACTGCATTGTAGGCTGTCACCTGCTTGGACACTAAAGCCACCACGGAACCGTCTGGCACCTAGAGGGGAGAAGCTTCTAAGGGCAAGGGCACAGAACTCTGTCACCCCAGGAAATAAGGCCAAGTCAGAATTAACGTGGTCCTAAGGCGCAACAGGTGTCTCGCTGGAAAACTAGGGAACATGGGAGGCTGTGAACTTTCCATGGGAGGAAACAAGACACAGATCCAACACTGAATAGTATTCTATTTGGTTGTTCGTTCCTGCAGTGACTTCCAGCAAGAGCCTCTCACTAGCTTTCTCCATCCCAGTGCTTCCCTCAGAGACCACCTGGCCTAACCTTAAATGCTCAGAGGAATGTCTAAGGAAGGCCCTTTTTCTTGGGGACTCTGCCCATGCCCTGCAGGAAGCATGCATGTCAGCATCTCCAAAGGGGTAGAGGATTCCTGGCTGGGTGACATCAATTTCCCCTGGGTCACAAAGGGAACATGAAGTTCTGGTGAAGAAGTGGATTCAGGGCTTGGCGTCTAGCCTTTGAAAGATCCTGTTATTTGAGGACCAAGGCCTGCCGGGAAATGGATGTCTCCATTAGCTTTTCCCGCCTCCACACTCGCCTCACCTGGTAGTGGGCTAGGGTGTTCAGTCTCTTCCAGTCATTCTCTATCTTGGTGGTGATGTCTTCATCCTGCAGGATCATCCTTGCTCCGCTTCCTTGTCGCCACTCTAGGGGGTGGGGAGAGCAGCGGCACCTCAGACAGGCCCTCCGCCCCCCTCTTCCCCTTTCCTGGAGATCCTGAGCATGCCTGTGTAGCTACCGTTTCAAGGATGTGTCCACAAGCAGACACTTCCACAAGGCGGGGCTGCACACCCCATGGACACTCTCAATGCAGAGGGGCCCTGAGTTTTAGTTCTGGTTGTGAGCCCAAGAAACTGTGACAAAAATGGGCAAAACAGCTCCTGTCCTCCTCAGCCCAGCAGTTTGCTGTGAGTGGTCACATCTGCAAGAAGCAGATGCTCAGAAAATATTAACTGAATGAATGAGGCAGAAAAAACACTTAATAAAGTACTAAGCAAATGCAAGGTAGTGTGACTGCAGCATGGCTCATGTGATTGTAAGGTGCTGGGGCTAATGAAATCCAGGCTGCAGGTTCAATCACTGTACACACCTGTCCCTGTTCCAGGGGTGTGTCCTGCACCCTAAAGCTGGCAGGTGGGTCATCTATGGTAGTGTGCCTGAGTAAAAGTATGTGGCCAGAGCAGCAAAGCCCATTCTTACGAGAAGAAATAGCCCTATCCCCACGAAGTTGAGGTTGATAATATCATCTTTGTAATTCATCCAACACCTAGTTACTTTATTATGTGGGTATTTACCTATATCTCTATAGTCTCCTGGTGGGTCCAAACACCTACAACATGTGGGCTCACTGATGGATCACACATGTGGAAATAGGAGACTGTTTCTCATCAGCCAAATCCATACCACCGTATAGGGCACAAATCATGTGTAGATGGAGAATTGCACATTCCAATCTTGAAAGGAACACATTTGGAAAACCATGTGCTTTCCAGACACACGCAAGCTCTCACATGCATGTGCATGTGCACACACAGACATACATGCTCACACTCACAGGCACACACAAATACACACACACACACACAACAGAAAAGAAAAAATATCCTCTTAAGTTCAAATGTGTTCCAGCCAAGAAGCCAGAAATCTGGTTTCCAGGCAGCCAGGAGCCTGCTCAACTGTTCCCAGATGCAGATAATTCTGAAACTTCCCAAAAGCACAGGAAAGTGCTTTTCAGAATGCAGGAAAGTGCTGGAATGAGTTACCCAGAGGTCCTTGCCTGACCCTGCCATGGGAATTTCCTGTGGCCCACAGAAACACATTTTTGGATTCTCTATCCCATTCCCCCTCTTGTCAAGACTGAGCTCTGGGTCCATGCTTGGCCACAAATTTGCAGCACATACAGCACCCACCCCTCCCTGCCTTGTGCATCTGGTGTGGCCAGAGCCACCATCCCCATTTTATAGAGGAAAAAGTGGCCTGGAAAGAGAGTGGCTTGCCTTTGGAAGTAGCAGAGATGTGACTAAAATCCAAGTCCCTTGCCTCCAGTTCCTGAGGGCTTCCAAGCTGCTTGGTTTAGAGCTTAACTTAGAGGTGGTCAAAGTCATGAAAATATAAGAGTAACATGCTTGTTCACAAAGCTGAGGAGAAGCCGCAATAGGTCTCTGGGGACAGCCCCTTGCTAAGACCTGCTGACAGCACAGGTGGAATTGATTATGGCAAATTAGGGCCTCAGGGCAGCTGGGATAATGGGCAAAAGGGGAAAAGCCCCACTGAGGCAGCTGGACGCTGGTGTTTTATTTCATTTTGTTTGTGGTTCTTGATTTGTTGTTGGTATGTCTGTCTGTAATTCTGAGCGCTGGCACAAAGCAAGAATCGCTAAGCTGGTCAGTCACCTGATATGCTTTCCAGTCAGATGCTGGGGAAGACACCAGCCTGGGCCAAGAAACAAGGGTGGTGGTAGGCTTGATCCCAGCCATGCAATCTGTCTAAAAGTGACAAAAGCTCTTGGTTGTCTCCTGCTGCCTGCTGAACTGCACCTAGGCAAGTCAGAGGCTGGGAGTGGGGTGGGAGGGCAACCCAGAGTCACCACCAGAGACAGGCCAGAGCTCTGCACTTCTCGAATGGGGGTGGGGTGGGGCTGGAAGAAGCAGTGGCCTGAGGTGAGTCTCCTCTGCTGAAATGGCTGTGGGGCTTGCTGGGACTCAACGGAGAAAGTGCCAGCTAAGGGCCTGCCCTCTGGCTGCACTGACACTTCTTACTGATGGAGATGCAGCACATCTTGGTGGGATCCGAACAAGCCACATGTTCCAGGGACATACACAGTGGCAATTGCTCAATGGGGCCCAATGCTGGGCTTCTGAATTGCACAACCCTCCAGAAGTAATACAGTGTGCAGCCTGTATAGCCGTACTTAGCAGCCCTGGCTCTGAGTCCTGACCAGTAACTACATAAGCAAATGAGAGTTAGTCTGTCTCCATATCCCCACCCAGAAAAGGTAAGGCAGAGTATCACCTTGCTTCCCTAGGGAAACAGGGATGATGGATTGTCCTCGTAGTATGAAAACGAAGATGGCGTTTAGACGCCTACCAGCTGGGCTAGTCCAGTACCTGGGAAATACTAAGCACTTGATGACTAATAGATGAATGAAGGAAGGAAGGAATGGAAAGAGTGAGTGAGAGATGGTGACCTATTTTCCAAGTGGGAAAAAGGATTGCACTGTCTACCCATACGTTTGTGCCCCACGGCAGGCAGACAGTGGGTTACAGTTGGACACAAATGGCAAGCTGCTTGTTAACAACCTGGGACAAAGGATGATCTGAATTCTTCAGAAACACAACCAGGCTCCTTTACATTATAATCACCCATTCTTCCAACTTTAGGACCTGGAAAATTAGAGCAGCAGGTTGAAAGGTAGACCTGGCGGTCCTCATTCTCAAGCCACTGATCATTCCACTCACCAGATGAGTTCTCTTCAACAGGCATTTACTGGATTGTTCCTCTGTGCCTGGCTCTGCACTTGCTCATCTGGACACACAGACAAGAGGGGCCCCTGTGCTACAGGTATTCTCAGCGGGGAGGACATGGACATAACTCAGAACACTACACTATACACACGCTACACGCTACAACGTGGCTCCCACCACACTTGTGAGTCAATCAAGTGTCAGGATGTTCAGGGGAGGAAAAGAGATGGCTGGATTCGAACCCTGAGCTGTGGCCAGATTGGTGCTGCCTGGTATATGCTGCCTTCACTCAACTTTATACCTTGACCTCTAGGAATCCAAGCAGGCCACTGGCAATTTTCCTTGGCCCGTAGCACTTCCCTTTCCACAAAATCGAGTTGTGTTGCCGGAGTGTACACACGCTTTCCCCCACTGGCTTAGATTTGCAGGCAGTGGTCATATGCAGGGGGCAGTAGAAGATGGCCAAGGACAGGCAAGAAATACACACTCTTCAGAGGCAACACTTGGCCCCCAGGTGCAGAGACTACAATGTGAGGCCTCCTGGGTGTCCCTCCAGTCTGGCTCCTGTCTCTGGGGGGAACCACTGGGCAGTTGGTAGGTAGGAACTGGTACCTTTTTGGCATTTATCTCAAAGTTAGGAATGTGCCCTGTTTTAGTTTTCCAAAGGGCTGCTGATGTAAAGTACCAGAAATCTGTTGGCTTTTATAATGGGGGTTTATTTAGGGTAAAAGTTTACAGTTCCAGGGCCATGAAATGTCCAAATCGAGGCACCATAAGAGGTGCTTTCTCACCAAAGTCAGCTACTGTTGATCCTGGCGTTGTTGCCACGTGGTGAAGCAAGGTGGCCGCCATCTCTGCTGAGGTCTCTGCCTTCCCCTCCAGATTCTACCGTCTCCTGGAGGTCAGCTGTGAGCAGCCAGGCATAGGGCTTATCTCTTTCCAGCCTCCTATAGCAGCCTCAGCTGTTCCGCTCTCTTCCCAAGTTCAGCTTTAAGCTATCAGGTATGTAGCAGGGCTGGTCTCCTCTTGAGCTGCTCTGTGGGCCCAGCCTCTTGGGGGCTTTGTGCTTAAGCAGTCCTCTTTCTCCCATTGCAGAATCAAATATGCCAACTCCTTTTTTCCCTGTGTCCATGTGAGTTCATTTATATCAGACACAGCAAGGGGATGGGGACTCAATCTAAGTCATGCCCACTGACAAAGTCCAATGAAAAGCCCTAAAGCAATCTTATCAAGTAATCTAATCAAAGACCCCTTAACCGAATTTAATGAAATCAAAGGGTATCACACCCAGAGGAATAGTGTACAAACAAAATATTTCTCTTTTGGAATTCATAAAATAATTTCAAACTGTCATGTGCCCTAAGATATCAGTATGAGGATAGTGAGTTGATAGAGAAGAAGGGAGTTAAGGAGGAGAATGCTTAGCTTTGCTTTTAGGTCACTCTAGCCTATTATTTGTGTTGCTTTTATACAGACAAATTTCTACATGCTTTTTCCCCCTGAAATATCAGAAAGGTAAAAAAAAAAAAAAAGAGTCTATGTCCCCTCCCATACCTAGTCCTGGAGAATGAAAGCCCAGAGGGACGGGTGGCTGGTGTTGGCAGCTCTGTGCCTGGCGCCGGCAAGAAAGAAGCAAGGAATATGCATAGCCAGCCCAGCTGGACCCAAATTGAGGAGAGAGTCTGGGAGTACACCTGGAAGGAAGCTCCGTATTCTCTGGCATAGAAGAATTTCAGTAGGCCGACACTGAAGGCCTCCGCTCCCCTCAAATCCTCATTCTTCTCTGCTCAGGGCCCTTGATCCCACCCTGTTGGCCAGAACACACTTCCACTTCCATTTTTGCCCAATTTCCTCCTTTTCTGAAATTCCTCCTCCAGACCAACTCTTGCCTATATTTTCCCCAAACTCATCATGGGCTGTAAATCAAAATGGTAGACATGGGCTCAGGCTTTCAGAGCACTGAAGGTCATACCACATTATGACCTTTTCTCAACAGGAGTACTGGCCATGAAGCTCTACTGAATAAAGCACGGGCCTGAAAGGCAGTCCACTCTCACAAACTGCATGGTCGCTTCATGTGCTCTCAATCCCACCACAGGAGAAAAGAACTGGAGAGCAGGCAGGGTCAGCTGACGATGAGGCAGGCCTGCCACCTCCAGATATGGAGGACAGCATCTGGTCCCTTTGCAATGTGTACGGTTGGTTGGATCAGCCTCACGAGGCCCCTGAACAAGGGCCGTATCTAATTTTATGCTCTGTGTGTTGTTACATATTCAACATTTGCTCAGTTTTAATAGAAGTAATAGAAAGAAGCAGAACCCCGGTCTCCTCATTCCTCATACAGCATTCTCTTCACCAGATAGGCTTCCTCTGTCTTGCCTATTAAAATAGCACTAAAAATATCTTTTGTGCCCACACCCCACTCTCTATGAGGTGACCCCATTAGAAAAGCTGAAGGGCAATGTGGCAGCTCAGCCAATGGCCAATGTCTTCAGGTAAATGTCAGGCCTTTCTGACAGTTTTTGCCTGCCTTCGGGGCACAGAGAGGCTGGAAAATACCTCCGAGGTACCCGATGACCTGAGGCGCTAGGCTCGTTGATGGCCTAAATGAAGTCTGGACTGAGTGACCCCTCAGCGCCCACTTTGCATCTGCCGTCCTCTCTGCTAAGAGGCATCTCCTGTGGCCGCCATATTGAAACTCCAGATCCAGGAAGGCTTAGAGGTCCAACTTCACACATTCAAGTAACACTGACTGGGTGCCCACGGTGTGTCGGGCACTGTGCTAGCAGGGCAGTATTCAGAGTTCAACAAGGCAAACAACATAAACAAAAGCCCCTAAAGAGCTCCCTGGGTGGAAAAGTTGTGCAAGAGAACAAATAACCATGGGCCCAAGTGACCAGGGCTGGAACGGAGGCGAGAGAGGAAGGGCCCCATTCTACCTTCAAATCCAGGGACCAGGAGGAGGAGGCTGGGGGATGGGACCCAAGCCACTCTGCACATCTGCCAGCTGGTGAGCTCCAAGGGCATGCCTGGCCAAGAGCCCTGAGCCCCTCAACGCCCAGCTGCTGTGACATGTCGGCAGCAGGACCAGGAAAAAGTGCTGGGAGAGGACCCAATAGGACCAGAGTGTGACTGCCACGAAGCTGAGGAAACTGACCCCGGAACGGGAGCAACTATCTAAAAATGTTTTGTTTAAAAAAATGATTTTATTGTGAAGCTAAGTTCTAAAATATGAAATGACTGAATTATGAAACCCAGTGCTTAAAAAAAGAACTTCCTAAGAAGAAGTGCATCGTCTGCATTAAAGGTACAGGTCTTTATAAACTGTAAAGAGATCTCCACATTAGTTGTTGCTATTTGGGGATGTCTGGGGAGAGGTAGGAAAAAGAAGGCTGTCCTCTGCTACTCAGTTTAAGGGAGAAGTGCTAGCTAGAGATGAATAGAGATTCTTGAATATGGAATACAGCAGCTCCGGTGTCATGCCAGGCGGTGTATTGGGTAGAAGCAGTGTTAAAAAGGCAGGTGATGGGCGGTGTAAAGGAGGAAAGGTGACCCTGGCATTCATATGCATGGCACCAAGAGAAAACGGCTGGCTTTGACCTCTCTCACAGCAGCCCAGTAGCCTCGTGCCCTGCTCCAGGCTCCAAGCACAAAGGACAGAGACACTCACAATCCAATTTGTTACACTTCCACCTTCCAGGGAGAGAGGGAGGTGAAATAAAGAAAAAAAAAAAAATCCCATTATCTTTATCTGTCCTTCCCATCAGGTGCAGTGGTAAATGCAAACTGGGGAGACAGCTGCTGTGAACTCTTTATATTTCACTCAGAAGATAGTGTATCTTTTTATTGCATACAGGAATTACTTATTTGAAAAAGTATATCCTTTCAGCATGACTTGAGTGGCAAGACAGAAATGGGGTGGAGGAGTTCCGGGGGCTATTGATAGAGCATTGGCATTAAATGGGAGGACCCTCTGGAGGTGTCACAGGCAGTAGCAAAGAGAGGAATGGGGTCTGCGGTCTGCAGCTGAGAAGGCACAGGAAGGCACCGAGTGTGATTCACTGTCCTTTCTGCCTCCCTGCTATGTGACTACCGCCCAGGCACTGGGTATCTCTGAGCTGCAGCTTTTCCATGAGTCCAGTAGAGCTAAATGGCACCAAATATTTCTTCTGGGGAGCAAAGGGAGGAGACAAAAGGGGTGCCTCGGCTTAGACAGAAAAATTGTCGTATCTTCTGCTACTGTGCTAAGAAATGAGGAGCTTTCCCAGTCATGTTGGTACCCCCGTGCCTGGCACATAGTTTGCCACAAGGTAGGTGTTTAATATACATTTGTTGAAGTGTTTAGAGATGCATGTGGGTACTCCATGTGCCTCAATAGCTGTGGGTGGAAAGGGGTATTATATTGGAGGGGACACCTTCATGTTCAGCAGAGTGAGGTACCCCTTGGGCTCTGTGCTTTGAGAACTCCCCAAAGGTCCACCTGCCCAAGCACATTCCCCAACCACCTGCCCCTGTGACATTGTTCCCTCCCCAAGTTCCAGCAGATGTCAATGAAGGTGGGCTCTCTGCTTTCCATGCGATTCCCATCTTGGGTCATGGATGCCTGGAACAGTCTGTTGAAGGGGAAGGAGGTGTGGTGGGAGAGAGGCATTTGTCGGAGCAATGAATGGAAGTGTTGGGAATAAGACAGGAAGGCAACCTGGGCCCACAGTGACTAAGGGGAGAAGGGACAGGGCTGGAATTATTCGGGACAATTACAGGCTGGTTTAACACGTCTTTACTTCTGGCTTGGGACAGGTCACCTTGTCTTGACAGGGGCTGGGCCTCCATCCAGAGGAGGGGAAGAAGTACAGGGCAGGGAGCAGGAGGGGGAACGTCAGGTTTTGGGGAGAGGTAAGTTTGCCTCTGTCCAGCCTGTGTACCTATGTGCTATGTGTCCCTTCAGATTACTTGTCCAAAAGAATCACACCTTACATTTCTAAATTGCTGCAAGATGAGGAAAACTCTTCTCTCTCCTTGGGAGCTATGAGGCTGACTCAAATAGTGTGGAAGCAGCATTTGCGTCTCTGAGTTGTCATGAGATATGACTTTGGCAAGAGGAAGCCCAGGGATTTGGGGGTAGCTCCAAACCCTGGGTTGATAGAGAAACAGGAAATTCCAGAAGAGCACCCATCCTGGATGAGCTGGGAGGCCTCTCCAGGGAGCTTCCCCAGTGGGAGGTCTCCCCTCTTTGGCTTCTCCCTTTATCCACGCCCCCCCCACCACCATGGCCACCTCATTCCTCCAGGCGTGGCCATAAGACGCGCCCAGCAGTGTGTGTGATGGGGGAAGAAGCCTCTTTTGTCTCTTGCATCCAAGAAGTATGAGCAGTTATGCCACTGGACAGCCAGCCCCTCCTGGGCAGCGGGGGCCCTTCCCTGGCCTTTCTCTGCCCTGGGAGCCAAGCAGCCCTCAAGCTTCCTTCCCTCCTGGTGGATGGTGGCACCTGCTTTGTGTGTTGCAGTTTCCACTACAAGTGGTTTATGACTTGAGCTGTGGATGCTTTACATCTTTTCATTAATGATTTGCTGTGCTGGGCTTGCACCCCCAGGCCTTTTAAGGGAGCAATTTTCTAAAGCTAATGAGCAGCTCCTTCATCTCCCATCCTCAGTGAGTGCAGTTTCCAGGTGGAGAGGACAGGTCCTGAGCCGTACCGACCAGCTGTGAAATGTTCTCTCTCTAGAAGACCAAGTAGACACAGAAGGGATGTTCCCTGGTTTTCCTTCCAGAGATGGGGTTGAGATGCTTTTGAAGCATCAAGTGTGGAATCCACCACAGAACTTTTCTGTTTTTACCCACCCCATTTGTCCTTTTTTTTTTTTGATAAGAAAGAGAAGAGATTCCTGTGCAAAAATTCAGCTGCCTCTCATCAGGTATGTTGTCACCTGCTGCTCTCCCTCATGAAGAATCACCCCCTTTCCAAGCATCGGAAAACGTACAGTTCTAGATGCATCTGCACACATGAACTCTGTCTGTGTTCTGGAACAACCTTTTCAAACACACTTTCAAGCAAGAAGATAAATGTTCTTAGGACAGCTTTTCCTCTTAGCTCCATTAATATCAGAGTTATCATCTCACCCAGTTTGCAGATAAGGCCACTGAGAAGGCAGGTTCCACACATAAAACAAACATATGTTACCTGGTTACCCTACTGAACTCAAATCTCCCTGAAAAGCCACTCAAGGACACCCCACTTTATTATTTGAGGGTGGGGAACATGGGCACTTCCCTCCCAATGACTGTTTTCTGTCCCACTGATACTGTAACCACCCCTTCTGCTCATTAGCCTAGAATCTGTGTGATGGCAGAGTTACCCGTGTATGGGCACAAACACCTACCCCGACCCTAAGGGTTGAAGGGCTGGGGCACATACATGGAGACATGCCATCACCACTCATGAATGTGTCCTCCTTGTCCCAGAAACAGTGCACTTGGAGACACCTCCAAAGGGAAGAGGACACACGCCTGCCCATTGCTCTCCCTCAGCATCAGGGCTCCGGGTGCAGAGCCACAAGCAGAACAAAAGGACAAAGGTTAAGTGAGGCAGCGGGAATTTACGTTAGTAGAACTTCCTGACTCTAAGAGTCTTTCGGCATCAGAGTTTGGGGGGAGGTGAGGATGAGGGCAGTGGCGGGGATGAAAATTCCCTCTGGATTGGACAAAATCGCCTAGAAGCCCATCTGTCTTGGACAGCTTAGCTGAAGCCAGCTTAGAGGCCAGATGGGTGGATTAGGGGCCTCTGGAGGGCCCTCCCACCCCATGTTGCCATGACTCTCCAGGCACAGGCACTGATACACACACAAATGCCTTTCTCTCCACACCCAGGATCAACAAGCAGACATATACAGTTTCCCTACCAGTACTGTCCCCAGAATCAATAATAGGAACAGCCAATATTTACTGAGTGGATGCCAAGGGCCACGCATGGCATTATGAGACTTTTACATGCACCATCTCATTCAATTTTCACTATGAGGCAGGTACTATTGTTATCTCCATTTTAGAGGTCAGGGAACTAAGGCACAGAAAGGTTAAAAAACTTGGTGAAGGTCACACAGCTAGGACTCGGCAGTGCTAGGACTCAAAACGAGGAGTGTTTGAATGTGACCTATGATGCTGAACTGCCTCTCCTCATCCCCAGCCTCCTCACAGCCTGGGGCTCCCCACTAGGACTTCCCCAGGACAATATCCTATGAAACACTCTGGAGAACGGTAACTAGATCTAAGGATGGCTGGCTCTAAGTGGCATGCCCTTGTTTATATAGGCTATGCAATCTATTCATGGAACATTCAAATGAAATGTCATCCTGCTCCCCAGTAGGCTGTCACATCTCATTTTTCTCTCTTCATTTGCTCCATCCTCTGTTACTGACCCAGATCCCTCATGCCTTAGGTATTCAGCAAAAATTACAGACACAAAACAGAGGGGAAAGGAAGAGCCTGGGGGGACAATGAGAGTGGTGGAAGATCGTGGCCCACATGGACTCAGACTAGTTGACTTTGCCCCTAAATTCCCTTCGCTCCAGTTATGACTGCCACTCCTACCTCTGAGGCTACTCAAAAGGCCCCAGAGGCATAATCAGACAGCCAACGGACCCCTCTCTGCCTATTCCTCACTTTGCCGACTCTTGCCAGCTCCAAGTAGGTCATGAAGCCAAACCCTGGGGTCCTGGAGGCCGCTCATGCCTGCCTCCCTCCAGCCCATGATTCTCTCCCCTCTGCTCTCTGCACCCCAGTCCTGCCTGGCTGCTGCCAGCTGAAGGCAGGAGGTGCTTCGGAGGCTTCTCCTCTCAGAACCTACTCACCCAGGTCCATATCCGCAGCCTTGGGACGGTGGGAACAGGGCACGTTCTTAAAGATGGCATCCAGAATCTTCTCTTTGACCTGAGTGATGGTGTCACAGTTGAGGATTTTCACTGGGATCTCGGGGCTGTTGACATTGTCTGGGTTGACACAGCTCAGGACCTGGGGGAGGGAGGTGTTGGGAGGGGAGAGAGGAGGCATATAAAGGAGACTCAGCATCATTCTGCCATCCAGGCTTGAATGCCTCCTCTTCCAGGGTGGTCTGGAACAGGGGTGGTGGTGACCCCAGCCCATGTGTGTGTCCCACCAAGCATGCTGCCCTTTCCTGTCCATACAAGCAGCAAAACACTACGGTTTCAGTGTCATTCCAGAAGGAAGAGTGGCATATGATTCCCTATCAGGACAAACTTCGTTACGATCCTGACTTTCAACGGAAATACTGTCCAAGCCTGTGGGTGCAGTGAGGGAGCCTGCTCTGGAGGAATGCTGCCTGCACACACATGCATTGCCCCCCTCAGGTGCTTGCGGCCAGACCGCAGCAGCACGCTCCCAGAGCCCGCCCACCCCGAGCCCACCCCTGCCCCCATGTGCGTGGACCAGTCTCATAGCTCCCTCTCAGATGGACATGGACCCTCAGAACTAATGGGAACCTGGCTCCTTTCTCCAAAGATTTCACAAGCTTTGATTTTTGTGAGGGTTTCAGATGGATCAGAGGATGGAGAATCTCTAAGAAGATTAATGTGCTTTTTAAAAATATATAGGTGCCCTTTAAAATTTGTAGGTTCGGGCCATCTGAGATCTGTTCCTGGCTCTGAACTTCATGAAACCTTGTGTTAGGGGAAGAGGTCGGTGTCCTTCCAGGCCTCAATTGTTAGCTGGAAAATTTAAAAGAGTCTATTTAAGCACCCAACTATACAATTTGCTCTCCTTTAAAACGTTCTGGGTCCTTCCAAGGGTTTTCTTCTCTGGCTGTTCTCAGAGTGGGCTTGTTCTATGTTGATGAGACTGTGTGGGATGCTGGGTGGACCACAGTGGAGTGGATGGGTTCTTTGGGGAACAGAAACGAGCTGGGTCAGAAGGACCAAGGCAGAGAGGCCTGGGCAGTCCCGGGGAACCTGTGTCCATGTGACCATGCCATTTTGGGCTCTGGAACTCTCCCTCAGACCCTGCTGCCTGAGCCCTCTGCGTCTCTCCTTCTCTGAACTTTCACTGCCCCGTAACCATTTCCCAGTTGCCATGTCTGGTTTGCAGAGCCAGACAATACCCTTCCTCCCCTCCCCCCCCCCCTGCTCCATGTGGTGCATTAGAACCCTGGCCCCTAGACGCCTGCCTTTCATTAGCAACCAGACTGCCATGAGCTCAAACGTGGACATGCTTGTTCCATTAAGCAGAAAAAAATTCTCCTAAATCTATAAAACCAAATTCTCACCTTCAAAATGTCCTAAATGGAAAATGATGGTGAAAGGAACTCTGGACCATATGTTCCTTCTGAGTGCCCCTCTCCCAGACACCCCTTACTCTAAGAGCCTTCCGGGACCCTCCTCACCACTCTGTAGCCGAGCACAGCCTGACCGATGGGAGCTGCTCTGGCCGCTCTTGCCGCCCTGTCCTCTCGGCCAGTGGTGGGGAGGCTCAGCCTCCCTGGGGCAGCAACATGCTTCTGGGCTTCCTCCTCCGAGACCCGAAGGCAGAGACCTGAGTCAACCATGTGCTTTGCATATGGTCTCCTGGCACAAGGGTTCACAGAGGCCTGGTAGGAACAACTCCCTGGACCTTTTAGGGCAGGGATTTACCTTCCTGAGAGGGAGCAGGGGCCCCATGGAAGGACACTCGTCGCTTCTCCAGGCAAAACAATTTCCATTTCGTTCCCCTTAACTCATGGTCTCTCTTTCCCAAGTCTTTCAACCCTTAATGGATGTTCTTTTCTGACCCACACCAATTTCTTCACATTCTCCTTAAGTTGAGTAACCTGAAACTGGGCTCAGTGTGCTAACAATAGTTTGGCCTCTGGAATAAAGGATGCCGCAATTTGGGGACAGAGTATTATTATAACTCATTGTGCTGAATTCAATATTGTACTGGGAAGCTGCTGCTGAGAGTAGCAAAGGGAGTGCAGAGGGGGACACCAGGCAGGAGCACTTAGACCATAGTTCTGCCTCATTAAGAAATCTATATTTTTGGAAGTTTTTTTTTTTTTTTTACCTTTCCCTTTTTAATCGGAGCCTCTGCCTCTCTCCTATGGAGCAGTGACTGCAAGGAAGCAGTGGCCTCATTCACAATCTGCTCCTGTGAATCCTCAACAGAACCACCCTGACAAATCTGTTAAAATGCCTACTGGGATTCCCGGTGCTCTCTGAATATGGGCGTGGGACAGGCGGGTGATGTCATTGCCTGCCAACAGCAACGGCTTTGTCCAGAGCTGTGGGGCTGTCTCCCCAGCTGGCCTCAGGGTCTGGGATTCACCCCCGGCTTCGGGGTTGTCGGGGTTGTCAGAGAATCACGGCGCTGCCCAGCTCTACCAGGCTCTGCCCGCTGTTTGTTTCATTTCCTGATAACTGCTTGTAAGATTCCATCTATTCTCTGTCCTCTTTTTTCTTTTCCCTTGGCTGCCTCTCTTGCCCCCATTCTGGGGTCCCAAAGTTCATCCTTGATCTCATTTTCTCATTCCTTCCTTCCACTTCCTCTCCTCTCCCCTGGAAGATCACAAGTCTCTCCAAAGGAAACCTAAGAATGAGCTCCCAGGCCGGGAGAGGTGGTGGGCAGCTGGTAGGCAGACAGGGGGTGGGGGTGGGGTGAGGAGCATCACTGAGCCTTACCTCCTTCAACCTTCTGGCCAACTTTAGGAAGTAGGTACTATTATTATCTCCTTTTAGTAGGTTCTATTTTTATCCCCAGTTTTCAGATAAAGAAACTCAAGCTCAGCTAGATTAAGGGACTCACCCCAAATCACCTAGCTGGTCGGAGGCTGGGCTGAGCCCCAGGTCTGATTCCAAACCCCGTGCTCTTAAACATTAAGCTATGTTGCTCCTATGGAGGCAGTTTCTATAAGGAGAGGGAGTCTGACTTTGATAGACGGAGACCCCCAAGTTCCTTGGACACACCCCTTAATCCACTAGGCCACTCCAGCCTCAAATTAAACAGCTCAGGTCATGGTCATACCTGACATATGTGAGTTTAGACCAGTGAGCAAATGTGGGCTTCAGAACCATGAGAAATGATTTCTAGTTTTTGCCCCTCCATGCCCCTTTCCCCCACCTGATTGGTTCTGTGAGGAGCAGATTCTCCACGCGGGAAGAAGTGATGAGAAGGAATTCGCTGGAGGCTGCCGGCCAGTGCACAGGTCCTGGACCCATACTAGTCTTTGCTCAAGTGTGGCTCAGATGTGCCTGAGCCAGTGGTTCCCCCAAAACCAGATGGCCTGGGGTGGTGGCACAGAGGAAATCTGACGTGACAGGCAGAGATGGAGCATCTGGCTAGATCCTAGCACCTGACAAGATGAAGAACTGGCTTCTCAGCATCTCCACAGTCCTCTCTGCTGAGAAGAGGCTGCCGGGACCAGAGCCCAGTACCAGAGCAATGGGGGAAAGCAGTCGTCTTACCAAGGTTTTGTAGTCAATCTGCTGGCGGATGAGCTTGTCCTCGCTCAGGGAGTAGCGGGCCTCGCCTGTGATGGCGTCAATGGGGCCTTTCTCCATCTGCTGCTTGATGGCGCAGAACAGGGAGAAGAGGGGCTCCCCAGCACACTCCTGGACACAGAGGGGAGACATGCCCAGGGCAGCCTCTGGAGTCCCGACATTTCCTTCTCCAGAAGGCTGTTTTCAGCTCCTTTTCATTTCCTTTCTCCTGCTCCCATATGGCTTTCTCTCCATTTTCAATGCCCTCTTCTCCAACTCTTTACCCTTCAAACTCACCTCTCTCCTGGCTCTTCTGATCACAGGGTCTTCTGCTCTGCCCTCTCCTACTCCTTTCTAGAGCTCCCTCTTCTTTCCTCCCTCTCTTCCTCTTTGTTCCTCCTCCCCCACCCATTCCACACTTTCTCTGAGGCAGGGGTGAGTCCTCTGTGGTATAAACTCCTCAGAAAACAAGCTAATAAGTGGAAGCCAAGCAGTTCTTCCACCTCCGAGTCACATCCTTGGCTTATCTGCCACCAGTGTGCAGCTTCTGTACCTGCCCAGGACTCTAATTAGCCTCGGGAGGTCTGGGCTGGGAGATACAGAGAGGGTGAGGGAAGAGGGGAAGCAGGGAATTAACAGGTGGGTTAATATGAGCTTAAAGTGGGAATTTAGGGCCTTCTCCGAGGCTGGATCTATCCCCTCACCTGGGAGAAAACCGACTTGTAGGGATTGTGTCTCTCAAGCTAGGAATGCAGGGGCTCTGTCCTCTGAGAGGAGCAGGATTCTGCTCTTCTCAGCGATGAGGGGGGATTTAGTTTCTTGTTGGGGTTGTAAGCGCCTGGCCTCATGAGGGGTGTGGAGTGAAATGGGGCCGGCTGGGAACAAGGAAGCTTAGTACCTAGGCTGGAGTATCCGAGGCAAGGGCCAGATTACTCCGACCCCCCCCCCATCCAATCCTACCTTGAGGAACTTGTAGAGCAGGAACGTGAACCAATTGGTCAGCATCTTTTCAGCCACCGACTCGGTCCTGTCACCAGTCATGGAGGGAACCAGCAGAGCAAGACAAAGGCAAGAGCAGCTGGTCAGAACCCACAGACCAGAAAGGCAGCGGAAGAAGTCTGCACTGACTTTGCTGAGATTCCTCTATATTGATAAAATGAGCTCTTCCCACAACATAGGAAGATGACATTCAGGCTCCCAGATGAGGTTTTTGTGGGAGTGGCACTGTCCAGCAGAACTTTTTGTGATCATGTGACAGTTCTCTGTACTGTCTCTATGGCAACCATGGGCCACATGTGGCTAATGAGCACTTAAAATGTGGCTTGTGTGATTGACAAACTGAATTTCCCATTTTATTTACTTTTAATTAATCTAAATTTAAATAGTCACATGTGGCAAGTCAGTTATTATATTGGCTAGTGCAGCCTTAGAGAACTTTAAAGGATAAATGTGTTCCTTTGGGGAAGAGAAGAAAAGCAAGAAACTTAGGGGATACTAACTTGACAGTGGATAGAAAGAATGGGTTGGGAGAAGGGGTTTGTGGTAAAAGGGCCAAATAGGCCAGACTGAACCGCACAACCTAAGCGAAAGCCCCCAAAGCTGGCAAAATCACCAAGCTATACAGCTAGATCATCTTGAGAGTTGACAAAATTGTCCTATTTCAAATGCTTCTACAGACACACACTTCAGAACACCCCTTGGAAATTCTGCAATGACAGGAAGTTCCTTCTTGAGTCTAACATGATTCTGTCATGCTACAACCCAAGTCCATTTATTTTTTCACTTGGGAAGTAAAGGCACCACAGCTGTGCTGTCTGCCAAAGGACATTTTTGGTTGCGTCTATTTAGAGTGAAACAAATCATGCTCATACTTGCACTAAGCGTGTGGCCACTTATGGAAAGAAACCACCCAATCCAGGTATATTGGGATAGAGTTTAAAGTTGCCATTGCCAGAAACAGCTACTAATGAAAACCCCAAGGCAGCCAGGCAGCTGCCAGCACAAAATGAAGCTGGGAAGTGAAGAGAAGGAGGAATATAAAAAGGACGGGGGGTGGGGGTGGGGGGCGGGTAGCCAGGGACCAAAAGAAAACAAGGAGATAGAGAAGAGAAGAGGGAGAGTGAATTGAAAACATGAGGAGACACACAGATACAGTGCAAGACCACGCCGTGAAATTGTCTGTGGGAGCTCTGCCAGGCGGCAGCAACCCTAGAATTATGCCAGTGGGTGGCTGCTTGGTGGAAGTAAAACAAAAATCAAAACGAGCTACCTTGCTGTTTCCAAAGCTGTATGATTGCTCCTATCTGTAGCAACCTTTTCGCAGCTGTGCAGGTGAAGGTTCACTGCACCAAGAAAAAGCCTGAAGTAAACACTTCTGAAAGCCAAAGTCATCCCCTGGAACAAGTGGGGGCCACCAAGGCCCAGCCTCAGATCTAGGGCCAAGGACAAAAGACAGGGGGATGGGCAAACAGAAGCAGGCAGCAAATGGGTGATTCCAGGTAGAGGACTGAATGTCATGACTTGGAGCTGTCCAACTTAAGATACGCAAAGGCTAAGGACACTGGTCTAACTCAGTCCAGAGAAGAAAGGGCCGTCAAGTATAGAAAGTCCTCTAGTGGGAACACACATAGAGTCATAGTCTCTATTTCCTACAAGGCTGAAGCCGCAGACTATGGCTATGTCTTTACATATAGCCTTGTGGGTTTCAACAGTGTTGAGTGTGAGGCCTCCACCAGCACAGTGGCGGCCCAGCGCAGCAGGTATCAGGAGGTACTTGCTGGGGTGCATTGGGTGAGCTGCAGCTAAAGGGCTTTAATTCAAACACAGGCTAGACCAGTGCAGCTCAAACTTTTATATGCATTTAAATCATCCAAGTTTTCTTGTTAAGATGCAGATTTGGATTCGGTGGGTCTGGTGTGGGGCCTGAGAGGCTGCATTTCTAGCCAGCTCCTTGAAGGTGCATGTGCTGTTGGTCCACAACCAGCACTTCAAGTTGCAAGGGGTCAAGCCTCTGCTCCTGAGAGGGTGAGGTGGGTTCCTAGAGAGGCCCTGGGGTCTCCTTCCTAATTCCAGTTCTGATATAAGTAAAGCCAGGGCATGGTCTAAATGGCCTCTGAAGATTCCATGAAAGAATAATTCCAGAAGAAAGGATTAAAATCAAAGGACTATAAGGGCAGATAAGAGAGGAAGAAGATAAACAATAGTGGGCAGCTGGGTTCTTCTAAGAGGGCATCTAGTGCAGCCCCCTGCCTCCGGGCAGGTCAGTGCCTTAACCGTGGGGAGGACAGCTCTCCTTCCTGGAGCACCACCCTGGTTTCCCTGGAAGGCATATGTGCCAGGCCGGGGGGCTGGGCTGGGCTAGGGAGCTCTTGGCCTGCTGCCCACCCCCTTTGCTGCCCCCAGGTCGTGCCCCTCACCGCCTGAGCAGCAGCTTGGGGTGGTTCTTGCTCTCCAGGTTCTTGTCGATGAGGTCGGCCAGCAGCTGCTTCAGCACGTCGGTGGCATACTCGAGCTTGCTCTGCAGCACAGTCATGATAAGCGAGGCCACGTTGCCGCGGTCGCGCATGGAGAAGCTGCGCTGGGCCTCAAGAGTGCGGATGAAGGACAGCAGGAACACCTTGTTGTTGATGAGCTGGGCAAAGAGCTTCAGGCCTTTCTCCACGCGCTCCTGCCGGTAGCCTGGAACCTGGGGGAGAGACCGAGGGGAATCTGGCTGCTGTCTGGGCGGGAGAGGGGGGCACCGGTGAGCTCCCCGTGGGGTAGGCTGTGGTCACACTGTTGACCCTCCCAACTCTGCTCACTGGGGGTCACCAGATCTGAGCCTCTGGCTAACCTACTGCTCACCCTTCTCCAGGCCTGGGGGTCCTGTGGACAGACCAGTGGTCTCAGAGGAGGACTTCTGGGTTCCCCAGGGGCTGTGGCACCACCACTCTGTGTGACCTTGGCAAGTCCCTTTACTTCTCTGGGGGCACAAATTGATTCATCTGAAAAGTGTGTGTGGGGGTGTGCTGAGTCTAGCAATCTCTAAAGAACTCCCTAACTCTAACAGCCAATATATTCTTAGGGACTCTTTCTGAGAGCCTGTTCTATCCAGGGGAAGAGAAGGGAGAAGAGTGTATCTTCCTGCCAGCACCTTCTGTTCATTTGGAGATCCCTGGGAGGGGTCATGGTGTACAATCCATTCAACAAACTGAGTCAGCCACTGAGCTAGGCAGAGAGGATACATCTCTGAGATGTGTACAATGCTCCCAGCAGCACAACTTCAATAGTCCCCAAAGGGAAATACCCAAATGTCCAGCAACGAGAAAAGGGATGGAGGAATTGTGGTCTAGTCACACAACAGGATGCTCCATGGGCATGAGAATGGAGGGCCTATTTGTTACTCACAATGTCTAACACATGAATGAAGAAAGTCAGGCATGAGAGAGGACAAAATGCAAAATATCATTTAAATAAAGATTTAAAAGATAGGGATAGTGAATCAGTGGCGGTAAGAAAATGATTGTGCTGGGGGGTGGAGTCAGGGAGGGGGGCGCTCAGGGCTTCTGGAATGCTGGTTCCATTCTGCGTCTTTATCTGGATGCTGGTTGAGGAGTGTGTTCGCTTGGTGGAAATTCACCAAGCCCTGCACTGTGTGCACTGACAATTTGTGCATTGCTCTGCATGTATACTTCAACTAAAACAAAAAGTTTACTTAAAAATCAAGCCATAGTCTTATGGGGGAACTGAGGCTGAATGTATGTAAAATATTTAATAAAGCCTACTGTAAATATGTGGAAATGGATAGAGTTGATGGCAGCACATTATAGTGAGTATAACTAACTGCTGATTTATAAATGTAATTGTGGCTGAAAGGGGTAGTCTAGGGAGGTGAATTTTAATTGAAAGACAGCTTGAGGATAATCTGGGGATATCTGTGGTAGATGAGGATTGAGGTTAATAATATAAAGACAAGAATGTTCTTCTAGTTTATCACAAGGTATTAAGAATATGGTGATACATGGGAAAAATACAACTAATGTAACTTATAGACTATAGTTATCAATAATATTGTAATAGTCCTGGAGCAAAGGCAAAGAAGGTAGCATATCAATGCTAAAGGTAAACAAAAAGAATATGGGATTTAGTTTTATGAGATGTGAATATGATCAAGCATTTTTTTTTTTTTTCATTTTCTTCATTAACAAGAAGACCTTGGTCATGTCATTTAACCAATCTGTGCTCATTTATTCATCTTTCGGAACACTGGAGAAACAATTGAGTTTGTTTTTAGGATTAAATAAGATAAATGTGTCTGGACAGGATTTTTTAAAAAGTAATACTTCCATAATTTGTTAAGCTGCATTTTGTCTATTATTTTATTTTCTGAAGTTGAAATAAAATTAAAAAAAAAAAAAAAAAAAAAAGCCATTATCTCTGAGCTGAAGGGGAGGCTTGTGAGAACCAAGAGCGGGGTGCCTCGTGGACTGGGGTGCCAGTAGGGGTCAGAAGAGATGCCAAACAGAGGTGCCATCTAAGCCATGGCTGTTGGGCTGTGTCTGCCCTGTCAGAGTAGGTTTATCAGGTCTTTAAGAAGGAAGGCCATGCAGCAGTAAAGACCGTGGGTTTGGGCAAGCTTAGGTTTAAATTCTTTCACAGTCATTAATTAGCTACAGGACCCTTAGTAGAGTCAGTTCCTGCCTCAACAAAATGAAGGCAATAACAGCTAATGTGCATATAGATCTTACTCTGTCAAGCACTGTTCTGAGCACTGTAGAAATAAGAACCCATTTAATCCACACAATAGCCTAAGAGGTGGGTAAGATTATTAGCCCCAGGGGCCTCGTGAACATAAAGAACTTCCCCAAGATCCCAAGGCAGGTGTCAGGGCCAGAACCTGAACCAGGCATTCTGCACCACGCTCTCCTCTGTCACGGGACCCTTGTGAGCCATCAATGAGGGAACGTGTGAAAAGCTGCCTGACTCACAGGCAAGTTACTGAAACTCCTGTTCGACCCTTAAGATTTTAACCTGGGAAAGAGCGAGGCCACAAGAGAAAGACCTGTCTGCCCAAGGTCATGGAAGGTGGCAGACGCAGAGGTGGGACATCCACGCCCCAAATTTCCTGAGCCAACCCCCCCACTCCAAGCTGCAGGCACAGGGCTGGATGCTGGCAGCAGGCAGTGGTGCTCAGACCCCAGCCCTGCCTTCAGATGGTCTGACCAGGAGGTTGGCTCTGGGGTCCTTCAGGAGCAGGACCTCGATGGGTTCAGTCCTTGACTCTGCAGAGAAGAAAGCTCATTGACTCCCACAGGTCTGGAAGCTGGTAGGAAACGTGTGCTTCCAGTTCTGGTCCATTGTCATTTCCCTTGCTGCAGCACTGGCATTTGAAGGCTGTGACTGAAGACAGTTCTTGGAAGAGATGGGAACTGGTCAGAGCCAGCAGGGCACAGGAGGCTCTGACCCAGGCACTCTCGGTACAACCCTCCTGGCCGGCCCCTGGTTTCTCAGGGTGGGCCCAGCCTCTACTTGCCTCAGGCCTGGCTCCCACCAGCTCCCCACTCCACGCAGCAGCCTCCCCTGCCACCAGCCCAGGCATCCATCTGCCCGTCTGTCTTCATTTATCTCCTTTCCAACTCTGTGACCACCCCCTTGCACACATACGCACATGTTTTACTCCCTCTGTCCTTGGCACCACTGGGGACAGCATCTCAACATCTGCCCTAATACTAATAGATAACACCATGTCTTGAGCATCCACCATGTGCCAAGCACATCACATACATCATTTCAATTAAGTCTTCTAATAATCCTGCAGGGGTGGGCTGTTAACCCACTGAACAGTCTCTCAGAGAAGCTGATTATACTGTCCCAAGGCCACCCAGCTGGAGGCCAGTGGTGCTGGATTTCCAAGCCCCAGCTTGCTCGTCTGCTGAGCCCCTGTCCATCCTCCCTGTCCTTCGCCATGTCTAGCCCTACCCTTTGGCTAGAGAGCTGACTGAAAACCTAGTCTGAGTTCTCTCTGCAGCCTTCCTTCTGGGGTTCCTGAAGCTCGGGCTGGCTGCTGAAAGGAGAGCAGCCACATGCTGGTTTGGCAGTAAGAGATCTGGAGAGGCAGCATAGGAAAAGGGTCTGGCCAGATGGTAGACTTGGCATGATGATGGGCTCTAGACATCCTGCTGTGACTTCACTTTCTCTGTGTGAAATGCACCACCCTTCTCAACTGCAAGGGCCTGCGGCCTGGGCAGGGAGGTTTTAGCAAAACTACCTGCAGTCAAGTAGCATCCTGGTCAGCTGCACTGGGTTTTGGAAGCAGAGACTACACTGACTAACATGTGTAGGAAAACTCCGTCACTTCTGGGCCTTACTGCCTTATCTGTAAAACGAGAACAGGAGCATAATGTTTTATGAACATTAAATAAGTTAATGCATGTAAAGTGCTTGATACACACAGTGTACACTTAAACAGCAGCCATCCCCCACCCTACCCACGGCTCCCTTGTCTATTTGCTCATTGTTTTTGCTTGTTTTTTTTGCTCATTATCTGCTCGTTGTCCGTTTGTTTTCTCTTTAGGAGGCACCGGGAACCGAACCCAGGACTTCCCATGTGGGAGGCGGGCACTCAACTGCTTGAGCAACATCTGCTCCCAAGCAGCTATTTTATTACCTCCTTTTCCTACCCTGGTGGCTGCTTTTTTTATAGGTCTCTTCCCCACAAGAGTTTCTAAGATGTCAATGTATCAATTTAGTGTCTTGCGTGTGCAGAAGGCAGAGATATTCTCTCCATTTTATGAAGGAAGGAGATGAACTTGAATTATCTTGCTAAGTACCCAGAACAATTCCCCTTTGTAGCTTGCCCCCTGCCACCCAGCAAGTGCCACTCTGAAACAAGATTGCTTATTCACTAGATGGGTCACTAATTTAGTTGAAGTCCATGAGAATGAAACTAGATAGTAAATTTTAACTATTACCCAGTAGGTTAGCATTTAAGAGACAAGGAGAGGTTGAAATGGCGAGTATGTGATTGACTGTTTGCTGTATATTTTTAAAGGACTGCTGTGTGACTAGTGCCTGGGCAGCCCCGTCCCTGAATGCCTGGACTTTGCCCAGCTGGTAATAAAAGAGTAGGCTGGTGGCCTCCTCTCCAGGACAGCCTAAGGCAGCTAGACCTCTCCTTCGTCACCCACTCTTCCCCCTCATGCCCAACTGGCTGGCAGGTATCCCAGTGGCTGAGAGGGTTGGGAAAACCTGCTTTGGATGAGTCAGTGGCTACCTTCAGAAGGTTTCCATACTCACAAAACCAAGAGAGAGAAATTATTTCTGTAGCAGGGAGAGGCTGGGAAAAAAAAAAGTTATCCATGCAAGATCCTTGGACCTTGCACAGGAGGCTGTGGGAGAATAAAAGCTGGTTTCTGGCTGCAAGCAATTAATTAGTGAGTTTATTGGAAATAAGAAAGTCACAGGACCTGCTTGAGTCAGAGCCTGTGACTGACATCTGGCTATCTTGTGGGCTCCCTACTTGGGGAAATTGATGATATTGCCTGTTAACTTCTTCATGAGCAGGAGTCTGGGATCAGGAAGTCTCTCTTTTTGACATAAGCAAGGAAAATGGAGACTATTCATGCATAAAGGGCATTTTTAAGGGACCAGATGAGGAGTGAGGCCACATGGTGGGACATGGCATGACTTATGATGCCAGCCAGCGGACGGGACTGGGGGATGTGTCCATCGAGGGGGTGTCTCTGTATGGCACAGTTGGCCACGTAGTCCTGACTCCCAGTCTTCTCTCAGCCCTTCTTCACAGCCCTACAAGAGGCCGAATTCATCCAGCACACCGTGAGGGTGGTGGTGAGTATGTGGTGGGTGCAGCTCTGGGGATGCCTCCTGTGAGTACATTTCTTTGGGGTGGGTAGTGTCTCTGGGGAGTGAAGAGACTGAATCTTTGAGACTGTAAAGGGCCCCTGCATATTTCTGGGCAGTGAGAGGAGTTTGCCCCAGTTGTTTCTGTGGCCCAGAAGTCTCTGGTGTGTGTGGGGAGGGGTGTCTCAGAGGCTGGAGAGCAAGGCAGGCCAGGCCAGGTAGGTGCAGGGAAGCAAGGAGCTGGTTCCACTCAAGGCCCTGGGAGAGGTATGAAGAGTGTTCAAGGTTTCCTTCCTCTTCATCCAACCCTGCTCGATGGGCAGGATTCTGGGTTATGGAGCTTGTTGAGGAATAAATGCTGGAGTTGGTCAACATCACTCCCCATCTTGCTTCTCCCAGGAAACCAATTTTAGAGGGATGGGCTGGAGAAGTACAGCTGGGCAGGGAACCCCGAAAGCTTTCAGCAAGAGACCTGGCACCATTCAGAAGGGTGACAAGAGGGAATTGTGTGGGTTCTGGGTTGGGGGAGCAGGTCTGTCATGCCCAATAAGGGAGGTCATGCACTCTACTCTGGAGGTGCCACAGAGGAACGTGCCAGCTGGAGCCTTCAGCGTGCCACCTACACAACCACCCACGAGGACCTGGGGGAGAAGAAGCCCTGTAACCCACTCCCATCACCCTGGGTAGCCCAGTGCCCAGCCAGGCCTGAGAGGCTGAGAACCTATGGAGACGCAAGTACATGTGGGAAAGCCAGAAGATAAATGGCATCAAATGAGGAAGACGACCACATGATAGGACATGGTAGGATTTATATATAATGTGTGCCATAGGAATGGTCTGGAAAAACACTGGAGGGTGTGAGAGAGAGTGTGCTTGTGTGTGTGTCCCCACCAAGAAGACAACTGTGCAGAGATAGCTGTCCTGCAGCTCACTCCAAGGTACTCAGGCTGACCCCTAGGGATGACAGCTTTGAAATGGTCTTAGAAAATCCAATTTAAAAGTTAAATCCTTAAAGTGAACCTACTTAGTCTTGGAATTTTGAACTAGTAAAAATGGGAGAAAAACTTTATATACTCATCCCCGTTGAATGAATTCTTATTTTGACTATTCTCCATTCCACCCCCAGGGGCATAGGGTGATGTTCAAAAATAAATTCCCTTCCTAGGACTGCCATTTCCACCTTGTGGAGGAATATTCTGATTCATGCAAACCCACGGACACTGGTCCATTCAATCATTCAACGCTGACTGCAACCTACTATGTGCCAAGCACTCTGCTGAAGCTAGAATTGCAAAGCCCCTTCATAAATTATGGTCCCTGACTCCTTGGCACAGTCTAGACATCCAGTGAACACATACACACACATGCACACACACACAGAGTCATCTTATCTTCCTACCTCGCCTACATCTCAATCTAACCAGGATTGTGCAGAATCTTCAGTGCTAAAGTACACCCTGGTACTTTGAAGCAAGTAAAGATGAGGCCAGAGGAAGGGAAAAAGGAAAGGAAAAATGGACATAGGAGAGGAGGAACAGCAAGGAGGGTGAGACTATGATATAAAAATATCATGCAATGCCTAGTACTTTTATTTGTGTCTATGTGTGATACATATATACACATATAAACACACATGCAGCAGAGAGTAAAGATGCATTATCATGAGAGGACAGACCACTACCCACAGCCTCTGAAGGTGCCTCTTAGCAGCATCAGCTGAGGAGCTAAGGGGAGCCCTCGCTCACAGAAACACACTCTCACACACGTTTCATTCAACAAGTGTGAAGAAATGTGTGCGAGCCACGGACTTCCATGCGGACCCACTGTGTTGACCGCAGAGGTGCACAGCCTACAACACCCTCTTAGGGAACCCGCGAAGACGGTTCCCTGGATGCCAGGACCTGCAAATCCGCATGACGCTGGAGCAGTAGGGCTGTTTCTATTTTATGGGCACTGTTAACCTTGTAATTAATTTTGTTTTCTTTGGCTGCTGTGGCTGCAGATCTCTGGTCCATCCTAATACATCTACAGCCCCATAAGGAAGGCCACCGTGGCAGCTCCCGGGAGGTCAAACACACAGCCTCGCGTGGCTAGGTGTGCAGACTGAATTCTGACAGCACTCTAGTCCTGGCTCCGCCCCTGCCCAGCTGTGTGGCCCTGGAAACTATGCAACTTCTCTGTCCCTTCATTTGGTTGGTTATAAAATGGGTGTTATCTATTCCAGAAGGTTCTTGGGAGGGTTAAATGAATTAATGCATGGAAAGTGCTTAAAACTGTGCCAAGGTATTAGTAAGCAGGCAACTAATATTAGTGATTATGCTTATGGTTACTATTTTGCTCTGGTTTCCCCACGTATACGTTTTTTTCATTTTTCTCTAAATCCCTTTTTGGAAAAAAGTATAATGTGAATACGTGCGTAAGCCAGAGACTAAATCAGTCGGGAAGAGGGATAAAATGTTCAAAAGATGAGATTCCTGCTGGTGCAAAAGACATTTATGCTTTAATGATTCACATTTCCACTTGCCTTCCCAATACACCATTTGTCTGTTCCAAATACATTTATTGAGCACCAACTTGAGACAAAATCCCTTGTATCAGGGTTTCTTAAACAAGAATCTATGAATTCTCTAAATTTGTTTGCCAGATTTGTGTGTATATGCAGTTTTTTTGGAAGGGGCTCTTCAAATTCCACTCAGTTCTCAAAGGGGTACATGACACCCTAAGACTCAATGCCCCCAGGCATCTGTGCTCACATGGGAGGAGTGGGGGGAGGGAGGGCTCTTTCTAAGTGAGTGTTCCCAAATTTTGCCCCATCTCATCTGGATGGTGCCAAAAAGCCAGAGGTCCTTGGGCAAGTTGCCTGCCCTCTCTGGCCTCAGGATTCTCCTTTCCCAGTAAGGGAGCCAGACTTGAGGATTGCTAAGCACGTCCCTGCTCTCATGCAGCAGAGGGGAAGGCTTAGCCCCGGGCACCACATCTCACCTCGAGGTCCCGGAGGACGGGGTGGTCTTCAATTCCTGGGAAGAGCACCCGCATGGTGTAGGTCCTGTAGTCCAGGAAGGGGATCCCGGCTCCGTCCAGGTCACTGGTCAGCTCGTGGATGTCTGTCTGCAGCTCGGCAAAAGCTGGCATGAAGAGAAGGAAGAGAAGGGTGGGGAGGGATGCTGGCAGCCGGATGGGGCCCAAGGGCCCACTTCACATGGCTCAGAACCCTCCTCCAAGTCCCTGGGAGGCCCGAGAGCAGACTGTGGATGTGCAGGAATAATTAGGCCAGATGTTTTAAGTAACTGGGATGAACAACATTAGCATAGGAGAAAGATACTGAACAAGGAAGTTTGCATGAGGCCAAATTTCTAGACGGTGGGTCAGCAGGCCCTCTCTACAGGATTCCCTGGCTGAAGATGAAAGGTTTTGCTTTGTAAAATGTTCTGGGGGGAGGATGGAGGTAGGCATAGAGGGACAAGGGGAGCCAGGAGAGAGGATCCAGTGGTGAAGGCCTCCCTGTCAACCACAGCAACCCTGATTCTCCCTGTGTTTTATAGTGGGTGTCCTCGTGAGATTTAAGAACAGTTTCTATGTGAATACTCTCGCTGTCCTGATTTTCTGATAAATCAGGGTAGGCTGAACATTTGCTATATTAGAAAGCATGCATGTGTCCCCAGACCTAGTTTTTCTCCCTGGGTCTGGTTTTCAGAATGCTGGTGATAAACTAAACCTGATTTATTATATGACCATCCTGTATGGGAAAAGACTAACTTTGGGTATCTCTGGTCAATCTTAAGAGATATAGCGGGGGGACAGATGTGGCTCAGATGGTTGGGCGTCCGTCTCCCATATGGAGGGACCTGGGTTCGATCCCCAGGACCTCCCGGTAAAAATAAAGAAAAGAAAAATATAGAAGGTGTGCGGGCCGTCAGGCCCTGCAAGCGGGTGAGCCCCCCAGGCCCCGCGAGTCACGCAGCAAGATGATGACGTTAACAGGAGAGTGACACAAGGGAAAGCTAAGACGAGATGCGCCGAAAAACCAGGAACTAAGGTGGTGCAGGTGGTAGGACACCTCTCTTCCATATCGGCGGTTCCGCGGATTGAATCCCAGTGAAGACAGGAGGAGAAGGATGAGAAGAGAGGGAAGGAAATGGACACAGAGAGTTGCCCAGCGAATGGACACAAAAACAGCAAAAACTGGGGGGAGATGGGGGGGTAAAATGGATAAAAGTAAATAAATAACTTAATCCTTTAAAAAAAAGTACAGGAGAGTAAGATACAGACTATAGTTAGTAGTAATACTTTGACGATGCTCTTCATAATTTGTTAACAAATGTTTTATAACATTTGATGTTATGTGATGTGTGGGAGCCCTGTAAGATGTTATGCATGTTTGTTTTGTAAGTTCATAATGTTTATTGAACACTTATTGTTTATGTATGTTCATGTATGAATGATATACTTCAATAAATTGTTAAAAAAAATTTTTTTTTTTAAAAAGAACAGTTTCTTCTGATAAAGGAAAAATGTTGAAAGCCCCAGTTCTGGGCCACGTAGCTCACTGAAGCCATTAACCTCTAAATAGGGCCCAGACAAAGACTCTGCCATGCCAACATCTTCCTTCTGGATAAATATGCAGGGCATATCTTTGTCCTTCCTTCCTCAAGGTGATGCTTCTTGATGGTGAATTACGATCTGCAGGTAGGACTGCTGTCGGCGGAGTCACTCGGGCCTCCAGATGGACACAGAGCCGTGGGACGCCAGCTAGGCCCGGGGAAATCTCAGCACGTGGCCGAGGTTGTTACAAGTGCAAAGCTGTTATCACACTCCAGCCTGGGCACAATCCTTCTTCTGGGGCTGTGCTCCACTATGGGAGATACTCAGAGGTGACGCCCTTGGCCCCTCCCTACTTCTCTCTCCCCTAAGCCTTTCTCCTCAGCATACACACACACATGCACACACACACGATGGATTAACACATGCTGGCAAAGAAGAACAGCCAGTGGACATTTAATAAACAATATTTCTTTTGAATTTTATCAACACAGTAACAGGGAAAAGCAATTGTGGGCTCAGAAGGTATTCACAAGCCCAACTTGGCTCCAGCACCCTCAGAAAGCAAGTCCTGCCCCCAGTGGCTCTGGGGACTGCATGTCTCGACAGAGGCCCTGGTCCCACTCTTCCTAGACAAGTTTGGCAGAGCTGCCCCTGATACGCTTTGTCCTACAGGGCTGCTTTCTGGCCTATGGATTTTGGGCTTTGTGGGTCTGTGCCATGAGAATACCAATGCATCTTGTGTGAGAGAACAAAGGGGGAACCTTGACAGATTGCTGAAAATCTCTCCTATTGCTATTCTCATACAGACCCAGGGTGTTCTTGTTACGTGAAGTGAGTCCTAAGGTAGAAAAGCCCTAATGGAGCCAAGTGAGACCCACACTGATGTGTGTGCCTGTGTGTGTAAAAGGGAGGCAGTAAACCTTTCTGGCATGTACAGTCACCAAAAGCCCTGAGGAACACGTGTGTGTTTGTACATGTGTGTACATGAGAATACATGAGTGTGTCAATGAGTGTTTGTGTGAGTGTGTTTATGTGTGAGTGTGTGTGTGGGAGTGTGTACATGGGAATGTGTGCACACATGTGTGGGGGAGTATTTATGTGTGTGGGAGTGTGTGTGAGTGTGGGGGGAGTGTGTCAGTGGGTAGTTATATGACTGTGTGGGAGTGCATGTGTGAGCATGTGTGATTGTGCGTGCATGCATGCGTGTTTATGTTCCAGAAGGTCAGGCTGGGGAAGGGACCAGGCCGGGCCTCTTCTGAGTTTGTGTGGGGGGATCCTCCTGGCTTACAGCAAAGTCTTTAAGAAGGCACCGTCCCTGGACCAAACTCTGCAAATGATAGCCAGCCATCCCTAGGCACCCCGGGCAAATAACTTCATGGCTAATCCTGTGTGCTCTGCTCTAAGTCTCTCTCTTCCGGCACATGTGGAATAGCTTTCCTCCATGTCAGAAGCCAAGGCTCTCTTCCTGGTGCCTCTAGTGATACTCCTAGGCTGGACTCACGGGCTGACTGCTAACCCCTCCCTCTCTGGGAACGTTCTGAGAGGAACCTGGCCTCACACTCCCCTGCCCTGCCCCTCCCAGTGGGGGTGCCCAGCTGGTGGAGAGGAGAAGGAGGGAGTTTGCTTTTTTATCAATCTTCAGCTTTCCTTTAAGTCACCAAGTGCCTCCAACATTCAAAGCCTCGCGCCTGCCACACATAAAAGAGATTCTAATCACTACACCTAATTAGAAGGAAGAGTACATTGAGGAGGAAAAAAATTAGGCAGTGTAAATATAATAAAAGGCAGTAATTAACAGTCCCACAAGGCGGTTGCTGTGTTGACAGCTGAAGGATGCAGAGAGGGGATGGAATAGATCCACTTCCCCATCAGAAAAAGCTGTGGCTTCCCTAGTGGGAATCAGTGGGATACGAGAGCCCCAGGTACGGGCCAGCTTTACTCAGCAGGTAAATCTTCAGCAAAGAGCCATCCTCCATCCTCCCAGGGTGACTCACAAAACGATGTCCTGGGGGTTACAAGACTGTGACTCCTAAATTTCCTTCTTGGATTTAGTGCAGCTGATTTCACTTCATGGTAGTGTTTGTAATTTTTTTTGAAAATATATGCTGTGAAACACTCTTCCTTCTAAATCTCAGATCAGCCCTACAACCTTACCTTTCTGCTAAAGGAAGAGGGATGAAGATGGCTTGAATGTCATGTCAAGACATCCCAAGGTCTGCTCCAGATGGAGCATAAAACCCACTCAGCCAGGGTTCTGGGTCTGGAGATGGCTCTAGTGGGGTTTTAAACGACCCCAGCCTGACTTGGGGCAAGGAGAGAAGGGAACGCTTTGGGGTTCGGTCTGGAGTTGAGTCTCCACAAGCAGGGTACGCCGGCCCCAGCCCTGCCTGACACACACACACACGCACACACGGCCTCCAGCAGGGCACTAGGGCCCCCTGGCCCCTCAGTACCTTCCTTGCACTCCAGTGCCACGCGGGACTCCAGGTTGTCCATCTGCATCTGCAGCCGCTTAAGCGTGAGGTCGCTTTCACGGGACTTGCGCTTGTAGGCGATGAGCACGGCCACGATGAAGATGATGAGGAGGCCGCCTGCCACGGCGATGCTGACGATGGCAGGCAGACTGAGCGGGCTGTCCGGGGCGATGTACACCATTCCCGGGGAGTACTCCATGCCACCAACCCGCGCCTGGGGGCACACCGGACAAAAGGGAGGTGAGTATGGGAGCAGAGTGGCCTGGTGGCCTGGGCAGGACAAGGGAAATGGCTGGCAGGGAGGAGAACCATCTTTTGTTGCAAATATAGACAAAGAGTGAGGATTGTGGGAAGATGGTGGTGTAGGGAGCTCCAGAACTCTGTCCTTCCACCAAAACAACTATTAAACAAGCAGGAACTGTCTGAAACAACGATTTTGAAACTCCAGAGGTCAGGAACACTATCCAGCATCCAGAGTGGGAGGAGGAGGCTGGTAAGTTATGGTAAAGAACAGTAAATGGTTAGCTCTCTGGGGACTGAAGGAGACATACAAATTCTCTTCCCCAAGAGCAAGGATGGGCACAGCCGATCACTGATCACGGCTACTGATTAACGACTTGGGATTGCAAGGGCCCCGCTCTGAGGGCAGCCATTCTTCCAACCTGCCCCAGACAAAGGCGGTGGCCACTATTGTTTCAAAGCACCCCTGTGGGGTGGCTGCGGTAGACCTAAGGAAGCTGCACTTTCTCGGGGCTGCAGGGGACAGTTAGCTGAACGGTGGCATTTGCTGGGCAGGCCAGGAAAGCTCCGCATTGGTGCCCTCCCTGACCTTGTCCTCAGGGCACTGTGGAGCTGGTCTGTACTCCCTTGTGGGTCCCTGGCCCTGTTTCCGCAGGAAAGACTAATCTGGGAAAGCCCTCTCCTGTGTGCTCCTCCTCCCAGAATTTTCCCTCCAGGCAAAAGCAACGTGAGACAAGAAAAGAGTATAAAAAACTATAGAGGCAGGGGGTGGATGTGGCTCAAATGGTTGGGCATCTGTCTCCCATATGGAAGGACCTGGGTTCGATCCCTGGGACCTCCCGGTAAAATTAAAATATATATATAGAGAGAGAGGCAGAGAGTCTGGGGCAAAGGCTTGCCAGTTTCAAATAACCGGGAGAGGGAGGGCTGTCTCCTAGGAAACTGAGGGGACAATCAAACTCCTGTAAACAGGGGAATCCCCAAACAAGTAACAAGCAAAAGCCCTGGACAAGAGAGCAGCCCAGAAAGACAGGGAAAACCCTGCACACTGCATTCGACTTGGGCAGACCTTCCTGATAGGAGGGCTGAAACACAAGAAAATCTTTGTCTTATCACCAGCTATTCACAAAACCAATAAACAGACATCTCAGGGAATAAATCCCAGAGTTAACATTTTAAAATATTAAAATGTACAGTGTGCAACAAGAGTACCAGACAAAGAAACAGGAAATGATGAGCCATCCACAGGAGGAGGGCAGAAATCCAGAGAATACCAACAAAGAAGACCAGAATGTGGATATACCAAAGAAAGCCTTGAAAAAATGATCTTAAAAATGCTCAAGGAGATAAGGAAAATACAGAGAAGGAAATAAACCATATCAGGAAAACAATGAATGAGAAATATGAGAATCTTAGTAAAGAGATAGAAATTGTAAAAAGGAACCAAACAGAACTGCTGGAGTTGAAGAACACAATAACTAAAACGAAAAATGTACAGGAAGGTTTCAAGAAAAGATTGGAGCTGGAAGAAAAGAGAATCAGTGAACCTCAAAGACAAGATACTTGAAATGAATCAGGCTGAGGAGAAGAAAAAAGAATTCTAAAAAGTGAAAATAGCCTTAGACACCTCTGGGAAACCATCAAGCATACTAATACATGCATTATGGGAGTCCCAGAAGGGGAAGAAAGAGACAAAGGGGTAGGAAGGAATATTTAAAGAAATAATGACAGAAAACTTCCCAAACTTAGCAAAACACGAGAATATGTACATCCAAGAAGTCCAAAGAACACCAAGCAGGCTAAACATGAAGAAAAATGCAGCCTGTCATATAATGATCACACTATTGAATGCAAAGGACAAGGAGAGATTTCCAAAAGCTGCAAGATAAAAACAACATGTTATGTACCAGAGAGTCCCAATTAGTCTGAGTGCTGATTTCTCATCAGAAACCATCTAGGCAGGCAGACAGTGGGTTGAAATACTTAGAAGTACTGAAAGAAAACGACTTCCAACCAAGAATTTTATATCTAACAAGATTTTCTTTCAAAAATGAAGGAGAGATTAAGACATTCCCAGATAAACAAAAGCTGGGGGAGTTCATCACCACTAGACTAGCCCCACAGCAATGCTAAAGAGAGTTCTTCAGACCGAAAGGAGAGGACACTAGACAGACGTTCAAAGAGGCATAAAGAAATAAAGACCCTGGCAAAGGTAACCATTTCGATAAATATAAATGCCAGGCCAATATTATTGTAGGGCATTGCTTGGTATGTAGCTCTGCTTCTTGCTGCCCACAGGTGCTAAAATGCAAATGCATAAAAATAATGATAAACCCATTATGGTTTTGGACATACACGGTACGAAGATGTATGTGGTGACAAGTACAAAAAAAGGTGGGGGATGGAGAGGTATAGTTAAGGTATATGTATATGCTATTGGAATTAAGTTGGTATCAAGCCAAATATGATTGCTATATATTTATTAATAGTATGTTAAATTTTAACCCCATGGTAACAATAAGGAAAGCAGATAAAAATATATCCAGATAGAAAAGAAGAGGCACTCAATATTGTACAACACAAAAAATCAAATAAATATAAAAGTAGGTGTTAACAGAAGACATGAAGAGCAAAAATGTTATAAGAAATACAAAGGCTAAAAACAAAAAAGGCAAAAGATAGTCCTGCATTATCAGTAGTGACTTTAACTATAAATGGATTAAACTTCCCAGTTAAAAGGCAGCGACTGGCAGAATGTATAAAAAGAAGCATGGCCCAAATACATGCTGTCTGTAAGAGATTCACCCTAAATTCAAAGATACAAGTAGGCTGAAAGTAAAAGGATAGAAAAAATATACCAAATAAGTAGTAACCAAAGGAGAGCTGCGGTAGCTATAATTTCAGATAAAACAGACTTTAAATTGGTCAAAGATGGGACAAAGATGGTCATTATATACTGATAAAGGGGACAATTCAACAAAAAGATGTAACAACTGTAAATATATATGCAGCTAACAGCAGAATGCCAAAATATATGAAGCAAATACTGACAAATTTGAAGGGAGAAATTGATAGTTCTACATTAATAATAGTAGGAGACTTAATATACTACTTTCTTTTTTTTTTTTTTTTTTTTTAAAGATTTTATTTATTTATTCATTTATCCCCCCCTTGCTGCTTGTGCTCGCTGGGTCAGCTAACCACGCCACACGGGCAGGCTTGCCTTCACCAGGAGGCCCCGGGAACCGAACCCGGGGCCTCCCATATGGTAAACGGGAGCCCTACTGATTGAGCCACAGCCGCTTCCCTAATATACTACTTTCAATAACGGATAGAACATCTAGTCAGAAGATCAACAAGGAAACACAAGACTTGAATGACACTCCGAATCAACTAGAACAGACAAATATAGAACACTCCAACCAAGAAAAACAGATCCAGCACATATGGAATAGATCATTCTCCAGGATAGACCTCACTTTAGGTCACAAAACAAGTCTCAATAAATTAAAAAATACCGAAATCATACAATGTATATTCTCTGACCACAATGGAATGAAGTAGAAATCAATAACAGAGTAAGAAATGGAAAATCTACAAATACGTGGAAATTAAACAACATACTCTTAAACAACCAGTGGGCTAAAGAGGAAATCAGAAGCAAAACTGGGAAATACCTTGAGGCAAATGAAAATGAAAATATAACATACTAGGGGATGCAGAATGACGGCAGTGCTGAAAGGGAAATTTATAGCTCTAATTGCTTACATTAAAAAAGAAGAAAACCTTCAAATCAGAGACCTAACACAAAACTGAAGAACTAGAAAAAGAAAAACAAACTAAACTCATTGTGAGCAGAAGGAAGGAAATAAAGATTAGAGTGGAGATAAATGAAATAGAAAAAAAACAAAACAAACAAACAAAAAAAACCAATAGAGAAAATCAACAAAACCAAAATTTGGTTCTTAGAAAAGATCAATAAAATTGACAACCATTAGGTAGACTGAAGAAAAGAGAGAGAGAGAGAGGAGAGAGAGAGAGAGAGAGAGGATACAAATCAGAAAAGTAGTGATTACTGATCCTAATGAAATAAAAAGGAGTATAAGAGGATACTATAAACAAATATATGCCTATAAATTAGATAACCTAAGGCACAAATTCTTAGAAATACGCAAACTACCTACATTGATTCAAGAAGACAAAGAAGATCCCAACAAACCAATTACTAGTAAAGAGATTGAATCAGTAATCAAAAACCTCCCAACAAAGAAAAACCCAGGACCAGATGGCTTGACAGAGGAATTCTTCCAAACATTCCCAGAAAACTTAATTCCAATTCTGCTCAAACTCTTCCAAAAAACTGAAGAGGAAGGAATGTTCCCTAATTCATTCTGCAAAGCAAATATCACCCTCATACCAAAGCAAGATAAAGATACCACAAGAAAAGAAAATTACAGATCAATATCTCTTATGAATGTAGATGCAAAAATCCTCAACAAAATACTAGCCAACAGCATATTAAAAGAATTATACACCAAGATCAAGTGGGCTTTATCCCTGGTATACAAAGTTGATTCAACATAAGAAAATCAATTAATGTAATATACCACAATAACAGAATGAAAGAAAAAAAAAAGATATGATCATCTCAATTGATACAGCAAAGGCATTCTGACAAAATCCTGCACCCCCTGCTTAGGAAAAACACTCATAACACTAGGAATGGAAGGAAACATACTCAACACGATAAAAGGCATATATGAAAAGTCCACAGCTAACATCCTAGTTAATGGTGAAAGACTGAAATCTTTCCCTCTAAGATCAGGAACAAGACTGTCACCACTGCTATTCAACATTATATGGGATGTTTTTGCCAGAGCAATTGTGCAGAAAAAGAAATAAAAAGCATTTGGAAAGGAAGAAGTAAAACTTTCCCTATTTGCAGATGATACAAGCAATGAACAGATGAGAAATCAAGAAAAAAAAATTCCATTCACAACAGCAACTAAAAGAATCAAATATCTAGGAATAAATCTGACCAAGGATGTAAAAAAAAAAAACAACTATAAAACGATTGCTAAAAGAAATCAAAGAAGACCTAAATAAATAGAAGGACATTCCATGTTCATGGATTGGAAAACTATTGTTAAGATGACAATCCTACCCAAAGCAATTTATAGATTCAATGCAATACAATCAAAATCCCATCAACCTTCTTTGCAGAAATGGAAAAGTCAATCATCAAATTTATATGGAAGGGTAAGGGGCCCTAAATAGCTAAAACCATCTTGAAAAAGAAGAATGAAGTTGGAGGACTCACATATCCCGACTGGCACAAGGACAGACATACAGCCCAATGGAATTGAATTGAGAGCTCAGAAATCAACCCCCACATTTACAGCCAACCAATTTTTGACAAGGTGGCAAAAGAACACACAATTGGGAAAGAATAGTCTCCTCAAGAAATGGTGCTGGGGAAACTGGACCTCCATTTGCAAAAAAAAAAGTAGTAGGACCCTACCTCACACTATATACAAAAATCAACTCAAAATGGATCAAAGACCTAAATATGAGTCAGAACTATAAAACTCCTAGAAGAAAACATAGGGAAGTGTCTTCAGGACCTTGTGTTGGGCAATGGTTTTTTTAGACCATACACCGAAAGCACAAGCAACAAAAGATAAAACAGACAAATGGGACTTCATCAAAATGAAAAACTTTTATGACCCACAGGATTTTATCATTAAAGTAAAATGACAACCTACACAATGGGAGAAAATATTTGGAAACCACATATCCAGTAAAGGTTTAATATCCAGAATATATAAAGAAACTCTTCAACTTAACAACAAAAAGAAAAACAATCCAATTAAAAAATGGGCAAAAGACTTGAATAGACATCTCACAAAAGAAGATATACAAATGGTTAGAAAACACATGAAAGGATGCTCAACATTGTTAGCCATCAGGGAAATGCAAATCAAAACCATAATGAGGTACCATTCCACACCCACTAGAATGGCTGTTATGAAAAAAAATAGAAAATAACAAGCATTGAAGAAGATGCAGACAAATTGGGATACTTATTCATCACTGCTGGTAACGTAAAATGGTGCAGCTGCTGTGGAAGACAGCAAGGCAGGCCCTCAAACAGCAAGTATAGAACTACCATATGACCGGGCAATCCCACCTGTAGGTATATACCCAAAAGAATTGAAAGCAGGGTCTCAAACAGATATTTGCACACCGATGTTCATAGCAGCATTATTCCCAATTGCCAAAAGATGGAAGCAATGCAAGTGTCCATTAACTGATGAATGGATAAACAAAATGTGGTACATACATACAACAGAATATTATTCAGCTGTGAAAAAGGAATAAAGTCCTCATGCATGCAACAACATGTTGAGTGAAATAAGCCAGACACAAATATTGTATGATCTCACTGATTTGAAACAATTAGAATAAGCAAAGCCCTAGAGTCAGAATCTAGCATATAGGTTACCAGGGGATGGGGTGGGAATAAGAAATGGGAAGTTAAGACTTCCTATTTGGAATGATTGTAATGCTTTGGTAATGGATGGTAGTGATGGTAACACAACACTGTGAATGTAATTAACAGCACTGTAATATATATCTGAATGTGATTAAAAGGGGAAATGTTAAATTCTATATATGGTGACAGAATAAAAAATAAAAAAAATAAATAAATCCACAGAACTATACTACCCAAACAGTGAACCCTAAATTAAACTATGGACAAGTATAAATTGTTAAAATAGTACAATTATAAAAAATGTTCTAGCATCAATTGTAACAAATGTTCCACATCAATGTAAGGTATTAACAGGTGGTATATGGGACTCCTGTAACTTATGCCCTGATTGTTCTGTAAACACACAACTTCTCTAATAAAAAAAAATAGACAAGAGGGCATATAGGGACTGAAGGATGGGATATAGATTACTCAGCATAGTTCATTCCCAGAACTAGAAAATCTGCACATTTTATTTTTCAGGAGCTAACATTATCATCTTTGTAGGAAAGAGCATGCAACTGGGCTCTAAAAAATCATCACATGACATCAATGACTGGCCCCTGTAACATACACCCCATTGTCGAGATGGATGACGGAGCATGGAGCATGATATTGTGGACCTCCTCAGGCCAGCAGTAACCCTCTTTCTGAAGTCTCTCTTGCCTATAACAGACATTGAGCACATCATTTGATATTGTCTTGTATTGCCCTCATTGTATCGCCAGCCAGTATGGAGGGAATGACAGTACATAAGCTTGGAAGTGGGCTAGGGAGAACTTAGGGGCGGGGAGTGGCTTGGAGGAAAGTTTGAAGGAGGGCAGATTCCCACACTGGAAAGCCCTGGTAGCCCAGGATGGGGCTGGATCACTCACACCCCTCTACTGCCAGCTCAGCAGCCTCACCATCACTTTGTGCCTGCCGATGAGGTTGGGGGATTCGCAGAGCAGCTGAACATCTGACACGGTCACAGTGCACGGCTTCTCCCCGACCAGCACGGTGTAGTTCAGCTTCACATTACCCCCAGCCACGGGCGGGATCAGGTTCTTGCCCTGGATTGACAAGAAAGCCTCAGTTCCCATCTCAGAGTTAGGACCACAGCTACTGGCTGGCTACCTGCAACATCCAGAGGGTCCTAGCCCACCGGTGAGCTGGTGGAGAGACCAACTTTGGTAATCAGTCCTGAAAAGTCATAACATACATTCCTTCTTCTTCTCAGGCAGAAATCAAGAATTAAACAAGGTACTCTTTTCTGCTTATTCCAAATGCAGCCTCAGAATCCTTCTCAACACAGAGCTGTAGTCAGTCACTACCAGTTGATCCAAATTAGCATATGAGTTAAAACTAATTTGCTATCTGGGCATCAGAGAAACCCTATGCTTTGGTTTACATAGGGCTGAAAAGGAAGATGCAGGTTCTGGACTGGACTCTGGGGTTAACCAAAGCTGGGCAGTTATTTTGGCCACAGAGGATCCAGCTGCCCTGATCAGGTCTCCATGGCCTAAAAAGGGAGTTTTCTTCCCAACACAAATTCAAAGATAGCATTAATCATATTCTAGGCTATAATACAATCTCTGCTAGCAATGCCAGTCATGAAATTTGGCAGAAGCCAGAGACTTCTGGCTTCTCTCTGTGACTTGAAAAGCCTCCTCTCTTTCACGCAGCTGCCTCCTTTCTGCCCACCTCCCTCCCATCTACCACCCTCACTCTACCTTTAGGATGATGGGGGTGCCAGGCTTGAGTTCCAGGATCCCTGAGGGACTAAAGGCCTCAAACACAGGGTTGGGGTAGTAAGTGAAGTTGGTCTTGTTGAGGATTAGAAGGGACTGGACATTGTCCAGGATGAAGCCAAACTCCTCAGGCCTCTCAGTCAGGTCAGACTGGTGGTCGGGACCCAGGGTGAGTGCTGGTGCCTGGCAGGTCATCTCAGTCGCATTCAGAACCTCACAGATCTGTGGGAGAAGCCAGAGATGGAAGATTACGCAGTATATCTGCACACACGTACAGCCCCCCCCACATGCACGCGTCTCCTGGGGGGCTGCCAGTATAGTACGGGGATGACCCAGGAGGCCTATGGGTGAGCCAGGACCCACAACCTGGGCCTCAAGGAATCTGCTCTGTAGTTGGCATCTACCCAGAGCAGGTGTGGTGGTGACCGGGGTATCTTCTAAGTCAGAGAGCATCAGTAGGGGTTGGAGGAATGGAGAAGTAAGCAGCCCCAGAAGTGAATGCCCCTTCTATCTGTACCCCAAGTTGTGAAAATGCCCTCACATCCACTCCCCCATCCCACCCCTCCCAGCGCTCAGTGCTGTGTGCGCATTGTGGGTTGTTGTTGTACCTGGGAAGCCCCACGCCCTTTAGGGAAGCGGCATCTTGAGTGGGCAGCCCCCACGACCCCTGCCGCCCTGGACTCACATTGATGTGCTCCTTCCCTCCATGCTTGGCCCGGATCTGGGGGTTCTGTATGAGGTCCAGGTGAGTCCCCCACACAGCAATGGGCGTGTTTCCACTGACCGGTAAGAAAGAAGAAGGCATGTAAGTCACTGGGATAGGAAAAGCAATGGCACTGGAAGATGAAGATGAAGAAGAAGATGAAGATTAAGATGAAAAAGATGAAGAAGAAAATGAAGATGAAGATGAACATGAAAAGACTGAACTATGACAATAAGGACAATGATGACCAGGCAGCAGAATAATGATCATGGGACAAGTGTGAGAAGCTGAATGAATAATAGTGATGAGTGTTCTCTGAAACCAAGGGGAAGGCAGTGACAACCAGGTGTGTGCCGCCACCATCGGCTGAGCTCTTTCCAAGAGTGGACCCCCAAGGAGACCCAGTCTACAGCACAGCCTCCCGGGCCTCCTGACTGAGCCAGCTGCTTCTCTGCACACCCCTGCTGTCTCTTTCCCTCAGGCCTCCCCAGTCTCCGGGATCTGTTTTCACTCACTTCAAACCATACTCTCCCGACCCTTTAGGTTCTGAGCCAGAGTCCCCTTCACGGAGGACAGGATAAATGGATGAAAATTGGAGGCTTCAGTCAGCCTGAGCTCTGGGAAGGCAAATGTGAAATGCCCTGTGGTGGCCACAGGACTACTGACAGGAAAGGGCCTACAGATCCATCCCTGTGTAGCCTTGCAAAGGACACCTGGGAGACATTTCCCTGTCCTCAGGGCAGCAGAGAAGCTGGCACAGGGGCAAGGCTGGTGGGTGGGGCCAGAATGCCACACCAGGCTATATCTTCTTTGGGGGCTACTCAAAGGAAAGCCAGAAATGATCTTACCACAATCAAGGCAGCAACCCCGAGGAGAATCTGCTCTCCAGAACAGGGGTTAGCAACTTAATTAGTTATGAGCTTGGCTGGTAAAGAATCTGTGACCTCACATTCAGTTCTACCCGCCTGCTTGCCCGCCTGCCTGCCCATCCATCCATCCATCTTTATACTCCCAGCTACATCTCTCCCTCCTTCCCTTCCTTTCTACTTCCCTCCTCTCTCTCTCTCTCTCTCACACACACACACACACACACACATGCGTGCACAAAGATTCTCATGAAACCCAGACATTCTCCTGCTCATGGCAGGGTTTGAGATGAGCTCCTGATGTGTCCAGCCATCTTCCAAATCTTCTCAGGCATCAATTCAGCACACATTCATCAAGTGCTCACCACCGGTTTATCAAGCAGCTCAGTAATCCAGACTGTTTTGTAGGCAATATAAAGCCATGCATTATGCAAAACCCAGCCCATTCGCAGACTTTGTTAACTTAGCAAAAACTCTGGAGCTGGCTGACCGCCCCAGAACGTGTCTCCAAGCTCTCCCTTGAAGTGAGTATGACTCGGGGCCGGCTGCAGAATGCTAGGAGGACAATACCTCTATTTCTGTGACTATGGCATGGGAAAGAAATGGATTAAATCAGGTTGAGTTGCTCAGACAGTAGCAGAATTTGCTGACCGAGACACAAGGGGCTAGGCTAATTCCCTGGTCTCACCAGTCCCTGGGTGACTATGGATACAGATCATGGCTAAAGGATACAAAGTTTGGACCTTACAGAGTAAATGCTGAGAATAATCAAATCTCCATCTCAAAGGCAAAGGCTGCCTTTCTTTTGGGTTTAAGGCCAGGTTGGCAATTTTTTTTCTGTAAAAGGCCAGACAGTAAATATTTTAGGCTATGCAGGCCATATGGTCTCTGTTGCAACAACTCTACTGCCATAGCAAGAAAGCAACCATAGAGAATATATACACGAATGAGCATGGCTGTATTCCAATAGAATTTTATTTACAAAAACAGAAGGCTGGCCCGATGTGGTCCGTGGGCTGCAGTTTGCTGAGCCCTGGTTTATAGGATGGTTCTCTGGACTGGACTCTCCCCTGACCTCTGCCTTGGCTTGTGGAAACACTTCTTCTTGGGCCCCTCTACCAGGCCCCTCCTGAGCTGCAGCAGACAGTGGGGAGTCCTGAGAACTGAGCAGGCCCACTCAGTTATAGGCCAGAAGGGGCAGGGCTAGCCAAGCCAGGCACTTGTGTGATTGAGTCTCACTTAGTTCTTTCAAGGACCCTCTCAGGGAGTTGAAACCTGCACCCAGGGAGGTTAAGTGATCCAAGGTCACTGGGCAGGTAAGCAGTGGGGCTCGGCTGACCTGCTCTGCCTGACCCCCAGCCCTTGCTTCCATTCTCTACACTGCCCGAATGCAGCGTTTTCCCAATTATCACCACGGGCCTTGCTGTCAGCAGCGCCTTCTTATTACTCTGTGTCTTCCAGGGCCTGGAAGAGTAGTCTCAAGCTGTCTGCTCATAGGTCCTTCCCAAATGTGAGATACCACCATGCCAAAGTCCCACCAAGCCAGGGTCATGTGGGTCCTTAGAGATCCTAGAGTTTACAAATCCTCAGGTGTAGCTATAAAGAAGTAGAGGCCCAGAAAGAAGATGCAACCTGCCCAAGTCTGTTTAGGAATGGCTGAGCTGGAACCAGCACTGATGGGTCTTGACATGTGGCCCAGGGTCTTTCTAGAACAGCATCGAATACCTGTTTCCCTCCTAGGACATTTCTTCAGTGCATTTATGTTGGGCATTGGGGAAGAGCTGAGAGCAGGAGCCACCAAGCTGCTGGGTATAAGGAGGAGTTTGCAGTAGAGGGAAGGAACAAAGTAAGGCACTAGACATCAGGAGTGCTAAGACAAAGGAATGCCAGCAAGCCATGGGGGCACAGAGAATAGACAGCTAAACATCCTGGGTGGTCAGCACAGGCTTTCCTTCCAGAGCAGGCCAAGGAGAGGTTGGACAGGACTTTACTCCTTTCCCACATCCCTTGGCCTGAAAGCAGGACTGGAATTATTGCCCGAATTTTCCAGAAGCAAGGTTAGAGGAGCAGGGCTGAATACCCACTGATGGTCACTCTGGGGTGTGGGAATGTGGCCTCCAAATGTACCTTCCAAGCTTCAAACTAGGGGATTTGGGGCTCTCAGGGTCCTCACTAGAAGGAGGGATTCACAGCAGGAAGATCTTCTGATTTGGGGAGCTCTCTCAGCCAACCCCAGTTCATCAGTCCCCAAAGCAGGACTAGGTACCCAGAACTTTCCTTGGCTTTTGAGAGTTGGAGAAGGAAAACTGAGATCCAGATGCAGGAACATCTGCTGGGGGAGCTCCTACCTGACAATGCTCCACTCGGGCTCGATCCGTAAGATAGTGGGGTCCTCCATGTACTGGAAGAACAGGTCCCGGTGGATCTTGGCCCTGTCCACCTGCACCATCACCTTCATCTCCAGCACTTCCTCTGATGATGTGGTGTTGCAAATAATGTGGGACGGAGAGCGCCTGGAGGGAGAGAAGCCAGAGACCACTGGGCTCCTGGGTATGCGGAGACAGAGGGGTGCTGGCTCGGGAAGGAAGGGCAGGGCCCTCCCACACTTCTCCTCCCTGCGCCTCAGACTTCTCGGAGGCCAGGGGTGAGCCCTGCCTCAGACAGAAAGCTTTGAGAACGCTTAACTCAAAACCTGGCCTGCCTTTGGACCTGTCACCCCTCAGCACAGCTCCCTCCAGGGAAAACCTCTCTCTAAAGAATTTTGCCAGCTCCTCCTCAGCCATATTCCCTAGAGTCCTTCACTAAGAAACACCTCCTGCCTCCCTCCAAGGCCCCTAGGGTCCTGGCTCACAGAGGTGGATTTGGGGGGCTGGAAGGGGCAGGGACAGGGTGGTGGGTCATCTGCTCCTATCAGCTTTTAGCAGTCCCAGCAGGAGGAGCTAACCCCAACTGTGTTCTCTGGAAACCTCGGCTGCTGCAGTCTGTGGTTATGGGGACACCCAGGCTCATGGTGGGTGAAAATGTGCTGTGGTGCCCATCCAGGGAAGGTGTGCCTGGCAGGCCTCTACATCGAACTAAGACATTTGCAGCCAAGTGTGCCAGATATGTCCTCTTCCACTTTCTCAGGGAGGAGGAGGAAGTACTTCCAAGTGGTTCACCTGGGAAATCTTTGCCTTCGACAGCCGTTCTCCCCACCCGTCTGTGCAGTGAAACCAGGGGCCTGTAGTGAGGTGATTTACTCGTCTCACCCTCCTCTCTCTCTAGTGCTGCAGAAAAGAGCCCTCGTGGCTACCTGTGGAAGAGGCAGGGCTGCTTCCCAAACATCACCACCACGTTGCTGCCGGCGTTCAGGTTGGTGCCCGTGATGGTCACTTGGGTGCCGCCGGACATGGGCCCCCGGCTGGGCTTCAGGTCTGAGATAGTCAGCGTCTATGCAGGAAAGGATCCGGCATGAAATACAACCAGGATGGGGCGGAGGCTTCTTGGCTGGTCTGAGGCAGTACCCCACTCCCCTGGAGCTGCCTTCTGGAATCTTCAAGTAACACTGGCCTCCCAGACAGCCCATGCAGGTTTCTTGGGATTGTATAGATAGGCATTTAGATTCTATTAATGACAGTAATAATAATAATAACGGCTATGGACTGACTTTTCAAGTGTCAGGCTTTTTCTCTTCATCTTTTGCTCTCTGATGAAAGTATAATTCAATCTCCCTACCGATTCTACAAGGTAGGTAAAATAATATTCATTTTACAGATGAGAGTCAGAGATGTTAAGTAAGTTTTCCATTGCCACACAGCTAAAAAAATGATCTGACTCCAGAGCTCTAGTTCTTGACCTCCTACCCAGTCTACAGTCTCAGGTGCTTTCAGGAAGGTGGCTTGTCCCTTGCTTAGGGTTTTATGGAGAGCTGCCCAAAGCACTCAGTGGACAGAGCATTTGGATGTGAGCGCCCCAGGGAAACCCAGGGGGTAAAGCAGAGGAGAGTTCCTATATTTCAAAGGTTTGTTCATAGCTCCTTCATGCCAGAAGAGGGAAGAGTGAGGTGTGGGGATTGGGGGTGGGGGCAGGGAGGGGGAAAAAAAGCCTGCTAGAGGATTTGGAGTTGCAGTTAGTTCTTTCATTAGCATTTTAATGGAAAAACTTTCCTCAGTCCCAGGTGAGAAGCCCATCTCTGCATTTAAATGAAGATTTCGTTCTCCCCTCCCCAACCCTCTCCCCTTAAAGAATTATGCACCCAAACTTGAACCCATTCAGCTCAGCTCCTCGGAGCTGAGATATATCTCCCCACGGACAGGCTTAGATCGATAACACCTGAAGGGGAGAGGCGCGGCCCCGGCGGAGCCCGCACGCCAGCGCCCAGGCGGGGCGCCCGGCCACCAGCAGGACCCGGCCCACGCGCGGGGCCACCCGCTTATGGATGCGCGCGGCGTCCTCCCCGGCGCAGGCGCGCTGTATGCCGCCTGCGGCCTCCGCGGCCGCGGTATCCGCCCTCCCCGCCGCTCCTTCCGCGCGCTAAATCACTTGGGGTCCGCAGCAAATCCATGCGGACCAACGGCTTGTTACTCCCAGCTGTGCAGCTGGCGCTACGAGAGGCATGAAGAGAAAGGGGTAAGACTCCTGGAAGAGCCCTTCTTTCTCAGCTGCCGAGACCGTGCTGTGTGACCCTGGACAAGCCACTTAACCTCTCTGGTCACAAAATCAGAAAGCTGGGTCTCAAAATGGTTATCTCAAACGCCCCTGACAGTTTTCTTGTTCTGTAACTCGGAGTCACCTCTCCCAGTGGTGCCTTTGTCCCATTGCCTGTCAAGGGAGGGCTTTCAGGCCTGGGCTCTGCTGGCCTCTCCAAAGAGAGAAGGGAACGTGTGCGTGCGCGCGTGCGCGGGTACCTGCTCGGGCTGCGAGGCAGGAGTGGCCCTGGAGACATGGTTGAAGTCAGGGGGAACTTTAAGATACCAGGGGGTAGGGGCAAGGGAGAGTGAAAAGGAGTAGAAAGGCCGTCTGCAACGTGTGGGTGAGTTTTTAGAAGGGGAAGAAGTGAATAATCCCTGCTGCCTTTGCCCTTTGTGGAGTTACTATCTGGGGGCCGAAGGGGCAGGGAAAGGATGTTATAGAGACATATTTTAAAGTTGTGAGAAACTAGTAATCATTCATGGCATTCTTCATAAATATTTCGTGGTGGGTTTGCACGGAAATCAGATTCTTCATTACTTGCTACCTCTTCACTTTGCTCCCTGGATGGAAGAAGAGGGAAGGGGAAAAGCAGCCTTCTCTCCGTGGAGACCTTCTGGGACAGAGCTGATCTGGCACTGCCTTGGCATATGGGTTTTAGGTGAATAAACCCACAGATCAGAGTCTGGCGTCAGGATTTGTGGAGGGAGACTCTGAGGGAGACCCAAACCTTGCCCCCAACCTAAGCACTGGGAAGGGGCTCCCCAACTTGCCCCAAGTTCCCAGAGGAGCCTGGGAAGGGGCTCTCTGGATGTTTCAAGACTCCAAAGGAGCCAGAGGCTTCTGTGTGGGGCCCAAAGAATAGCACCTGTAGGCTGCCCTGAGATGCTGGGAGTTCTGTTACTTTTCTGGGGACTTCTGCCCCTCATTCCCACACTGAACCCCTAAGAGCTCTGTGGGTGAGCCTCAACCATGAAATAGAAATCTGGGCCAGGAGAGGAAGCCAGGGTTCTAGCACCATTCCTCCCCATGGAAGGTCTTCCCGAGTGGACTGGTGGCACTAGGGCAGCTCCTCAGGGCTGCCCCTCAAATAGAAAAGCAACACAGGTCTTTGGGGCCCAGGACCTATTGGACCAATGCATTTTCTTTCTTTCTTTCTTTATTTTAGGAGGTACTGGAAAATGAACTCAGGACCTTACACATGGGAAGCAGGCGCTCAACCACTTGAGCTACATCTGCTCCCCCCAATGCATTTTTGCCTTGTGGAAAAAGGTCTCATCTTTCTGGACCTGCCTTCCTGCTCTAACTTCTCCTCCTCCTCTATCAAAGCCCTTATTTTTCCCCCCTTTCTCCTGTTCCCATCATTTGGTGTACTTCCATTTTATACCCCATGCCAGGAACAGCCTCCCACTATTCAAGATCCATCTGGAAAACCATATTCTTCCTTCTGTAAACCCTGCCCTTCTGGCTTGCTTCTCCCACGAAGCCTCTTCTTCATGGCCCAGATCCAGCCACACCCTGCTCTGGGGTAGAAACAATCATGTGTGCAAGAGTGGATGTCTCCTGAGAGCAGAATGGGGTTTCAAGTGTCTACCACGTAGGGAGGTTAGAAGAATTAAATGACAGCAGATTGCACTCAGTACTTGGCAGCTACTCAGTAAAACGGTTCTCCTAGGCCAGTGGTCCTCAGCCCAGGCTGCACCTGAGAATCACCTGGGGAGCTTTCTGAGTCTGCTTATGCTTGTGCCTCACCCCTTTAGCCTCAGGTGAGGATCCAGGGTATTTTTTAAGCCCCTCGATTCTAATGTGTGCAGTTAATGGGAGCTAGCATAGAAATAACTGCCCTAGGGTTCATCTCCAAAGACTGGCAGGAAACAGTGGTGCAGACAGGAAATGCTAAGTGCAAGTGCAAGTGCAAGCTGTATAACACAAAAAGCCCGATGAGTGATAGACGCAAGTGCTGAGCACATCCACAGAAGTGGGAGATGCATGTAGTCAGAGAAGACCGAGGACTGGGTCAGGAGCAGGGCTTGTAAAGGTGGGGAGGATATGGCTTGGAGCAACCAGGGAAGGGGAGGGAGAAGGGCGGGGGTCAGGCCATGCAAAGACTCAAGAAAGAGGATCTGGAAGGCATGACGGGCCAGATCACACAGGCCTCCTGATGCCAGACCCAGGAACTCTGCTCTTCTTGAGGTGGTTGCTAATGTGATGAAAAAGGTACCTCAGCAGCTGTGAAAGGGCAGATGGATTAGAATGGGGCAGCCCAAAGGCAGGAAAAGATTGAAGGAGGCCATTGCAGAGGCAAAGAGAATGGGAAAAGTAAGACTTCATGACATGGTGACAGATCGATTGGGAATTAAGGGAAGCCAGGCCACAGTCTACTAATTTATGGGCCTAAGTGACAGGCCACTGGCAGAAATGGGCAAGCGAGGAGGGAGCACTGTTTGTGGCAGCTGGTGGGTCCTGTTGAGGTGATGGCAGGACATCCAGGTGGCGGTGGAGCAGGGCTGGGGACCCAGCTGGAAACGCAGCACAGACAGCTAAGGCCCAAAGAAGATATGGGCATAACAAAGTAAAGGGCATTCCTAACACCGTCCTTATTGTCATCAGGGTCATCGTCAGAGGATAGAAATCTTCTTGCTTTGGTCGTGCAGCAGTTTCCTCCCTTTCACCTCAGCTACCAGGTAGCATCAGAGCCAGATTTCATGCCCAATTCTAGCTTGCCACACCTCTCAGATGCCTGAAACAGTCTCCTCCTCCCTCTCTCCCTGCTCTCTCTCTATGTACCCCCCCCCATTATCACTAATAATTTATGCACTAATGTGTATATATGTACACTTATCACTACGTGTCTTAAAATGCATTGGGTTTGGGGTCGGATGTGGCTCAACTGGTTGGGCGTCCGTCTCCCATATGGAAGGACCTGGGTTCGATCCCTGGGACCTCCCGGTAAAAAAAAAAAAAAAAAATGCATTGGGTTTAACTTGGAAAGTCCCTCAACTCCTTTGAGAAGGGGGCGGGGTTATAAATACTAAATGAGTAAAAGTGCACATTCCATTATCTCTGTGGTCTTCTGTGTGAGCCAACTGTGTTTATAAGGTTGGTTGGTTTTCAAAGAGTAGCAGTGGGGATGAGTGGGGAGTAGATGGGTGAGGGGAGGCAGGGGGAGGGCATCTCACTCCCACTGCCTCTCCACACTCACTTCTGCCTTCAGGTCCTCCTGTGCAGCAACTCTTATCTCCCTTCTAGACTGTGGACCTCCTGAGGGCAGGGGCTGTGTTATGTCTTATTCATCATTGGAGCCCCCACAGCCAGGGCTATTCAACTCAACTGAACAAATGTTTATCAGATATCTAGTGAGAGGCATTGCTTGAGGTAATGAATGGTTTTCAGATAAAGGGAGAAGGAAGAGGAAAGGTGATGAGCGCAGATGAGAGGAGGGAGGGAGGGTGGGAGGGTGCAAGTCAGGCTCCCCAAGACGTTTTTCAGGGCACTTGCTGCCCAGGCATAAAATCCATCACTTCAGACTTATAGCTTCCAAAAAGAGCTCAAAATCGTGAGGAAACACCATCCCAGCTGTCATCAAGCTGACACGTTGCCTGGATGGTAAAACAGTTTTGAAAACGATGTCGTGTACACAGCAGGGTATGTGCTGTTTCCGGATTCTCTGCAATCCCAAGGCTGAGAAGTGGGGAAAGCCCCTGCCCCACATAATGTGCCCCCCACCCAGGGTCTGCAGGGAGCCTGCCTCAAGCCAGTGGGGGGACAGGAAGGGTCCAGGCCCAAAGGAATGTGAAGGTTTGGGTCTGCAGGGAGGTGGAGGGGTATGGTTCTGGAGAGGGGGTTGAGGGGAAAGGGGTGGTGGGATGGAAGGTGGGGGTCATGGTGGGGGTAGAGACATGGAGGCAAGATGTGGGATGATGGGATGCAGGGTGGGGCTTAAGGAGGCCATGGAAGGGGATGCTGGTGAATGGGAAGGTGGGACGGGTGAGGGTGAAAGGATGGAACGAGGAGGTGAACGCATACGGAAAACCAGGGCAGAGCAGCAAGGGCCAATCATAAAATAATAAAAGAAATGATATAGAGGGAATAACTATATTTTATGTAATTTTTACAACCCCATGGGGTAGATGCTATTATTAGCCCCACTTGACAAAAGAAGAAACTGAAGCACAGAGAAGTTAAGCAACTTGCCCAAGTCCACTTGGTCAATAAGTGACTGAGCAGGGCTCGAATCCCAGAAGTCTCAATGCAAAATGCACGGTCTGCCCTGCCGTGCTACTCAGCCATGGAGTCTGGGGGGGCGGGGGTGGGGTGCTCCAGGAGCAGTTTACCTGAAGCCACCCAGCCAGGCACAATGAACGCTGGCTTTAGATCCAGGCCTTCCAGACTCACCATAGGATGGGATTCCCATGGAGGTAGGGGGCATGTGGGTTGGGGGCCCTTGCCCCAGATATGAACTCAGAGGTCTAGAAGGGCCCAGAAATCCTGGTAATGAGGTCTGTGGGCTGCCGCTAGCTGGGCAGTGGCCGGAGGGACTCACCATGAAGTAGTAGAGCTGTGAGGACCGGGCCATGAACTCGGGCCGGCACACAGCTACACAGATCTCCACGAAGCCGGCGTGCTGACTGGGCTTGGCCTCGCCCATCTCACACACAATCCTGCGGGGAGCAGAGGAGACACAACGTGCATCTCAGGACCCCCGGCACCTACCCAGGGATTCCAGGGTAAGGGCAGGCGAGGAGGAAGGGAAAGATTCCTCCAGTGCCTCTACTTGGCTTCTCAGGAGATGAGGACACATGACCTGCCACGGTCTCCTTTGGGCCCTCTGTAAAGTTGGGCGCTTAGGGGAAGCTCCATGTGTTCTGCCGGCTTGGTTGTCAGAGTGGAGGGAAGGTTTTTAGCCAAACAGCTTAGGGAATGGAATTGGCAGAACCCAGACAGGTAAAGTGACTTACAAAAGGTCTCGCAGCAAGTCCAACACAGAACTTGGAGCAGACCTAAGGTCTTCAGGTCCTGGCCTAGCTCTCTGTCCCCAGTGCTTTGGCTGCTGCAGTGCTTTCTGCTCTCAGCCCCAGCTTTGGGGCTGAACCAGGAGATGTTTGTGGGGAGTGGGAGAGGTGGGAGGGAGCTATAAATTCTTGTTAAAATTTTTAAATTGTTTTTATTACAAAATGTGTTCATACCCCTTGAAAAAATCAGTACAAAAGTGTGACAATAAAAGGTGAGTATTCTTTTCTTTACTTTTAACCATGGTTAAAAGTTTGGTAAGCAGGGAAGCAGATGTAGCTCAGTGGTTGAGCACCTGCTTCCCATGTATGAGATCTCGGGTTCAATCCCAGTACCTCCTAAAAAAAAACAAGTTTGGTAAAGATATCCTTCAGACCATTTTCTGTACCTACACATACCTGTATGTGTATATATTTGTTTTATATCTATATATACACACATATATGCACACATATACATAAATGTTATATATAATTGTACATATATACAAGCATGTGTAAAGAAACATGTACATGATTTTTTAAATAAAAGTGAAACAAACATTCACTGTTCTAAACATCACTGTTTTTACTCAACGATATGGCATGGATTTTCCTTCATGTCAGTGTATACAATGATCTGCTTTATTATTATTTTTTAACAGCTTCATAGTATTTCGTGTCTTGACTATACCATCATTTATTTAACCATCCTCCTCTTGTTGGACATTTAATTTGTCCTTATTTTTCTCCTACTCTAAACTAACCCTGCAAAATAACCAACTTATACACATATTCTTAAATATCCTTGTGTATTTATCAGAAGAAATTTCTAAGAAGGGAAATTGCTGGTTCAAACAGTTTGTGTAGTTATACATTTGATAGGAAGAGCCAAATAATGCTCCAAAAAGGCTGTACCAATCTGCAATTCCATCAGCGGTACATGAGTAAGAATAACCCACTCTTTCGCAAACTCTAGATATTTCTGATCTTTTAAATTTTTTCCAATATGATAGAACTATCTTATTGTTATTTTAATTTTTATTTCCTTGATTACTAGTGGGATTTTATATATTTTCACTTTCTGATCTTATACATCCTTTCCTCTGACTTGTCTGTTCAAGTCCTGTATTTTGCTGTTGGATTATCTTTTTTGTAGGAGCTTTTGTCTTGGGAGTATTAATTCTTATTAGTTATAAATATTACAATTATGTTCTCCCAGTTTGTAACCTGTCCTTCAACTGTGCTTATAATGTCTTTTGCCACATGAATGTTCAAAAAATATCTGTGTAGTTAAATTGGACATTCTTTTACTTTATGGCTTCCAAGTTTTGTGTTTCTCTTAGATACAACTTCTGGGTAAGAGTCTTTCAAAAAGATCTTTCTGTCCTGATAACATAATACATGTTTAGTGTAAAAAAATATGGAAAGTACATAAAAGCACAGAGAAGTAAATATGCATACCCCTCAATCGCACCCCTCAGAAGTGTCCACTGTCAGTATTTGGGTGTACATCTTTCCTGAGTGCTTGTTTTTTACAAAATGAATATGAAACTCTCTTCTCTGCTTGGTAACCCATGTTCTCACTTAATATAGTTGGAGTGTATGCCTAGTCATGATTCTTCTGTAATATCAGGTTTAGTACCTGTGGAGTTTACTGCCCTATGCATATACAATAATTCCTTGAATAGAGTAATCCCCTAATTTTAGATATATAAATTGCTCTAAATTTTCAGTATTATAAATAAGACTGAAATAAACATTCTTGCAAATAAATATTTGTGCAATTTGGTTATTCCTTTAGGGAAAGTTCTAGAAGTGTTATAACCAGGCTAGAGACTTTCGACCTATATTTCCAAATTGCCTTCCAGAAAATTGCTCTCGATTTACCCTGTCACCAATAGTGTATGAGTCTGCTACTTTTCATGCCTCTCATTTATACTGGGCATTAACTTTAAAAAAGTCTTTCCCCCAATATTTTAATTTGCATTTCATTGAGTACTGCTGATGTTAAGCATTTTTTTCTTATGACTTTTGGTTACATGTATGTTGTGTGAATTGTACATTCATGCTCTTTGCTCATTTTGTGACATTTGCCTTTTATTTAAGAACTCTTCATATGTTCGGAAAAACATATAAAGAGTTTTTAAAATAAAACTGAGTAACTGTCATAAGGTATAAACATATTCCCAGTTTATTGATCATGTTTTCATTTTGCTTATAATGATTTTTGACACAGAGATTTTAAAGTTTTATGTAATCAATTCCTTTAATCTTTTCCTTTATAATTTCTTCTTTTGTAGTTATACTTAGAATACCTTCCCCCCTTGAGATCAAATTCTCACCAGTATTTTCTCTAATCCTTTCACAGTTTCATTTTTTACATGTAACGCTTTTAATCCATCTGAAATTTATTTTCATGTATAATGTGAAATAAGGATCTGATCTTGTATTCTTTTTTTCCCCAGGGAGTTAATCAGCACCATTTATTGAATGATCTTTCCTTTCCTCACTGATTTGAAATGTCATCGTTATCACATACTCAATTCTTACGTATCTGAATCCTTCTGAGTGTTCTATCTTATTCCACTCGTGTAAGTACTACCACAATTTTTTAATCATTGTGGCTTTATTATAATAATTGTGGTGTTAGGCTATATAGATCCAGAGTGGGGTATTTTAAAGTCCTCCAAATCACAACCACTTCGACTTTGTTCTATGGAGGACTTGGAAAGTTGAAGAAGTTGCAGATAGATCTTGGGTGAATAGTGATGATGGACCAGGAGAATGTGTCCTACTAAGACTTGAGCCTTAAATCCTCTGGCCTTTTCTTGGGAAGACTGATGGAAATCAAGTGGAATTGAGATGGCACTATTGGTAGTTCAGAATCACTAAATCCAGGCAAAACAGCCAGCAGAAATGAAAACTGCACTGACCTAACTAAGGAAAGCCTTGCAAAGTCAATAACTTATGCATATAGGACAAGTGACAAGATTTCACTCTGAGAGGAGCAGCAACGATGGCATAGAATATAGGTTCTATTGTGCTGGTAAACATTTAATAGTTGTGTTTGCTGGGCTGGAAAATTGTGTTTACTTATTTACAAGGCTATACATGACTCACGAACCTCCTCTGCCTGGTGGGTCAGAGACCAAGTTGAATGACCCACTTGGTGGACCATCAGGCTTTGCAAAAAGCAAAACCATCCAGAGTACCTGCAGACCTGAGGATGGGTGTGCAGTTTCATTTTTACTCCCAGTTCAGGGTAGCACAGGATTAGCTTCTTTAGTGATGGGGTGGGGAGGAACTTGAGTGGGGAGTTAGGGACATCAGAGGGAATGGGGTAAAGAATTGAACTCAAACTTCTCTTGCAGATTTTAATTTTGCTCTGTGGTACAGCACTACCACCACCAATTACTCCCACCCCTCATCCCCCACCCCCATCCCAAGTAGGTAATAATCACTTTTCTCTTCTCTCTCAGCCATTTCCCCTTCCTTCTCTACACTTCTTCCAAGATGGCGGCTAGCCAGGTGAGGGGTTGAGAAGTGATGGAGGGTCTCCCACACATATCCTAGAATGTTAGGCCCATTCTCCTACTTCCCCTACTGCAAGCTCTAAGGCTGTCTGCTGCTGACCAGGGCATTCCCAATACTGACTTATCTTCCCTCCTCTTCTGTTCCACCCCCCTATCTCAAGTGGCTTCCACTTACTGTTCTGCAGGGATGTAGCCATCCACCAGAGGGCTGCAGTCCACGCCTGCCACCTTGACATGGGAGGCGATATCCCGGAATTCCAGGCCCAGGTTCTCCCCTCGGATGGTGACCTTGGTGCCTCCTTCCCGGGGGCCTGTCACTGGGATTATCTGGAGGAAGGAAGCAAAAAAGTTTGACAGGCACCAAGATGCAACCACCACCCACTAACTAATGGGGCAAGAAGAGGCTGGCTGGCTGGCTCTGCTGTCGGGGCCCCCTGCCCTGCACTGGGTCCAAGTCGATGAAAGACCCAAGGTCTGGGACTATCAACGGGTAGATGCTTTTGGTAAAGCAGTCCATGTTTGTGCATGGTTTTAGGTTCAAAGCCCCTAGCTTCTCTTCCCATTTCATAGAAGATGAAATGAGGAAATGAGACATGATCTGCAGTGTTCTGGGAAATGAGTAGAAAACTGGGATGGAAGACTTCCAGCATTTGCTTGAGAGTTCCACTCTCAAGGAAAAAGAAAAACCCTTGTATCAACCCACAGCCCTCCATACCTATAGAAATCCTTCCCACCTTTCAAGATCGTTCTCAAATGTCACATCTTCACAACCAAATGTTTTCTCTCTCCATTGAATTTTTAAGGCACTTTCTTTGTGCTACTCTCATGGTAACATTTAGTTTGATTCTCCACCTCCCCCTTACAACTCCCTCTCTGTTAGATCCTGAGTCTCTGAGAGTAGGAACCATGTCTTGTCTTGTGGGCTTTTCAGTGACAATATCATCTTTATTCCTTGGGTTGTTAGTGTATTGAAAACCACATCTATCCAAGCATCTTCCTGCAGTTACAAGAGCATTTTGTCACAGCCCTGTGGACTTCATTGTTTGGCTTGGTCTCTAATGGAGATGGTCGTAATTTAGACTTTACCCTCATACAGTGGTCAAAATGATGGGATTTCCATCCTAAAAAGTCACTGAGTTGAAAACCCATAAATGGAATGTTTAGAGGCAACAACCAAGGGCCCTGCTTTGGGGTAGGAGCTCTGTAGAGTTAAGACATTCTAATTATAGCATCCCATAATAGTAACCTGAGTGGCAGGACACATTTTGTGCCAGGATCTCCTGGCATTTTTATTGACCAGAGAAGGGCATAGTTCCCATTCCTGGTGCCTCTGAACACCTGCACCGAAGTCTTGGCCAATGTCAGCAGGCTCAGAATTGAAGGAGCCCAGATATACTGCCTCTTAGCCCTTTCCAATATCTCCTTATCCCCCCACCCCCAGATGAGAGTTGGTTCAAAGATGGAAAAGGGAAAGGAAACCAGCTGGGCTGCACCCAAGCAAAAAGTCAAGATACTCCCAGCTTCTTACACACCCTGGTGTGGGTGCGTTTGTTTGTGAGTGGATGTGAGCACAGGTGTGAGGGTGTGCATGTGTGTGCTCCCATCACAGTAGAAAAACATGTGCCTTTAGAAGCCCAGGGCAATTTGTGTGTGAGGGGGTGGTCCAGGGGGTGGGAGATGGGGGTGAGTATATGTGCTTCCCCAGTGCCTGCCCAGGCAGCCCCCAGAGCGACTGGCCCCGGGCTCCCTGCAGCAGCATGATATTCCCCCACCCCCGCCCCTCTTCTTGTCAGCCTGAAAAAGGAGTTTTATCTCTGGCCCCTTCCTTGGTTCCCCAGATTCCCCAGGGGGCCAGTACTAGTTTGGAGCCAGTAAATAGCCTCCATCTCTGGCAGATTTGTTCAATTTGTCATCTCCCTGTGATTTTCTTGGACCCAGGCCAAGAAGAAAGCAAGTCCCATAGCCTGTGCCAGACACACCATTAGCAGCCCTGCACGGTAGCCCCCGGAGATGGTAGCTTGTCGAGGGCCCTGGGAGCAGAGGGACCAAGGAGGTGCAGGTGGCTGTGGGTGGCAAGAAGGAGGGGTGAGGGCAGGGGCAGTGGGGAGAGAGGGCACCCACCTCCCCTCCTTCTCAAGATAAATATTTCTTCCATTTTGGGAATTGCTGTTTAGGTTCCTATCCATCCAGGGGACTGACCTGGGGACTGAGAGACACTCCCCATGTCTGGAAAATCAGGAATGTGGAGGAGGGAGCTAAACTGTAGGGCCACTTGGAAAGCCACCCCACCTCTCCCAAGAGACCTCTTTGCAAGGTGGGGCTGTCCACCAACACACATCAAGGGATTTTCCACATCTCCGGCACCCCTCATGTACATGCGCAATTTGTGATCTAGGAATCAGGAGACCTGGGGTTCAGGACACATGCTACACTTTGTAAATCAGCCTCTCTGAGTGCTGGTCTCTTTATCTGTGTAATCGCCCTGGCCTTGACAGGGTTGTAGTAAGAGCCGATGAGGTGAGGGATGTGCAGTTGTTTTGCGAACTGTAACCTACCACCCAACATATGGCCTATTATCATAAGGCCATTGTTACACTATTGGATAATGTGGACATTGGTGAAACTTTGTGCAGAGTTGATCTTCACTATTCACAGAGGCAGCGACTGAGCATCCTTCCACCTCTTCTTTCTCCTAGTCTCACTCCGCTTCCTTATAATCAGTGTCACCAGTGGCAGAGAGCACCCACCATGCGCTCTGCATTGGGCTGGAAGCACAGATGTGTGTAAGTCATGGCCCCATTGTGGAGAAACGTGCAGGAAGAGATGAGTGTCCTGGACTCTTCCTTAATTTTAGGAGGGGCACAAGGGACTCCAGCTATGGAGGGGGTAACACCCCAGATGGCCTTTTTGTCTGGGATGGGGAGAGGAGAGGCAAAGAGAAGGGGCTACCTAAATAAATACCAGGTGAAGCGATTTCCTTGACTTGGTTATGCATGGCCAAGATTTTAACAGTAATGGTGAATGAGGAGGAGAATGGTAACATTTCTGAGGCTGGGCCTGGAGCTCAGTGCTTCACCTGTATTATCTCAGATAATCCTTGTAACTCCCCTGTGAGATGGACACAGTCTCACTGCACAGTGAGGAAGCTGAGGCACAGAGAGGCCAATTGAGTAGCCCCGAGTGACCCAGCAATGAGGAGGTAGAGTTGGGATTCAAACCCTGTTCTCTGTGACCCAAATACTCTGCCCTGCCCTTTACCGGGTCTCCTTTGCATGGCCTCTGTCCCCTCAGCCCTCCAGGCCTGTGCTCCAAATCCATTTCTGCCATCTTATGTCTTGCGTTGTGAGTCCTGAGACCTCTCTATTTCGACCTTTTCCACCTACCCATGTGGATGACAGGCTCCCAGGGCTGGCTCTGCCCCTTGACACCCACCGAGCCTCTGCTTATTGACTGCCTGCTAGGCAAGGCTGTCAACTGACAGAGCATCACAGCCTGGTCACTGCTGTTCTTGGACAGAGAGGGAGGGGGTGGCTGGAACCTAGAGTCCTTTTCTGCACAGCACAGGCCACTTGAGCCCCCCTAGGTTTTTAAACTTTCGTGATAAGAGAAGGCTCTCTGAACCAAGCCCACAGTGTGTGGGTAAGCCATGAAGGAAAACAAGGCTGCCGCTGCACCAGCCCACACATCCCAGTCCACTTGGAGATCCCTGGGGTGACACCATGGTTGGGCACTGTTCTCAGGGCCTAGCCCTGTGGGCAGGGTTGGATCAGCTGCCCAGGGCAGGCCCCTCGGGCTGGGCCCTGGCTTACCTCTGTGATGCGGGGGTTCGTGCACTTGCTGTTTGTGCCCGACAGCTCCAGCCACTGGCTCTCATGGGTGGGACAGTGCTGGCGCAGGGTGCACTGGCCCTGGCCCTGGCACCAGCCGCATTCGAAGTCTGGGTCCGCCTTGAGGCACAGCCCGCAGCTCTCACGCATGGCTCCGCACTTGTAAAGGTGAACTGTGGAAAGAGGGCAAGTGGGACTTTGGGTGGGTGAAGGTAGGGACAGGGGAGGGTGGCCTGGCCACACAGACTGTAGGGCAGGGAGCACGGTCCTGGCCTCGGCTACTGGGATGCAGAGGCAGCGTCCCCTTAGCCAATCTGGCAGAGAAGATCAAAAAAGAACTTCAAGTCTGAGAAGAGGAGCTTAACCGGGAGACTCCAAGTCTCTATAGTACTCCTTCCCAGGCCCCGAGCCTCTGCCCTCCTACCAGAAGCCAACAGCCCATGCCAAGCCCATGCCCAAGAAGTAAGGGAAGGGTGGAGGGTGAGGAGGCTGGGCGGGAGGGCTCAGAGCCAGAGGGGGCAAGGCAGCCACTAAGAGGTGGGGGGCCCGAATGGCACCTACCAAAGAAGAGCAGGCAGTTCCTGCCCCCCTCCCACCAGGGGCCAGCCAGGGCCTCCATACCTTTATTCTGAGCTGGGTTGTCAATGTTGAAGTGCCCATTCCACACGACTGTCAACTCCACAGGCAGGTTGTTGATCTCCATCCCTTCGTAGGAATACTGCAGTGGGCGGGGGGAGGAAATCTGGTCACAGAGAGTTCTAGAAGGCCCTCAAGAGGACATGGGGCTGGGGGCTGAGGATTGGCTAAGATTCTGTTTGTGTGAATTGTGTGCACGCATGTGCATATGGACAGGTGTGCATGGGGGGGCAGGGAATGGGGAATTGGGAAACAGGGGTGGGCAGAAGGCCAGAAAGATCACGCAGGGGATGGGGGTGCCCAGAGTAATCCTCCACTTGGAACCTGGGTCGAGGGCTGGACTGAACGCTCCTCACTCATCTGCCAGGGTCTCAGACAGGAGGCTGCAGTCGGGAGGCCTGCCCCACTCAGCTGGGCTTTCCCCAGGAAGATTACCTGTGGCAAGAGCCCACTTCCTCCCTGACTGCCCAGGGGAACTCTGGCCATTCAGACCCTACCAGCCCTCAGTTAGATTTGGAAACTCCAATTTCTGTGAAATTTCATGCTAGGCAGATGCCTGACCAAAGACCTACAGAGGAATCATAAATACGTAGACAGCAGTGGTGGTTGCAGAGAGTAGGAAATGAGAGGCTGGGGGTTAAGAGAGAAGAGGGAGAGATGGGCGCTTGGAGATGAGGGATAAAAGCCTGAGGAGTCCCTAGTGGGCAAACCTGGAATTCCAGGTCAAGACTCGAAGCACCACGGGCTCCAAGCAGGAGCACAGGCCCCCAGCTGTCCTCCTTTGCCGCCCACGGGGAGGAGCTGCCTCTAGGCCCCACCCAGGGTCCCCTCTGGGTCCCACTTCCCTGCCTCGCTCTCCTCAGGGGTCCCATACCCCCCCACTAGGTCTGAGCCTGGGGGCTGTGGCACTGAGAGGTGAGGGGTGCTGGCTTGGGAGTGCGGTGAGGGGCAGGCGTGTTGTATCTTCTCCCTGGTATCAAGCATGCCAGGGCCTCGGCTGCCTCCTGAGGGCAGACACTTCTCAGTGCCCTAGAGAGGGAGGGGAGAAAGCCAGAGCTCTGGGCCCCGCCAATCTCTCTCCCTGGTGATTTTCTCATTATCCCACCAGATTTTTCCCACTACAGGGGGTGGGATGGAGGAATGGATTAGAAACAGAGTTTCCGTAAAGGAGGGACTAAGGCTTGGCAATTTGTCAGAAGGGGTTTGTCCAGGGAACATGGTTTGAGGTGACGTGTGCAGAACTAACAGGCCCTTGTTAACACTGAGTTAAAATTTGGAGGGGCTGGGCAGCCACAGAACCTTGGGAAGCACAGCCTGGGCAGTTTTAGGGCACTGTGGGTCCACTCCTGTTTCTGGGCAGGCATAGGCCTGTAGCCTATTCTTGGGGAGTCTAAAGGGGAGATTATACTTAAATCCAGGAAATCTATCTACTTTCCTGAGTTACAGAATGTCCTCCAGTGTGAATATGCCATTGCATTGCCCTCATAGAGCACCACAGTAGGCTGTGCCTTCAGGTGCCTCCAGTCCACTTGGGGAGCTTGATTAAAATACAGATCCCCAGGCCCTACTCCAGTGCTCCAAAATTTTCAACTCCCTGGTGATGCAAGTACAGGCTAGGGAGCTGCCTTCAGCGTTTTTCCCACACAGTGGAGGTGGGGAAAACACTCTGCTAGAATCTCTTTTGACTGATGCCACCTGGGTCAGGGTCCGGGCTCCAGCCACAGAGTAAAGCAAACTCCCTGGCCCTGCAGAAGGCACAGCAGAAACTTTGCTCATCGTACAGCCCAGCGCGTCACTCATAAGCCATCTGCCGCGCAGTTCAGTGGTGTCCTCCTTTCGATCGCCTCCCCGGAGACAGTTCTCTGTGTCTGGTTCAGGCCGGGTCATCCCAAGTTGTTGTGAGTTTTCTTGCAAAATCTCTCTCACTTTTGCCTGGTGGTTCTTAGAATGGTCTATGGAGTGCTGTCATCAGAATCACTAGGGGGCTTGCTCAAACGTGCTGACTCAGGATCTCCGGGATGGGGCGCACTGGTCTGCTTTCCTAAGGAGCTGGGATTCTGGTGCTGGCTAAAGGCAGAGAACCACTGCTCCCCGCAGTCAGCTAGAAGCAGCATAGCGGTGGACAGCCCTAGGGGAGAGGCAGCTAGGAGAGGGGTGCCCTCCCTTCCATGGCAGATGGACAGATGGCACACTTTTCCAGACCTCCCTTCCCGCTTCCTCATCTAGCCAAGCCCTACTTCTTCTCATGGTCCCTCTTCCCATCTCCTTCCTTCATCTCATGGAGAGGGAGGTGGTCAGGGCTGGTTGCAGGGCTCTGGGCAGGGTGGGTGGTTTCAGCATTGGTTGAGAACCATCGGGTCATCTGTGGCCTGGCCTGGATGGCAGTGCTGGTGGTGGCAAAGCAGGATTGGAGCCTGGCTCCTGCCTCTCAGGCCTCTGTCGGTCCAGGGCCCAAAGTGGAAGCAGCAGGTGGTGACCAGGGGCATGTGGGGCCAGAGATCAGTAGAACCAGAGGGGACGGCAAGGAAGTCTGCGTGTGTATGTGTGTGAGCGTCTGCACACAAGTACGCCAATGCGTGCTGGTTTAGGAAGGGGTTAGCGCTCATATCTGAATGATCTGTGTGTTCGTACACGCATGTGTGTGCTCACACACACACACACAGCCATGAAGTGGCTCTGCCAGTTACTAGCTTTGTGAACGTGAGCAAATGATCTAAGTCTCAATTTCCCCAACTGTAAAGTAGGGATTAAAAACAGAACATACTTCATGTGGTGGTTATGAGGATTTGAGATAAGGCTCTGAGGACAGCATTTGTCACATAGCATAAGCACTTAAATATTATTGTGTATTTTAATCCATGTGTATACACTTAGGGATGCTATGTAAAAATACATGTGTTTATGTTTCTGCAAACTAATAATACCAATTATTTATTGAGTGTTTACATGCCAGACACTTTGTACATATGGGGATGCACACATGTGAGAGCGCATATGTGTTTGCTGTGTGTGTGTGCACACATTTTCCTTTTGAAGAAAATTGAAAAATAAAAAGATTTTGAGGATAAACTATGCTGGGCATGGCTTTCTCTCCCTGCTTCCTGGGATCATGACTATGAAATATAGAATTCATCCACCCTGGGTGCTCCCCACCACCCATCTTGGTCTCCAGGAAAGTCACTTTGTTCCTGGATGCCCTCTGACCTGTAGATGACATGTCCCCCTGTGTGCACAGAGGGCACGGGCTGGGGGCTCCCTGCTTCTCCAGACAGCTGAGGACCCTGGACCACCAGCTCCCACCCCCCTTCCCCCACACCTCCGTTCCACTTAGCATTTATATAGCTCTCTGTAATCAGTGGGTAGTTAATCTACACAAAGCCCTGAGCTGGGGGAGGACCTGTTAGCCAGCTCCAGGAGGCCAGGGGGTTAAGTGTCTCAGTCAATGCCTGGCACACCATCGCTGGGCTAATGGATGACTTCATCCACTACCCTGAGGAAGTGGGGAGCCTCAGTTTCTCCATATTCTAAAGCAAAGAGAAGACCCATATGTTATTCAGACATTCCTTCCTCCAACCATTCCCTTGTCACCAGCTCTGAGATATTTTGCTGGAAGTTTCTACCATTTGGGAGAACAAATCTGAACAAGAGCCTAAAACACTATGCAATAAGTGGGTGTTTGCTCAGCATCCATCTCTAGGTCCAGAGAGGGCCCAGCAGAACTGTTGTCATTTGTGTTCCAGTTAAATAGGAAGGGGGACAAGTTCTCTTCCGATCTCTCTCTCCACCCCCAAATTGTGGCATAAAGGGCAAGCACGAGGCTAGCATGGGTTGGTGGAATCTGGGCATGGAATCCAGGCCTTGGGGGCAGTGCCCTGGCCAGCCAGGTCCCCTCTGCAGCCACACCTGCCCTATGGCCAGGGACGGGGAGGTGGGCACGAGCACTATTAGCAGCACGTGGTGCTCTCCTGGACCCTTGGTCTACGATAGGCCACAGATGCCCACAGCTGCCTGCCACCCCTGCTCCAGCCGGTGAGCCCACCCTGCTTTCCTCTCACAGGCCTTCCGGGGCTGCCCTGACTTTCCGGACCTGTCCTGGGTAGCGTCCCCAGCGACCATGCTCATACTGCATTATCCCCATCTCCCTTTCCTTCTCTGCTCTCCTCTGGGACCTCACATCACCAACCTCCTTCTGCCATCATAAGCCAGGGTTTTTTCTGTTAGTATCCTTCTGCCCTCCTCCCCTCATTTCAGAGAGCTCAGGGATCTAGGAAATGAAACAATAGTAACTCTTCTTCTGTACAAGCCTCTTCAAACCATCAGACCCTGCTCCCTGAGATAAGACCAAAGCTGGGATATAAAGTGCTCAGTTGCTATTTTGTGCCTGACCTTTGATTAGAGGGTGTGCTATGAAACTGGGTTCAAGTTCTGAATTTGCTGCTTACTTGCTGTGTGCGCTGGAGATGGGCACTTGCCCTCTCTGGGCCTCCGCATCCTCCTCTGTGTTAGGATTAAGCAGCCACTCTCTCAGGTCCGTTCCTGTCCTGGTGGCATGTTGTTTTCTATAACTATGGTAGGGGAGGCTCACCCCTGATTATGGCCCCAAAGAGTCTTTAAGGAATCACGGGATGGCAAGGAGCATTCTGGTCCAGAGCAGCATTTAAACTAGGATCCCACTGTCCCCCCAAAAAGGTTTCTGCAACAAGTCAAAGTTGAGCCCTCCTGAACTGCATGGCTGTCCTCACTGGTAATGCCAGCAGATCCTGCTAGGTAGAAGAGCCTCCTTCCAGATTCTACTGCTTTCCCATTGCCTTTGTCACTAGGGATTTGAGGAAATAAAGAGATCATGAAGATAAAATCTGCTGAGCTGCTTTGGGAGCAGCCTGGGAGCACCAGGAACAGGTGCACAGGTAGTGAGGAGGCTGTAGGCCCCGCTCCTAGCTCCAAGAGGCCATTTCTCAAATGTAAGGGTAAGGGGGGGGGGTGGTGGGTTTGGCATGAGCCATCCTCAAATTCGGGAGGCAAGGGTGGGGGGATGGCTGGGAACTTAAGAGTCATGTCCTCTCCATGGTGGCTAAGAGCCTCGGCTCCAGGCCTCTGGCCCCAGGTCATGTTTGCACCATGGCTCTGGTACTTCCACTGACTCCTGGGAAGGAGATCTGGAAGTGCCTGGGTTCACACACTTGGGGGGCTGGCCGATTGGGCAGTGCTACTTTTCACCCCTGCTGAAGGCCTGGGGCCCACAGCTGCTGGAAGCAGATTTGACCATGGGGCTTCCACCTGTGAAATTCCCAGGTGATTTCTTAAAACTCAAGAATTCAACATCTGACAACAGATGCCCATCCTGGAGCCCAGTGGCACCCTACCTCTTCCCATGGGCATTGACCAGGCTGCTGGCACCAGATCCCGTGTGGGTACCAGATCACGGTGGGGGATGGGGGAGGCCTGGCTCTCTCCTGCCTCACTGCCTGCCTGGGGCTGCGAGTTCAGTGTGTGCTCTTGTTACCGGGAGGCTCATTTTTTCACTCCCACGTTAGGTTAGTTCTCTGGGAAGGTTAAAGGGCTTGGGACATGCTGCGGACATTTAAACACAATCTGCTTCCAATTCTGGCAGTAAATAGAATGGCAGCAGGTCCAAACCAGCTTCTTGAAAGTGAAAGTTAGTCCCCAAGGCATGGACAGGGTTCTGACCAAGAGGTTTACAGGATTAACTCATGCTATTATTTGGTGTACTTCCATCTATTTAACAGAGTAAGCAAGAGCACGTGGCCCTATGGCCTACTCTTATGGAGGCTGTGCCCATCTCTCAGAGATGTGAGGGCTCAGACATCAGCTGGACTGGGCATCCTCCCCCTTCTTAGGGCTGGAACCCTGGGGCAACTTCTCCAAGAAAATGAGGCCTTTGCTCCATAGTCTGAAACCCCTACATGCCTTCCAATGACCATGATGTGAGACTCAGGTTTTCTCTTCCCACATGGGCTTTCTTTCTTGGGGAGGGCGTTACCAAACCCTTGGGACTGGTCTGCTTGGCCTCAGGATTTATGAGGAAGTACGAGGTGTTTAATATCCCCTTTGCTTGCAGGTTCAATCTGGAGCATTGAAGAAATCAGAAAAAGAGCTTGGCAGCCAGAGGAGGGGGGAGACAAACAAATGGGGAGCTGCAGGGAACCCATACGGAGTTGGAAAGGTTTTGAGATCAATCAATTCCCAGTTCAATCCCCGCAATGCTAAGTAAGCAACCTTGGGCAAGAGCGTGACCCTCTCTTGGCTCCATTTATGCCTCGAATGCTTCCCATAAGAAGAGTGAGTGCTCCCATCAAGTCCTTTGTCTGAGACCCTCCTCGTCCTATATTGTACACCCAAATATAGTCACTGCATATAAGGACCCAGGGGTGACTGGGTGGATGAATGGGAGGCAGTGTGACATAGGAGGAGGCCCGAGAGCTGGCCCTAGCCCTGCTGCACGCCACCTGTGAGACCCTGATGGTGTCACTTACCTCCTGGAGCTTCAGCTTCAGGGCCCAGCACTTCTTAGCACAGGCCCCTTCCAAGACCTACCCATGCATCTAATTTTATATTGATTATATTTCATTCCTTAACGTAAATAGGGTCCCTCAAACTGTGTGAGTTTCAGACCCCACAAGCCTGCCTCTGCTCTGCTTCTGGGCCTCCATTTTCTCTCTTGGACAGTAAACAAAAACGTTAAATTTTCTCACAGCGTGAAGAATGTTATGAGTCTACAAATCTAATGTTTGTCTCTGAGCATCTGAGTGCATCAACTTAAACCCATAAAGGGAATGAAAGAGACCAGGGCAGTAGCTAGAAATGAAACAAGACAAGGAAAGGAAGAAGGTTGGCAGGAAAGGTGATGTGAAGTTAGGGTACACCCTGTGCTTACACAGGAATAAGGTGGACAGCTAGCTGCCGACTTGTCAGTAGTAGTGCATGGACTTAGCATAGGCTTTCTGGAAATTCCTACTCCTGGTCAACCCCACCTGTTCAGTGGTTCACTTTTGCTGATGCTTGTTCTGTTATGGGGAACCACCTTTCTGTGAAACTACCTTTCTGTAGGTTTGAAGGCAATGGGCCTCTGTGGGCTCCAATGAGACACTCAGGCCAGACCTGGTAGGAAGGCAGGGCTTAGGGCTTCCAGAGGTTCTCTCAGGATGGAGAATGGATGTGACTGTTTCTGGGAGCCTGGCACATCCTGCAAACACATCTGCCCACAAAGAGGGTTCAGTGGCCCCGTGGCTGTGTCCGTAAGTCCCTCTCACCACAGGCCCTGTTTTGGGATGACCACTGTCATTACTACAACATGGCTACAACTGTGGCCAAACGCTCAGAACCCAGCACCCTGCAGGGACGGGCATTAAGGACCGGGGACTGGTGAGCAAGGTTGGGGGAAGCAGTTAGGTAGGAAGCTGAACAGCTGTGTGGGTGTTTGGCAAAATCCTGCAGAGCTGAGCTCAAGGGGCTCTAGGAAAAGAACCAGGATAGGCTGGGGGAGGGGCTTGGGCCGCAGGAGTTGTGCGGGGCATGGTGACTCACGGAGGTGTTCTGGCACTGCACGCTAGAGCTGTTGAAGCGCAGGGCCGGCACCCTCTGCTCGCTGCCCTGGATGCTGAGGATGCATTCGTATCCGCGCTGCCCCGACTGGGGCTGGGGGAGGTTCTTGGCCTTCAGAGTGATGGGCTTGATCACTTCCACAGGCACCAGGATTTTGTCCACTCGCAGCAGCTGGGGGCAATCCTGGGGACAGACAGCCAGGTCAGGTTGGGGAGGGGGAAGCACAAGGCGCAGGAGCCCCTCCAGGTATAAGCCAGGTGTTTGCCCTGCCCCACCTCCCAAGGACACATCCACAGATGCACAGGCCCATGTCAGTCTTAGAGAACCCAATGGTTCTAGGCCATCTTGTCCACCCCCAGTCACTGTTGGGGAAGGAATGGGCCTAAGAAATCTCAGATCCCAGAGTCACCGTCTTGAGGCCGCTGCTCACTGACGCTTGTCCCCTACCTTCTTCAGGTTCCAACATCAATGCCTTGCCCCATGCACTCCAGAACCTCTGATACTCCTTGTTCTAAAAATTAAAAAAGGTGTGTTCTCCTCCTAGCAACCCCTCCTACCCTAGGCAGAGACAGACGCTTCTGGCTGGGCACCCCACTTTGGACTGAGCATCTCTTTGCCTTAGCTGCAGATTGCAAAGAGTTGGGACAGATGGGCCCATGTGAGAAGCTCCATAATAAGGCAGAGCCATGGGCCACAGCTGTGGATGTGAGTCTTGGCTATAGGGGAGGGGCCAGAAGGCTCTCAATATCTGGGCTGGGTCTGGAATTTGGGGGATATTTTGGGATGAGCCAAGGGACCTTCTTAATCCAGAAGCTTCTGACTGAGCTTTGGGTATGGCCTGACATCAAGGCAGATAGACAGTGACCTCCTATATGCTGACAATGAGCATGCTAATCCCTGGAGCCAGAAGGTCTTCAAAGGTGGAGGGAGTAAATCACTAGGCCCTCTTTCCCCAGGGCAATCAGCTCTGTCCAGGGATAACTGGGGTGAAAATGGAGTTAGTGTAAGGAGTGTGGGTGCTTTGCCCACTTGAGAGGTAGAAGCTGGTGTGCTGCTAGATTCTCCAGAGCTGGCAGAGGAGAATCTTGGGTCTGATTGGCATGGGAAGCGCAAGTATTTTGTAAACACCAAGAGAGGCCTGGCTACCCCTGTGCCAGGCAGGACTCACTGACCCCATGGATTTCTCCTTCTAGGGCATGGCTCGGGGCGTACCAAAACATGGTTTCTGGCAGGCTGACCATCCAGAGCATGGCAGGCACATCCTTCGTGGCAGGCGATGTTTTGCCATGGCTCACGACTAGCTTTTGGCAGAGGCTGCTCAGCCCCAGCCCTGGCCATCATCCCAGGCAAAGTAAAGCTGAAAGTTTAGCCATGGGGTAATGGCAGATGGGAGGGGTCCCAGGAAATCAGGCAATTGGCAGGTGACCTGCCTATAACCCCCTTCTCTCGCCCTCAAGCAAATGTGAGCCAAATAGATCCCCTTATCCCTGGAAGCTTTGTGATCACCAGACTTGAACCTTGGGCTCAGGAGAAAAACTGAGCTCTAGTACCATTGAGCTTCTGACCAGCTATGGGTCCCTCAGCACATCACATTCCCACTTTAAGACTCAACTTCTCTGTCAATTGGGTGGGACTGCAAGCTCTAAGCAGTCATGATTCCTGATTTGGGATGGTCTACCTCTCTGTCCTTCCTGATCATCTGACAAGAACAGAGGCGGCAAAGGGAGGCAGGGGAAATGGAAACAGAAAAGGTAGAGAGGCAGAGACACACACACAGAGAAAGGAAGCCAAGAGAAAGGGAGGGAGCCAGAGTGACACGGGCACTGTCCACAGGTGGGCCAGCAGGGGCGCCTCACGTGGGGACGCCACCCCAGTCCATTAACCAATCCCTCCATCTCTCCTCCAGGGTGGGGGCGACTTTATCCAGAGCAGCAGCTAAGAGGAGACCAGGGAGGCAGGCCATCAGGAGGAGAGAAGGGGCCATTGTTACACATGGCAGCCTCCTTGGCCCCAACCCTGCATGGGGCGCAGGGACCTTGCAGTGCTCACGTGGGGAGAAAGTCTCAGCAGCTCCGTCCTGTGCCACTACCTGGGCTGGCCCTGCAGCCCTCCTGCTCCTGCAAGATGGGAATGTGGAGTCATGTTGATGAGAAGAGAGGTGTGGTTTGTGAAAAGGATGAAGCTCAGAGCAGGTGTGGGACATGGGTGATGCTGGAAAATCAGGGAGAGATCTATGAAAAGTGGTGAGTGATGAGCCAAAGAGTCCAGGCCCCCGGTGCTGATGCCACCTCTCACTCTGTCTGAGGTCTTTGGCAGCTTCCCTTCCCCTGAAGCATGAATGTGCCTGACCTTCCTTCCTGCTACATCCATATAGGGGAGCTGGGTCTGTGAATTTGGAGTGGGAGCCAAGAAGTGCTGGTATTTCTCCCCTCTACCTCCTACATCACGGAGAGGGAATCTGCAGTCTGAAAGTCCTCTGAACCACCCTAATGGACCCCTTCCATGTCACAAAGGAGAAACTGAGGCAGAGAGAGAAGAAATAATGGCTCAGTGTCAGCAGATGTGTGAACCACTGAAGAACTCAGATGCCAACCCATCTCAACCACCATCTTTCTTCCACTTTAAAAAAAAAAAAAAAGAGCTAAGTTCCCACAGGCAGGCAGGACCACCTCCAGGCAGGGCAGTCCCTGAGACCCATGGGACTGGGAAGCTGCAAAACCCTCCAGAGTTGGGGGCTGGAAACTTCCCTGGGGGTGGGACTGGTTCTAGGCTAGGCTCAGGGCAGAAGCAAAAGCCTCCTCATTTCTCCTGTAAGATCCTCACTGAGGCTTGTTAGGAGTTGTCTAATGAGTCCTGATTGTCAGTGCCCCCATAAAGACCTCGTTTGCATATAAAAAGGTTGATGGCTCTGAGAACAAGTTCATTAATAATGATTGGAGAGGCCCAGGGCTGGGCTGGGCACATTTTCCTCTGGTGGTGCTGCTGATTGACCCCAGTGCCCCTCCTAATTGAAATGCAAAATGGCACTTTTTCCCTAGGCAAAGAGCTATGCAAGGACCATTTCTACCACCCTGCCACTTCCACCCACCCCATCTTCCAGAGTCCCACCTGCCTCATCCTGAGATTCCAGGTACAAAACCATCTATAAATCGGATACCCATGAGGAATTCCAGAGGCTGGTTCAGGAGCCCTTCTGTCACAGCCAGATGTTAGTTCCCACCTCAACTAGAAAGAGTCCTGTCCCCGTCCCCCACCCCGCCCCCCAGGCGGGGAATCACAGACCTATGAGTACAAGCATATCTTCCTCCTGCTAGCTTCATAGTCTTGAAAAGTGCCCTCATCATTATGTTGCTTAACTGTAAAATGGGGATTAAAAACTCCTCTTCTAAAGGACTGCTTATGGGCATTCTGTGAATAACACGTATAAAGTGTCTGGTGCAGAGTGGGCAAGCATTCAACAAATGTGTGTTCTTCCCTCATCTTTTCCCCTAGCCCAGGCTGCACTTTTGTCCCTTATCGACTCCCTTTTCCTACCTAATTTCCAAAGGACCATCTCCCCTGTTCGTGCCGCCATGCACCTTCCCATGGAAACCTCATCAGCTCCTTCCACCTTCTAGGCTTCCAGTCTTATCTTGAGCCTAACTAACAGCTTCAGGTGCCCTGAACACAAGGAGACAGGTCGGGGGGTAGGGGGTCCTCATTCAGTCCCCTGCTCCCCACACAGCAATCCCCTCTTCTGGGAGGTGCCATCCTGCAGCTGTAGTCTCATGGGCTCTGAGATAGGAGATCCGCCAGCCAACCCTGTGGGCAAGATCTCTGGGTCTCCTCTTCCAGAAAGCAAAGAGGATGGATTGGGTTAGATGAGTTGTATGGTTCCAATTCTGTGACTAACCCAATAGATGACCTGCGTTCATCATTATGTAATCTTTTTGGAGCTCAGTTTTCCCATCTCTAAAATGGAGATCACAATACCTTCTCAACTAGCTCAAAGGACGGTGTTCAAAATACCAACCCACTGCATGAGTGCTGGAAGGGCTGGGGTGTTAGGGAGCTTCGTGGCAGAGGCAGGCCTATGAGAAGTGGCTATTTTCCAACCAGTGGGGAAATGTCTCAACGTTTTATTAACTCGTGTGTTGCAACCTGGTATGGTCGTCCAGGTGAGCACTGGTTTGAAGAAACCATGGGTAATCCTGATATGATTCTAGTTAACACAGTACAAGATCAGCCCAGTACACACTGCAGCACCTTCTTCATTTTACACATTCTTCCATATCCTCTGGTTTCACAGAAGAACAGATATAATCCCATGTTACAGAGGAAGAAACGAGGGACGTTATTTACCTCCTCAGCGCCCACACTGATAATGACCACAGTATTGTCACCAGATCATCTACTGACTTTTTTTTTTTTTTTCAAAGATTTTATTTTTATTTATTCATTTATCCCCCCCTTGCTGCTTGTGCTCGCTGGGTCAGCTAACCACACCGCCCAGGCGGGCTTGCCTTCACCAGGAGGCCCCGGGAACTGAACCCGGGGCCTCCCATATGGTAAACGGGAGCCCTACTGATTGAGCCACAGCCGCTTCCCATCTACTGACTTTTGACCACAGATGATCATCCAGCCCCTAAACAATTCCTCAAAAACATTCTTCTCTTTACAAGGAGGCTATTTCTCCGAGCTATCATTTGAAAGGGCCAGCTCTTGGAGAATGGAAAACACGTGCATTTAACAAGATTACTTGGGGATAAATGCATGCAATAAGAACCAGACTCCCTTGGAAGCTGTTTGCCTGTGGCTGCGGCCTGCACTTGTAAAAATGGACTGAGGGTGGGCGGTGGCAGTGGCTTGAGGTGCAAGAAAATTGTTACTAGCTCGGCTTTCAGGAGGTGGGTCCAGGTCACCTGACCAGCCCTGTGCACATATTGGACTCCACTTAAATGCACACAAAAGTAAAGATAACACTTCTGATTGCAGGGAGCAGGAACACAAAGCCAAAGTCTTAAAGCAAGAAGGATGCCTTCCAGTCAACTATGTCCAGCATGTCAGTGGCTGCTTTATACAGAGGTTTCATTGCATATTTAAATAATTGAACAAGGACATAAAGAATGCTGCGAAGCTGGGAGGGAAGAAGCTGCCTTCAGGGCTGGTGCTGTCTGGGAGGGGGTTGGTAGGCCCATGGATTTACAGCCTCTGCTGTGTTTACAAGATGAGGGCTCTAACTCTCCCAGTTGTTACAGCAAGATTGAGGTAATGTGAAACTAGAAGGGAGAGCTGGGGCAGCGGCAGCACCTAGGGTCAGCTAAGGAATAAATGATTGGCAGGTCACCCTTCCTCCCCCATGTCACCTTGGTTCCCTTCAATTTCAAAGACAAGCCAGCTCTAGCCCCAACCAACACCCCCAAATTTACGCTCACCTTCTCAGACCCACCATGCCCAATACAAAAATGTAATGCACCATATATTTTCTTGCTATTCTCCAAGTTTATAATGCCATTAGCGTGATCTACGACGGGCTGGTTCATGGAGAGAGCAAAGTAATAATACAGAAAGGAAATACCCATAACCTTAAGGGGGTTGGGCAAACCGTATTGATGGGGGAGATTGATGGAAAGTGCAATTGCCTGGAGAAATCACAACCCAGTAATGGAATGAATACCTGGGGGGTGGGGTGGGAGGACAGGGATTGAAGCAAGATCTTTAGGTGGGTTTGGCTTTGTTTTCTCAAAGGAAGGTGAAGGGCATAGCAGGGGTGGCTTTGTGTGCTTGGGTTGCATCCAGGAATGATACCCCTCAAGAAGGGAAGCAGAATGTCTGATAAAGTGGGCTAGCCTGATCTCCTTCCGGTGTCCAGTGGGGATAAATGCCCTTGACCTGCCCCTGTCTCAGAACAAGGGGCTGTTTTCAGCACCAGGGGCAAGCAGCAGTCCAAGGGACAGGACCTTTCTTGCCAGAAGGACTTGACCATCAGGATCACTAGATTTCATGACACCAGTGCTGGCTGTGGATTTCTCCTCAGGTATGTTGGGGGTCATAGGGGATGTTGGGAGAACCTTTGAAACACAGCTTTTGAAATCAAATAAAATTTATTTCATCTCCTCTGATCTTAAAATTGTTCTCTGGAGTAAGCAGTCTCGTTGAACATCAAGAGGAGAGGGCTGTCTGGAACCTCCTCTCTGAGCTTGTACATCTGTGGTCCAGATGTGCTTTGCTCTCCTAGCAAAGCCAACCCGGCCTGGTGCCTGGAGACCAGAGCTTCAGCAGCGACACACTTCACTTTAAGGTTTAGATGAGAAATAACAGCAAAACAGTCCATTGAGAACAAATTATTGGTCATTGGATTTGCTTTTCCATGGAAGCTGATTTTTGTTATCCCAGAATCGCCATCATTAAGTGTGTGTGGGCCTGTTGGAGAGGTTTAGGTTACTGCAGGAAGAGCGTGGGAATTCCAATGCCACTTGGGAAACAGTGGCTTTTCCAGCTTGGGAAAGGCGAGGGCATGGCTCTGTCAATGCCTGCCCTGGTGAAAGGCCATGCCATCTGGTAGCAAGAAGGAGTCTTTGCGGATACTGGTAGAATGGGCCCAAGATCAGCAAGACACTGTCGTCTCCTTTCAGCTTCATCTCACCTCTCCTCGTCCTCTTCTGTTTGGTATCCAGGATCTGGCAGCTGATCTAAGGATTCATGGTTGTTTTCACAATGCCATCATTAGTTGAAACAAAATCACTCCTTGTAACTGGAATATAGTTACTATAAACAACATATGTTATTGGGCATTCTATTTCTAATAATTGTAATTATGCAAGGATTCCTGCCATTAATATAACAACAATGATCGAACAGTTCTCTATTCCAGACCAATAACTTCACCTGAATACACTCTTTGTTCAGAAAAAAGAGGAGGTAATTCAACATCCTTGGTGATAGTCAACAAAGCCAATATTGAAACTGGAGGGTGCACAGATGAAAGCCTTCCTGTGGATACGAGATGGGGCCGTGGAGATGAGAAGCCACCTGGCAGGCTCAGTCTTGGCTAACAAAAGGACCCTGTCTGTACCCGCACATGCAAAGGTTAAAAGGAAATGGAAACCAGGTACATCCAGAAAAATCACCAGGGCCTGGGCCTTGCCTTTATTCCAAAAGGGGCTGAGCTTGGGTGTCTAGAAGAGTTGGAGGCCCTGAGGCTGAGTGTTAATCACCCCTTTGGGTGACTGGGAAACCAAAACCCTGACTTGACACTGACCCTATACTACAGTGTCTTGGGTGTGGATTTCTCTTAGGTACTTTTCAGCTTAATCCCACTTAAAATTATAGAAATTTAGAGAATATACAGAACAATGGGCCTATTCTACAGATGGGAAAAGTTATAAGTTAGGTGCTTCAGGGCACGTGCTGTCTTATATCCCTTTAAGCCTCTCAAAATGCCTTGCACATGGCAAATGCTCAGGAATCGTGTAATGAACATTGAATGATTACATCGTAGCAAAGCTTTAGACATAAGAAGCTCACACTTCAAAACGGAGACTGGATACTTAGGTCTAGTGCTTCCGTAAAATCACAAAAACACCTCTCAAACGTGGGATTTTCTTCATTGCCCTTTGTTCCTGCTACTATCTTTTCCCAGAAACAAAAATATAGGAAAAAATTAAAAACCCTACAAAACTTTTTAAAAAATCACCACGGAATGGGTGTACTTCAGTGCCTGCTTTGCATGTACAAGGTCTGGGGTTCAGTTCCCAGTACCTCTTTAAAAAAAAAAAAAAAAATCACCGCATTTCCATCAGTACTCAAGGGTTTTGTTTTAAACTCTGTGCACAATTACTTCCTTCCATTGACCCTAAATTGCTGCGGTCAGTCAACAGTCTATTTATTTGCTTATTTTTCCTTTAGTCCAGTCTTCAGGCTCCTTCATGCAGTATGGAAAGAATTGAGGGCAGCAGCAAGCAGGTGGCCAGGCCACCTCCACGGCCCTCTCCCGCTCTGGCATCATCTTCTGAGATGCTATGAATCCCCAGCAGCCTTTGCCAGTGCCAGGTACAGTGGGGTTTTGTGCGTGGCTTGCAATCTGGGTACTTGAAGGCATCACTCTTCTATAGGGATCCTTGAATTACACTGGAAAGCACAGTGGCCTTTTTTTTTTTTTTTCCCCCCCTCTCTTATAGTTCTTTTTTTTCCTTTTTCTGAGCAGCAGATGCAAGTTCCTTTCATATATTTAAAAGAAAGAAACTTGGGACAAGAGGAGCAAACAAGAAAGAAAAAGCAGAAATTTGAAAACCTCCTTCAAGGTAATTAAATGATTAGGAGCCTTTGAAACCCACCAGATAGCTCAATTGTTTTTGCTTTCATTTCATTCTTTGGGCCTCTCCACACATAGAACTTCTGCCAGATACACCAGTCTGGAAAGCTAGAGGGAGGCTGAAAACCTCTTTGTCTCTGCTCCCATCAAGTTACTTGCAGGCTTCAGAAAAAAAAAAAAAAAACAAGAGTTTATTTCCTGGGCCCTTGGATTCTGACCTTGGTGGGTCAGTTAGTCCTTCTGCTCCTGATTCCATGCCCCAAAATATAGGCTGGGGACTGGGGAGACTCTCCAGCTTTTTAGGAAGGTCTCCATGTCCTCTGGCTGCACCCCACGTCTGTTATCTTTAGATACGTTCTTTCTTAGTTGAAGGAAAGTAGAGAATTGACACACAAACATTAGATTCACCCTCCTCCTTAATGCCACAATGGAACCTCTTTCCTCTCATTCCCTTATAAAGGGACGATCTGGGTCTGGATTTCCTTTGCTGATTATGAATCCAGAGTAGCCCATTCCAGCCCTGGCCAGACTCTGTTAGAGGGCAAGCAGGTCAGCCTGCATGGCCAGCTCCCTACCCTCTTGGAATCATTCCCTCCCCCTAACTGCCTCACTGCCTCTTGCCTTTCCGTCTAAGATAAATTGCTTGGCTCACTCTCCGTCTCTAGGACTCCTGCTCAGCCAGCAGTGCCTGGACAAAACGGGGTTTGGGGCATGGATTTTCTGATTGCTAGTATAGCTGAGTCATTGCCCTGCTGGCCTCGGGGAAGCCCAATGCAGCAGGTGTTGGTAACAACTAAGTAGGGTGGACATCACTCCTCCCTTTCACCTTCAGAAACAAGACAACTTCCCTCCTGCCAGTAAGGGTTTGGCCAAAGTTAAGTTATTAGTCTGGTGGAAGGGACCGAGCGCACCGTGATGGGCCTCTCTGTTCCTGTGATGCTGCTCCTGTCCCCTAAAGAGCCCCTTCTTCCTGCACAGGACAGTGCCTTGCCCCCACTGCTGCAGGGATTGTGGCATGGCCACAGCACCTGTGAGGGTGTGTGAAAGGGGCCGACCTTCCGCCTACCCTGGGGGTGGTGTGGGAGGGTGAGGGATGGATGCCGGATCCTGTCTGAGTCCAGTGTTGGCTGAGAGAGTGCAGACCAGGCTGGGGGCTCTGCCCCTGCAGGGAAACTGTATGGTGCTGCCAGAGCAACCAGGGGGGGTCTAACCAACACGCTGCTTTACTTTATATTTATTTACCTTTCTATTCGAAATAGCAGCATTTTAGAGCCAATACTCTGTACAGAACTGCTGGCTGGATGGCGGAAGTCCCACACCTATGTAGGAAACACTGTAATCTTCCAACAATGGACTTTTCCAAAGTGTTTTTACGCCCATGACCTTCAAGACCCTTGCCTACCAACTTACACTCCAAGAAAGGAAACAATATAGGCAGAAAACAGTTTTATTACAGTAATGAATAGTTTTTAAAGCTAAGAACAAAAATCAGGAGGGAATAGAAATCCAATGTCGTAGCAAAGGATGCCTGACTCTTAGTTTCAAATTTGGATTTGCATCAGAATCCCGCAAGGGCTGGCGAACCACAGATTTGCACAGAGTCCCAGCCAAAGAGTTTCTCAGGTTGTTGGTGGGGGTGGAGCTTGAGACTTCGCATTTCTAACTAGTTTTCAGGGGCTGCTGCTGCTGCTGCTGGCCTGGAGATGAGAGTTTGAGAACCGCTTCTCTGGCTAATCAATTGACAATTCTTTTATTGGTATTCCTCTTTCCCTTTTACTCAACTTGTCCTCTTTGATCTTAAATCTTCTCTGTGGACCCTTCTCCTACTAATCTGCAGTGCTCCACAGAGGAGCCTGTGCTTTCCCCTGGGATATAAGCCCCCTCTCACTTGGAGGTGGAGTGGACAGCACCAACCCAGACTCCTTAGGATTTGGGGAAGAGCTGTGGACTGGAGTGGATTTCCTAGTATTCTGTTATAGACATGCTGTGATTCATGCAGTGGAAGAAATTACAACACTAATGTGGAGCCAGTGGCCACTGGATGCTCTGAGGGTAGTGAGAGGGAAAAGCAGTTGTAATACAGGGGCTTTTTTGGGACTTGGGAATTGTCCTGCGTGACATTGCAAAAACAGATATAGGATACTTTATATCATCATATAACATGCAGAGCTGTGTGGGAGACAGTGTGGTCTACAATGTGAACTATGGTCCATGCTTAGTGGCAAAGTCCCAGGATGTGTTTATCCATTGCAGGTGATGAGCCACACTAATGAAAGATGTTTATGTGGCAGGTTATGGGAGGTATGGGAGGTGGGGCATACAGGAATCCCTATATTTTTTGTGTAACATTTATGTGATCTCAGTATCTTTTAAAAATAAATAAATAAATAATAAAAATAATAAAAAAAATGAAAAGACAAAAAAAAAAAAAAAAAGTCTCCACAAATTTCTAAATAGTTTATCTGTTCCTCCTTCCACATGGGAAATTTCCAAAAATTATGCCAGTGTCCACATTCCTCATTGTATGCTTCCAAATATTTTGGCAGTGATGCAATCCTAATTAAAAATTTCACAACATTAGGGAAAAAAAACCTGTTTCTAGGACACACATGGCTCTGGGATTGTGGACTTCGCTACAGCCCCTCTCTGTAACTGAACCTCCAGGATTGACCCAGCACCCTTGACTTATTGCTTTCAGGAAGTCATCCCTGAAGAGCCAGGGTGGGGAGGAGGGGGTGGCCCTGCAGAATCTGCCTTTGATTTCTCTCATTGGGGGAAGGCCTGCCTGCCTCAATGCCCACAGCCCACCCTCCCTGCTCCGGCCGCTGGGGACCTACCTCTGGCAGCTTCACGCGGCCCTCCTGGAAGGAGCATGTCTTGGGGTCATGAGTACAGACGTGCCGATATTTACACCAGTGGCAGCGGTACGGGCTCTCCACACAGGACAGGCACCTGGGCACAAAGGAGGAAGAGGAAGAAGAGGCTCATATCATAGGACCAGGGGGAGTGCAAAGTGGAGGGCTTAAGTCTCCAAGGTCTAGTGAAACATTTCTAACGTGAAGAGAAACCACCCTAGAACACCACTGCTCGGGAAGCACAGATCTTACACAATAGCCCCCGTCCCCCTTGTCTCTAGGTCCTCAATCATCTCTGGCCTTGACACCCCTGCCCCCGACACACACACATGTAGCTGACAGCCCTGGCTACCCAGGGCCTGATCACCTCCCCCACCCCTTCCATCTCTACAGGTGGGCATCCTCCTTTGCTGAAGAGGGGACCAACAAGCCCTGGAGTTGAGGGCCTTGTCCAGAGGGGCTATCAGATTTGGAGCAAACAAAAAATTGGGTTTTAGTTCAAACTGTCTCCCAAGTCTCAGCTGTCAAGAGCCAACATGGACCCACCCTGGCCGATGAAGCTCTCTCAGCACTCTGGGCTCCTCCATCGTGAACTAGCCCCACTTCCACCTCTTATCTCCGGGAAGCAAAGACGTCATAAGAGCTCCTTACTGCTTAGAAACCCAACACAGTTCCCTTTGTCCAAAGGCTAAAACCCAAATGCTGGTCCTTTGTGCCCAGGTTCACCACCACGGCTCTCATCCACATAGTGGGTGCCTCTGCTGTGGCCAGGCCATGCTCCCCTCCCATGCTGTTCCCCGACCTGGAGGAATACTTCCCCTTCCTTCCACATGGCCAACTCCTCTTTGTTCTTTGACCAAAGGAGAGTGGGTTGACCACACTGGGCCCTTCTCCCACTAATTTCTTTTTTATGTCTCTGTGACAGCACCAGCCAGGCTGTGTTATATTTTATTTATTTGTCCAGTTCCTTCACCAGCCCACTGGGCCATGAACTCCTTGAGTAATTGAGTCTTTGAATCTTATTAATTTTTGAATCTTCCCTGACTAAAGAGTAATACATTGCCTCACACATAGTAGATGCGTAACATAATTCCACTGACTGAATGGAAATTTCACACATGATTTCATTTACCTCCTCTGCTTTCCCAGAAAGGCAAGAGGGGAATGAGAGATTAGGCCACCAAGTGGTAAAGTCACAGGCAACTCCAGGGCAAGAAGAAGGAAGAGAATCCCAGTGTTGACGTAAGTCATTTTTGGCCAGAGACCTAGCTGCCTTCTCAACTGGGCCCCACAGAGAACCAAGCTCTGGATTCACAGATGCTGTAACCAAATAGATAGACCCTAAAACATCAGCATAGAGCCCTCCCACCCCCCTCCTCCAAATGTCTTTGGTTATATCAGCTAGCTTGTCCTGCATGGAGAGGAAAACAGAATAGCAGAGCAGTTCTGCTTGTTAGAGCAAGCAGGGCTTTTTGAAATCAGGACCTTTGGTTTTCAGACTGTGCTCTAATGGAACCCTGAGGATTCCATGGAGAGCCCTTGGAGACTGTGAGGAGAAGGTTGGGTTCTTAGAAAGTGGGGTTCCAGGCCCCAGGGTGCTAGCTGCTCTGTTCTTCAGGTGAGATGCACCACTCCCCAACAGATGAGGGGAAACTGATTCAGGCTAGAAAGATTTTGCTGGAAAAGATGTATGAGCTAGGGATTTGGAGAGCCCTCCTCCGTAGGTTCTTACTCTTTGCTCATTCTGTTCTCTTCATTAACCCTGTGCATACCAGAGGGACTCTGACTCCTTCTGGGGGTGAAGGAAGCCTCCTTACATAACCTCTAAACAGTGACTCCTTGGGAACAGTGGCGAGGTCTTTTATCTCTGGGTGAACCATCAGAAGAGGGTTCTCTCTAATGTGACCTTGCTCTCCCACCTTGACCCCAGGGACAGGGAGCTGAGTGAGGCTGGGGGACACTTACGAGTTGTGGACGCTGCAGTTGTAGAAGACAAAGCTGGTGCTGGCAAAGGTCATGCCTGTCTCCTTAGACTTGAGCTGCAGCTGGACAACGTGGTGGTCCCCTGCAGGGCAGAGCCAGTCAAGAGAGAAGGAGGAAGGCCAAGGCCCCAAGTCAGAGTCTCACTGAGAGCAAGGCAACCTGGGAAAGGGAGCCTGCTCCCTCACAGGTGCTCTCAGCTCTGACAGGTCTCTGACCCAGCAGGGCCCAGCTCCCAGACACCCTCGAGAGCAGCTGCAGAGGATGGATGCTAGATGATTCCTCCTTCTGCAATGTCTCACTTGCACCACAATTTGTTCAACTCCCCCCATGCACTTGCACACACACACACATGCACACACTGACAGGTGCCTTCACATGCATGATGGTCACCCCAGATTCATGGAATTACAAGTGTCCAGGGAGGAACCCATCTGTAGACTCTCAGCAACACTGCCATGAAGGGAGCAAGAGGTTTTACAGGGACGTGCATGCACACCTCCATGGGCTCATTCCCCATCTCTGTAAAGAGTAACCCTGTTCTGACGCCCCCTCCTCTGGTGGGCTCAGGGATCCACTGGAGCAGGAGTTCCTGGAATCCTCAGCTGGCCCAGGGAGTTGCTGGAGTCCATGTTTAATTCACAGCCCTGACCCCAGGTCCCCCACTTCTAGCCTTGGTCTTAGCCTTCCCTGAGAGCCTCATTAATCAATCAACTCTGAACAAATGTGACAAGCCCAAATGGGAGGGACAACATGGAATCAATCTGCCCAGGCCAGGCCTGTCCCTCGCTAGCGCTGAGCCTCTGTCCACCTCTCCCCCCACCCCGCCCCAGGATGCAGCTGCCCACAAACAACAGGCAGCTCTGAGGAGACGGGGTGGGGAGGCAGCAGTCCAGGGTCAGAGGCAGCAGCGTGAGGAGGGGATAGATGCCAGATCACCCGGTCGTCCTGTTCCTGCTCCTCACCATTTCCCCTTCCACAAGCCAGACCTCTCCCACTCCGGTACAGTCTCTGAACCCATCCTGCATCCTCTGATGCTGCCTCCTAGACTTGCCCCTCTTCCTACCCTTTCTGCAGCTGCTCTTCCCTTAGGAGGAAGTTGGCTAACTTGGGGCTGAGTTAGAAGGGTCAGTTTCAAAGGCCACGGAGGGACACTTTATTTCCTTCTTCCTGCAACATACCCAGCAACCCACAGTCCTTCCTTTGCCCCAACTCTGCATGTAGACCCCCTCCGACTCCCACATCTGCACTTAGTTCTCTTCATACAGGCAGGAGGATGGATGTACCACCTGGCCTTGTCTCCTGGGACGCTCACCATTCTCCGTGATTATCCGGGGCACCTCCTTGGCTGCAGGGGAGTAGCACTGGATCTGATTGCCCACCACCAGCCCATCCATCTCTGACAGGTCCTCAAAGGTGCAGTTGACGCCAGCTGACAGCTCTGGTACATTGTACGTCTCCAGGACCAGCTGTGGACAGTTGGGCGGGGGCAGAGAGAGGAACAGGGAGAGGTGGGAAAAGGAAGGGTACAGAATAAAGGAAGAAAGAGGGGGAGAGAGATCAGAGAAAAAGAAAAGAGATAGGAAAATAAGAGGCCAGATTAACATAGAGAAGGAGAGGAGAGACACAATTTATTACAAGAGCGGTTCAGAGAAGGTGATGGGATGCAAAGAGAGGGAGAGAGAAAGAAAGTTCCTTCAGAACCTGAATGGATTTGACTCCAGGACATGTGAACGTTTAGGGGATCTGTGAAGAGAGTGCTGGGCAGGACTGAGGTATGGCTGATCGAGCATCTCTTCCAGTATTCCCAGTTTTGGAAAACATGGCAATACCAACCACAAATTGCCTGATGCAAGAATCTGGAGCCATCCTTCCCTCCCTGCCTCTGCACATGCACCTTTTTCGTTTTACAGCTGAAGATATCCTCCTAACACCCTCTCTCCACCACCCTTTTCATCATTTTCAGTATCATAGTTTTCCCTGTCTTTCTACCCATTATGCATACAGCCCCTTCCCAATATTTCCTGTTCACTCCCTCCTCCACTCATTCTTTAACATGCCTCCACACTGCCCGAGAGTTACTCTGCTGACGAGGTCTTGCCGGAGGGGTCCTCAGGCTGAGGCTCTTTTTAGAGACAGAGGGTTCTTCCCAGCCTCTTCGGGCCCTACCCTGTGACTCTTACCAGCACATTATACTGAGAGACGGAGATGTTGTTGGGATGGACTGTCAGCCGGACACATTGCTTCATCTCTGAGGCAAACCTGCGGGGCTCCCTGGACCGCTCACATCGTTCCTTCCGGGTGCACCTGGAAGAACAGATCAATGGGTTACTCAGGAGAAAGCCACTTGAACCAGCCAGGGGCCCTGCACTGAGGTCCGGCGTTTCCAGCTGCTGTCAAGACATCCCAACCAGGAGGTGTCCAAACTCATCGTGTCTGAAACAGACCCCGGTCTTCCTCCATTATGCCCAAATTTTGAAATTAGGGTAATTCCGATCACTGGTTGCCTAACACAGAAACTTGAGAGCCATCCTAAACCCTCCTCACCACCTCATCATTCTCCTATAAAGAGTTACAAAGTCCTCTTTATTCTTCTTCTCCAGTCATTCTTAGTTCTTGCCTCCTTTGACTTATTCTTGCCATAAATGTAATATACTCTTTCAGACTTCCTTACCTTTGTATGTACTATTTCTTCTGTCTGGACTGCCCTCTCCCCACTTTTCCACCTGTCCAACCCCTGTGCATCCTTCCAGACATGTTTCAACTATCATCTACCTGAAACCTTTCCTTCCCCTTCAAGGCAGATTAAGAGCTTTCTCTTCAGGGCCTCATAGCACTTTGGAGTTTCCTAGGCTATAGAACTTTTTAGAGTCTCTGACAATTATTGGGCTAAATGCAGTCCTCTCCTACCAAGTGTGAACTTCTCAAAAGAAGAAATTATGTAAGATTCATTTTGGAATCCCCTGTATCTACCAAGTCCTAGCAGTCAGAAAAGAAATGTGAGTGGTGGGAGGAAGGGAAAGGAAAGCTCAGAGGAGCAGAGTAGAAAGCTAAAAAGCTTGGATTCTGGGGCCAGACTGCCTTGGCTTAGAGTTCCAGGTGCATTGTAACTGCTATTTACTACTATTGTTTAATGTCCTGTGCTGGACATGGTGTACTGTGTCACAGGTGGACCGGATCCAGTGTGATCTGGGATCTTACAGTCTTAATGATGAGGGCTTGGGAAAGATGCAATAGAAAACTTGAACATCCCCCAAATGCACAAATAAAATACAGGGCAAGGTGTTTAAGCTCCAGTGTTGGGGCAGGACAAGTCCTTCCATGCAGTGGGAATTTACTGCATAGAGGTAGCTGAGTTTCAGGAGACAGTATTTCATCTATGGCCTTGTAAACATGGAGCTGCACTGAGTCATCATTATTTGGAAATTTTGGACTGCCAATTCTGCTATGGGGTAAGGGAATGCAGGGTCCTCGGGGAGACAAGTTGAGATAAGATGGAATAGGGAAATCACTCTTGAGTTGCTGATCTCTTTTGGTTAAAGAGAAAAGACTTTGCAGAGGAAGGAGACTGTCAGGAGCTGTTGCAAGTCAGTAGTTTAGTAGAGAACAATAGCCGAGGATGTGGAACCCGCACGGGGCAGGAGATAAAAGATGCAGCACTTCTGCCTTAAAGAAGCAGACAGATGCTGTGTGGAGAAAGGAGCTGAAGGAAGAGAGGGACCTGGGAACCCAAGCTGGTCTTGGGGTAACTCTTAGGCTCAGAGAAAAGCTGTGGGAGTCTCTGAGCAAAGGTGTCTCCTCCCTGCCACAGGGAAGGAAGGCCCCTTGGCCTCCGTGGGATGGACAGTCTAGCAGTGGAGAGTCTGTGAGTAGCAAAGGAAGTGAAAAGTCACTGAAAGGACCAAAGCTGCCCCTCTAAGGATGAAAGAGAAAAGGGAGCCCAGGGGACAAAAAGGATGACAGAGTTACTTGGATATATAATACAAAAGTACAATGATCCCGAATACAGCAATCACGGCTCCTAATTACTGAGTCCTTATTAGGCACTGTCACTTCAGCCTTACAACAATGCCTTGGGAAAACTGCAGAGGAGGGTGGTTAACCACCTTCCTAGATCATCAGCTATCAGAGAGAGCCAGGAAACTCTGGAGCCTGCACTCTAGCCACTGTGCTCTACTTTCTTAAAGCTTCAGACTGAGAAGTGAGAGACTGCCTCACCCATTTTCCTTGCCAACTCTTCCCTTTATGCACTTGATGGCTGTAGCAGTTTGGCATTATTTATGAATTCCAAAAATAGCTATTGAATTATGCTTGTAAACTGGTCTCTTCCTCTGGGTGTGATTAAATTATGATTAGGGCTTTGATTGGGCCAGTAGAGCGTTGAGTCCCCACCCTTTTGTGGGTGGGGACTCACAGATAAAAGATACCGCAAAAGACAGAGTTGGGTTCTGATGCTGAGTTTTGAGCTGGATCCCGGGAAGTGAACATACAGGAGAAGAACACAGAGGAATAGAGACTGCTCTTACACACGGCAGAAGCCCAGGGAGAGAGGCGAGCCATTCACTGATAGTCTGCAGCTGGCCTTGTGGAGCGAGGCAACGCCTAGAGAGCCTCATAATCTACAGCTGACCTTGTGGAGAAAACAGAGGAGCTGAGCCTGGAGACAAGGAAGCCCTGGGAAGAGAAGAACCCAGGAAGCCTGAACCCTCACATATGTCGGTAGCCACTTTGCTCCAATGTGTGGCAATAGACTTTGGTGAGGGAAGTAACTTATGCTTTATGGTCTGGTAACTGTAAGCTTCTACCCCAAATAAATACCCTTTATAAAGCCAACAGATTTTGGGTATTTTGCATTAGCACCCCTTTGGCTGACTAATACAATGGCAATTGAAGATTTCCCCCTCAATCTTCTTCTCTAGGCAAAATCACTTTTTTAAAAAAAAAACCTTTTACTATGAAACTCTCTGAGTGTTTTGGATACAGATGAATTCTCTAGGGCCTTTCTAGAAAACCTCATCCCAGGAATAAAAGGTCAGATAGGAGTTTGGTGGTCTCTGCCATGCTCCCTGGCAGCTCTAGCAGACAATTGATAACAATAGCATCTGCCTAAAAGTCTTGGAAGTTAATTTACCTTGCCAGCTCTTCTGCGAGGACTCCATTACCTTCAGCCATTAAGCTAATGTGATGGACTTTTCCAGGGTGTCGGCCCTGCCGCTGCTAGTAATAGTGTTATTGCTCCCATTAACAGCAGACCTGGAGAGCTGGTATGGCCTTAAATTATTCACTGACTCCCCACCTTTGAAGTTCCTATTTCCAAGAGCAATCAGTAGGTCTGAAAAATGTCTTTGATTAAATTATGAAGAGAGGAAAAATGAAGCTGCTTCCAGGCCAAACATCACCTGGAGTTACCAAATAAAGATTCAGATAGAAAAGAGAGGAGGCCTTCTCTCTCCCAGGGGGTTGGGGGCTCTCAGGACAAGTTCTACCTGTATTGTTTGCTGCTCCCAAAGTTCACCTGGCTGCATCCTGCCATTGCTCCTGAGAGCCCCAAATCAACCACCCATCACCTCCCCCCAAATCTAAGGTTTCCAGGGAATCCATCTACAGCTGACAATTTTAAATGTCCCATCTGTATAATCTCTAGCTCATAGTAAGCCCTCAATAAATACTAGCTATTAGAATCATCGTGTCCCTTCCTTGCCTTCCTCATCCAACTCGTCCAAGCTGCAGTTCCTGATGCAGATGTACAGATTTTCTCCAAGACTTGCCCATGGGGCAAATCAAAAACAAAATGACAGGGGTGGCTGCAGCAGTTTTCCTCTCAAGGAGGGAGGGGGAGCTGCAGAGGTCAGGAGGGAGAAAAGGTGGAAAGAGTAATCTGGGTGTAACTCTGCTTTCTTAATAGCTGTCAAAGGGTATTGAGAACTCAGCTATCATAGTGGAGAGTGAAGCTTAAGGTCAGTGTTAGGAATGTTTTGACATTTCTACTATTCCTCAGGGCCCATGAGGGTGGAGACTGAAAATGTGCTAAAGCACAGACAATTGACCTTAAATGTGATGGGATAATGGAGGGGGAAGAATGAATTCCTTCTGATTTCTTAAGGGGTCTGTCAAGGTAATGGCCTTCTGCTTTTCTAGGACTATGACTTCCCAATAGCCAGGCCAGAGCTGGAAAATGGGCAAAGGGTTAATTAATGACTGCTGTGGGGGGAGGGGGGTCCAGCTTAGATGTTTCCAGCAAGAGTTCCAGGTACCTCCTAGAGCATTTCCTTCAACTCCACTGTAAAGCACCCTTGAAATAGAAGGAAGAGTTTGCTCCATCCATTTTCCAGGCAGGAAAACTGGGGTTCATAAGGGCTCAAAAAGTGGATGTTACTTGGCTTTGAGTTTTCAAACATCCCTCCCTACATCCGCCATTGCCACATCTGCCCCAAAACACAGCATGAAGCAGGCCCAAGAAGACACACCAGGCCCCTAGAACCCAAGGCTGTTCCCCTAACCTCTTCTTAACCCCCACCTCATTCTACTTTCTCTGCAGTTCAGCCCTTCCAGCCCTGAGATCAGAGGGACTAACAGCCCTTGGGGAGAAAGGCCCTGGGCCCCTCAGAAGGGGTTATTATTCAAGTCAGTGGTTCCAAGGAGATTATCCTCTCTAATGAAGCAGCTACCTCCGCCCTCCCCTAAGCCTGAACTTTCACTGCTGGTGAATTCCCAGCCAAGTGGAAAATTAGAAGGGAGAGGAATGGAGGAAGGAAGGGGATGAGGGAGAGGGAGAGAAGCCATGATTAAGTCCTCTAGAAATTAATTGCTAAGTACAGTGGTAGATGTAGGAACTCCCAGTGCTGCTGACCGGGCAAACAAATTTCAGTTTGGAAAAAGGGCTATCTGTGAGGTCTTTCCAGGCAAGACTCCAAGCTGGAAGAATAGTTGCTGGTCTGTCTCCCCAGGCACCCCAGCCTGGGTTCACAAGCCTTGGATATCAGAACTTGCTTCTTCTCCCCACAGATGCCCTCCAGTCCTCAGTGTTGCACATTGGTCATGGCCGATACTTAAGGTCTACTATTTGGGGAATCTGTGCTTGGAACATAAGGTGAGGTAAAGAGTGAGGGACGGGCTTCCCAAACGAGCCTGATGGAAAAGGTAAGAGGTCTTGGAATGCCTACTCAAGTAGGAAATCATGGGAGGCTCTTGGCTTAACAGGTCACTATGTGTAGGATCTGTTAAGGGAAGAGGCTGGGCTTTCTAATATCTTTACCCCTGCCTTCTTCAGGAATGCCCACAGAAATGGGCAGCTACCTCTGTGTGGCTTGGAGGAAGATGGAATAACTAGTAAAGGGAACCATTCTAGGAAGATGGGTGTATAAAAGGTGTCCTGTATGACTCCAAGGCTCCCAAGTGTTGACTCTTTTTAGTGTTTTCATTCTAGGATCCAGTGAAGGACACCTTGAAACAGGAAGAAATTATTCTATAATTTTCCCTCTGCCCCCAGCTGCTGGCAACTGAACCTGCAATCCCTTTACCCTCCTCTCTAAAGATCTAAAGCCAACCTGAGCACTGATAATATTGGTTTAATCTGTGTCTCCTGAGCCTCATTCAATGGCTGAGGTCACTGAAGCAAGAAGAGGGTATAAGACTTAACTAGAATTAGCAGGTGAAGGAGTCAGTTGGAGGCTAAAGAACCTTCCTGAGCATATGTAGCAACCAAGGAGTCCTGTCAACCACAGTCCATTCACTAACTCTGAGAATTAAAACAAATAAACCCTCAACACCACCAATAAAAATTAAAAAAAAAAAAAGCCAGTCCAGTGAAGGGTCAGTGAAGGGAAGAAAACAATTGTGTGATGCACAAATAATCAGAGTGGTGAATACTGTTTCTTGGGACATACACTCGTTCACGCTGGATGGGAAGGTGGTTGGTGATCCAGGAAGTAGGTGCAGGCCTGCTCAGGCTTGGGCAAACACGTGTACTAGTGAGGCCACTCAGGAACACAGACACGATGGAGGTGTGGGGACCGGGACTCCAAGAAACACTATTTTTTCCCCAGTGCTCTTTGAGGTGGGCTGAACGGATACAAGAAGAATGTCCTTGTGCAAAGGGATGAGGGCTGTGTGTGGGCATGCGTGTGTGTGCACATATTTGTGTGTGTGTGTATGTTTGTGTGTGGATGTATCTGTGTGTACATGTGTGTACCTGTGTGCTGTGTGGATGTGTGTCACTTAGAGAAAGGAGGAAGTCTGGTTTTGATTTGCAGTGAGAGGAGGAGCATGCTCATCTTTCTTGCTGTTAATCACCACAGGCTTGGGGAATGCAAATTCTTTTTCATATTAGGCTGAGCCGAATATATAAGCCCCACTCCCCTCACTCCACCCCAGCCCCTTAGAATGTTGGTCCAGAATTGACTTAAGGTATCTTTTGGAAGTTATAAAATCCACCCCCATGCTGGCAGACGGAGACTCAGACCTCAAACAGCAGACCAGTTTGAGGAAGGAACTCCAAAGTGCCCTTGGGACCAGCAAACTTGCTGAAGGTCTTTGGAGCCAACGCTGGTCTTGGTGGGCTCGAGTGTCTGGTGGCAGCAGCAACTCTGGAAGTGTCAGAGGGAAGGAGAGGCAGGGCCCAAGCAGATTCCTGGAGCCATCCTGGGAAGGGAATCCCATGGAGGAGACCTGCAGCTCTGGGTCTGGGGATAGAAAGGGCCTGCCCTAGATGTCCTCTGAGCCTTGCCCCTGGGGAAGTGGGGGGCATCTGGTCCGAGCTACCACAAGGCAAAATCCAGCCTTCCCAGCTCCTCTTTCCTCCCAGAATAGACACCTAAAGTGTGGGGTATGATCTTATGACTTCCCCACAAGCTCTGAGACTTTAATTCCTTGTAACAAGAAAAGGAAAAAAAAAAAAAAAATTATTGGTCCTCTCTTAGAAAATATAAGGCTCCAAGTGTAAACAGCTCTGGGAAAGAGAATAGAAATGATAGGTTAGTATTAAGCAGCCCTTGGATGTGTGTGTGTGTGTGTGTGTGTATGTATATATATAAGGCTATGGGCTATGCTAAGAAGAAGCCAGGATTTCAGAATCAGTTTATGCTTCTTCAAGAGGACAATCAGCAATGGCTGGTGGGATAATTGCTCTCTTTGTACATGCTAAGGTTCCTGACCAGCAGCCATAGGCACGGCCTCAGAAGAGTGCCTAAATAGCATGGCCAGTTGCAGTTGGCAAGGGGAGAAAGACTTTCCACAGGGGGGTTGTATCAGCCACCCAGCCACACCTTGGCAGGGAGGGGAGGAGAGGAAGGTGTGGGCCAGGGAGGAGGCCCTGGGGGTTCGGCCAACCACCCACGGCCGCCATTTACATAGTCACGATATGCATGGCTACTTCCAGGCAGGAGTGTCTGCTGGGTTCCAGGCACAGCTAGGGGGCTTTACGTACATTGTTTCATTTCAGTTTCACAATGTGGCTCCAAGACTGTTCTTTTCATTGCCATCCCCACCTCCACCCCCACCCCAGCAAAAACCACATACTGTTTAATTTCATTTATATGATGTTCATAAACAGGCAAAACTAATCAAGAGAAGCCATGATAATAGTGTTACCTGGGGGCAGGGGTGGGGGAGTGGGAATTGACTGGAAAGAGGCACAAGGGAGTCTTCTGGAGTGCCTGGAATGTTCTATACCTGGATCTGGATTGTGGTTACAGGGGTCATATAAATATATGTAGAGATTCATCAAGTTGAACACTTAGGTTAGTCCACTCTAATGTTATATATTAGACATCGGCTAAAAAAAAAAATCCCTACCAGTGGTCTCCCAAACCCCCAAAGTGCTTATTATATTATCATAACTCTTAGCGGTGGTGGTTGGAAAATGAATGGTGCTCCATGGTTTTCAAGGCTTTTTTTTACATTTCATTTGTAGAGTTTTAAACCCTTCACTATATATATATATATATAGAGAGAGAGAGAGAGAGAGAGAGAGAGCGAGCGAGAGAGAGAATAAGAAGCCAACTTGGAGAGGCCTCCACTGCCTAAAACAGGGCAATTTGGACATCAGTAGGAATAATAATAAGAATAGTCATTGCCATTTTATAGTGGACAAAACTAACTCCAGATTGAGTCTGTCCACAGAGAGGTTCTTAGTTTTAACCCATCCCCTCCTCTCTAGGTAGTGGTACATTTCCTTTCCTTTCCTTTCCTACTCTTCTTGGTGGGAACTATGTAAAGAAGAAAAGAAATGAATCCTGAAAAGTAACTGTTGTCAACCCATCCAGGGGAGGGCATTGTTCCAACAGAAGAAATCTGGAAAGAGGAAGGGTCATCAGGGGTAAGAGAGAGACTTTATAAGGGCTGATTTTATCTTTCCCCTGTCACTGTCTTGGGTTACAAGATCCTCCCAGGAGTGACACTGATGACATTTCTTAAGAAAGGTAATGTCTGGGCCAATCAATGTGGCTGGGTCTGCAGGGCAGGATCCTGTTTCCTGCAGAGGCTGAGATAGGATTCCTTGGCTGGGCATGGAGCCATGGGAGTGGAAGACAAGAAGGGCTGGTCATTGAAAGGAATGTTCCAGGCTCAGAACAGGAGACAGCTGTGAAGGGGCCAAAGCAGGGTGTTGGTTTTTTTTTTTTTTTTATTTTTTTTTTTTTGAAATTTATTTTTATTTTTTTTATATATATATACATATATTTTAAGAGGTGCTTAGATTACCCAAAATATTACACGGAACCCACTGGGATTCCCATGCTGCCCACCTCCCACACCTCCCACCACATCCAACACAAACATCTCCCATAGTGTGGCCCACCAACCTCAATGAACTTACACATCCTGGAGCCTTGCCACCAACCATAGACCACAGTTCACACTGTAGACCACACTCTCTCCCACTCAGTTCTGAGAGGTGTGTGCTGATTTAAAATGGCCTACATCCATTGCCACAACAGTACTCAGGACATTTTTTGTTTGTTTGTTTGTTTGTTTTTAACCCTGGGCTGTTGGATTTTTTTTTACCTCCATCCAAGTCAGATCAGGTAGAGATACGCACAAGATGGGAATAAAGACTCAAGATTCAAAGTCAAATAAATACCTGGGGTTGTAGAAGCTGTTGTTGCCATTAGAAACAGCAAGCTGGGGCTAGGGGCTGCAAAAAGGGCAACTCCATACTGTTGGTAGGCAGGTAAGTGCTTCATGACAATTGTGTAGGAGAAAAGATTTAAGTTACATGAGCATTTCTTAAGCATGTTCAGCCTGCAACCCAACTTGCTGGTGCAAACAACCCATTCTGTCAAGAAGCCACCTGTTTATAGAGGCCCAACCCTTAATCTCTCTCTCCTCCCTCCCTCCCTCCCTCTCACTCACTCACTCTCACTCACTTTCACACGGATGTGCATATAACACGTGGTCTGCTTTCCTTCTCTCCCCACCATTTTATCACCATCTTACTCCTTATAGCCACGGGAAATGTTGGCAAAAGTCACTGAGAAAACCTACTTGACATCTCAAGGAACACTTTTCCTGGTGTTCTTTTGCTTTGGTTCCCCTGAGGGGCAGGCACTGCACTGAGCATAGGGTCTTGCCCACGCTGATTCTAGTGTACAGACCCTGTGGTGGTTTGAAGCTGTGTGTACCCCAGAAAAACATGTTCTTAGCTCTATTCCAGTCCTGAGGGTGTGAACCCATTATAAGCAGGACCTTTTGATGAGGTTACTTCAGTTAAGGTGTGACCCACCTCAGTCAGGATGGGTCTTAATCCTGCTACTGGAGTCCTTTATAAACAGAATGAATTCAAACAAAGAGAGACAAAGCCACAGGAAGCAAGAAGCTGAAATGGAACTTAGAACAGCAGGGGCTGCCATGTGCCTTGCCATGTGACAGAGGAGCCAAGGACCATTGGCAGCTGGTCTTCAGGAAGAAAGCTTCGCCTTGATGATGACTTGATGAACATTTTCATGGCCTCAAAACTGAAAGCTAATAAATTTTCATTGTTTAAGCCAACACATTTCATGGTATTTGCTTGGAGCAGCTTAGCAAACTAAAACAGATGTTGGTACCAGGAGAGTAGGGTGAAACTATTGCAAATACCAAAAACGTGGAAATGGCTTTGGAAGTGGGCGATGCTAGAAACTGAAGAAATTGTGAGAAGCTTGGTAGAAAAGAACTAGATTGCTTTGAAGAGATTGTTTGTAGAAATAAGGATGTTAAAGGTACTTCCGATGAGGCCTTAGAAGAAAATGATGAATGTGATATTGGAAACTGGAAGAAAAGCAGTCCTTATTTTAAAGTGACAGAGAACTTGGCAAAATTGAGTTCTGATGTTGCATGGAAGGCATAATTTGAGAGTGATGAACTTGGATATTTAGATGAGGAGATTTCCAAGCTAAATGTGGAAAGTGATCCTGGTTTCTCCTTGCAGCTAATAGTAAAATGCTAGAGGAAAGGGATAAGCTGAGAACTGAATTCCTGGGCACACACACACACACAAACAAAAACAAAACAAAACAGAAATTGATGGTTTGGAAAATTCTGGAGTTTTGGAAAGCGAGTTCCCAGAGAATATTGTCCCATGTGAGGGTTCACCTGGCAATGGATCTAGTCAGTCATTTTAGTGCAAGTCAGGGTTGGAGGGGCAGTTATCCAGGAAGGATCTGTGGGAAGTCCTACTATCCGATGGATTGGACCCCTGTGTACTATATGCAAAACTGACAAGTTTTTCTGTGGGGGTGAGTTGAATTTCGAAGGTACTTTGGAATGAGGTGGGGTGGGATCTTGTGGTTGAAAATTACTAGTAAATGTCATTGATTACATACACTTCAGGCTTTTACTAAGAACACTAGTGTCCTTTTTCTTATTTTATAATCCTTGTGCCCAACTCAACTGTCAGGTTTCAAGGGTTGATTAGAAGTCTGGGCTTCTGCAACAATAGTTTGACTGGACCCAAATTCCATTAGAGTGGTGTCCACCTAATTTTGGCTTCTCCACTTGGGGATACCAAGGGTCTTTGGTTCCCCAAAGAAAGCCTTCAACTCTGCTCACATACTTGTGCCCCACACCCCAGCCCTCAGTCCAGGTATCAAGCTACCACTTGCTTCTGCTGTGATGCCCTTGCCCTCTTCCCTACTTCTAGAGAACAAAACAGAGCCAGCATAAAAGGGGGCACATACAGTGAGTGCCCCACTCTTTGGACCTGGCCTTATTGCTTCAGGGACCTCAGGCCCAAGGTGCTCTGCCAGCCAGGCATTGGGGACTTGTGACAGCAGAGGGGGATTCTCACGTGCTGCACATTGGAACCGCACACCACAACTGGCAGTAAAACTGTTGGGCCATTGAATAGTATGTTAAGTACCTATCGAATCACTAAATGGACAGCACTTTTCTCACATATGAGTTAGTGACATGTCACTTGGGGGAAAAGTTCAACACATTTTTTTTCTGGTGTTCAGCCCCAGAAAGGCAGTCTCCCATCAGGTCAGCCGGGGAAACCCAAGAATCCCTCTCCCTCCGGCCTTCCATTGTGTATGTATCCAGGCTACCATCCATATCCTGGCCCCATCATCAGCCCCATGTTGCCATTCCCATATTTCTTATGGGAATTTGGCAATTTAAAGTGAAGTCAGAAAGAACAAAAAAAGGGAGATAAACTTTGTCAATGGTAAGGAAGTGTAAGGAGACAGGTAGAGAAGAGAGATCGAAGGGAAGGAGGGTGATGATAGACAAAAAGAGGAGAAAGCGAATCACTGGAGGGAAGTGGGAAGCAGGAGGCAGCTGCCCAGTGGTACTCACGTGTTGTGGAGCACACACCAGCCACAGTGGGGATCGCCCGAGCCAAGGCACTCGCTGCAGCTCCGATACTGACTGCAGGACTCCACAGGGACCCTGGTGAGCTAGGACAGGACAAGGAAGAAAGTGGTCAAGAGTTTGCAGAACACCCAATAGGTCACCGGAAAGTGATGCTTTTCTAAGCATCGTGTGCTGCGCCTAAAATGGCGTGAGAGCATGAAGACACCTGGCGGCCCTGAACGGAGGGGGTCCTTGAGTGATCATATCTGAGCAAGCGGACATTATAAGCATCCAGGGGAGATAACCACCTATCGTTTTCTTAGAAGTCTCCAGAAATGCAGACTCCAGAGAGTTCATATGAAATTATTAGAAAGATATTTATGTAGAGTACATTAAATTTTCCTCATCACCTGAGCACCAAAGTATCTCTACATTCAGTCACATATTAGCGTATTTGTTTCTGTTTTCATTTCTTATAAGTGTAGTAAACTCAAATATTTATTCTTTCCAAATTTGTTTCCCTTTTGTCATAAAGTGTTTCACCTTCTTTCCAGTCCTTCTCCTTCAGGTTTCACCATTTTTACTGTTCCAAGGAGCATTTAACCCAACATTAAGACCCTTTTTCTTTCTCCCTGCCTTTTAACAAGGTGTCATAAACTCACTTTGTCGCTGTTACTTGCTCACTTTCTTTCTCTTACTGTTGGCCAATTGGCTCTAAAAGTGTTTCATGATGGTACTTTCAAAGAGCAGATGTTGCTATTTCTTCTCCTACCCGTACCCTTTTCAGGAATAGAGACTTCCACTCCAACCCAAAACTTGATATCAGCTTTCACTAGCAGCTTGTTAATGTGAACTGTTCCACATGACATTCCTGCTTAACCCAACTGCATCCATTTCCTGCATGCTCTTAAACATCTTTTGAATTTCTTTGTTCTCCAGTGAATCCATTTCTCTTTCCTGGATACAGCTTTCCCTTGATATCTTTTTACATGACTTTCTAGTGCCAAGTACAGAGCAGGTATTTAACAATGATACACTGGATCAAACCGAATTTTTATTTTCTTTCTGTAGTCTTCGTCTTAATCCTCCATTTTGCCAGTCTCTTCTTTACACACACAAAAAAAATTCTTTCTGTTTAAACATTCTTTTCCATTTGAGGCATCTTTTTATCTCAGTGGAGGATTTCTTACCTAATCTTCCAGCCTGAGCTAAGAGAATTATACATAGTCATCCTTTTTCATTTCTCGCCTTCAGACAACAGGCTCAGAAAACTTTAAACCTGCCTGACCTGGCCGAGTCCCCTTTGCTTCGTGAGCAAATGCAGGGGCAGCATTTTCTCTGCTATTTCATAGGGCATCTGCCTCCGTAAAATCATGTACACTTGGCGAACTAGCACCAGAGCCTGCTCAATTAGTCTCAAGACTCTCTTTTGGAATTAATTAATAATTAATACCGAATCCCGCATGATCTCTTTTCCCTTTCTATTTTAATTTTCTTAATCATTTTAATATATCTTTCTGTTCTCCAAAATACACAGCATTCTTCATGACCACACTGCAGTTTTTCTTCTTCTCAGCTGCCTTTTAGCCCTCTCCTCCCACACTTGGAGCTCTAGCCTTGGCCTTCGTGGTGACCCTTTTACTACCTTCTCAGGTGTCCTTTTTGCACATTTGGGATTTCAGCTTTCCTTTGATTACTTTTCATGCAGTCTGCAGGGGCCATGCCTGGGTTTTGCCTACAAAAAGCCTTTCAATTTTCATAATTAGCCTTCATCTAATTTTCTTATGAATTACCCCCACTGACTCTAGACACTGCCTCTTTAATTTGTTTCTGCACCCCTCAAGTGAGCATAGAGTGCTAGTTGGATATGTGCATAAACATTGTTTCCTAGCCCAAGGTACCCGGACTCCTTGGACTTCATGAGTGGTAATGAGGTCCGCTAGCTATTTTCAGTATTTCCAAAACCTAATGGAAACTGGTCTGCTGCAGTTTTCTGTTTTTATGCATATCAGTGATGTATATTCCATTTTAAAAATAGGAAATATATTATTACTTAATAAATGCAGTTTGTTTAGTAGACAGAATATTTCAAAACATGATGCCCAGAGGGGGGAAAATAATCAATGGGGCCATAGATGGTGAAAGTTGGGAACCATAAGTACATAATAATGTTTTCATGGGTCCCAGCTGCTTGTCTAGCACTCCATATTTTGCAAGGGCTTAAAGAGAAAATCATGGCTTATTCAATCAAAAGCATTTTCTTGGTCAAAACTTAATTAATATCCTGTTTCTCCCACTGACACGGGCCTTGGGGTTTCAGGGTGTGCCACATAATGCAAAGAGCCAGCTGCTTGGTGAACCTGATTGTCACAAAAGCCTTTGCATTCAGATTTCTAAAAATATCTTGCAAGTGGTGTTTAATAATGTCAATTCCCTGAAATTGTAAAGTCCTTCCTCTCTTTATTTTTAAACAAGGGTCATTTTAGTTTGGTTGGAAAGAGTGTAAGAGCCTGCAGAACTAAGATTGAATTCTGGCTTCATTTACTAGCTATGAGATCCTATCATTTTTAAACATGGAGTCTCATTTTTCTCATTTTTAAACATGGGGATAAAAATTCCCATCTAATTCATAGAGTTTCCCAAAGCACAGATGGCTCAATAGGTATGAACGTGCTTTGTAAACAGTCAAGAATACCACAATGGATATACACATCCTGGGGAACATGGGAATCCCTGTAATTTTTGTGTAACATTTACGTAATCTAAGCATCTTTAAAATATATATAAAAAAAATAACATTTATGTAAGCAAATGCAAATATGTGCATATATATTTATATATCATTTTACAAATATTGGTTTGTATTGTGAAAAAATTTGATTTTTACCCACAATAAAAAACAAACAAACAAATAAAAAAGAATACCACAAGGGGTGGGACGATCCTTGCTCTCTTCGTCATTGACCCCCCACTCCTCGTTGCACTGTCGCTTTGCCTCCCCACCGCATCCCTGAACACTGTTCTCGCATCCCTTGTAATCTCGGGGTCTCTGGCAGTTGTTTAACAGGCCTGGAAGAACGCCTTCATTCCTGTCTTGATCACATCATCTCCTCCTTAAACTGTGATGTTTGCACCTAAAGCCTCCGTTGCCTCTTCCTTTGGACAAAACCCGGGGTTATCCCAGCTTCCTGCCACTTATTCAGTACCTTTACCAGCTACCTTGACAGTGATATATTTTGCTTTGCTTTGCTTTTCATTCTGGGGTGTCATCACCCAGAATCCATAGGGAAACCAGCTCCCTGGGTGAACCAGGGCAAGGCTGGCTCTGAATCTCTTTCTGATCATCTGTAAAATGAGGGACTGGACAAGGTTAGCTCGAAAGTCTCTTTCAGTTCTGATATTCCAAGCTCCTTTTTGAGTCACAGAGCAAACCTCTCCTGCTTCACTCCCATCTCCTTCTTAGGTTTCCCTGGACATCATGTCAAGGTCAGCATACCATCCTCAGGAATCATGCCCTTGAAGAGGGTCATCAGGACATCTACAGCTTTCTCTTCTTGAAGTCCATCTTCAGCCCATATTCCTTTAACCTGTCTTTACAGGTTCTTTTTCTCTATACATTCAGTTATTTTTATTAATTGCTTCTAACTTTATCTAGTTTTTCTCTTTCCCCTTTAAAGTGTGGCTGCTAAAACTGGCGAGCCAACAGGATTCTGACAGAGCAAGCAGAAAGGGTTAGTATGACGGAGAGCCAAGTGCCACCCCTTCATCTTCTCAGGACCTTCTCCAGGAGGGCCAGGCCGAAGGAATTCTCCAAAGTCCTGCTATCAGGCAGTATTCTCCGGCATGGCCAAGCCCTCCCAGCCTGGTCCATGTCTCCCAGTCAACAGCATTTGTTTGCCCCGTTTACCAACCAATGAGTAATTCTGGAATGCATCAGAAATTTTCCTGACACTTTTAAGATTCTGTCTACTAAATAACCATTTATCTCAGGGCAAATCTATACTCTAATAGCTCTGGTTACCTTGTGAACCTTGCACACGTGGCTTCCAAGTCTCCTCGTCCCTTGATGCTCTCCCTCCAAATACCTAGATTCTCCACCCACACCTTCCGCCAAACAAAGTTGCCTATGCCATCCCCCATCTCCAGCCCCTCTCCTGACCCTGGAACACAAACCACTCCAGATGCAGAGCCACACGATTAATTAAAACCACCCCACGCTGATTAAAGTCGTAAGCTAGAGTGCCAGGCATGCTAATTAACTGAGTGAGGGAATTCAGACCACAGGAAGAGGTGAAATAGAAAGTCACGGTGGAGGGGGATGGGTGGGTGCTGCTTAGGGAACAAGTCAGATGGCAATGTGACCCAAGCAATCATAGTGATAAATGATCACGGAGACCACAGAAGATTGAGGTCTGTCCCCGGGCCACCTCTACCGCAGACTCCAGGAGCAGTGTTGATTGATGTGGCTGCAATTCCTTCCCTGCTTCTAGAGACAGGAGCCACACCGCCTCTTGGAGTTTGCCTTGCTGGGGGAGAAGTGGGGCTTTTTGGGCACAGTGGTTAGAGTGGGGTCTACACGTAGCCATCTTGGCACACTATCCTGGCTTTGTTCAAAAACCTATTGCATGGCCTTCAGCAAACAATTTCATCTTCACAGTGGCAGAGTGAAAACACCTATTCTCATCTCCCTGGGTCACAAGGGGGAAGAAGCTTTCTGTTGGTAGACAATAAATTCACATTTATGACATATACTGAGAACCTTGAGTGAAAAGGCAGGCATTATTACTTTTTAAATCTAATCTCAAATGGACAAAAGGTTTTGGGGAGAACACCTCTGATCATGGATTGTTATGTCACTGGATCTGTCATTCTCAAGCTCGGGACCTATGTTTCCTGGTTTGAAGGCAAGGAAAAATAATGCTATAGCCCTGGTGTCCCCAGGATCTTTCCTTACCACCCCCCCTCCTTCCAAGAGGCACAGAGTTGGGGCTCAGAATTCAGCTAGTTCATGTGATGTCCAATGGCCCCTGAGTTTACAAAGTTCTCCTGTGATTATTTACCCTCTGCTTCAGCATTTCTCATTATGAGCAGGTCCCTTCCCAATCCCCACCTCTCTCTTTCCCTAAATTACCTTTCAGGGAACCACATTGGTTTTATATATCCCTTTCCAACCAAAGTATGCTTCCCTAAATAATAGAACTTAGTTTTGTCTTTGTTTTGAAGTATGGCCAATGGAGTCACCATCCTTTCTCCCTCATCTACCCAGCCCTGTGATCCAGGCCTTGAATTGACAAAACAATTGGCCAGGCTAGGAAGGCAATGAGGAACTGAGGACAAAGCAAAGCCAACGGGCCACCCAGGATTTCAACTCAACCTGGTGGGCCTGGGGGTCTAAGTGTGCTCATTGGACCTGGAGGCGTTTTTGCAGTTCCCTCGAATCTGAGCCCACTGCCCAGCCTCTGTCTGCTTTCCCTGATATTTTGAAAGATGCTTTCCCTCTGAGGCCTGGCAATAGGCTCCCACTCCTCCTGTTGCTCTTAGCATTCCAGAGGGTGCCTGCTGCTCTGCTGATTACATTCAGAAATGTTCCATAGATAATAATGTACAGTCTCTGTGTGTGTCTCTAATTTGTTTAAGCATTTGACATTCTGGTCGAAATGTGAGTTATTACTCCATCTCTACTCTTATAATTGGATGCTAATGCTATAGAGGCTATATTGAGCCTGATGGCTGGAGTTAATTTAAATGTCCAAAAGGCTTCTTAAGTACCTAATTTCCTTCAAAATTGTCAAAAAAATAATAATAATAAGGGAAAAAGAGGCAAGACAGACTCCGTCCCTCGGCACTGTCCTTCCAGCTCCCATCCACAAAGCAGAGGAAGGAGAGTTGAGAAAAGTCAGTTTATTTTTCTACAGAATTATTAACTCAATATACGTATGGGTCTCCGTGTAGATGTCTTGGGGGAGGGGAACTTCCATCCCTTTGGGAGGCTCTGTCTGCCTTTCCAGGCTAAATTTCTGCTGACTTAGGGCCGAGCAAGGCTTTCACAGAGCCCCTTACCTCCCCTCGATGGGCTCTGAGCCCCTCATCGCCAGTGCTTGAACTTGTGGCGGCTGAGCGCTGGCTCAGGAAACTCCTTACTTCAAGTTAGTTTGGGTGCCTGGCTCACAGTCACTCACACCCTCTTTTCTCAGAGGTGCCAGGTATTTCTGAGCTTGGCAGACTGGCAAGAAAGGCAGAGGCCAGGAGGCTGGTCTCAGGCTATGGCAGATTGTGTTATTAGTCCCAACACTTCATGCCCCTAAAATACTCTTCTACATCCCTGCTCCTACCACGGCCTCATGGTAAATGGAGAGGTAGAGTATACCTCCTCGCTCCTTGACTTTGGATTTGGCCTCATGATTTGATTTCATCAATGGGATGGTAACATGCATAAAGCAAAGGCTTGAAGTGTGCTTGCTTGGTTAGCCTTGCCCTCTTGTGTATCTGTCTTTGCCACAAAAAGGGCTTCCCCAGGTAGCTGCTTCCTCTTCAGCCTGGGCCCCACATGAACCCACATGGAACAGACCTTAGCCCAACTCACAGGGAAGAGACAAGCTAAGCTGGTCCAGCAGTTGGAAGCAAAACTACCCATCCGAGTTTAGCCTAGATTAGCTGACATGCATTTGATCTGTAGACCAATGCGTATGAGAATGCTTACTGTTGTATGCCACACAGTTTGGGGGTATTTTGTTACACAGCTCCATTGGGACAATAGCTAACTGATACATAGGTACTCAGCAAAACATCTCACCATAGTGCAAAAGTGAGAGGTAGAGGGGGAGAGGTTAAATGGAGGAGGTATAAGGTTGCAAGATAGTAGTTTCTGTCTACCCTGAGAACCAAATAAATTTGGATAAACATTGCGATTGTATAACAAATGAATCTTCCCAGTATCTTCTATGCTGGCCTAGCTCTCTTAATTCTCTGACCATAGATCTGGGTCTACAGCTTTGAGGAGTCCTAGCCCATAAGCAAAGTACCAGAAAAGACTCTGGAAAGAGAGTGCAGCTCTCCAGATGTGGCAGGCTAACTGAAAGCATGGATGCCTATGGGACCCTCTGTATGGACCTCCAGTGTCAGGAAATGATTTTATCTACTTGGCAGCAATAAAAGTAGCTGAGTGACTGGCCTTGAGCTTTGCGATTTCTCCTGCTTGAGCTCAGGCCACAGGGCTAGCCTAGCAGGGGCCTCACTTAAGAGAAGACTAATGCACAGTCACCATTGTCCCCATCTGCCTCTAGACAGGAGTTTGGGGTTGAGGTCCCTGTAGCAGTTTGATATAGTTATGAATTCCAAAAGTAGATATTGGATTATGCTTGTAAACTGGTCTGTTCCTCTGGGCATGATTATGTTATGATTGGGGCTTTCATTGGGCCACATCAGTAGGGCACTGAGCCCTGCCCCTTGGTGGGTGAGGTCTCAAAGATAAAAGACATGGCAAAGGACAGAGCTGGAGTTCTGATGCTGAGTTTTAATAGTGGAGCCCAGGGAATTGTATACACAGAGGAGCTTGGTCATGAGGAAGGAGAGAAGGCCCTGGGAAAAGAGATGAGCCATTCGCCTGACAGTTCACGGCTGGCCTTGTGGATAGAGGCAAAGGCTAGAGAGCCTGATAGTCTGCAGCTGGCCTTGTGGAGGAACCAGAGGAGCTGAGCCCAGAGAGAAACGGAGCCCTGGGAAGAGAGGAACCCAGGAAGCCTGAACCCTCGCAGACATCGGCAGTCATCTTGCTCCAACATCTGGCAATGGACTTTGGTGAGGGAAGAAACTTATGCTTTAAGGCGTGGTAACTGTAAGCTTCTACCCCAAATAAATACCCTTTATAAAAGCCAACTGATTTCTGGTATTTTGCATTAGCACTCCTTTAGCTGACAATACAGTCCTGAATACTCAGAAAAGCAAGGACAATAGCCCCAGAACATTAGAATTGAGGAGCTGAGGTCCTGAACTCTAATCCATTCTGGGAGTCTGGGTGACCTTGAACAGATCTCTTCCCCACATTATACCTCAGTTGCCTCCAGTTCAGATTGGAGGACTCAGTCCTACTAGCCTCAGAGAAATTGGTCACAAAATACTACTAATAAAAATGGTCTGGGAAGCTTTTTGCAAATGAAAAGTAGCAGATGTTGCGGAGGGCTGCAATTTGCTGCTATTAATAAGTATAAATGCCTAATAGGAAGCCAGTTTGCTCTGGGAACTCGGACAGCCGTGGAGCAAGCCTTGACGCCGGAATCATCAGCATATGCTGCTCCTCATTAGCAAACGGCAGTAGCTAGGAAGCTGGGCAAGGAACTCTCGGTGAGCTTTCTGCAGAGCCTCGAGACATCGCTACCCCCCATGCCGCCCAGCAGGGGCTGCAGCGTAGTGACACACATGTGTTATTAGCTAGACCCCTCACCAGGAGACAAAGTATGCCTCTTTCCTGCCACATGGATGGAAAGCCATCACCCAGAGAGGTTGAACAGCTTGCCCAAGGGCAGGTGGTGGCAAAGGTGGAAACTGAAATGAAGCTGTGGCTACAGCTCGTGGTCCAAAGGTCGGACACCACGGGCTCCTCACAAACAGCCCCAGGGATTGAGAAGCCTTGGTGCCTCCACTGAACCCAGGTTCTTGGGTTGAAAATTTCACAGCATTCCAGGCTGCTTGCTGCACAACCAGGGAAGGTTGGCAGGCTTCTGGGGCTGAGGAGTACCTCTGGAAGGCAAAGGGGGTCCATACTAAGTACAAGCCCTAACAAGAGCCTGACAGCTGGTCTCAGTGCAGGGAGACACCAGAGAAATTTCCTGGCATAATCTCTTGATGTAAAGGTCAAATTCTCCCCCCTCTGTGCTATCATGCAGCGGACTCAAGACACACGGCCTGCTGGGCAGTGGTGCTGCAGGGTGGGCTTGGCTAGGTCGGCCTCTCCAGTGTATCCAACAGAAGAAAATGGCAGCCACCTCCCTTCCTGCCCAGAGAACAGCCCCACCAACATGCAGGCTAGAAGGTAACTGTGCAGGGTGGAGTGTCTGGCACCCATAGAATTAACAAGCTGAGAGGGACCTCAGAAAGCACCTAGCTGTCAATCCTCTCATTTCTTCAGGTACAACACAGGAGCCCAAGGGATTTTTCTGAGGTCATACAGCTACCACCACTGTTCTTTTGGCGCCCAATTGCTAGATCCGACTCCTGCCCAAGCTGCTCCCCCTTGCCCTAGGATCAGGGCTGAAGGAAGTGGCAGAGCCTCTGGGAATCACACCAAGGTGGGGTGGGAGTGGGCAAAGTGACAACCTCGCCACCCCCAAGCCCAGAAGATGGGAAGCAGTTGTCCTGGGGATCCAAGTATGATTCCCGCTCCAGCCACCTTGCACTGAGCTGCCACCAACAGAGGACGATGGCCCCATCGGAGAGCTAGGACTGGGGACCTGCTGGTGTGAGTTCCCAAGCTCAGCCTGCTAAATGTGGGCCTTTGTCTGAGCAGCCAAGAGGAAGAGGGAGGGGAAGGGGCTGGCACGGTGACACCTAAATCCGAGCACTGACAGCAGAGCCAAGCTCGTCCCGAGGCATATGCTGAGCTCCTCTGGCTCCCTGGCTCCGGCTCTTTGTGGGAAGTGGCAGGACAGGCGGACCAGCACTCCCTGCCCTGCCCAGGCCCCAAACCTCCACTTTGACTTCCTTCTAAGCCAAGGGCTGTGCTGGCCAGCGCCTCTAGCAATGGTCTGGCTGTCTAGCCAGAGTGGGTGTGAGCAAACGGGTGTATTCCTGTGAACAAGCACCCAGGTCTGAGAGCGTGGGAGCAGAGTGTGTGCCTGGTGTTGGCACACACCCACGGGCAGAAGCGTGCCCGGCCAAAGGAGCGTGTTGGCACCTAAACATGTCTTTCCTTGCAGAGGTCGCTGTCTATATGGATCCTTTGGATAGAAGGCAATCACCTCCTCCAAAAAGGGAACTTGACCCTGGAAAAATCATGGTGCCCAAATGAACAGAAACTGCTATCCCTCAGTGGGGGGACTTCCAGGTCCTGTCAACCTAGGGCCCCTTGTCAGGAAACCAGGGGCTACTGGCTTAAGAAGGTGACAGAGAACACAGCTGCCCTGGACAAACTGAAGTCTTCTTCCTCTTCCCTCACTCCCTGCTTCAAAGCACCCACTTAACTTCTCCCAAACCTCTGTGAGCTCCCACAGTGGGGTTGGGGACCCAGACTGCTGCTGGTGAAAGAGGACGAGGTGTCTGAGGCCATCCTTGGATATGCCTCACCTTTGCCTGCACAGACAGGAGGAGACTTCTTCACTAAGAGATGCTGCCCTGAGGGCATTTTCCAGTAATTCTTCAAATATGAAAGGATAGTAGTTCAAACAAAGCGTTTTAAAAGGCTTTTATACTGTTATACACTGTCAGTGGGAGTTTAGATTGGTACAACCTTTTTGAGGAGTAATTTAGCAGTTATTACTAAAACTTAAAATGGCCCAGTAAATCTCCCTCTTGGAATCTTTCCAGTGAGTCTCCCTCTTAGAATATTTCCTGCAGAAACACTAGCACCTGTGAACAGGTAAATGGCTATAGATATTTACTGTTGCTTTGTATATGACAATAATTATTTGGAAATAATCTAAATGTCCATCTATAGGGGACTGGTTAACTAAGAGTGGTGTATCCATACACTGAGATAATATGCATCTGGATATATTGACAGGGAAAGATGTCCATCATCATTTTTGAGTTAGAAAATCAAGTTTCAGGAAAAGCACATTAGGGCTCTGCTTTTATCTTAAAATGACAACTATGTACCTAGATATACATATATAAACAGATAGTTTTGTGCAATGAATAAGTGCAGGAGAGCAGTACAACTGATAACAGTGGTTAACTCTGGAGAGTTTGATTTTTTTAAAAAATTAACTTGGAAATTAAAATACTTTTCCAAAGATGTTTTAACCTTTAGTCTTTTAAACCAATTTAATCAACTAGTCTTGTTTAATTTGAGGCCAAAGCTTCAGGTTTTCTTTATGCCCATATGGTTTCTAACATTCAGGAACTATGTCAAGGTTCCCAGCTGATGGGTCTCTCCCAGCTGGTCTGCCTCATGACCAGCAGCAGTACCTAGGAGTGCTCCATGGGAGTGCATCCTGGGCTACAGAAGAGTTTTCTCCTTGCAAAATGAGCCAGTCCATATTGGGTGGGGGAGTTATTGGTTAACCAGTTTAACTAATTATTGAGCTCACATGGCCACCTAGCAGCCTCCCAGAGGAAAACCACGTCATCCCCACCCAATACAGGGAGGACTCCTCCACAGGACAAGAACCATGCTCACCTCTGCAAGGAGTCCCTGCATGTTCAGACTCCATCACACACTTATCTTTGAGGCTGGTCCTTTCCAGAGCATTCTTCTCCAGGCCAGTTTGGTTTCCAGGTGGAGGCATTATGGTGTGCTGGACATTGCTAGCCTTAGTGCTTGACCTGTTCCTAACTTGCTGTAAGAGCTCAGGTCCTAACATTCCTCAGTCTCAATTTTATGGCATGACTTGATCTATAGTGTCTCTTCTAACTGGAAGAGTCCATTGTAATTAATTTTCTTAAGGCGGGAAAAGCCCCCAGCAGTTTCATCCCAGGGTCTTCCTCAGTGTTATCCCTATAGTGGCAATTCCACAGTCTGTGAAATAGAGATACTCAGCTCTGCCTCCTGCCTTGTTCTCATGATTTTGGAAAAGTTAGATGATATCAATCTGAAATAGATTTTTAACTCTAAGAAAGGAAATGATGACAGCTTATGATGATAAACCACTAGCTTTTATCACGACCATTTCTATCATTAATGTAAACAACTCCTGGGGTGTGTAAGGGGTCAGTATGCACAGGAAAGGTGGCTGAACTGAGCTGTACTTTTAGGATAGAAAGAGCACACACTTTTGGATCCAGTCTTGGGCTCACATACAGGCTCAGCCATTTGTCAAATGTGAGATTTTGGACCAGTTACTCTATTTTTTTGAGCCTCATTTTCCTCACGTGCATAGTAGAAATAATAAAGGTATTCCTCTTTTAGGTGGCAATTAAATCCTGTCAATAGCTTCCCTCCTTGCCTTTCTTTAAGTGGGGCAGGGGGTACAGTCAGGGAACACAACCAGGTCATGCCAGCCATCGTGATTTCCAGGCTCAGAGCCAAGGAGGTAAGGCGGGGCCTCCAACTTCTGTCTTCCAGTTTGGACTGTAGCTGGGGGTTAGCTGGTTTCCATTAGGAAGTTCATTTTCAAGGGGCAATTGCAGCAGTGGTGGTGGTAACTCATCCGTTCCACACTGCATGCAGCTGGGGAATCTGATCTATCACAGACTTGGGATTGGAATAGATTTCCCTTTCTGAAATGAGAAGGGGCTGGTAGGGCTATATTTAGAGTGAGACTTAGCGAGGTCAGAAATAGTTGTTTGCCTTGGGGTGGGCATGGGGTGGGAGGAGGGTCTGTTCCTGCCTAATGTGTGTCCCCTTCTCAGAGGAAGGACTGGGGACTGGGGCGGGGGCAGGGGTTTCAGTCACATACTCTCTCTCTCTTCGCCACTCTGACCTCTATTACAGAAACAAATAAAAAACCACAATACTGAAATACATTGCATATGACTGTCAGGCTCAGTAGAAGCAGACCTGGGAGAGAGACCTAGGGGTACAGAACCCAACAGTGGGCTCTTAATAACCCAGTATTTGTCAGGAGTCTGCAGGCACTGGGGAGCCAGGCAGAACAGGACCTGGGCTTTGGGATTTGAGAGACTGACCTTTAAATCCTAGCTCTGCAACTTAGCAGCTTGGTGTGGTAGTTACCATTTTCAAGCCTCCAAAAGGATACGAGTATTAAGTAATGTAGTACATGTAAAACACTCAGCACAGTTCCTGGAGCATCTGCACCAAATAAATGGCAGTCATCATTCTAATGATGACACCCGTGGTCGAATCTTCTTTTTTGTTCACTTCTTCGGAACAAAAAACTTTCCCCTAAATGAAAAGTTAAACTCTAAGTTGAGTATCGCTGGGTGTTGGGGGTTAAATCATGTCCCCCACAAAAGACAGGTTCAGGTCCTAACCCCCAATCCTGTGTGTGTGTGAACCCATGTGTAAATAGGACCTTTGGAGATGTTATTTTGGTTAAGGTATAGACTCATTTGTGAATAGGCTCTCCAAAGACCCTATCTAGAGTAGGCCAAGTGGAATCAGGGTGCATACATATCCATATATATGAAGTCCTTATAAGGCAGAGGATATTTGAACACAGTCAGTGGAAGTCAGAAGTCAGTAGAAGCCAGGGGTGAGTATAAGCCAGAAGTCTGAAAATGCCTAAGAATGAGGCGGATGGCCATGTAATGGGGGCAGAGATACAAGCCAAGGAACCCCAGGGGTTGCAGCAAGCCTACACCCGAATACTACAGCCTACAGAGGAAAGCAAGCCCTGCTGATGCCTGGATGTTGGACTTCTCACCTCCAAAACTGTGAGACAGTAAGTTCCTGCTGTTTAAGCCAAGCCATTGTGTGCTATTTGTCATAATAGCCCCGGCAAACTACGACTGAGTTTCCAGATATGCCCCTGTGATAGCTGAATATTTCTGCCTTTAGTTACTCTAGAAGTAGTACTGGAAAAAGAGAACGTGAGAGCCTGCCATGAGACACATGGTCTTATTCCTGACCCAGCCACCGATACCACTGAGTGAGCCTCCCCAGGTTGCAGATTCCCCACCCCCCATTCAGGGTGATTTGGCTCTACGGCCAGCTCTCGAACCTGTCAGCCTGTCTCTTCTCCCTTCCCGGCTTTTCTGATAACCTGTCCTCTGCTTTTGAATCAGATAGAGCAGGAGGAAGAGGGAAAACCCCTGAAAGTTCATTGTTTTGCCCACAGCACTCGGGAAAGGTTAAACGAGGAAAGGAGCATCTCTAAGCACTACCTGAAGGGAGGCAGTCAGGGTTATCCCTGGCTTTAATTTATGCAGGTTCTTCCCCTGACCTCTGTTAACGAGCATCATCAAAAGTTGGCTGTGGGTCTGGGACAGGAAAACGTTCTGGCTCCTGGCCAAACGCAAGGGGCCATGCTGAGCACGGGCATGTGGCTACGCCGGGTGGCTTGGAGTGTCTGGCGGGCCAGGGTCACGGCAGCAAGGTCCCAGCATGGTGGTCTTGGCACGGAGGCCAGCAGAGCCTGCTATGACGGGGACACGAGAATGCAGCCTCCAGACACAATTAAACATGGGGTGTTTGCCGAGTTTGCAAACAGACCTGCAGGACGCAGGACTGAAGCAGCAGCACAGAAACACACGTGGCACTTCAGGGCAGGTAGCATGCCATCAGTGGGACTCATTTGCAAACACTTTTCTCCTCCATTAAGCCTGCTTGGGATGCTGCTGTGAATACAGCCTGACCTGGACCAGCCTCCAGGCCACACCAGGGGCTGGTTTGGTTGCACAACTCCCCTTGCCAGCTTGCCACACCACTATTTGCTGAGTTGTGGACTCCTCCTCAGGCAGTCTGGCAACTCAAAGGGAAAATAAGAGCACTTAGGAAATCCTAAGCAGGGGAGAGAGGCAGGGAATCATGGCCTCGTGAGTTCTAAAACTAGCTGAGCATCAGGGTCAGCTTTGGAACTTTGTAAAAATACTGAAGTCCAGCCCAGCAAAGCAGAATTTCCAGGAGTGGGGCATCTGCGATTTCTTAAAGCACTGTCTTCCTTCCCTTACCCTCCACTGCTGACCCTGGTGATCAGCTGGCTTGGGGACAACTAGCCTTGGCCAACCAGGGCAGAGGACTTAGAGGTCTGACGATGCTGTGTCCTTGCCAGGGAGTCTGAGAGATCCTGAAGGTTGAAGGCTACTGGAGCACAGAGACAGGGTAGGGTGAGCACCACATCAGACCTGACAGCCATACGCAGGTTTACAATTGATACAGCAATTCCACAACCATTATGGCATTTGACCCTCACCACAGCCTGGGGGCAGTTAGCCAGGTCAGGGATGACACTTTCTATTTTATAGATGAGGACACAGACTGGAAAAGGTTAAGTGACTTGCTCCAGGTCACCCAGCCAGTGACTGGCAGAGCCAGGGCTTCTGACTCCATGATCTCTAACCACACCTAGACACGAAGTGGCCTCCCTTCTCCAGGCCCGTCCGCTCTTTCACAGATGCCGAACTGTATAACTCTGCCGGGATGAGAAGCAGCTGCCTGGCAGAGCTGCAGAGGAGCCGTGCTCCCAACATCAAGGAAATAGATGGAGGCACAGTTTGGGTTGGAGAGATCCCATTTAAATATATTTTATAATGACTCTTTGGCCAGTGTGTTTCCCTGGCAAGATCTGTCTCAATATATTCTACACACATCTCCAAATATGGCTCTCTCTCATCCCAGGCTGGGCAGGATTCTATACAATCACTCAGTGTGGTACGAAGTCACCCTGGGGAGGGCTGGGGTGCCAGACTTCATGAGACTTGACCAATTATGGAATTGTCTCACTGGCTCAGGGGGCTGCAGACTTCAGAGCTGGCCTGTGTCCTAGGGCAGCCACAACCCAGAGCTCCGTTCAGAATCCACATCCTATCTTGTGGCCCAGGGATATGGTCCAGAGACAAGGAGCAGCCCGAGCCCACAGGTTGGCCAACTCTTTAGGATAAGCCTGAACTTCACCTTGCTCATAGTATGTTAGATCTGATTCAGAGTCTCTCAATTGCTCAGTTGTGACCCTAGAAGTTGTGCACATCATTAAATGTAATTGGATGTGACTTATGAAAGAGTTTGATGCAGCACTGAACTGTGTTTATCTGTATTGTTGCCCTAATTTGTTGCTCATATACCATGGCAATTTATCCATGATTAAACAAAGAAGGGAGTGGGAGCATTCTTTACATTTCTTGGTTACTTTGTCTTCTAAAGAGGCCCATCCTCCATCACTAGCAGATATACTTTGAGCCCCTATTGGGTGCTTGGCATGGGCTGGACACCTGTGGAGAAAAGCTGTGCATCCCAATTTCTGTCTGCCAGTCTGGATTCACTAAAGCCTTTGGGGGTCTGGTTTTGGGGTCTTCTCCTTACAGTGGGAGATAGTCCAATTAGGCATATGATAAACATACTGGGGCTATAAAAAGAGGCACTATGTGATTCTTCTATCATTCCTTTAATGAAAATGCTTACATTTGTGTATCCTTTCTTGTTCCCCTGAATAGCCCAAAACAACATGCTGAGGTGGCATGGTCATGGGAGGGGTGCAGGACCGAGCTGTGCTGCCATTGGGACCCCTGGGAAGGTGTCCTGGCTGAGGGACTTGGTGTGGAGAGCCAGGGGCGGGGCAAGGACCCCACACTGGCTCAGTGTCAGCCAAGCCTGTGACGGGCTGGGACAGAAAGAGGCTGCTAAGTGAACTTTGGCAATGGACATGGGACTGGTGATCCCTCTCTCAACAGGGCCTTCCCTGGAGGGAGTGGTCGAGAGCAGTGTGTGGTGTACATGTGGTAGTGTCTGCAACACTCCCTCAATCTTCTTGACGTCCCAGGCTTGCCTGCCCATGAATATGCAGACATGCCCACACCATCTAGAGATTAGTTTCCACCACTCCCTGTGCCCGATGAATGACATAGGGCTGGATATGCCTTAGCCATTTCCCCACTGTCTAATGCAGGGTTCTTGGGTATTTCAAAGAACAGCCCCACACAGTCTCCAGGCACTGAACTCTAAGGGTCAAATGGGCACAGCCCCAAGGACCTCGGCAGCTGTTGGCCAGCCAAGAGCTGGCCCCTGAAGGAAATAGTCACAGGGAAGCTGCGAGCCCAGGTGGCCTCTGAGTACCTTAGAAAAAGATGCTGCATCCTCTGGGTAGCAGCAGCCCTCCCTGAGGGACACAAGACATGGGCGGAATTAGCCCTTGCTCATGCCCTCTCTTAAGTGTCCTTGTGCAATGAACCACCTTCACGAGACACAGTAAGGGAGCATGCACACTCAGTGCCAGGGAAGTGAGTATCTCTCATGGCTCCAGGAGACCCATGGCCAGTCCCAGCTCTGCCTCATCTTACATCTGAAGTTGGCCAGATCAGTCAGCCTCTCAGAGCCGCTATTTCCTCCCCTGTAAAAGGAGCGGGGTCTTCCCACTCCAACAATCTAAACTACATGGGAAATTGAAAGCACGTTTCCTTTCCTTACTTGAGGTTTCCCTCCATTGCCCCTCTTGAACTTGACCCAGCTCTTCCAGACCAGGCTAAAACTGAAAATCAATTTTAATTATAAAAATCTGTTTACTGTATCAATAAATCATTCTGGCCCCAGCTTGGATCTTGGGGGGAAGGTTACACCTGGAGCTGAGCTAATAAGTCACTCTCTACCCTCTGCCTCAGTGTCCTGGGGCTGCCCCCCTGCTCTCTGCTCCAATATTTATCTCCATCATTAGGCTGTGGATAATTAATGAGGCCCTGGGCTGATGGATGGGAGCTGAGATGCTCTGAAACACATCGTGCTGGTTGTAACTTGATTTCCAGTGGACCCCTCGAAAGGAGATCTTGATGGGCTTTTGACCTTCCCCAGTTTGGGGAGCTGGTTTGCATGATGGGGAAATGGGACTGTCCTTCAAGGAGGTTCCATGTCGAGGGCAGGAGAGATCTGGTGGTGCAGACAAATGGGAAGAGCCTGCCTCTCCAAGACTGCTTAGCAGGAGACAGCACAACATTATGTGTACAGCAGGTTCCCATGGCAATGATTCTTTTAAATTAATTAACTGATCAGTTAATATTGTTGTTAGGCTTATTCCTTATGTGGCTCTAGGGAGAGAGACACCACTTGGTTAGGTAGGCAACGTGGGGGCAAGGGAGAAATCCTCTCCTGGCTTGAGCTCAGTCACACAGCTAGATAGGAAGGCAGAGGTGCTGGATCCATGGGGATCAAAGCATTAGGGCACTGCTGAGCTCTAGAGACCTCTTGTCTTCTGGGAATTCCATGGTCCAGGTATACAAAACTGTGTGATGCTGCAACCCCAGCCTTGGACAGATCCAGGGAAGGCAGTGGACAAACAGCGGATGGCTCAGTGGGACCAACTCTTCTCAGCAGTGGGGTCAGAGCGCCATTTCCTTTATGAAGAGCAGCTCATGGCAAACCCTCCCCCTCCCAACCCCATGCTTCAAGGCAAGCCCAGGCCCTGAGATTCGTGGTCATACAGCCCGCCCTGGAGTACTGATGAGTACGGCGTGTCCAGAAGGGAGAGCAAGGCTGAGCATCTCTCCATGCTCTCCTGTTCTCCCACCACAGAAATCTAGTTGGAAGAGATGCAAAACTGGAAGCCTGCATGGAAGGGAAGCTGATTGGCTGGCCTACCACCAGTGGGGCACAGGCTATGAGTGGCTTTTGTAATGGGACTACAAGGCTGATCAAGCCAAATGTGTTTCACCCACTGCCATCCTGGCACATGTTTAAAAGGAAGCTGGCAACTACAGTATTTTCAGCTGACTAGTCCAGTAGCCACATAGCAAAACATCAACGAGCAAACTATTAATAGATATGGGCCTTAGAGAAAGTAATTTACTATCTCTGAGTCTGAATTTCTTCACTATAAAATGGGGATCTTAATTCCTGCCTTAGCTTGTTGTGAAAGCATGCCACATTCTTGTTTGGAATATTTTACCACTCATTAGCATCTCCTCCAGAAGAGAGATTCAAAACTTACCAAATTGGCCATTTGTTTGCATTTATTTTATGGGAGATAAAATTAAAAGTAACATCCAAGATAGGAATTTAGAATTGTTTAATGGAATCATTGAAGAGCCATGGGACTTCAAACTGAGATACCTGGATTTGAGACCTAACTGTGCCACATACCAGCTGTATGTCTTCTGAGAAGTCATTTAACCTTTCTCATCTGTAACATGAAGTTACATACCAACCTCAAAGAGTTGCTGGGAATATTCAATGAGATATTGTCTGGAAAAGCTCTTGGGAAATAGCAAGTACTAAACAGATCACTGATATAATTTCATTTGCTGCCACCGTCCCATTAGCAAAGATAATTTTAGAGTTCGCTTGTATCAAGCTTTCTAGGGAGCATAAATGATAGTAACTATTAACTTCTTGATTCAGTTCTTTCACTACCTTCCATTAAGGCACTAGGAGAGAAATCATTTTTCTTTTTTTCATCCACTCATCATCATTTCAGATATCTTGCTACACTGAGATACAAGACCGAGGAAGCAAGACCATTACATTAAAAAAGAGAGAGAGAGAATGAACACGAAAAAAGAAGAAAAGCAACTAAGCCCAGGCATAGATCCCAAAGCTGAAGAATTGGTTTAATTAAATTGAAAGCTCTGGTGCTTGTGGCAATTGTTATTAAGGAATCCATATCCCATCAGAACCCTGTCCCCTGGAGTTTGCTTCTTCTACTTTCTCTGAAGCAGGTACTAAAGTTGCTTCTATGTTTAGGCAGATGCAACCTGAAGCCTGGAGATTAGTGTAGGGTCCAGCATGGGGCTTGGTAGCAGCTGCAAGCAATTCAAGCTTTGCCCTTGTATTTCCCTGGCTCGGTCCTCACTCATTCCTTCTGCAGTTCATGCCCTCTGTTAGTGCCAATTATCGGGGCCACTTAAAGTACACAGTGCTTGCTTTTGGAGCCCCTCCACTACTCCAAAAGGATCCTGTAGCAGTTTGATATTATTTATGAATTCCCAAAATAGATATTGGATTATATTTGTAAACTAGTCTGTTCCTCTGGGCATATTAGATTGTATTAACTTCAGAGGTTTCACTTTTACTTGATTAAATTATGATTAGGGCTTTGATTGGGCCACATTAGTAGGATATTGAGTCCCCACCCCCTTCGCGGGCAGGGACTCATGGAGAAAATGACACGGCCAAGGAAAGAATTGGAGTTTTTGATGCTAGAGCCCCAGGAAATAAATACATAGAGAAGCAGATGCATGAAGAAAGAGAGAAGGCTCCACGGCAGACGCCCAAAAAGAGAATGAGCCTGATAGTCTACAGATGACCTTGTGGAGAGACCAGAGCAGCTGAGCCCTGAAATAATAGAACCCCTGGGAGAGAGACAAAGCCTATGCCAGCCTACAGCTGGGACCACAGAGCCTTAGGAGGAAGAGGAAGGCTGAATCCTCGCAGAGACCAGCAGCCATCTTGCTCTAACATGTGGCAACAGATTCTGGCGAGGAAAGTAACTTAGCTTTATGGCCTTGTGACTGTGAGCTTCTACCCCAAATAAATACCCTTTATAAATGCCAAAAGATTTCTGGTACTTTGCATCTGCACCCCTTTAGCTGACTAATACAGATCTCTTGCCCTCTGCTGGGTTTCTAATTCCCCACCTAAACTGAAGGCCTTACCAGATTCCTGAAGCTCCTGAGCCACCCCCACCTGCTCTTTGGCAAGGGGCACTAGCTGGCAGTAGGAAATACCTGTCTGTCCCCTTTCAATGTCACTAGAACAAATAGATACCAGAAGTACATAAAACAGAAAGCTTTTAATCATGCTTAAAACATCAATATGGAACAAAGACACCAACTAGCAATGGGGGCAGCAGGAGGCTGCTTAATATAGTGGAAAGAACCCTGGAGAGGGACTTGGGCTTGGGTCCCACCACACCACTTACTAGCTTCGTAACTTTGTGAAGCTGTGGGTGTTGATTCTGAACTGGGCTTTGGGATCACCTGAGTCCTAATCGACTTCCAGGGTCCTAAATCATTCTAAAGTATCTGCATGAAATAGGTTGATCCCATACTTCTTAAAATAGTATTTTGCTTATAGATTATCAGGGAATTTGCTTGATGTCTACCCCATGCTAAGTACTGTATTGGTCCTGTCAGACAATAGGGCATCTTAACAGTCAAAGAGCAGCCTTTGGAAGCATTGTATTCATTCTTGAATGGTCAATTAGCATTATGAATTTAGTGATTAAGGGTAGCAATATGCACAGTATTATGTAGGAAGGACGAGGTGGCAGGAAAAGAGCAATAAGCCAGAATTAGGGTCATTTTCTGTCCTGGACAAAGAACCGAGCCCAATAGGGATAGGGCACCCAAGATCAGTGAGGTCCACCCCAGGCAGCCATGGATCTCTGACTCCCAGTCTGAATCTGCCAAGTAGCAAAGGCAAGCATGCAGGCCCTGGCAAATGGAAATGTGAGCCTGGAAGGTCCGTGAAGATCAGTACAGGGCATGGCTGCAAGTGCTACTCACCATGGCACTGACAAGCCGTCCCTTGGGGACTAATGGCTGGGTGATCATCTCGAAGCAGGCAGCCAGAGTCAGGCAGGGGATGCAAAGGGATTGGGATATCCATAGGCCACATGATCACACCCTTAATAGCAAAGAGCAGGGTAAATGGGGAAGCACAAAGGTCCTAACTATAGCAGGGAAAGGGATGAGGTGGGAATTGGGGGGCGGAAATCATTTTAAAAAGAAGAGGTCTAGACTGGTTCAGAATCAAGAAACACTTGACAACGGCAATGTGGCATTGGAAGACCTCAAATGCTGTGATGAAGCCTTACTTTCCAGTGTTTACTGGGCTGGAACCCAAACTGAATCCAGCTCTAGGGAAACTGAAGGGTGTGTGTGTGTGTGTGTGTGTGTGTATGTGTGTGTGTGTTGGGGGTGTGTGGACTTTTTAATTCCATCACATTCAATTATCACAACCATGTCCATTTTCCTGCATGCCAGTCAGAGCCAGAGACTGTGTGCATTTGAAATCTCCAGTCTTTGAAAACGTTACTGTGAAGTTGAAAGTTCCTGGTGTCTTTTGATTAAACATTGTGCTAGGTAATGACTGTTTTACTTCTCTTTTTTTTTTTTTTTTTTCCCCATTCAACTTACTGATTGTTGCCTGACATTAGTGCCCCATTTGCCTTTATTAAATTAACAAGCCTACAAAACTCTTAATGAATTGAAACTCATCAAATGTTTGGAAACAATTATCAATCTTAAGATTCTTTTTCTTTTAATGTATCGCTGTGAGAAAAGTCTCACTTTTTCCATACAATCAGTTAAGTTCACATCAGGTTTTGCATCTTTGCCCACCTGAAGCAACAGGGAGTCAGCAGCCCATAGAGGATTTGAGTACTTGGGTGGTTCCTCCAAACAGTCATGTGCTATTTTTCTGCATAAGCATCTGCCTTCCCATGTGTTATGATGGCTGCACTGAGTTATTCCTACTCTCCTTCCCAGGATGCCTTGGGAACTTTGGTTAATTTGAAAAGATATTATTAGCATGAGTCTCTGGTCATGAAACAGATATTTCCCTTTGGGACAACTTGACTGGCCTCTAAAGGGATTAAACCTGTGTATTAGCAATGCCGTTTGTTGGGCAGTTGTGAGCTGATGAGGTAGGTGTCCTATAACCCAGTGCCTCACCTTTCCTGGATAATTTCTCCTTTTCCAATGCCATCCTCATCTAGGAGCAGACCCTTTACAGAAATTCCAGGTGAAGTGAGATCCTCGGCTTTACAAAAGTTGAAACCACCATAGGGCTTGGCATCCAGTGAATATTGTAACCACCCAAGGAGGGAGCATTCAGGTGAAAGCTCCACAGTAGCTCATGCCCCACCAGTCAGGGAAAATAATTAGGTGGCTGGGCAACCCTGGGCAAACTTCCAGCATAGGTTTATCTTAGAAAATGGGGTTGCTATGTGAGTGTTTATGCCCCGATGTGTCTATAGGGAGGGAATGTGATGAAGGTGAGAGAATAATGAAGATAGCCCAAGGAAAACACTTTCCTTTCTGGCCATCAGCCATTCCCTAGCCTTGAACAACCACACAGTCTCAAAACCATGTGTCCTTGGATACATGTGAATGGGGCAAGGGAGTGTGTCTCACTCATTGAGCATTCACCGCAATAGTAGCTATGCTCATGGCTCACTATGTTTCTCACCTGTTCACTAGGCTAGACATACATGCCCAAAATGTTCATGGCAGAGGCTTTCCAGTTTGTTCCACCTATTGTTAGGACTACTTGGTGGCACTGGGAAACATCTGACAGTCCTTAGGAATATCCTATGATACTTCATGCTGCCATCTCATCATCAAGTCTGCTCAATATATAGAGCTCTGCATTGACTGGTTATATGATAGGGGAATTGCAGATCTCCAATCCATAAATGGGGGAAAATAGCTCCTTACAGGAACTTGAAAAGCAGATATACATTGTAGAACAAATAACATCTTAGCCCAAAAGGAGGCTGTTTCAGATCTTCACCACAATCAGGCAAAGGACAGAATCTGGGGCTTCTGCCCAGGCCTGAAAGCTGATCCTTGGCTCCTTGCTCCTGCCCACTTCTCAGCCAGCATTACCCTGGCCAGCAAGGGTTAACTCCATTTGACTCTAATGCATGGACCTCCACCCTGAACAAGGAGCCAGAGCAATGGAGAATCTAGTATTGATTGGCTTGTTTGATTAGTTGGTTAATTGAATATCACTGCTTTCTAATATAATTAAAACAAGATAAATACTGGGGCTTCGTCCCACAAGCAAGTGCCATTAGTGATCACGGTGCACATGCTGATTAAAAATGCAATTGACTGGGGGGATAATTTATGAACTTGCCAGCCTCCAGTGCCACTCCATGGTTTGTGGGGCCTTGAGATATGGCATAGCTGGCACAGACCTGTTGGGTTAGCCCTCGCCTCTTGGGAAAGGAATTTATTACACTGTGGAAAATACATGGGCTGCTCTCTCTTTGCAGGTGAAGCTACTTTGTGCTTGATGTGAACTGCTTTGTAAAATATCCCAGAAGGATGACTTCAGCACCATGGGGATATTGTGGTGGTTTCCCCCTTTGTCTCACTTTCCTCAATCCCAAATACAATACTGGCTCTCAACTCTATCTCTGTAATCCTGTATTTTTTCCTCACCTAATCTCCTCATGTGTTTAATCTGTTTGGATTACTGATCTGGTCATGAAATTCCTGGGCAAAATTACTCGTAGCTAGTGGAAGGGGTACAGGACTTACTTGCTGAGGGGCTCAGCCCACAGGCTACCAACAGAAGTAGCAAAACAACTCATGGTTTTGCACCATATGCAGAATGCAAGTCCACCCCTGCCCCCATCTAGACAGCTGGCACCTCTAGGATGAGGCAGGTTGCCAGGCTCTTTGGAGCAGAGGTCTCAACTCGCTTCCTGCAGATATAAACTGTTGCTTCCTCAGTCAGCAGAGGCACATTTGGCATGTCAAATATTGGCCTGCCTAGTGGATATGGGAGGGGAGAGGAGGAATGTTGTGTCACCTTTCCTGAGCCACTCCAATGGATGTCCCAGCTGGCCCTGCTTATAGCAAAGGGGGTGTAACCTTTCTTTTGTGGCTGATGGGAGACTCAGTGAGATGCAGTTGGGAAAGCACTTGGAGTACCTCCAAGGAAGGTGCTATATAAATACAAGGTGTTATTATTCTATTAGCTTATGTTCTTAATTTTTGGAAAGTATCCAGATGTGGTGACTGGTGAGCAAACATTCTAGATCAGAAGGGAGTTGAAGGATTCTGCTGATGATGCCTAGAGCAGAAGGGAATTCAGTATCAGCTCTGTCTCAGAACTAGGTAGTGTTTTGATGATGGGTTGGGTGTGTCTGAAAAAGCCACTAAGACCTGGAGGTGCAGGTAGGTGTAGTCCTACTGTAGAAATAGTTAAAATCTGGCCTTGTGATATGGCCCTGACACACTTTTATGCCAAAAGGGGCTTTTTTGTCAATTTTTGTTCTTCTGAAATCACATCCCTCTGGTGGTTTTATTTTTATTTTTTATTTTTCTAAGAGTGGCTTTATCTTGTTGTCCTTTTCCCTGAGAGGCTACCAGGTTTGGATGAACAGGGACACTGCTGGGATGTCCGATATTTCTATCACTGGAGAGAAGAGAGAGGAATCAAACAAATAGGGAGGCCTGCAGAGGGTAGCGGGAGCTGCCCTTAGCACATTAGAGGAAGTCAGTGCTGAGGCCCCCACCTTTAATGGGAATCACAAAGAAACGTGCTTGAGGGGTTGACAGAAATAATCGAGAATATCAGCATGCTCAGAATACATTCTGTTCACCCTCAGGTTTCATAAGAGTGAAACTCATCTCCCTAAATGCTGATTTGGAGAGAAAACACTATGTACGGAGATATGTATATACAGAGTCATGGACATATTCCTGCCTACAGCTTTACTTTTACCTTGCCATAAAATAAATATTAATTTCCATACCACATATCGAGGGGGCTGCCACATGTGAATTTTTTTTCACAGCAATCACTATGTGATTTCATAAGTTATATGTGCCATGGGGATGATTTAAAAATAAGAACCTGGAGAGAGGGATGGATTCATAGATGATAACTTAAAAAGTCTAGAAATTATAGTCTGATTGAAGCCAGCAAGAAACACGTTATTTAAGGTATCCCCTAGGGGATAGATCCAGACTTCCCCCCATGGTTCCAAAATTACTTGGCAGTTGCATTAGGGTGAAAGGCAGAGCAGTCCCCTAAGTGTAGAGCGTAGACTCTGTCACTCAAAGTTTAGATGGATGTGTCAACCAAACACTCAGAGAGGATGGCATTTTGAGGATCTGTCCTTGCTCATCAAGAAAGTTGCTCAACTCTGTGGGGTAGAGGAGTAGGAGTAGAGAGGGGTTTTGATGGCATTGTTTGTGTCTATAGCCATATGGTAATTCAGAAAATTGATAAGTGCTAAGAAACCTGATTCCCAGGCAGAATCTTTTACAATGTGAAGAGCTATCCTTAAGCTCTGGTTCTGAAATACAGAACCACAGATTTTTATCATTTGAAGTGCCCCCATGGTATGAACTAAAGTTTTCTCCTGCCTCTGAGTTCAGTTGCTGCTCAACCATCCATGATCAATGTGAAGCTAAAGGAGTACTTGTCCCATCACTAGAGAATTATGGAAAGCAGATTCTTTGAACCTTTTCAATGCATTAGAGATGAATAGTGCACACTCATGTCTGGGTCTTCTTTCCTTCTTAGATACTTGGAAAGATTGAACTTCCTAGGCCCCTTGTCATTACGTGAGGCCATGCGACCAGTCCTGGCCAATGTGCTGTGAGTTGAAGTTATGTATCACTGCTGCACCAAGCTGTGATCAACCAGCTCTCTTTCCCCCGCAGCAATGTTTGAGATAGCAGACATGCAAGATGGAATTAGCCTGGATCCCCAAGTACCCATTTGGATAGGGAATTCCCTGGAGAGCTGCTGGATCCATGGTGGACTTTGCATGAATGATGAATAAAATTTAAATATGGGGGTGTGGATGTGGCTCAGGCAGTTGAGTGCTCACTTCCCACAAGGGAGGTCCTGGGTTCGGTCCCCGGTGCCTCCTAAAACAACAAAAACAAACAAAAAGCAAAACAAATGAAAAAACCAACTCAGGGGCACTTATGTGGCTCAGCGGTTAAGTACAGGCTTCCTACATATGAGGTCCCAGGTTCAATCTCTGGTCCGGGTACTTAAAAAAAAAAAAAATAAAAATAAATAAATATGAAGTCCCTGAAATTCTGAAGCTTATCCTGCTCTACTTTTTCTCATCTCAGCTAATATACTTGGTTCCTCATTTTGGTGTGGAAAAACTAAGACCAGCACAACAAAATTTTATGCTGCTACCAAAGGTGTCAATTAAATAAGCAGAAGAAAGGAATTTTGTTCCACTGGGAAAAAAGGAAACATACTTGGCAATGTCTCCCACAATGATCACTTGTATATGGGTTTTATTTAGGAGAGCTATTAAAGAAACATTTCCAAAGGATGAGTTTTATTTGGCATAGCTTTTTGGAAATTCTCTTTCAATGGTGAGAGTCCATGTTGGATTTCTGTTGATCAGTTTCACTATGTATGAAAAAGCCTAGTTAAGATCAACATCACCGCCATGAAATGTAGGATATAACCATCAAGTAGCTGAGAGGTCATAAACTATGAGAACTGAAAAGAGACCATGAGGTTTGGCCATGAGGAGGTCATAGTCTATTTTTTTTTAAGAAAGTAGTTTCATTGGAGAAACCATATTGAGCAAAGCATTAGAGGTGAAGAAAAATGGAAGTAGAAAATCTAAACCCACAAACTCAAAAAAATTTGTGGTAAAGGAAAGAAATGTGGACATACAATCCTGAATGTTTGAGGCATAGGATTCAGAGCACTGGTGGGAGACACTTGTTACAAAGAGAGGAAACAAATGAGGGTTTAGGATGGCCTTTATGCATTCCTTTCCTGGGTACATGGCATCATCACAAAATCTAAAATCTAATAGCCAGGAACTCCAGGAAACATCTTGAACTCCTTTATCTCCTCCAGCCTCCCCTACATTCTGTCATCACCAAGGTTATTTTATTTCCTCAGTGTCCCTTAAAACCATATCTTCTTCATTCCTGCAGCCTTAAATCAGGTGCTTATTTCTGATAGAACTACTATGATCACAGTTTTACCCCTTATCAGTCAGGTAACTTTAGGTAAAGAACAAACTTCACAGCTACTCATCTGTAAAATGGAAATAAAAATAACTTCTTAAAAATAACTTCTTTTTTTAGCATTGCTAAGAAGATAAAAATAAGTCAGTACCTGGTACAGTGATTGCAAAAATTTCTTACCTGGTCTCCCTAGCTCTGGATTTTCCCATTTTGATTTGTTCTCTATATTGCTACCAGAGTGATCTGTTTAACATTCAAGTCTGTCACTGTCTCGCCCCTGCTTAAATCACATCAATGAATCTTCATTGTTTATGGAGTAAAATCCAGGTTTTGTAGCAGAGTACTTAGGGCTCAGGATGATCTCATCCCTGCCCAGCTCTTCAGGCTTCACCATGCTCCCATCTCAATTTATATTCCAACAACATTAAACTCTTTATAGCTCATATTGTTGTCATATAGACATCATATTGTTTCAAAATCTTCCTTGGCTTTGTCATTCTGTTCCTTCTGCTTAGAATGTCCTTTTTCTCTCAGATTCCCTCAGCAAACTCCATTCATCCTTGAACCCCAGTCCAGGTGTGGCCTGTTTCAGGGCCTTCCCCTTCACTCCCTTTTCTGTACAACCTCTCCATCATGTACTCCCTTCTATTATCACACTTAACTCATTAGATTATAATTTTTATGTTTACATGGCAGACTCTCGATACATCATGAATACAGTGAAGGAAGGGCTGTGTTTTATTTAACTATAACTTTCTTGCCTAGAACAGTATCAAGCACTTGGTAGGAACTCAAGAAATGTTTGTTGAACAAATGATTCAATGAATGCATCTGCCTGTATGGAGTGATAATAAAGTAGTTGAGTTCTGTAATGGGTAGAAGGGAGCAAGATTATACCTATGTGTTCTACATCTCCATGGAGTAGACATCATCCTCTCTAAGTGCTATCAGAGTGTCTGGCATTGTTGAAAGGGAAGGCATTGGGACCTGAAATTAGAGAGAAAAAATAATAAACTAATCTCACATAGGACCTCTTAAAACATGCCTGGTTGTTTTTGAACACACATGGCCATGTGTGCATGCATGCACACACACGTGCACACACATAGACACAGACCTTTCACTCTGTCTCTGTGAAGAATCATAACATCATAGGCTCTTCCAGTGTTGAGAATCATACCCAGCTGTGCCGACTGAATTCAAATATGCATTTCTCAATTTTTTCTCTTACCTGAAGCCTTGGTCCTGGGATATAAGGGAAGCTATGTTGATGAGTAATGGAATCTCCATTTACTTATTTCATGAGGTATTATCATGCACCATATAATAATCCAGGCTTAGAGGCAGAGAAGAGAGGGACGGCAGGGTAGGCTGATGACTATGGCACTGGCCAGGAAGGTAGAACCATCTGGATATGTGGTTTCTCTCCATAACCAACATTGCCCTTTCCAATGTACAAAATGGGGAGAAACCCATGACTCCAGTTCTCACCTAACCACAAAAATCCAAAATGGAAAGAAACAGGCTCTTAGAGGGTGGAAGTGGCTCTAAGCTGTAACCGGACTCCAGAAATCCCACCTGAAGAAACTCATGTCATAGAAAATTGCTTTGTCTTCCGTGTCCTCTGTGATCACTGCCACAGGCAAGGAGGTATGATGGCTCTGACATTCTGAATACTTGAAAAAATGTCTAATTACCCTGCCCCCCAGGCTCCACAAAAATTAGATAGAGGAGGTTAAAATAACCCCAAGAAATGACTGCCAATTAGAAGTCAGAGTTTACCTTTTCTTTTCTGAAAAAGTGGTTGCTATATGTAGTTAAAATGTTTTAATTAATGCAAGATCATTTTTATTGAATTTAGAGGGCGACTAAGACATATCTTCCATTTAGAGATAAATGTTCTATACTAGGGTCCTGCATATTAAAACATCAATGCTGCTAGCTAATTCCATTGATAAAATTCCCAGTGGCTATTCCAGGAGTCACTTTGAAAGTAAACGATCCATCAGGTCATGCTATTTATCCATCCATTGCCTACCTGGAACAATGAATATCAAGAGAGGCAGTACAGAAAAGTGGCTAAGGGCATAGACTCTGAGCCAAATTATCAAAATTGAATACTTTTGTGGCTGTTTGAGTCTTTTGGGACTCCAGAAAATTACGTTCTTAAATTAGTCCATTCCTGTGGGTGTGAACCTTTGATTAGATTAGATTCAGTTGAGGGCCATTTGATTAGATTACTCCAGCAAGGCATAGCCCAGGGTCCTTTATAAACTGTAATCAGCAAGACCAAATAAATAAATAAATAAATCTTAAAAAAAAATACAAGCCAAAGACTGGGAGAAAATATTTGCAAATCACATAATAATAAGGAAACAAACAATCCAACATTTTAAAAAAGCACAAAAGATTTTAGCAGACACTTCACTAAAGAAAATTTATGATGGCAAGTAAACACAAGTAAACATGCTTAGCATCATTAATCATTAGGGAAATGCAAACTAAAACCCACAATGAGATATCACTACATACCTAGTCAAGTGGCTAAAAATAAAAAAGACAATACTAAGTGTTGTTGAGAAAGTGGAGCAACATGAACTACACTGATAGCAGGAATGCAAAATGGTATATAGCCAGCCTGGAAAGTAAGTTGGCAGTTTCTTATAATATGATCCAGAAATCCCACTCTTCAGTATTTATCCAAGAAAAATGAAAAAGGTGTGCCTGCATAGAAACCTGTATGAGAACATTTATAGCAGCTTTTTTCCATAATCAGCACAAACTGAAAACAACTCAAATATCATTCAGTTGGTGAATGGATAAACTGAAGTACATCTTGTTGTAGAATGCTACTCAGCAATGAAAATGCACACAACAACATGGAGGAGTCTTAATAGCACTGTGCTGAGCAAAAGAAGCCAGATGCAGAAGACTACATATTGTATGATCTCATTTATGTGAAATTCTAGAAAAAGCAAGCCTATAATGACAGAATGCAGATCAGTGGTTTCCAGGGGTCAGAGACTGGAGTTAGAGGGAGAGGATTACTACAATGGGGCATGAAAGAACTTTTTGGGGTGATAGAGATATTTATGTCATGACTGTAGTGGTGATTACACTATTGTATATATATATTTTTTTATTTTAAACCTTTTTATTTTGAATTAATTTTACACTTATAGAAAAGTTGCACAAATGTATAAAGATTTCCCATCTACCCTTCACCCAGCTTCCCCTAATGCTAACAGCATACATAACCATATTACAATGATCAAAACCAGGAAATTAACATTGTACAATGCCATTAGCTAGATAATTTTAATTTCATGAATTCTCCTACTTATTTCCTATTTCTGTTCCAGGATCCATTTGAGGTTCCCACATGCTATTTAGTCGTTACGCCTCTTTAGCCACTTCTAATTTATAACAGCTCTTCTGTCTTTTCTTGTCTTCATGATTGACACTTTTGGTGAATATTGGTTAGTTATTTTCATAAAATGTCCCTCAGTCTGGGTTTGTCTGATGTTTTCTCAGGATTAGAATGCTGTTCTGTGTTTTTGGCAAAAATAGCACGGAAGTGATGTTGTGTTCTTAGTGTATTGTATGAAGGGGTTCGTAATGTTGCGATGTTTTGCTACTGATGATTTCAACCTTGGTCACTTGTGTAGGGTAATTTCTGCCAGGCTTCTCCATTGTAAAGTTACTATTATTCCCTTTGTACTTAATAAATACCCTGGAGGAAGCAATTCGAGATTATGCAAATATTCTTTCTTTCCTCAAACTGTTGCTCACTAATTTTTGTATCCAACTGTGGATCTTCTCTGCAACAATTTTTACTGTGGTGTATTTTTTTTATTTCCCTCTTTCCTTCTATATTTGTTTTTTGATTTTTTTTTTAAGTTTTTATTTTGAAATAGTATAGATTCACAGGAAGTTGCAGAGAAAGCACAGAGAGGGCCTATTTCCTCTTCACCCAGTTTCCCCAATGGTTACAGCTTATATAACGATAATAAATATCCAAACAACAAAACTGATTTTGGTATTAAAAGTGAGCATTGGCTGATGTCATTTTATCGTAACTATAGATTCATATAACTACCACTGCAATCAAGATACAGAACTATCCCATCACCACCATATAATCGTATATTTAAAATTGGTGACTATATGTAAATTATACCTGAGTAAAACTGATGGAAAGAAACCCTGCCAGGATACTATTAAGCACTATATAACTATTAGCTCTCATTATCATTGTTTTATTACGGAGCATCTGTCTCCTGTATTCAGTGTGCTCATAATTAAGGTGCTCCAGCAAAGGTCATTCCAGGCAAAAAACAAGGGAGAGAAGGGGCCTCTTGTCTTTTGTACCCCCCTAGACTTGCTATATGGATGGATTAGATAGAAAATCCCCCAAACCCTGACCTAGCACTACCTCTTGCACTGTTGGAGTGTTTCCCAAACCTGTCTCCTGTACATCGATGTGGGCTTACAAGTGCCCCTGCTTTCTCTCTCCACAGTGACTACCTTTCTGTTATTTGAATGCAACAACCACAAATACAGCCTGCTTCTGCCTAGAATGTCCTCCTGGCAGGTATTTAGTGGCCAGCTCACATGTTATATATTCAGAAAGGGCTTCCTGGGCCACCCACTGTAAACTTGCCCATCACTCTAGTCCCAGTTTCTCTTTGTGATGTGACTCTCTTTTATTGCCTTTTTTTTTTTTTTTAAAGATTTTATTTATTTATTCATTTATCCCCCCCTTGCTGCTTGTGCTTGCTGGGTCAGCTAACCACGCCGCACGGGCAGGCTTGCCTTCACCAGGAGGCCCCGGGAACCGAACCCGGGGCCTCCCATATGGTAAACGGGAGCCCTACTGATTGAGCCACAGCCGCTTCCCTTTTATTGCCTTTATAACACTTACCACTACAGACCTTATCTTACTTATTTACTTGCTGACTTCTAGAATGTAAGCTACATAAATGCATGGTATTGCCCATTTTGTCCATTGCTGTGGTCCCAATATATGTCAAGTAAATACAAACAGAGACTCTTTAAAGTTGACTATACCCCCAGAAAAGCTTTCCTGTCTCCTGACTTCTCATTTCCTCTCATCCTTTCTTCACTTTCACTTCACTTTCTTTATGCCCCTTCCCCATCCCAGCACATACCCACTGAAAGTAGAAACGAAGTCTACAATAACACCGAATGAGTCACAAGCAAATCTAGCGACTCCCTGCTACTCTCTCCCAGCCTTTGCTGATCTCATGCCCTCCTTCTTAGTCCCTTCTCTCGGCCTCCGGCCTGTCCTTGCTGGGTGCTTTATGGGAGGAATGCCCAGAAAGGAGGACTCTCACTGAATTGCCACTAAGCTGTTTATTCATTCACTGCACTGAAGCTCGTGAGAAAGGTTTCCTGGGAGCCTGCAGGCTTCTCGCCATTCTTGCTCGTGCCCTTTGCCCCACCTCAATCTCGTTAGCCCGGTTATGATTATTTCTGTGGAATGGCGTATATCCATGCTATTCATTCTACCTATTTCTAGGGGAAAGGAGATTGGGAGGAAGGAAAGACTGCCAATTTATCAAGTAAGAGATATTTCTCCGCACTCAGGTGGCTTTTCCAAACTCATTTTTGCCTTGGGAATGGGGTGGCTGCTTCTGAAATGAGTCCTCTGTGTTGGGGGTGGACTCGGTTTTTATGGCCATTGGGTAATAGCATTTCCTGATTTATGAATTGACATCTGGGGGAGGTGCTGGGCTCCTGGATGAATTCATCATGGGGAGAGCAGCTACATAAATACTCCTGTCACGTAAAATTATTGTTCTCATTTTGATTTTTAAAAAATTTTCTTTTGTGTGGTGGTGGCATTTAGGAGATTTTAGTGGGAAAGCAGGAGAGGAATGAATCACTAGGCCCACTTTTCCTATAAGGCAAACATGTACAGATTCTCCAGAAATGGTGACTTGCTTAGAAACAATTACCAGAATGGTTTAATTATTTGGAGAAGCCTTAGTACTTTGGCTTAAAGCCAAGGTCTTGGTTTGAGGTTAGACACAGGGAGTCAGATCTCATGAGTTTGTCTCAGGGTCCATTAGGGATTTTTTTTTTTTAACTGGCAAAGGGAAGCTCATTTCATTTGCATTCCTCCCATCTTCCGCAAATCAGTGTGAGGATTCAATGAAATTCAACAAATGCTTGTTGAGTATTCGTGGGGTACAAATCACCATGTGGGTCCCATGGGGGCTACAAAGACAGACCTAAGTCCCAGTCCCTGTCCAGAAGCATACAGTCTGGAGGGCATGAGGGATTAAGGCAGAACACAGGCTTTGAAGCACAGGTGAGATGTGTCACTGTGTGTCCTGGACCAACGGCAGGATGCCAGCAGAGGCCTAGGGGTGAGACACACACATCGTGGCTGCCCAGGAAAGGGGAGACTGTTGGCAGTTTATGCTTTATGTGTTTAAGATCCCATCCCCCAATAAACTGGTAGCCTCTCTGAGGACAATGACCTTGCCTTTGACTCCTTTTGTATTCACTCCCATCTTATTCCCTGACTTTGGTGTTGAGCGTAGAGCAGGTAGGAGTAAAGCATTTTTTTTCTGTAAAGGGCCAGATATTTTCACGTTTTAGGCTTTGCAGAGGCCATATGGTCTCTGTCTCAACCACTCACCTCCTCCAATAGTAAAGCAGCCAGAGCAATATGTAAATGAATGGGCATGGCCTTGTTCCAATAAAACTTTATTTACAAAAACACGCAGTTGATTGGATTTAGGCTGTAGTTTACCAATCCCTGTAGTAGGTGTACAATACATGCTTGCTGAATTGAGTGAAAAGATATCATTTAATAACAAATGCATCTCATTTTAAAAAGAGACCAAAGATGACCTGATAAAGTAAATACATGCAGAGTATGTTAAAAGAATCTTTTCTATACAGAAGGATTCCTGCCGTGTGTGTAACATACACTTTGCCGTATAAGCACATTTTCAGGAATGGGTCCCTTACATCTTCTCCAGGGTACAAGTTATGGCCCCAATACTATCTCTTTCCATGGCACCAGGTGCCAGGAGGCAGGGAAGGGACAGGAATCTAGAGCGAGTCCTTCCATCACAGGCCTGGAAATGAATAGTAGCAGACATTTGAGAGTGACGGGACTCAGCAAAGGGACTCAGAATCGGGATTCTTCTGGTAGCCTGGAGGAGGGGCCAGCAAAGGCTGTTGAGCTATCTCTAACTAGTGGGTCTAACCACGAGGGCTGCTGTTCATGCCGCTCATTTATTTCTTTGTTTTCATGGCAGAATAAACTCCAAATTCCAGGGGTCAAGTAAGTGCCTGCCACCAGCCTGTGTGCAGCCAAGAAAAGCTTGGAACCATCAGTCAATGCCAACTAGTTAATGATGACCAGCCTCTTTGCTAATGGTCCGAGGCAGCGATCCTCAAGGCAGCAAAGGCTCTAGGAGAGAGCCCTGCAGACAGCTGCACGAGGAAAACGGTTTGCAAGAAGCATTTTTGCTGGTCACTTTCAAGGGCGTATCCACCCATGCTCAGCTCTTTAGAAAGGTAGTAATTAGTTTTCTTTTCCCTTCACTGCACACGGTGAATGCCGCAGGATTTGGCATTTGGAGAGCCATTGGAGTCTGTCCCTCTCATCTTGACTTGCCCCAGGTTTATATCTATAACTAAGAAATATCAAGACTGCAAGGTGGTTCAGGGTTATGTGCAGCTCCCATAGAGTAAAAGAAACCTGGAAGAGTCAAGACTCCAGGCAAGGAGAGGTCACTGCAAAGTAAAGTTGCTCATGACTCAGCCTGCACTACACCTCATGGTTTCTCTTGTAAACTGCAGGTGTGAGCACAGCTGCTAAATAGTAAGTTCCTTGAGGGCATGGAGCTTGTCTTGTGCATCTTTGTATGTTCCCAGCATGGAGACCTGCACACAGAGTTAAAGGGTCAAAGGTTTCCAGGCTTGTTTGGTTTCTCTGGTCATTTGGACCTGGATGTCCCAACTGATAAGTGGTGCACATTGAGAGACTGCCAGTGGGTCACTGGTGTGCTGCCATATTGCGCCTTCCAGCTCCCTGGGCAGCAGTACAAATACGTCCCTTTGTCAAGTGTGTGTTACTGTAATAAAAGGTTGGAAAGCATTGATCTGCTCCACAGATGAGAAAACCGAGCCTCAGAGAGAAGTTATGGGTCAAGATCTCAAAGCAAGACAGGAGCTTGAATCCATTTAGCCTCACTTTATGTCCAATGCCTTATCTGCTCCCCCACAGCTGCCAGGCTAAGCTGCCAAAAATAACTATTGAATCTAAATCGACTGAAGTGGGAACTACCTTGAATACAAACTACTGGAGGGACAGATGATGACATCAGCACTACCTGAAATGTGGGTTGCATGCTCAAAGCTGAAGTCAACTTGTTGCCAGGGTTTGCAGAATGTTATTACTTAGACTAGGGGCTTTTGTTTTGATCATGACTAGTGGCAGAAATATGTTTTACCTGGCAACCCAGGACACATATATGTGCAGCTATATAGTTTCACAAATAATACCTATGCTTACTATATTTGATAGACACTGTTCTACTCTATTTTATTCTAGTCCTTTAAAAAAAAATTCTGGTCATGACCCTTTAAATTGATTTCATGACCCATTAAATTGATTTCTCGACCCACTAATGTGTCACGTTTGAAAAACACTAGCCTGACCCCATTCCAGCTCCCCCTTTCTCCTCAGAGACTGGGAAAATGGAAGGTGAATGCAGAGAAGAATGAGACAAGAGATTGAGGAAAAACATAAGGAGGAAGGTGGGAGCAATACCAAAAAATGGTATAAAGGAAAGGAAAGAACAGGAATAAAATGAGAAGGGAAATGAGTGGGAAATAGGAGGCAACATGAGAAAAGGCTAACCCCTAAAAGGTTTTGTCTATGAAAACCATCCTTAAGCTCCATCGTCATTTGGCCATGTTTATACAAGAATCTTCTCTGCCATGACAATGCTCTCTGCTTGTCTGGGGATTTCCTTATCTGTCAGCACCATTTCAAATTCCTCATGATCACTCCCAGAGAAAATCTGTTCAGGGGTTTGGGTCCTAGGAAATTCTAGGTCCAAATGACTCAAGAATAAAGAAATTGTATTACACGTGCTTGATCCCCATCAATAGACAGTGCATTCTAGGGATCTCTGCATTGAGTCTAAACAACAAATTCTAGGGTACAAAGAAATCATTTTAGAAGTTAGGAAGAAAGTAAAAATCAGATATTGAGACAGTATTCACTTACAGACTAGCTGAAAGTTTCCAGACTTCAATGACCAGTGGTCTCAAAATCACTGATTGCATACTCCAAAGTTAAAAAAAGAACTTTGCATTGAGCACGCATTCACAATGCATGTCTATTTACAAAGAACATACATGTTCTACTTATTATCATTATTGCATTATCAAACATGTACAAAAATAAAAAAATAGAAAAATGAGATAAGCCTAAAATAGCATTTTAATTTTAATTTAATTTATACTAATTAAAATTAAATAATCAATAACATTTTATTCTCTCTAAGAAAACGATTATTAATGATGACAGCAATGTGTTAGTACTGGCTTCCTTATTTTTGAAAATTTTTGTTTAGCAGTTAGTGATATGGGGCTCCTAAGGTCTAAGGTTCAGGTTATTTTGATACTTTGATGGCTGTCATAACTGAAAAGACACCTCACACAGAAATGCCAAATCACCTTGCTGTGCTAAGTAACGAGACCTATTTATTTATTTTGGGGGAGGGGGGTCATTCCCCTATTCTGCCATGGTAGATTGAATTATGCACGCCAGAAACACATGTTCTTAACCTTAATCCATTCCTGTGCATGTGAACCCATTGTAACTAGGACCTTTTGATGAGGTTATTTTCAGTTAAGATGGGACCAACTGAATTGGGATGGGTCTTAATCCTATTACTGGGGACAGTATAGAGAATGCCACAGAGAGGAAGCCACAGGGAGAAGCTGGGAGAGAAATGAAAAGACATCACCAAGTTCACTGCCGTGTGACAAAAAAGCCAAGGACCAAGGATCACTGGCAGCCAGTCCCAGAATGTCACAGTCTTTGGCAAGAAAGCATCGCCTTGCTGATGCCTCAATTTTGGACATCGCCTAGCCTCAAAACCATGAGCTTCCTGTTGTTTAAGTCAGCCCATTATAAGGTATTTGTTTTACCAACCCAGAGAAACTAAAACATAAGCAAAGATTGTTGTTGAAATTCAACTAGTAGTTTTCCATCTTCTCTGATGCCAATCAGCTGTTTTTGTAACTAATTGGAAGGTGCTAAATTTTTATATTTTTTAACAAATGGAGTCAAAACTATCTGAAGCTGGAAGATTTCTAAACAGGTCAGAAAATTCTGTTTCCAAGTTTTTAAAGTTTGTAGATATGAGTCTTTTTAAGTATCACACTCACATAATTACCAGCAACAAAATCATATAGCAATACAAATATTTCCAAACATTATTTTTCCCCTTTTTAAAATGGTCTTTCCATTCTATAAAGTCTTTCTAAAAAATAGTTACTTCCTTACTCATTTTTAAAGCATTACCTTTATAGTGATAGGGCAGAATAAGTGTTTATTTTTCAAAGTTATCAGGCAAGTGGCATACCTGTGACAGCTGCCTGTCAGAACTGAAAAGGTCAGCAAATGTGCAACATTTTGGTTCCTTTAAAAGAAAAATGTTAAATTATGTTTTATTTAACCAGCAAACCTCTGTGTTGTACAAAAGATTTTTGTGGCAACTCAACTCTCATTGCAAAGTATTGTAAAGTTTCTATTTCAAGGATTGTTTTTACAACACTGATTACATTGTACCTCACATAAATTGCAAATTTGTTATAATAAGCTGAAAGCGGAATCAACCAGTGAGGATCCAGTGTCAGCCCTCAAATTGAGGAACTACTGTGCATCTCCACACCTTCCTGGCATGTGACTGGCTGATGAATAGAGCAAGGGAGGAGGCAGTGTCTAGTATCACTTGTATATTAAATATTAATAAGGCCTAATTTCTTGTTTTAAATTAAAAAATTTTAAAGAAATAAAAGTTCTAGTAGTTTCTTCCCTTGTGTCCTGGGATCATTCCTAGCACTCCTACCGTCAAAGAGTGCTCCACTTTAAGTCCACTACCTTAGAGAAGCACAAAAGGGACAAAATGTCTTAGTGTCTGGCCTCTGGTGTCTTGGGACAAAATAAATAAATAGCCTCCCTTAAATCATTGAACATTTGGGGATATCCAGCTATCAGCATTTAACTTATTTGTTGAAGTTAGAGTAAAACATATTTGAGAATAAACAACAGTCTCTAAGGACTATTTGAGAAGATGCAATGTGATATGTTAACCTCATGTGAGAACTGCATAGCTCTGATGGTGAGTAAGGGACAGAATTTTAATAAAATCTGTGACTTTTCGGGAAGGACAATGAATTATAGATTAAGGCTCGGGCCTGAGCTCAGAGCAGAGCAGGGCTCCATGGGATGGAAGATGCTGGTCTTGGAAATTTGTGAGCAGGAGCAAGCCAGAGGTCACTTAGTGGACAGGAGAGAAAAGCTGCCCTGGAGCCTGAAGACTTGATTGAAAGACCTCTCCTTTCCTGAAGGCGGGAGAGGTGGCAGCCAGAACCAGCCTGTGCCTAGAGAGGAAATACCACAATGGAGAGTGGACCACAGTGAGACCAGCCAGGCAAAGTGAGAGAAAACCAGAAGCTCTGGTGAAAAGACCATTACGTCTTTCCCAATAAAGTTCCACAACACATTGATTGCACCAGGTGTTTCTGGTAAATGAACTTGATGGTCAAATGAGTTTGGGAGATATTACATCCCCAAATTCGCTACCCCTTAGCTTAGAGATTTATAAAACCCATTTGCATACTAAATGTTCTAGGAAGTGCTACAGTAAAGATATCTGTTCAACTCAGATCTCCCCAAATGTACTTGGGCAAAAAAAGTTTACATATATATATGTCTTACAAAACTTTGGCTGTGAGGAATAAAATTTGGGAAATCCTGGACTAACTAATGCTTAAAGCTGGTTGGGCACAGTCAGTCCACTAGAATAGCCAAGGGGCTCTTGGGACCTACTGCTCAGGCCACAAGGTGGTAGCTGCCGGGAAGTGTGACTGATGGAGGCAGGCTGGTTTGCTCTCTGTCACTCTCAACACTAAAAAACTCTGAGCCTAATAGGCTCCGGAGGATATAGGGGTGACTTTGTGAATCATGGGAGTAAAAATATTGTCAATTATTTTTACAATAAAATATGGACACCCTCATAAGAACCACCAGCATACTGAAAATAATAATGATGAAAAGTAAGGTTTATTGAGCCCTCATTACTTGCCAGCCACTGCACTAGGAATTTTATCGACATTTTCTAATTTGTTCATTATAATCCCCCAGTCAAGGAGTACTAGCATATCTCCACTTTACTACTGAGAAAACTGAAAAGCTGAGAGGCTAAATAACTTGCCCAAGCTCCTATAGGTAGAAAGTGGCAAAGCCACGGCCTGAAGCCCAGGCTGGACGAGGCCAAAGCTCACATTCTGAACCGTCTTCCTCTGTCATCCAGCATGTTGTGGAACCTTCAGCACCAGGTTTAGACGCTTTTGAGGAATACAGTCTCCACCCCTCTTTGTCTTCTGCAATTTTCTTTTAAGTATCTAGTCTCCCCATCAACCATTACACATTCCCTTGAAATGGTCACATATATCTCTGATTCAGTGTCAAATTCATGTCTCTATTGTCTTCCCTGATATTTGAAATGTACTTCAAACACTCATATCAGACATAATTCTGCTATTTGTAATTTCTCCTTTTATACCCATATTGCATTTGGTAAAGTTATGTGACATCACTGATGCCAACTAGTCATCTTGAACAATGGCATAAATTAACCCTCATCTATTTACATTTGAAAATGCCTCATCAATATTCAAACTGAGAACGCAATTCACTTAAGTAGCCCATATTTTCAGTCTCGCTTTCTAAGAAGGAACTCAAAGTATGAGTCAATCAGTCCTCGTGGAACTTAACCAATTCCATTCAGACGTCGTTCCTGAACACCGGGGAGAGGGCTGAGATAGTATGAGTTGGCTTCCTTCCACACCCACCCTGTGTAAGAGGGCCAAGGGAACTGGGGGGTTGCCCATGGAATTGAACATTGGTGGTAGTCTAGAAATTATCCCCAAAGCTCCGGCCTCTAGGCCAAGGCCTTGCAATGACTCACCCAAATTCATGAGGGGAATGTATCCTTCAAGCTGACATCTCTTTCCTTCCTGAGCCCAAATTCCACAAGAAAGTTGGGTTTCCAGAGTAAGTCCCACAGTAGGATCCCTCTCCTTTTCAATATCCTTCAAGCTGGAGTTGTTCCACTTTGTCCCTGTAGGCCTTCCAGAACAGGGACTTCCTTCTGCTCTTTGTTGTATCTAGCCCTGTGTTGTACATACAGTGGGTGCCTAATAAATGCACATGAGGGGACTGCAGGGTGGCAGAGACACAGCACTTGACCTTATCTGCCCACCCTGTGGGAGTCCCCTCATGTGCTCTAAATGGAATATTACAGGTGCTTATCTTTAAAATGGCACTTAGAGTGACTCAAAAGCATCGGGACACTGGCAATGAGTTGAGAGGTGAGCTGACTGTTAGGGCAATTGCTGGAGACAGGTGCTTAATGGAGTACAGGATTAGAGAGCCACCAAAGCTTTTCCCTAATCACCAGCCCCTCTGATTTCCTCTTCTTCTCTTCTGCTCCACTGCCCTCTCTTGCCCATCCTTGCTCTACGTTTATTTACTGGCTCTTCTTCTCTTGGTCTGGGGCAGAGAGAAGAGGAACAAGCCAAATACCCATCTGCCCTAGAAATCCTGGATGATGTGGAGCTGGCAGCTGTTTCAGTTGCCCAGTCTGTGATAACTGCAAATATCCAATGGGGTTGGACCCAAGCATATTAAAATCCCATCCCTGACCTACAAGTAGAATTACAAGAAAAATCTGCTGCCCCTTCAAGGTGACACAGCTCTGTCTGATTAGGGTGGGAGACCACAGGCTCTTGGTCCTTCAGACCTTCTGGAGGGCAGCTGAGAGAGTGCTCAGCTTTAGAATTTCCTAAGGGGGTGGTCCAGGAAATCCCCATAGCTGATGCCCAGAGCTGAACTGACATTTATCCCAACAGTGGTTTGTCCAGGTGTCCCTGGCCCTAGCAAGGATCTACTTCCTAATAGTTAGGATAATAATGATAATGATGGTGATAACACCCACGATTTACTGAACGCCTAGTACATGCTAAGCACTTTACATATATTAATTTCAATCCTAAAAGCCCTGAAAGGTAGGCATTATCATTTGTATCTTACAAATGAAGAAACTGAATCCCAAACCACTTGAGCAACTTGCTCTGGGTGGCAGCGCTGGTAAATACTAAGGGTCAAGACTAAAACACAAGTTCATCTTCTATTCATTACCACCCTGGGTCTCCAAACTGTACCCACTTCCTTCTTTCAGTAACCCCTGGGAATGAGGAGAGATGTTAGGCTGCTGTCATTTTTCCTTTCTGGGAGGCTAATAAACTCTATGATATTCAAGTGGTAGACATTTATGCCTATATTAGTGAGCATTTAGAAGCATTTCTGTTGGAGAAAGGTTAGTGGTGGTGGAGGGTGCTTCCTTGCCTGCTTCCACCAGGCAGCAGGTTGACTCTACCTGGGGCTATGCAACCCCAAGATGCTCTAGAATAGATGCTTCAGGGGGCTTTTGTCCCAACTTGCATCAGAAGACAAGGAACCAAGGAACAAGATACCAAGGGACTTCTTTCGTGGGGCAAAAGGGGGAGGTTCTGAGTTTTTACAATACCCCACTGCCCCATTCAGCCCAGCCCAGCCTTTCCTCTCCTATGGCCTGTTTTGGCATCTGAGGAGCAGTGTATATAACTTTCCTACTGGGCAGACTAGAAGATGAATGGGGTGTCACTACCCAGTGGAAGAGAAGACCGGGAAAGACATTGTAGTAGGTGCCTTTCCTAAGTTGCCACAGAACTCTCGACAAGCCACTTCCTTCCCTGGGCTTCAGCTTACTCATCAATCATAGAGAGGAGAGGGCAGCAGGGGGGTGATGGACCAGGCAATCTTTGAGGGCTTTTCCACTTCTAGGAAGAATTAGTTGTCAGCAACTAAAGATGGTAGGAAACTGGGGAAGGAAGTCATTTCCCCTTCCTGATTCCCTCCAGTTCTGTGATGGAAAATGGAGATGTTCTTCCTTTATTGTGATAGAAGTGAGAAGCAGGGATATTTCAGTAATGACATGCTAGAAACTTCGGGATTGGCTCCAGACAAATGTGAAGGCCTCTGTCTGAGTGAAATTGGGTGAGATGTCGCAACGCTTCTCTCCTTTTTACAAATGCCTTAGGTGGCTGAGCTTCCTGCTACTGACTGCTCAGGTCTACTCTTAAAGTTCACTTTCCCTGGAGAGATCAGAAACAGCCCAGTGTGGGTGCCAGAGCAAATTTCCAAATGGGCATGTCATGGTGTCAGCCATCCCAACGCTGGAATGAACAGCTGGTCCTGCAGGGGCAGGAGGGATGATGAGAGATGGCCATGCCATTGCCAAGCATACCTCCTGAAAGATATGCCCAGGACCTAGAACTGAGTGAATTGGAATCATTCCCCAGCTCTGCCCTACAGGAGCCCACCACAGGTGGCTGCAGAAAGTTCTCCATGCTGCATCTTATGTGAAATCAAGATTTGCAGACCTCTGAGACTGTCAGACCTCACATCGCATCAGCTACCCTCAGGATATCCCTGGAAGTCAGGCTGGGGATGGAGAGGGACACTGAAGCACAAAGAAGCAGTAATGCTCCCATCCCTATCACACAGGGGGTCAACAGCAGAGGCACCCCAGGGAGGGGTCCTGAGCCCTGGAGTGACAGGAGACCATTCTTGGATGACAATACAACCTCCCCCTTGTCCTGTCCTCTTGTTAAAAATCACAACCACAGGGAAGCGGCTGTGGCTCAATCAGTAGGGCTCCCGTTTACCATATGGGAGGCCCCAGGTTCGGTTCCTGGGGCCTCCTGGTGAAGGCAAGCCCGCCCGGATGGCGTGGTTAGCTGACCCAGCGAGCACAAGCAGCAAGGGGGGGATAAACGAATGAATAAAAAAAAAAAAAAAAAAAAAAATCACAACCACAAAGGCATCTTCTCTCTGCTTCCCTCCCACTGGGCAGGCTTCACCATCTATAATTTCAGAACCTCAGGCAAAGAATTTGAAAAGACTTGCAAAAAACAGGGAAGGGGCTAGGAGAGCACCAGCAGGTCACCCCTTCACCTCCTCTACACCTATGCCCAAAAGTCCGCTCTCTGTGGGGCCTTCTCTGACTACTGCTTAAAATTGCAACACTTTTGCCCATACCAGTTCTCCTGATTCCATTTACTCAGCTTTATCCATAGTACTTATCATCTAATATGCTATATAATTTATTGATATATTATAGTTATTGTTGCTTTGCTGCCTCCTCTTGCTAAAATGGCAAGTTCCTCAAAGTCAGGGCTATGTATCCGTTTCTTCCAGGCCAATGTAATACATTATAAAGCAAGATGGCCCTCTCTACTTGCTATTGGATTAAGCTCATAGGACCAAGTAGAGCTGCCCCTGCCTGGTCCTCTTTCCTGGGTGGCTCAGATAGGCAGGTTGATCTACCGCCAGCCCCACCTTCTCAGCCCCCTAGCACCTGGTTCACAGCTAGGACCTGAGAGTACCACCTGGCAGTTCACCCCTCATGAGGAGAGGTAGGCTTTGAGTGCCACCTGGTCCTTTGGAAGCAAACCCGCTGTCAGCAGGAGTTAGTAAAACAGAGTACACCATAAAAGACAGCTTTGGCCCAGACACAGCTGAAAGTGTATCTCCAAAGCAGAAGCATGTGTTGGAAGTCTCTGGCCTTCAGGCAGGGCAGGGCAGGCTGGTGGGAAGGCAGAGGTGTTGACATTTACTGAGAAATCTGTCACTTCCTCTGGGGCCTCCCAAAGGAGAGACTCGCCTTGTTGGGGGGACGGCTTCTTCTCCCCCAGCCAAGGCTCTGCCACCTTGTCTCTCCTCGTTTGTCTGTCTCGCTGATGTTTCCTCTTACTTTCCTCCTGTCAGTTTGGCAGGTTTTTATCACAGGGGTTTCAGTGTGCATAGATATTCCCTTGGGGTTACTGGAGTTTTAGTAAATACATGCCAAACATATACACACAAAAGAGCACAAAGCAAGAGGGAGGCTGACAGGGACAGACACTGAGACACAGCACATAGACAGGGCCACACACATGCATGCACACACACCCATGCACATACCCATGCACACACACACACTCCAGAGAGATACCCAGAATCATGAAGAAGAAAGACAGAGAGGACATAATATTGCATTGAAAGTGACAGGTATATTATGACAAAATGACACTAACCCCTAGTAGTGTGCTTACATACACTTTGAGAAAAAGTATACATGGAGAGCAGTCCTTGGTAAGAGAGATATAGGGAGGAACTTGCCTATTTATAATAATAGAAACAATATCCTTGCTATAGAATTTACCAATAATCATAATAGTTTACCAACAAAAATAATAGTTGATTAATAGTAATATTTGCTGAACATTTATTCTGGCCTGATGCTGAGCTAAGTACATTTTACACGCATTATCTCACTTAATTCTTGTAATAACACTATAATATCAATACTATTTACTACATCCCCATTTTACAGATTACTAATTGATGTCCTGTGTGAACTGAGCTGGCCTCTCTCTCCAATTACATCACCTGCCACTTTCCACTTTCTCACTCCACTGGAGTCCTTTTGGTACTCTCATAAGACCAAGTCACATTCCCATCTCAAAACCTTTGCATTCTCTGTTCCTTCTGCCTGGACCATTTTCACCCAGATAGTCACCCACTACTTCACTTTACCCTGCTCTCTGGTCAAAAGTTCCCTCTGGGGAGGTTTTCCCTGGCAACCATATTTAAAGTAGCAGGGCCCACCATTTTCCCAGAGTCATTTGATTCCTCCTGAGCCTGTTTGTTTTTTCACTGTATTTACAATTACCTGGCATTCAGCATTACTCATTCAATCACTCACCCACTCATTGTCTCTCTGCCTAAAATGTAAGCTCTATGACGGCAGGGAATTTGTCTGTCTTGTTCCCCGCTGTATCTCTAGTGCCCAGAAGAGTTCCTGATTCATAGTAGTTGCTCAAATATTTGTTGAGTACTGAATGAATGCCGTGCTGAGGGGGTCAAGAACTTGTCTATGATCACAGAGCCAGGAAATACAGCATTAGTGCACACACATACGTGTGTATATGTGTGTAGTCACACACATCCCCAGACCCCCCCACAAACACTCCGTTACCTACCTCTCTTAGCCACACAGTCCTTAGCCCTTCCTCTGCACCATCCATCCTTTCTCAGGCAGCTAGCTGGCCACTTCCAGCCTGTGGAATGAGGAAGGCTGGACCCTCAAGGAAAGTTTCAAACACAGTGGGAAGACCAAGACAGTTGATCTCTCAGGAATCTTCTGACATTTGGATGTGTGGTGAGGGATAAAGAAAGAAGTCAAGGATGAACCAAAGGTTTTCAGCTTGAAGGATGGAATTCCTATCAGCTGAGACAAGGCAGGTTACAGATGAGGGGTTTGAGGGAAGATGATGAGGAATTCAGCTTCAGAAAGGCTAAGTTTAAGATCTCTATTCGACATGCAAGTGGAACTGTCAGGCAGGCAGTTGGACATGCAAGGCTGGAGTCCAGGGGGGACACTGGGATTTGGGAGACATCGGCACATAGATGGTATTCAAAGTCAGGGGAATGAACGCCATCACTAAAGAGGTAAGCGACTATGGAGAGCACAGAGAGAAGAGGAGGAACCAGAAAAGGAGACTGAGAAACAGCAGCCAGTGAGGTAACAGGAAAACCAAGGAAATATGGATCTTAGAGCATATCAAAGAAAGCCAAGGTTTTCTAAGCTTCCATTCTAATTGGTTAAGGGAGTTGCTACCGGCACTTCTTTGCTCTCCCTACAGTAGATTTGACTGAAGACTCCAACACCAGGGTCATTCTTCCACACATTTTAATTTTAGGACTGGCTCAGGGGTTGGAAATACCACCATCTGATTTTGTAAATACAGTTTTTTTGGAATACAGCCCTGCCTATTTATGTATTGTCATGGCTCCTTTTGTGTTATGATGGCAGAGTTGAATAGTTGCAGCAGAGACCATCTGGCCCACAAACCCTACAATATTTACTTTCTGATTTTTTATAGAAAAAATGTGATGACCCCTGCACTAACTCATTGGGTGCTTAATCCCCTTAACTCATATCCTTCAGGAATATTTAGGTTTTCACTTATGAGAAGGAAAAGATAATAATCTGAAGATTATCAAATGTTTCTCTTGCATTGTATTATTGAAACTCTGTAACAATCCTCTGAAGCATCTTATCACTATTATTCTAATTTTGTGGATGAGAAAGCCAAGACTCAGGGAAGTTCAATGAGTCATCCAAGGTCACAAAGCAGTAGATGATATAGTCTGGGTCTCAAGTCTAGGTTTTCTGATGCCAAAAAACATGCGGGAACCAATATATCAGGGGTTCCCAAAGCAAGGACAATTTTGTGGAGCCAGCCATGGACTTTCAAAATTTCAAGAGTTCTGTATTCATTTTTTAGTTCATTAAGAAACATATTTAGGTACATTGTATATGACTAGCACATCAAATCTATAATATTACCATTTAAAAAGTAATTATTTAAGTTTAAACAGTGAATACATTTAAATTGAAATATAAGATAAAAGAAAATAGTTCAGGACATGACAAAACTCATGACCTGATAAATAAGATTACTGAAGCTTGGAAGGTGCTTCCTTTATCTGCCTTTTAATGATCTAAGTCTGAATTTAGAAATTTACAAAAGCAATTGATAATTTGTGTCAATCCTTCCCTTTTCCAATTCTGGTTCAGGGAAGATACTGGGGATTCTTTCATTCATTCATTAAAAAATGAGCAAGAATATCTGATGTGAAGACAAAGAAGACAAAGGCTGCCCTCGAGCTGCTGGCAGTCTGGTTGGGGAGAAAGACAAAGACTTCACATTACAGCCCAGTCTGAGAAGAGTCCCATAGAGGTTTCTACCTAGGGGTCAGGAATAGTTTATAGGAGAGGTGATATCAGGACGAAAGTTTTGAAGGGCAAGGAGAACTTGCCAGATGTGAAAGAGAAAAGCTTTCTTGGCAGGGTAGACATCATCACCAAGCACAGCCCTTGGCCTGCAGATTCAAACCTGCAGAGTGTCCCGCCCCAGCAGTCTGAGGCAGAGCCACCAGCTGATGGAAACTGGAATTAGTCTTGCTGCTGTAGGTGTAGCACATCCCAGAAATATTTACCAAGCTGCTGTTGCCCTGGAACTCTACTTGGCGAGCCCAGTCAGTAACACAGACCACAGGTTCTTGATTTGTTCTCCTCTGGGACTGGATCCCTGCTTCACACCTGCATCAGTCTTGATCTGGACTCTTGCACCCCAAACCAGATGGATCACTCAGGATCTTGATGCCACCACCTGCCTGACTCCAAACATGGCCAACGTCCGGAAATTCCCACTGCACTATCAGAAGAATGAGCGCCTCCATTTATCAAGCACTCACTCTGTGCCAGGCTTGGTTTTAAACTTATTAAATGTGTCAACTCATTTGATTCCTGGAATAACGCTATCAGATGTTATTATTACCTCCATTGACAATTGAGAGTACTGAGCCTTTAAGAGGTCAAGGAACTAACTTGAGATCACATTTAATATTCCAGAAAGCCAGAATTCACACCCAGCTGTTCTGACTCCACAGTCTGTGCACCTAACCACTGTGTAATATTACCACTCTGCAGAGACTCCTCAAATCCATCAGACACCAGTGTTGGGTCAGGTGCCAGGGCCTTGGGATTGTGATTTGGGTGGCAGGACACCCTCCACCTCTGTGAGGAGCAGCCCTAGACATTCCCACCTTCCTCTCCTTTCCAAAATGCACATAATCCAGAGCTCCTGCAGGCTCTGAATGGGTAAGCCGGAATGGGAAATGAAATAGGCTGAGGACAAGGAAGGATGCAAATGGGCACCACAGGAGGAGGATAGGTGCTCAGAATCCTCTTTCAATTATCAGAGAGGATGGAACTGGGATCTCCACACACCTTTGATTTTCCATCTTTGGAAGCTCTTAGATATCTTAAGTCCCAGGTTCAGAAAAACTGGTTTTTAGCTCAGGAAATTCGGAAATAGTCAATGCATCGTGGAGGTCTTGAATCTGCTCAAGAGGATTCATCCCACTAAGGTGAGTTGCTTCCCCTCAGCTTATAGGATTTAGGTGATAGGAAGGGAGTAGGGAGTGTGGGCCCCATTAAAAAGAGCAAAAGGAATGCAGACAAAGGAGCAGCCTCATACCCAGCTGTTGCCTCTATCTCAGGGGTCCCTTCTCCCTGGGTAAAATGCTCCCTTCTCAGCCCGACTTCAGGTCACCACCAAGCCATGTTCATCTCAACTAGTGAACCACAATGGGTCCCAGTGTGGCTGAAGTGGAGAGAATGGGGAGTCCCACACCAAGATGACAAGATGACATCTTTGTCATCAAGCTCTTGGAGAGGGTGGAGTGGCTGCAGGTCACCAAGGCATAATGCACAAGTCCTGTGGGTGGCATAATGTGGCATTCATCTCTCCCACTGGGCTGAGAGGGGAGCGGATGGAACAATCCAGACTCTGTCAGCAAGGTCCTCTGGGGACTTCAGGCCTCACTAATGAAGATGGAAGATGAATGGAGGGGGTGGGGGGAGATTGCTACCCCTTAGAGCTGCTGCCTCTGCTGCTCAAGGCTGGCATACATATTCATGGATTAGAGGGCTAGGAGCGGAGGTATGGCAGGGCTAACCTAAACCTGGCGGGGGGGGGGGGATGTGATGTGGGGTGGAGTACTCTGGTCAGTGAATTAGGAGACTCTGGGAACTATCCTTAAATATAATGAACTTCCTAGGTGAAGCCTCTTCTGTTGTCTCTGCAGACATATGACTCCTGGTCTGAGCTTGGGGACCTCCAAAGAACTTATTTAGTTCTCAGCTGAGGTCCAGAACCAAGCCCAGCTCTGCTACTTCCTAGTCATTGTCAGCACCATATCTACTCTTTCTGGCTTGGCTTCATGAAATTTGTTGGAGGTTCCATGTAAGAGTTATTGGTACACACTAAGGTTCCGGGAACATGCTTGTGTCATTTCATCCCACACATGCAGACCCTGTTTTCTGAGTCTCCATCCATTTGACATCCATGATGGTCCCTTGACTAGGCTCTTATGGCAACAAGTCCTTGCCCTCCACAGGCCTCTGGGGCCAGAAAGGTGACTTTGGTGGAAGGTCGTACTTTGTGTAGGAAAACCTGGACAAAAATGAGCATTTGCATGATGCTTCTTCAAATGAGAGAACATATACACAGAGTCTTTTGGAAATTAGTGGATTTATTCTAGAGCAACCAGGGGTCCATGAGCTTGAATTGAAATTCAAAAAAACCAATACTCTTGTGGGGATATGTTGGTGTGGGTGTGATATATTTATTAAATAATACACAGTATAGTAAGGGGTCCGTGGTTTTCACCTGACTGGCAAAGGGGTCCATGGAACAAAAAAAAGTTAAGAACCTCTGTTCTAGAGTCACTGATATTTTTTAAATTTCATTCACTGTTTCACCCCACCCAGCTTCAGTCCCCAGGCAGTCTAACTGAAAGGATCCACACCGAGCCAAATAAATCAAATTACCTCTCTGTAATTGGCCTCCTGTAGATTTCGACTGAGCCACAGGCTAGTACTTAGCTGCAAGACAAATGTCTAGTAGAGCTGAAGAGGCTTACCTGCCTTTCTGACATGATGTAGAGTTGCTCGTGGTCCTTGGAAAAGGCCATGTCCCGGAGGACCGGGCCAGGGTCTACCACCTGCACAGTCTCATACTGGAGGGCGTTGCCCCTGGGTCCATCTACTCGGATCTGCAGAGAGAAGAAAGAGGACAGCCAATGTGAGTTCAGATCCTGCGCTGCCCACAATCGAGCTTTAGCCCAGAGACTCTTCCAACAGTCGAGGGCGAGGAGGTGAGCTTTGCCTCCAGAGCCCTCAGGGACCAGCACCCAAGGAGCAGGAGTGGAGCAAACCCACAGAATGAATGGCAATGAGAGGGGAAGGGAGAGATCAAACTGGGCTGCACCAAGAAGCTGATCTTGTTCTGTCTGGTTCCATATGCCTCAGAATCAAGTCCTTGAGGTCTTTCCAGTATCTCTTTGGAGAAGAGGATAGAGCTGGCATGGGGGTGGGGGTGGTGACAGTCACTAGGAATTGGGAAAACAATGGATAACTGAGGCTGCCTCACAATAGAGTGTCATCCTGTAATAGAAAGGCCATATCATTTGTGGCATTTGTTAGCAGAAAATAATTTAAATTTTAGTGTAGGGATGTTTCTTTGAAACTTCTGTCCAGATATCATTGTCGTACCTAAGAGGGGAACCAAGCAGGGACCCAATCCCAGAAATTTTATACTAAGTGATCTCTTTTTGGCTATTGAAACCACTGGCTTATACCTCACATTCTGGAGCAGTAGTTGGGTCCTGGAACCTCCTAGAGGTTCTATTCTTGTCTCCAGGGAGGGGGATATGGGCATTACAAGAAAACATGCTCAGGCATGAGTCACTGTCAAGCTTCCTAGAACACTTAGCAGAGCAGATCATCCCTGGGGCATCCACAAGCCCTTCTTAGAACTGTTTGGACAATGTGGAGACAACTGGAAAAGACTTGCGCCCACACTTCCCAGGACTGAGGATAAATCTAGAAAAGACATGGATTTCCCAAGCATTCATGTTGCTCATTTGGCCCTTGGATGCTGGCCCAGTCCCAAGAATCATAACAAGTCTGAGCACATAGATCCAACACAACCACTGCTCAGTGCTAACAGAGCTATCCACAAAAGTAGGAAGCAAATATTAGGAATATGGGAAGGGTGAGGACAGACAGGGAGAGGCACTAGCTAGAGGATCATCAAACTTGATTAGGCCATTAGTATAATACCCTGCAAGAACGATTTTAGAGATTTCAATAACATAATCTAAAATATATATATTCCATATATTCCCATATGTCACCTTACTTTTAATATTTAATATTTAATTTCTCATGAGATGAAGAATAACAGTTATTCAGAGAAAGTAAATTACAGAAAGGACACTACATTAATTACAATCAACTCAGTTCACCTGCAAGTTTGCCTCCTCTCCTATTGAATTCACTAAACTCTGATAACAGGTCATTTTGTGGCTTCTCTGTTTGATTTTAGGTTTGTTTTCCTTTCAAGCTTCATTTGTAAGGCCTTCCTAGAAGCCAGGCTCTAGGGGACATGGTTTTGAACATAATTCCTTATGTATATAATCCTCAGTCCTATGGGTTTAGATGTCATAGCTTGCATGGCCTCTCCAGCATCCTTCCTACCCTCCCTCACACTGAACCCAACTCCTGCTTCTGGAGGTGATCCTGGTAGGCGGAAACAAATCAGCCTAATCTCCCCCGCTTGCGGCAGGGATTGAGAGCACACAGGCCTAAGGCAATCTACTCCGGGCAGGCACCGGCCACAGTGCCTGGTTCAGGTGGAGGCAATCAGAGCCAAGAGGGAACTTTTGTTTCATTATAAGGGGAAAGAGAAGCTCTCTTCTTTCTTTCAACAGGGTCAAAGGAACATGTAGCTCAGGGAGGTGTTGGCAGCTCTCTTGTGACCAGAAGGGGAGCTAGAACCGTGGAAAGTCAAGTGCTGAGAGGGGGAAAAATTGACCTGTCATGACATTGTTGAGCCACTAGATCAAAATAACACCAAAGCCTGACCTATGCTGGCACATTCCAGTTACTCAAGATATTTCGTTATTGATTTTCTGCAACATCAAAAGTCCTGACAGATACACTGATAATAGATGAGGAAAATGCGACCCAGGTACATTAAGCAACTGGCCTGGGTTATAAAATGAGGGACAGAATTCGAATCCAGGTTTGACTCTAAAGTCCATGCTTTTCCTCCCACTTCGTGCCTCGAAGGGTTTCACGTTTACTTCCACTTAAAGGATGAGGTCAGTGTTTTTTCCTCTTCTCCACAATTGCACAGGCTTTTACCAGTCATTCCAGTTTTTGATGCTTCAACACTCAAGCTTGACAAATATTTATTAAAAGATTGAATAAATAAGTGAATGAAGTTAAAACTCCTCTTTGCTGGCTCCCCATTAAGCTCATGGAAAAAAAATAAAGGAATTAAAGGAAGAGAGATATGTTCAGCCCTGAAAATAAAAATGCTTAGGATTCCAAAGCCCCTTTTCTTCTGTGCCCACCCCCATGCCACCCAAGGTCCACTTAGGCCAGCTCCTTTCTTAATCTGACTGAAAATGGGAAAAACCAATTGGGATTACCATCCAAGTCTGACTGCTAGGTGATGGTCTTGGCCCCTGGCCCAGCCAGGATTCATCGCCAGCTGTGTTTTGGCCCCTGGAGCAGTAGCACTAGAGTGACACTGAGCCCCCTGGCTGGTCTCCAGCCACCTCGGGCAGAAGCAGGTGCCCTTGGGAGTGCTGGTGGAACTAAGCCCCATTCAATGTCCCTTGGTCTGATTCCGAATGAAAATTAGATTCAGTGCCTGAGCAGTCCTCTTTATCATTCGGCTCCAGTATCCCTGCTTTGTAGGATGAGACTGGCATGCTGGATGTAGGTGGACATCCAGAGGAAGCAAAGTGACCGAGGAAAGGGACAGAGGGATGGACCAGGGGGCACCAGTCAAGCCAGTTTTCACAGGCCCGGCCCTTCCCATGGAGCTGGATGAGACTGGTCCCACCTCTGCACTCTGCTAGAGTGGGAAATAAGTCACGGAAAAGGGGCCTCTCTCCCCTAACCCCCAATTTGTTTCAGAAACCAGAAAGGAAAGCATTCATTTATCCTCCTGCCGAAAGGATCTTTCTCCACAGAAGACTGATAAAAGGAGTTTGTGGTGGGATTTGCTGAATGTTTAGTGAATAATCATAAAATTTAGGGAGGCTAGACCCGCTGCCTGCCCTCACACAGACAATAGCAACAAGAGCTGCTGTTTAACTGAAGGGCTACTGTGTGCTGGGTGCAATGGCAGACATTTTACAAAATTCATTTTTTCATTTAAATCTCATAACACAGTAAAGAAAGCATTACTATTACCCCATTTACAGGGGAGGCACATACATCTAGGCAACAGCACAGCCTCCGCCGCACCAAGGTCTTCCTGACTCTGGGGTCCATGCGTTTATGTGTTTATTCTGTGCCATATTCTCATGTTGAACCACAACCTATTGGCCACACGAGCCTGCATCCCTCCAAGGAGTCAGAATTGCTGATGCTAAACAAACATAGCCTGGGCATGTGGGAGGAACCATAAGGAAACTACTGCAGTTATTTCAGGAGAGAAACGTGCATATGTATGAGGAAGATGCTGTCATACATTTTGAAAATAATGATCCCTTATTTTTTTATACCTTGCAAAGCATTCTTCAATAACATTGTTATTGTTATTTACATGCGATGGCTGTAAAGCTTTTATGATGTTGACTTCCAGCATAATAATTCTCATTTTACCCATGAAGAGACAGAGATGGGGTTGTTATGTGGCTTGCCCAAAGTTCAACAATAAATCAATAAGTCAGGATTAGAACCCAGGTCCCCTGACTCCTGGCTCAATGCTTGCTTCTTAGCTATTTAGATTTTCCAGATGCCTTTGACAAGGTTCCACATGAAAACGGTATTTAAAAATAATGAGGAAAGCGGCTGTGGCTCAATCAGTAGGGCTCCCGTTTACCATATGGGAGGCCCCGGGTTCGGTTCCCGGGGCCTCCTGGTGAAGGCAAGCCCGCCTGCACGGTGTGGTTAGCTGACCCAGCGAGCACAAGCAGCAAGGGGGGGATAAATGAATAAATAAATAAAATCTTAAAAAAAAAAAAAATAATAATAATAAAAATAATGAGTCTCCATGGGACTTCAGGCAATTTGGTCATGGAGAGAGAACCGGCTTAGAGGCAGAAAGAGACATGTTTCTGAGTGGAGACATCCCCAAGCACTAGTGGTATGACCAATCTTATTTAATATTTTGTATAAGTGGTCTGGAGGAGGAAGTAGGAAAATCTGCAAACGAGTCTAAGCTCTTTGGGACAGCGAGAAGCCAGATAGTGGAGATGAATGACAGAAGGACTGTGCATTCTCTGTGAAAGGGCTGAGTGGGAGACAGGAGTTGCCACATGGTGAGTATATCTGGGATTATGCTTGTCTTGAGGGCGGAGATCTTGCCTGTCTTATTCAGCCCGCTATCCCCACTGCCCGGCCCAGGACCCAAGAGGTGGCAGATGTCCTATAAACAGTTACTGAATAAATGACCAACTCTTCTGGGAAAGGCCATGCACATTCTACCAATGAGATGATGGACTCTGACCTGCTGGATATGATGAAGGTAAGAGAAACAATCAATGAAGGAGATCTCTGAATCACCATTTACTGTTCCCCAAACTCCAAGGCAGCCATCAATGACAACAAAATTCCAAGCAACATTCCAATGGAATTTCAGGGAAAAACAAACAAGAACCAATATCCTGGCCAGCTTTGCTTGAACACAGAATATCATGTTCAGTCCACCTTCATAAAGCAGAAATGTAATCTAGACTCAGGATAGATGCCCATAACTCAAAGATAGTTTGGGGAAGACACCCCACGCCACAAATAAATAGTTGAGAAGAAAGGAAAACAGAGTCTTCAGAAGGATTGGCAGAGAGCTGTGGTTCAATCAAGGCAGGGGACATTCTGGAGCTTATGAGGTGACAGTTTAGGACACATAAGATCTGTTAATTTATACAATGTGGAAGAGACTTGTGGATCACAATGCCCTAAGAAATCAGAAAGGGTAAAAATAGAAATGGATTTTTTTTTTTTTTTTTTTTTAATGGTAGAAAAAATGTAAATGTAAATTTTGGTGTTTGGAAGATTTTGTTATTCATTGAGGCTGACCAAGGAGGAAACCACATCCTAACCCTACATGGCCCTTGACAGAGTGATGCAACACATAGTCATTAATCACCTGCCATGCATTTATTGAATGCCCACTGCATTCTAGGCTCTATACCAGCTTTTGGAGAGGAAAGGTGAGTGAATCTCAGCCCTGCTCTCAATGGGGTCTGTGCTGAGGGGCTCAGATCTCACACAGATAACGCCCAATCGTGAGCACTACAGCAGAGGGGTGTTCAAAGGCCTGGAAGACTGACTGGAATGCAGCCAGGTTTCCAACCCAGCTCCAAGAGGCGTGTGGGAAAGCAGCTTGCATATGCCACATCTCTAAAGGGCTACTGACACGGCACCGTCCAACTAGGAGAGTTTGCCTGATAAAATCCATAATGAATATTATCAGGTTTATTCAAAAGCCACCTCAAGAGCCAAAATCACTTAAGTCAGTGGGAAGCCTGATCTGATGGTAGCAAAAGTTGTGGCATTAACAGATGTAAAGACAAAACAACCTGATAGAGGGAGGGAAGAGTGAAAATAGAAAATGGTGTCAGAAGGAAAAACTGTGGTCATATATAAACAGCTGTCCTGAGGAGAAGGAGGGAGTGGACAGACCGGAGAGGGAATGTGCTCTCTGTGTTGTATGTGTGTGTGGGCGGGGGGCGGGGGGCATGGGTGTCTCTTCAGTCCTCACCTCAGCCCCAAAGAAAAGTTCTTGACCAGTCCCTAGAAACAGAAAGTGAGCCATAAATATGGGCCACAAATATAATTTAAAATTTCCTAGTAGTAGGCACATTTAAAAAGTAAAAGAAAGTTAAAAATTTATTTTAATAATATATTTTATCTAACCCAATACGTCCAAAATATCACTTCAACATGTGTATAGTGAAAAAATTCACCAATGAGATATTTTACATTCTTTTTTCATACTAAGTCTTTGAAACCCAGTGTGTGCTGTACACTTTCAGCACATCTCAATCTGGAGCAGCCCCAGTCCAGATGCTCAGTAGTTGCATGTGGCCAGTGGCTACTCGAGCTGAGCACAGGTGTAGACTAGCCACTTCCCTGGTTCTCGTTCTGTGCCCACCAAACAAGCTTGCTAATAATTTGGCTTCATGACTATCCTGCTGTTGCCTTTCGCTGAGATCTCACCTTCCCCCGTGCCCCCAACACACTTCTGCCTCTCAGGGACCTTCAATCTATAACACAAAGTAGTGGGTGCACGGTCCCCACTTTTTGGAGCTCATAGGCTATAAGCTCCAGTCAGCTGCATGATCCCCTCTGACCCAACCAAGTCAGAATGCTCAGCAGAATGGGCCTGGTTCCAACCCAGTCCAGCCCTGGGCAGGTTCATGTGATGTCCCCATGCCTTCTCTTTCTAAACTCAGGCTACAGGCACTCCGGGCTGAATTATAGAATTCAGCACACACACCACCATTCCCTACCTGGCTTAGCCGGTGCGAGCACACATGCCTGAGCACACACACCCACAGTCTCTGGGGCTTCAAGCATCTCCACCATCCTACTCACCGCAGCATGCTCCTGTACCCTGGGTGATGGTTAAAATATTTAACAACTGCTACTGGGAGACAACAAAGCAGTCAGAAGAGATGCTGCAGGAGGAGGGTCTTAGAGGATCCCAGCTATACCTACTCATACCGCTGGGGGAAAGGGGGTGTGGGGGGCACCTAGATGATGGTGGGCACTCACTCAGGGGCCTGGGAGTGGGAGCCAATTACTAATGACATGGAAGTATTTCAATATTTATCAACTGGTGAGGTGACATGAGGACACAAGGATTGCGCATGGGACTTGCCCTCACCCTGCAGTGACCTCCATTATAGAATTCAGCACACACACCACCATTCCCTACCTGGCTTAGCCGGTGCGAGCACACATGCCTGAGCACACACACCCACAGTCTCTGGGGCTTCAAGCATCTCTACCATCCTACTCACCACAGACACTCGTTCTCCAGCCCGGGATCCTCTTGGGCAGCACAGCCCCTTTCCCCGCAGGCCCTCTGGCTCCCTGCCCACCCGCCAGTCCATACTGCCACCTATCCCCATCCTGGCCCGGTGAGTGTCTGCTCTGCCAGGCAGACTGCTATTAAAACATCAGCAGGATGGCCTCCACAAAGGTCAGCCATCCAGGGAGCTCCTGGCAGCTGCTTGTTTGTCTATTTGAACATTATCTGGGCCAGGCTGTTTATTTACATCTATTGAAGGATTGAACAATAAATATCGTCTCCCAGTTGCAGGCAGATGCTTGCACGCGAGCGTTCTGGTGGCAGCCGCTCTGCTTGGAATAATCTCCCTAACGAGCAAACACTGCTATTAATCTTTAAAGACGCAGGCCCCACCTTGACTCCCGCCTTTGCTTTCTCAATTCACCTCCTCCCCAAACTTCCTGGTCAAGGTTTCCACCTGTGAGACTTCTGGGTGGGGCCCAGGTGTAAGGAGGTGAGGGTGGGGTTATGTATGGCAGGCAGAGACAGGGAGCTGGAACTGGAGCTGGCAGGTTGCACTTGGAGGCAAATGGCCCAGGGCCACCCTGAAATCCACCCAGACCCTCAGACCGCAAACGCAGAACATGCGTCCTGCCACCTGGTGGCCGGGGGTGGGAGCACGGTCAGCGCCATCACAGTGTCGGGGTTGCGGGGCTGGGTTCAGGCCCTTTCCTCCTTCAGGTAGGCCTTGGAGGTGACCCCATTTGGAAGGGGCTCCCGAGCAATTAAATGCAACCAGTCAGTTTACCCAATGGTGACTTTGTTGGGTGGCAGGAATGCAAACGGGGAGGAAGGTGAGGTGACCAAGGGGGGCAGTGAAAGATCCAGCTCTGTTCCTCAGCTCCTCCCATGTGTCCTGGCTTTCTGGACGTCACTCGGTCTCCCACCGAGGGCCCTTTGGGGGAAAAGGTGTGACCAGGATCTGTTTTTCTGGCACCCTGCAGGGCTACTACGTCTCTCAGGAGGGAAGAAATAACAGCCTGTTTGGATCTCAATTCCTGTTTATTCATTTGGCCCCGAGGGCTCCAGTTGGCAGAGCCCTTCTCACTGTCATGCAGCATCTTGCCACACAGGCTCCAGAAGCAGGTAAAAGGAAGAAGTAGCATGCCGTAGAGTGCCAGCACCTGACACCAACTAGGCGCTCACTTGTTAATGAATGACTGGTCTGAGAAGATCACTTTGGGCCTGAGTTTCCATAGTTGGAGCCATTAGACACACATACACACTCACAGAGACAAGCACACACACGTACGTGTACAGACATGCTCTCTTTTTCTCTCTCTCTCTGACAACGGGGCACAGTCTCAGCTGAAACGCAACCTCTAGAACTTATCCTTTAAAATTCTGTGACAAGGTGATGGAGGGTGGGCGGGTCGATTTTCAGTAGGATGAGAAGGGGTTGGGAGGGGCGTGGCGTGTGGCAGGGCAGCAGGAAGGAAGAAACAAATACGGGATGAGGTTTGAGGGAGTGTCTTGGCAAATGGCTGCTTGTGGGGTTAAATGCCCGAGAAAAAAGTGTTCCTTCACTCCTTCCATATCCCTGTGGAATAATTGCCAGGTTTGTGTGATAGTGGGTTGGATGACCTCCAAGTGCCTGCCAGACTCCGAGGGGCTGCAAGTCTATTACTCGGCCTAAGAGCCGAACCATTATGCTCCATGCATTGACTTATCAATATTCCTAAGACCCCAAACCAAGGACATCTGAGATACAGCTTTACTCAGAATGTTACCGTGAATTTCCCCCAGTGCTTTTATTTTTACAATCCTACCCCCTCTATCTTTCCTGGTAATCCCCAACGCCTTTCCCCTGCTCTTCTTTTTCTTTTTACCATAGCACTTGTCACTTACTAACATACTATATAATTTAGTCATTTATTATGTTTATTTATTATGTTTCTGCTAGAATGTAAGCTCACTAGAGCAGAAGTCTTTGTCTCTTTTGTTCACTGATGCAGCCCAAACCCTCAAACCATGCTACATAGTAGGTGCTCAATAAATGATTATTGGATAAATGAATGAATGAAAACACTCAAAGTGCTCAGTGTACTCATCAACCTTTGAATTCATCCTTGTGAAGCAGCTCCTCCCTATTTTAACAGTGAGGGAACCAAATAGGGATGCTCTCACTGGAAGCTTCAGCAGCAGGAGTGGAGCTGAGAGCTCCCAGGCCAGGCCTGTGGTGCCCTGTCCCACTAGGCGAGCTGATTCCATCACACACCGCACCTCCCCTGCCCTGAGTCCCAGGGCTTGGAATGGGGGCATAGACCCGTTTCTGTGTTTAAGCTGCTTAAGCTGCCCCGGAATAGCACAATGAAGGCACTTTGTTTTGATTTCCTGATTCCATCCAGAATAAAGAGGATGCAAAGGGAACTGCATGAGGGTAAACAGTAATTAATTAGACAGGCACTGTGTGCGCACAAGTCCTACACGGTGGGCCCCTCTGCGTCTGGGCCTCCCGTTACACACATACACAGGACCAAATGGTGGTTTTCTGACTGCCGTTAGGACTTCTTGCCCTGCCTTGTCCAGGACGGGAGAATTAGGGAGAATGGCCTCTATCCCTCCTCTGCCTGCTTGGATGGTAACACAAAGAACAAGATACAACTACAGGAGAAAAAGATGCTGAAGAAATAAAGGAGAGTGAATATGGTTGATATAAAGAAAGTGCCAGAAAAAGGTTCAAATCAGCATACTTCAAATGCAAAATGTTTGAAAACAGGCTCCCTCAATGCACATTCCAAAGAGACTCATCCCAGAGTACTAGATGCTGAAGATACTGGTTTGGAACCTTGGAGGGCCAGCCAGCTCATGATCCCACAACTACCATTTATATGGTAAATGGTATATACTACCATTATAAAGCCTTAGTTGGCCATTTCCCACTTGCCTCTGGCCACAAAGGAGCCTGGAGAGACTGTTCCCAGTCCTAGAAAAACAAGTACACATAAATAGGTTGTCTGTTGACCAATAGGTTGTCTGCCAGGTACCCAACCATGTACTTGACACATATTTCCTCGTTTTGGTGCTTGGCAGGTGGACTACTGTCATCTACCTTACAAAAGACCAAAGTCTTCTGACTCCTAAGACGGGGCACTCGGGTAGAAGAATGAGTGGTTAAGGCTGTGGGAGAAGTCTGAGGTAAATCCTAATGTTGCCACTGAGGGACTCTGTGCCTTAGACAATCTACCAAACATCTCGGAGCTTCACTTTCCTCATAAGAAAAACAGAGATGATAATAACAATTCTTCCTTGGGTAGTTGTGAGTATGATAATATCCAAGCAAGTAAAATACTTAATAGAGTAAAGGGAAAATAGCTAAGCTTCAATAAATGTTAGCAATTATTACAATAGAGCCAATTAAATGAAAAGATCTCCATGGTTTTTACAAAATGCCAGTTAAAACTGCAACCCTATAGAAAGACAGATGAAAACACATGGCCCACGGATCAGGATCCCTAAGTCCAAAAGAAAGAAAAGGACCAAGGGCTCAGCTCTGGGCTATCTGAAGTATATTAGAAAAGGGGAAATGCTGGGACAGAGGGCAGGGGACCAGGCATAGAAGAATTCAGGTCCATAAATGTATTGCTCAGGTTGGTATTTGTCTAACCTGGACCCAGAGGCCTTCACATTTCTGCTGAAGCTGAAGGAGCTGTCCAGGAAACCCCCAAGTCTTCTTTAACTCATGAGTGATTCAGAAGGCCAGCAACTTTAAGGAGAAAGACGAAAACAGTTTCATGCCTATGGTTTGACCAGACCACAGGAGAGGAAATAGAGTACCACAGCCTGGCCTCACCAAGAGAGAGGGGCATCTCTGAAGGCTCAGCAAGGCAGAGAGCACAGAGTCAAGGCTGGCAGGACACTGGGGAGGAGCCAGAAAGATTTCCCAAGGGGGAGGCAGTGGTTCCACATGACATCAGGGACAGTCTCTAATACGAATCAGGACCCCTGCCTTCCCCTCACTCCCCTGTTGCCCCATTCCACAACCTTGGCAAGGCATGCCTCTTCCCATTTTCCCACACACATTCTCTCTGTGCTCAGTTTACCCCCCTGGCAGATGGAAGGCTGCCTCCTCTGTAACCTACACAACTGTTGCTCTCATGAATGGGTTAACGTCTGCAAACCTTGTAAGCACCCTCAACTGGGGTGTATTGTGAATGCAGTCAGGGTTTCCCTCCTGTTGGAGACCTAGCCTCCTCTGCAGTGGGATCCAGCATCTGCTGAACGCAGCTGCACCAGAACAAGGAGAAAACCATGCCCAGCTGGAAGGCCCGAAGAAAGCAAATGCAGAGAGAAGATGGGAAATAGATTGACTTTTGCATAAGCTGTTACAGTATTTCCAGGAGTCCTAAATGATCAGTTCTTAATTCAGAGGAAGGACCCTTGTAGCACAGAGTCTGGTCAGATGAGAGACTTGATAATCAAGTGTGGACTGGGTGAGGAAAGTGGACTCTGTCTAGTTTTCCTCCAGTCTCAGAACTGGCCTCACCTCCCTGTACTCCTCCATACCCCGGATTTCACCAGTCATCACATGCTCCTATTCCTCCAATTCCTAAGTCCAAACCCTCATCTCATCCTGGGATCATGAGCACTATCTCCTAGCTGTTTTCTCATCCCCACCGCCACTATCTCCGCCTTCAGACTGCCCTTTATACATTACTGTTGCCACCAAGTTCTCTGCCCCCAAACCCTCACTTTGGCCCCTCCTTCACCACCGGGAGACCGCCTCATCTTCCTATTCAACAACCACAGGCCATTGGGACGGGACCACCCTCTGTGGATTTCCCACAGCACTTACAGGTGCTTTCCTGCTTCTGCAGCACTCAGCTTGACTCCGCACTCTAAGTCCCAGTCATGCCATTTCCCTCACCTCTTTCCTTTCCTTCAGGTTCCTTCCTGCTTCCTTTAGACCAATCCATGCTCACTAGCCCCTCTGAATCTGGTTCAGGACACGCCTTCAAAATACTTCACTGCCCTACTTGGACCACCTTCTTGTGTCATGTCCACTCAAGGCGATGAGCACAGTCACATCAAGCTGTCCTGTGCTCCATCTTGTACAGAAGTCTCTCGTTCTTTCCTCTCATTTGTTTTAGCCATGAGAGTGTCAGCATCTCAAGGGCAGGACTGAGCCTAGTGTTTTAAGCACAGGACTGAGTAGTTGGCCAGGCTGGCATCCTGCCCATTAACATTTGCAATCTCAGGCAGAATTTTTAAGGTTGGTTTGGTGTCCTTGGCAGAAATACAGGGCTAAGAATTCTGAACTCAGAGTTGTTGTGAGGATTTTATCAGGTGGATTATGAAAAGCTCTTAGTAAAGTGTCTGGCACAGAGTAAGGAATAAATACTTGTGACTGTTGGTTGTAGTTAGTTGGTGAGTAGTTGTGCTCAGTTTGTGTGAAGATAAAGATAAGAGGGTGATGATGATGATGATGATGATGATGATAACATAGCATAACACAGATCCCCAGCCAGGTCCCCAGACAGCACTGTGAACCGCAGAGCTGTTTACCTGATGTTTAGTGAATGAATACATGAGATCCATCAACAATGGGAAAGGATCAAAAGTGTCCCAGCATTCTCCAAGGCTCTCTCCCAAGCTTACCTCCCTTTAACGTCCTGTCCTAAAAGAACCATCAGTCCTCTTCCTAACACCAAGGCTGCGGCAGCAGCCAGCCCTGTATGGTTCCCCATCAGCAGATACTGTGCCGAGCTGTCTGCCGGAAGCCCCGTGGGACTATTACTCAGCCCCGAGGCGCCGTTCGGCAATTTCCTTGATAAATAAATAACCTAGGGAGCATCAGACCAGAGCATATTACCTCGACATCTGCTCTCTCTCTGATGAGCTCTGCTCTTGGTTCTCTCCCTGCAGCCTCATCAAGCTGCTAGGGCACCAGCCCTTTCACAGGGCACCAGGGCTGCCATCCAGGAAGCTGAGTGTTTGTGGGCGAGCAAAGAACAGCCTATGCTTACTAAGAGCACAGCACCGTGGTGCAAGGTTCCTTGAAGGTGGAGACAACAACTCCTTAAACAAAGGTGGGTACTTACCCCTGTACTTACCTACCACAAAAGCTTAGCTGTGGCACCCTCCACTTGGGAAATTCATCACTCCAAGAGGTGCTGTGGAATGTTAAAGGACTTGCAAGGACCACAAACAGGCCAAGAGTCAGGTTCTCCCAGGCGGCCCCTGTGCTCACTTGGGGTCTATACCAGATTATCAAAGTAGCCCCAGTTCCTGGGCTATCTAGGATTTTTTGGGTGTGACTAAAATGAAGGTCATAAGTAAGTGTGGGATGCATGCAATGTTTACTCAAAACCCAACTCAGGCCTCCTTGTCTCCAAGAATTCTCCCCATCTCCCAGTATAGATTAGATGCCCCTTCTGGGCCTCCAAAAGCATGTCACCCACACCTTGATACCGCACTTATCAATCATCACAACAGGGCTCATTATGGGCTCGTTTTCTCTCCCACTTGCCCACGTGCTTCTTGAGTGCAGGGCTCCTGTCATTTATTTTACTCAAAGTTAAGTGCAGCCCCAGACCAGAGCTTACGTTTTCTGGCTTCAAATCTGTACTTAGTAGCAATGCACGTGGAAATAGGTATGGCTGTGTGCCACAGTGATACGTTCCTTACCACATAACAAATAATTACTAGCAATTCTTTGAAGAGTGGGATATACCCAGTGCAATCTCACAAATTTGTGGTTGGTCCCTCACCAAGATTTGCTCAATTCTTCTTCTCCCTCTCGCTACACATCCCCCTCTCCGGCTACTGCCCACACTTTGCTTTTTATTAACAGCCGCTACTCTGATAAAGAAACACTTGGAACTATTACAAATGAGAACCCAGGAATTCATGAGGCCCAGGGTGAGGCTTGTGAATGGTTTACAGTCAGAAAATCTGTTCCCAAAGACGCTGTGGGGAGCGGCCTTCCCCAGGCATAGAATTCTGGAACTGAGAGGGGGTCCCTGTCCGGGGATGATATCACCAGACAGAGCTGGAATGCACAGATGCAGAAAGCCAAGGGCCCTGGGGCAGGGGGGGGAGTTTGGCTGTGGCATCACAAAGGCTCTTTTGAGTATACTTCATCCCCAGGAAAACCACAGACTGGGTTTTAAGCCACCCCCACCATCAGTTGAGGGGCCTAAAGACACTCTCCTCAAATCAGATGGGTGACCTTTGATCCCAGTGACAGAGAGCCCAGAAAAGGAGGGAAGCAACCAGAGCTGAAGTGCCTTAAAGAAAAAAATAACATTAAGTGTCTGTATGGGATACTCATTCTGCCAGAAGCATGTGGAGTTAATTGTAGAGGAATGCATTTTAAAATAAGATATTGGAAAACCATCCTCTCTATCACTGGCCACAGTTATTGCAATTATTTATGCGGCATCACCAAGGCCCATGTGTTTCACGGCAATTAAACTATCGATCTCACAACTCTAAGGCACTGAGCAAACCCACAGCCACCATTCCTGGTCCTTTAGGAATTTTCTTTCCTCATGCTTCAGATGTGGAAACTGAGACCAATGAGTAAGAAACCAAGAAAGACAGAGCCAGTGGTTTGAATAGTAATATGAATAATTAATATGCCACTATAAAATGCTAATGTCATAATAACATATTAGTATGTTCACTTACCCATTCGCCAGCACTTACTCTGGGCTCTCATGGTGTTAGCTTCTAGGCTTGACCAGGAAATAATGTAGTGGCTTGGTGAAGAACCTGGGCTCAATAGTTCATAGAACATTTGCCCAAACCCAGCTCTGCCACCAACTAGTTATGCGACCTTTGGGAAATGAGACCACCTCTCCAGCTCCTAGTTTTCTCATTTGTAAAATGGGAATAACAGTACCTATCGTACTTGGCTGTTGTGAAGATCCAATGAGTTAGAAGATGTAAAGCATTTAGCACACCACCTGGAACATAACGAGTGCTAAATGGACTAACATTAGCTGTTATTATCACAGGGGACCACAGGACACTTGTGGACACATTTCTCTGTAACTCATTTTCATGCCTACATCGTTGGTAAGTCAGGGAGCTTCTCTGGATAGGAGAGGGAGGAGACTTGCTCTTGTGTGAATCTCGACACTGAGATTTGTAGTGGAATGGGTGATCCTTTAGTCCTTTTTGATGGTCTTGAGGCAGGAGCTAGACCTGAACCTCCATTTGAAGCCAGCCTCCTGGATGGGTGGGGATATCCAGCCCCCCACGCCCACTTACCATTTTCTACCCTAGGAACACGGCCCCATGTCCCCACCATTTTTCCTCAAACTCAGAATCAATATCAAGCTAATAATGGTTACACAAAGAATTATTTATGAAATGTGTTGGAGGCATTATTTAATGTATTTTGAGGACAGAGTTAAGGGATAAATTATATATAATGGTGGAAGTCTGCGACCATATGGAAATAATTCCCCTTCATGAATCTTTTCCAGTATAGTAAATTGCATGGTCCTGGAATATAACCTCCTATATTGGATGGTTTGGAGGGAGAGAGACTAGAAACAGGGGGACAGTAAAGGACTCTGGTGTCTATCTCGGTCTATTCCAACAGCAGTGAGGCTAGAGGGGGAAGAATGGACATAGACAGTAGAGGAATTTGAATCAGTGACAGCTCTGGATTGTCACACCTGGATGACCAAGGGAAGGGTGGGTCACTGACAAATGAGCAGATTGGGAGGGAAACCTGGTTTGAGTGAGTCTGAGATCTGTTGGATGTGAAGGGGGCATCAGCACAGTCAACTGACCATGTCTGTTTGCCTTTTGGATAGCACTAGTGCTTGGGTAGAAGGTCGTGCCTAAGGACATATATGTGGTCACTTCCATTTTAGAGGCAAACTGTGAAATCACAACATAAAAACACTTCCCCAAACCCGAATTTAGAGCACTGTACCAGGCTGACCCTCACACTTTCTCTCTGGAAGACCACAAAGTCACATTTCCTCACTTCTTTTATGTTGCCCCCAGAAAACGACAAAGGGCTCATTCAGTTAAGCAATAAGAACATTCTCCCATTTACCATCCCAGCAGCTCAAATAGGCTCAAGGTCCTACCCTACATCAGCTTATGCATAAATAGGCAGTCAATACGAGAAGCACACTCAAGACATGTCTGTCTGTTCAAGTACACAGTCACCATCATCCTTGGATTTCAGTATTTGAGAAAGTTTCTTTGAGTTTAGCACCTTTTACAATATAAAAAATCTGATGAGGGACGGGGATTTATCTTTGGGAAGGGATACAATGTGGTGACTTAAAGGTCCTAGCCTGGGAGGGGCTCTAGGAGATCTGGTTCTGGTCCTAGCCTTGCCGTCGGCAGGCTGTGTGGCACCGGCCAAGTCACCCAATCTCTAGGTGTTACCAGCAAAGTGACGCATTAAGAACGCTATCTAAGCTCCAGATTCTCAAATTATACACACTGTATATATTTATATATATTTCTGTTAGCTTCCAGTTCTTCCATGACAGGAGAGAATTGGGGTGCCTGTTGAAAGGCTGGTGGAGGAGACAGTAGAAGCCAGGATAGGCTTGGGTGGAGGAGTGGGGAACCAAAGAGAAGACCACTTTGGCTTTACAGTTTTCACAGTTTTGCTTAGGGCTGGTTCAGGAATCTATCTCCGAAGTCTGCATCATTTTCAAAATTTGAATTTATCTATCATTATTAAAAAGCTCAGGGTTTATCTTCCACACTGATCTAAGATCTAAAACGATATGAAGTCCACCCTGAGGGTTGAATGCACAGTCTGGCCTTTTCGCTCCACAAATTTTGGCTTTTGATCAGCCTCATGCCAATGCCCACCACCAGGGGTCGCTGGTTCCCTTCTGCTTCTTGGGACCTTCCAAAGTTCACCCCAATTAGCAGGGAGGGGAAAGAGAGGCAGTGGAGAGTAGGGGCGAGAGGAGGGAAAGGCTCAGGGAGCTGAGAGGTGGGGAACCTCAGAAAAGGCTGAAACTTGACAGGTCATTACTCTCTCCTCTCTGAGAGAGCCCTACTGACCTTCCGCGCAGGGGGCCTCGGGTTCTGGATCAGGTTCTCCCTCCATCCCAGGTCCACACACTGGATTCCGTTAACTGGACTTCCAGCTGCTGTTCTCCAGGCTTCATGCCATATCTCCCATTCCTCAAGGAAAACCATTGATGGAAACACTTCTTTGTTCCGCCTCAGCCCAGCAGGGCTCTGATCACGTCAGGTTGTTGTGTTTCACGTGTGAAAGAGGGACAAAAAGAAGACAGGAACAAGACTGTCTTGCGTCACTTAATTCCCTCCCAGGTTTCTAAGCAGGTAATTATTTCCTAAGCCTCCAATGGACCGCAAGCACTTTGGAGGTTTTTTTTTTCTTTCCAGACATTACATAAATAAAGGTGTCAGATAGTTGAGAGTAATCTTATCCTCCACCCTCCTAAGCATTTTGTGTATCCAGTGGAGACCAGTGCCCCTCCTCCCTGGCTTTTACATGAGTGGGTCCACAGATCTGGAAGCAGGGGCGTCATTTCTGTGAGAAGCCCCAGAAGTGTTCTCATACTGGCCTACGTTAAGCGACCTCGAGGTGTCTCTTTTCCTCTAGTTCATGCCATTGCTGAACACTAATTGAGAACCTATTGGGTAAAAAAGCCTGCTGCAGAGGTGCAGAGGATTCAACGTCCATCTGACCGGCTTCAGCCATCAAGGGCGTGTTGTTTAAAACAATGAAAATAACAAACACAAATTGAGAAAGCAATTTTGCATTTATTTTCTAATTTACTTCACAGTACACCCAGTAGGTGCACAATAAGCATTTGCTGAATCAATAAATGAGTCACAATTGCGATAAGAACAAAGGTTATTTTTATCCACGTCTTATATGTAAAATAAACGGAGACTGGAAAGGTTAAATTATCTGCCCAAAGTGAGGAATAGCTATCAAGGGGTGGATCTAGAATTTTCAACCTGGCTTTCTGACAAGACCTGGCCTTCACACCAAGCGGCCTCTTGAGTGAAGTTCACACAGATGACAGGTTGTGTGTGGCCATGCAGAGGAAAGAATGATTCCGAGGAGGGTGTTTCACAGAAGAGTGGCAATTTGAATGGATTTTTAAAGGAGGAGTCTGTTTTAAATAGTGGGAGCTGTGGGGAAGGACTCTTCCTAGGGCAGGGCTGGCATGAACAGAGGCAGGGCCAGGTATGTGGAAAAGTGAGTGGTCAGCTGTGCTCGGGCATGGGCCTTTACAGTGACAAGGTGGGAGGGAAGCCTGGTGGGCTCCAGGTGCAAGAGACCCTTGAAGGCTTTTCACAGATTTGGGCTTTACTCTTTAAGCAAAGGGCAACCATTACATGTTTTTGAGGTGGGAACTGACATGACCTGATTTTAGTAGAAGAGAGAAAATAATCCTTCCCTATGTCCCCAACTTGGAGAACCTGTTACAAGACCCTTGAAGAAGAGCATTTTTATTCCTTTAATAAAGGTAAGAACCTACTTATTGTCTAAAATGACTAAACTACAAAATAATACCCTATCACCATGAGGCTACCTACCATGAGCTGGGAGGTAGATTATACTTAGTCATCAACACTTCCTGTTCTTTTGTAGCCAACTTCTTGTGCTTGGGTTAAAGGAACAACACATTTCTTCACAGCAAGCTTTCTAACTGGAGTTTTTGAAAACCTTGGTGTTCTTAATATAGACTGAGTCAGCCAATTTAGAGTTAGGGAAAATGGTGGACTTATGGGAGCACTTTTTTTTATTAAGTTGTTTGGGTTAGAGACCCAGAATCCTCACAAGCTTCCAGGCACAGATTTTAAAACAGAGATTCAATACTTCTTTATAAAGCATTTAGCCAACAATAGCTTAGTGCTTCAAACTTTGTACAGAGTTTTCTTGTACATTATTTCAGTGCAGCCTCACAATGATATCGTGAAACAGGTTACTAAAGTGTCCTTCAGCCCCCCAGTAGATGAGGAACTAAAGATTGGATGTTAAATAACTTCCCCAAATTCATGGTACTATTGCACCTCCATCAAGCCTCTTCATTCTTGAGTCTGTTGCCCTTACCATACTTCCTGTTAACAGTCTGCAAGGTAAAGGACAGAGGTGGTCTGACTGGTGAAATCAACTGCTTAGCCCATCGCCTCTGCAGGTCCATCAATGTAGAGTGAGATGGGTAAGGAGGATGCTGCAAAACTGCTTGTTGCTGTGGGCTCAGCTGTCGTGTTGTGTGGTGCCATATTGGATTAGGTTAAATTGGACTGGAGTGACTGCAATTCAGTAAAGCTGGGTCCAAATCCTGTAGCATTCTGAGTCCATTTGTTTGCCCTTGCCATGGTGGTTTCCACCATGACTAAGTCATGTGTGGCAAGGACAAAGTGGACAACCACAAGCAAACGAGAGTGCCACATTGACTGAGCACCAGCTTCACGTAGCCCCTGACAAACCCCCCTTGGAGGATCCCGGCCTGTTCTACTCCTCAGCTGGCTCAGGTTACGCCAGCCAGCTGGGCAGCCTCGGGAAAAGGGTGGGGAAGAAAGCCAAGACCAAGCAGAGCAAAGGGGGGCAGGCGGGTAGGGTTTGCGGGCCAGAGAGCATTCTCTTGGAGCTCAAGAATCTGTGACTCCTGGGAACCGCTCTGATCAGTTTTCCCTGAAGACCTGAGGTAACCCGGTCAATGAAACTCAATGCGGAATGGTTTTGACATGAGGTCATGGAGTGAGACAAGGCAAGGTCAGAAGTTCATCCTGCACACAACAAGTGTGCCTGCAGGCAGGTGGACAGGAAGGCAGGTGTGCAGGTGGGCAATACTCATCTGAAAGAGTTTGGGGGGCTCTGGAGCCTTTCCTAGCTGCGCAGGTGATGCACACCTGCCCTTATAACCACCGGAGAAGATCAGATGTAGGCGTAGTACTCTGCTAGGATTCTGAAGGCAGTGACATAAATTGGTTCTTGCTACAGCCCCTGTCTGCTCAAGGAAGGGGAAACTGAGACAGATTAAAGGGCAATACTACCCGAAAGCCAGAGCCTCAAGGGAGGGGTCTGATATCACTCTGCGATCACTTGCTCTGGATATCCCAGGAGCTGTCTGAGGGGTCAGCTGCTCCCATGTTCAGTCCACTCACCCTCCCACTCTCCTCCCCTTCCCCTGGGGCTGGGAGCCAAGGAATGCCTCAGCTGCTTCCTTTTCCGTCCTCCACCCCTCCATGTGAGTGTTTCCACAACTCTCACTAACATCTTTACTGCCTATGTTCTTTGCTGGAGAACAGAAAGGAGGGAAGAGGAAGTCTTTTCAGAGCCTCTGGTTATCATCACGTTCTTTGCTCTCCTTTTTTCTTCTTCTCCCCACTCCAATCTCATCTGTCCCTGCATCGGGAAATCTAATACATCTGTATTTGTGACAACAGGTGAACCAACAGCTGCTGCTGCGGGCTACCCAGGGCCAGAGGGGCTCTGGTCCGTGCGTGTGTGAGAGTGTGTGAGTGTGTGTGAGTGTGTGTGAGTGGGTGGGTGGGTGTGAGTGTGTGTATGAGTGTGAGTGTGTGTGGGTGTGTGCACACGCGCTGAAGCTGCTCCTTAACCCATGTGAGTGCTACGTTGAAGGTTGCATGTCCTCCTACATCCAGTAGGTGGCAGAACTGCAATAGGCCAGCAATTCCAGTTCTGTGGCATTTGGCCCCACAACGCCCGTCAGAAGGGAGGGAAGGCGTGTCCAAATGCACCCCAGCACAGGGTGGCCCACACCGAGGTCCTGTGGGAGAGAGTTATCCAAACACTCTTCTGAACCCCCCTCTCCTCTCCTTCTCTCTTCCATTCCTCTCCTTTGCCCCAAATTTTATCTGGAATGGGGAAAGACTATTAGTATTTACTGAGAATCTGCAGTCATGGTTTTCATACTTAGCAGGCACAAAATCTACCTGCAGAGGTTTTAAAATGCAGCTTCCCAGGCCCTGTCTGCTCAGATTCTGACTCTGAAGCCCTGAGGTGGCGCCCAGGAATTAGCTTTTCTAATAAGCATTACTGGTGACTCCCAAGCAGTGGCTGGGAGAACCCCACATGGAGAAGTAGGAAATGACAATATCCTAGCTACCTTATACTGCTTATCTGCCAGGTCTTTATACTGAGATTTGTTCTCAGGCTTTGCGTCATTTACAGGTCTCTCCACCTATTTGCTATGCTTTGGTCACATCGCCATACTCCTCCACCATGAAGTTTTGGCTGTGCATTCTTTTTTGGTTTTTGTTTTTTCTTTTTTTTTTTAAGTACTGGGGCCAGGAATTGAACCTGGGATCTCGAATGTGGGAAGCCAGTGCTCAACCATTGAGCTACACTGGCTCCCCTTAGCTGTGCATTCTTAAGAAACCACTTTTCTTTTTACCTCCTGCGAATTTTCGGGTGCTCTAAGATCATTGGACTTGTTACTGCCTGGCTGCCATCTTAAGCTTTCCTTCGTTCTGCCTCAGCTCCTGAAATGCTCAGCCCCTCCCCGTCTGAACAGTCTCAGGGCTCGCTGGGATTGCGTGGCCTGACTTCCATTCTTCTCTCACACTCGCAGCCTCCCTGCCGCCCCTCACATGGACTCCCCTGGGGGAAGGTTCCACTTTGGTGTCCTGCAGTCAAGCAACCTAAAGCTACACCTCACACAAGACGGCAGCTCCTTGAAAGTCAGCATGATTTAAGACCCACCCAACGTGGTTGTACGGGATGTTCCTAAGAGAACGACACAATCGAACTCGAAAGCCTTCATAAACCAAAGGCGCTCCATTCCCTCCTTACCTCCTAAAACTGAAGAGAGGAGAGCAGGCTTAGGGGCTCCGTCTCTCCCAAACAGTGAACTATGTTTCAGATGAATAAAGCTATTTTTTGGTGGACACAAGATGAAAGCCCAATAATACAATGTCTCATGGACCTCCTGGTTTAGAAAAGTTTAAAGCCAGTCAGCTTTTTGGCTTCCCTAGTTCAGTGGTTCTCAGAGTATGGACCCCTGGTCAGCAGCATATGGAAACCTGTTAGAAATGCAAGCTCTTTGGCTTCCCCCCAGATCTACTGAGCCAGAAACTCTGGGGGTGAGGCTAGCAGACTCTATTTAACAAGTCTTCCAGATGAGCCTGACCCTCATTCCAAGAGCCACAGCTCCAGCAGAAAGGGACATGACTGACCACATCATTTGTTACCAAAAATCTCCCTTATTCTGCCCTCCTCCTCAGCCCCACCCCTCCCAGCTGCCCTTCCCCATCTCCGTTCTTGAAAGGCTGTGGGCTGTGAAGCACCAACGCACTCCACACTCACCAGCCAGTTTTTCTGCAAATGTTTCCCTCTTGCCACCTCTTCTCGCCTAGCTCTCCTGCCTCCCCCTCACACACACTCGTGATGTCCTCACCTCCCTCCAGCTCTTTCTCTTGACAAAGAGAAGAGCTTGGCAGGGGTTGGTTAAGTTAACTCTGATCACACACAAAACAAACTGTTATTTTTCTAGCTGCCAAGCTGCTGAAGGTAAGGATGTCAAACCCCGGGTCTGGGCGAATGTAAGATCTACCTCTACCCTAGCATGTTTGTGTTCTAGGCAAGGTTTTTTTAAAAAAATCACCGTCCAATTCCCAGAGAGATACTGGTGACAACCTCTCGGTTGCTCATTGCACTGGCTGTGATAGTCTCCTTCCACGTTTCCCAACCCGGGCAGCGAGCAGCTCCCACAAACAGCGGACGGTAGGTCACCTTTGACATCTGCTCTCCACAGATCTGATTCCCTGGAAGGGGATGTTTGCAGCAACCCTGAGCTGAAATGTTGGCGCACCGTGTGTGTTTGCTATGCCAGGGCACGGGCAGGCAGACCTGCAGGAAGGCAGTGCGTGGGGCAGGATGCGTGGGAATCTGGTAAAACTTCAAGACAAGATTCTAACAGTATTTCTGTGGTTGGGGGTGGGGAGGAGCTGAAAGCGCTTTGGATTGAGCTGAGGCACAAGTGCTGGGGCGACCTGTGTGCAGGGGGTCGGCCTCCCAGGGGAGTTCCAGGTCCTGGGAGAGGTTGCACAGCCTTAGCACAGGAGGGAGGGGCAGCCATGCGGAGAGGAGAAGGCATTGAGCCCTAGCGCTCGACCCACAGAAGGTGGCAAAGAGCAAGGAGCACGATAGCCATCTATCTATCTAACTATGTTGATATCTGGGCAAATTACCACCCAGTTCCCATGACTTTTTTCTCCCAATAACCAAATTGGGGACCATTATAGTAGAATTGTAGCAAGAGAAAAATATATGCAACTCAAATAAATACAGTGAAAAGAAAACGAAACAACAACAATAACAAGAAAATACAGTGGGAAAAGAGTTTGCAAAAGGAAAGTACCAGAGAAACCTGGAAATCTTTTGCATGCAGATAGTCTGGTCAGAGACACAATTTGTATTAACTCTAGAAATCAGACAAAGGTTTGAGTTCAAATTCCCTAAAAGGGCTGCCTTCTTTGTCTCCTTTCTCCTAGATGGAGCATCCAGATGGCACGAGGCCGTAGCTCCTGCTCTTGAAATCATGCAGCAAGACGGTCTCATGGCTCAAAGTCCTGAGCCACAGCCAGGCTGGTGCCCTCCCCAGCAAATGATGCGATTTCAACCTCTCAGGCTCATTCTCCAGCCTCAAACCCTCCCCAAATGATCCCTGTCCATTCAGGCATCAAGCTGCCCCATCACTATTGCTTGTTTAGTCGAAAACACTTGTCCCCTCTTCTTAAACACATCATGGGCCGTATGTGTTTTTAAACGATTGTGACTTATTCTGCTTTGGGAATTTAGGAGATCATTGGGTGAGTCTTTGAAACAGAAATAGACACTCAGAAAGAAAGATGTGTCACAAAACTAGGTCTGGAGATCACTGCCCTGAGGTTCAGCTTCCTGTGACTTACAGATCTTTTCATACTTTAAACAGAGCCGATGGGCCACCACATCTCTGGGGTCTCCTCTAGACATCGTAAGCCAGAGAGGCCTTAAGATCTGAGACACAGGGTTGGGGAGGGGAGTTCACGTATGCTGGTGTCTTCTCCTCTGGCACCAATGAAATACACGGGGTGACATAACAGAAGTTCATAGAGGGAAGAGATCTATGGAAGGAGAGACTCATAATTCAGGTGGCCACCGAGCTGTGATCCCCTTGAGTTCACCTTGTCCAGCTTGTCTTCACTCCTGCCCCCACAATCTGGCTGTAAATCACCCCTACGTGTATATTGCTGTGAGCAAGAGGATGATTCATGAAACACAACAGACAGATATTCTGGTGGAGACAGGAAGCTGAGGGGTCGAGCTGGGCGAGGAAGTAATCCCAGGGTTTGAGGGCTGTGGTGACCAGGATGCCCCGAGTGTGTCTCTTGAATAGTGAATACTGACTTTGCTCCCGGAAGCCGGAGGGCCTGTGTTCTCCCACTGTGGACTTTGCGTGCTCCTGCCGGCTGGGCTAAGTTGGCCAATCACAAAGGCAAAGGCTGTCACTCCTGCAGAAGATAGCATGAAGGGATCGCCTCCTCCTTGCAGTTGCTTTACTTCCCCAACTAACCCTCTGGTCTCTTCTCCTTTCCTCTTTTGCGTCCTAACATCACCTCCTCTCTTAGCACATGCTCCTAAGTTGGGGGTTTGCCTTGGTTTATTTGTGCCAGAGGGTAGGAGGGAGGGGTTGATGGTGGAAATTTTTTATTTTTTGTTTTTTTCTCAGGCAATGTGAAGATGGGACGGTGGGGTGGGGGGGTTGTCCAAGTGCCAGTAATAATAACCATAATAGTATTTAATATAGCTAGAGTTTAGTTTACCAAGTGGATTGTACTTGTATCATCTCATCCTCACAATGATCTGAAGAGTGAGGCATCATGATCCTCAAGATCTGGGTGGGGCAGTAAAAGTAAAGCCTTTGATACCAAACTCCTAATTCAGAGGCCTGAGCAGAGACCACAATTCTATACAGACTGAACCCCCAAAATATTTCTCCCAGGTCATCTTCCTGGGCAGGGCTGAACCAGGGACTCCACGGGCACCCACCTCCTGGGGCCGGGGGGATGGTGCTGCTGCTAGACCACAAAACCATGGGCTAGCCTCAGACTGTGATCAGCCTGCTGGGTTCTGCAAAATGACCTGGACCACAAGATGGAGACACTTATGATCCAACATACAGTTAGGTCAGGTTTGGAAGACTTGCGAGTTCTCTTTTTGCCACTCCAGTGCCTGGGTGGCTGTAGGAAAGATACACTGTGCTCTGGGCCTCAGCTTCCTAATTCGGAAGTGAGGGTGTCTTATCTCCATGGTTCCTCCAAGCATGAGATTCTGCAGTCCTACATGAGGCGCAAACTAATTCGATGGCAAATAATCACCGCACATGCCTGCGGGCTGAGATGGAGCTGGACTGTGCTGTCATGCAGGGATCATCAGAGCCAGGCAAACAATGCGCGATGAATGCCCTGAAGAGATTTATATTATTTATAAAAGCTATGCTCTAGCTAAAAAGTTAATGGAGTGCTGAGGACAAGGATGGAGACCTGTATACCTAAAACAGGGACTCTAAGAACCTTCTAAGAAGAGCGTGGGGGGAATGGATGGGAAGGAAAAAGGAGGAAAAAAGCAGAAAGGAGGAAAGAGAGAAGGGGAGAGAAGAAGAGAACAACTAAAGGCTCTGCCAGGTTTGACACTCCTGTGAAAATGTCCTGGCAGATTTGCATTTTCCGGTAACAATCATTTGTTTTTTATTTATTCTGGCAGGGTTTGAATGTCATGTAATCACTGTTTTAGTTCATTTCCCCCCAATGATAGATTGTGATCAGTCAACTTGGTTGTTAATAATGCTACAATTTACCTAACAAATTTCGAGCTTGTAGTACAGCTTCATTAATATGTTTAATTTATCGTTACAATTCCTTCAGGTTAATGGTTTCAAAGTATGTTGGAGCTTAATCTGAGCAGTTATTATAAAGTGCTTGCTTCTCGTTAAAATGTAAAACTGAGATATCCAAGATTTACTTGGGATAAACTGACCAGAATAAATCTCCCTCATCTTTGTAGTGGGAAAGGAATGAGAGTCGGCTATTAAAAGTGCTAAAGAATTGGAGAGCCCCTTCAGATAACGTTAAAGTAATTTTGCAGATTAAACTATCTTTCCCCAGGGGTCATGGGAGAGATGGCTGAACCCAGGATGCACTCTGGAAGGATTCTCTAGAAGCTTCAGGGTGTCAGGAGCATTAGAAAATGCATAAGAACTGAATTCTGCCACGACCTAAACATTGCAGAGTCCTGGAAAACTGCCCAAGTGCTGGGTGATGGGTGGCAGGAAGCAGAAGCCACCTTATGAATCTCTTTCACATCATCAGACCAAAAAAAAAAAAGAACAAAATCAAGAACACAAGCCTTTATAGAGCACAAAATAGAGGATACCAGCCTCCTCTTCTCCAGCTGAAATTTTGGTGAGGCTATCTGATAGGAAAACTACCCATAACATTTGCAGAAACTCAGACATCATGTCCCACCCCTTCACCTCCAGGAGTCCTCAAACCAAAGCCTTCTTCTGGGTCACTTTTAGCTCAGCACAGGGAAGAAAGACACCCTCCCTCTGACTGTGGCTCCAATTTAACCATCCCACTTCTCAGAGTGGATTCTAGCACATCTAAAACTTCCCCCTGGATTTGGAGTGTGGGCCAGGATGCTCCAGAGCTTCAAAAGAAGCTTCAGGATGCCTGGCCATGGAAAGTTAGTGGATGTGTTGATAAATGAAAGATGGAAGTGGAATTCTTACAATTTTAATAACCAGGGTCTCTCTGGACAGGTCTTGGGGTCCTAAGGGCAGTTTGGGCAGCCAGTAAACCCAGCGGGCCATTCTCAGAAGTGACAGGTATAAACAGTAGGGGGTGGACATGGCCTGTGGAGGCCCCAGGTCCTGACAAGGCAGCGGATGCCAAAGAAGCAGACTTCGCTGACTCAGAAGCCCTTCCTACCACCCTTTCCCAGCCTCTCTTCTCTTGCGCACACCTTGAGTTTATTCTCAGGAATCAGGGTGAATTGACTCTCTTTGGAATCAGATGCCCCAAATCCCTTGAATAACGGGCCTCAGGCCTTTCCATGTGGCCTCCGTGCTCTGGCCCCAGCTCTCCACACTTGGTTTGCACCACTCTTCCCTTGCTCATTTCACTTTCACCTCCGACGTACCAGCCTCTGCCTCAGGACTATTCTGTGCACTCGGGGTACTTTTCCTGAGAACTGTACCTGGCTACCTGCATCCCTTCATGCAGGTGTGTACGCAAACGTCAAATCCCCTCGGAGAGCCCTTCCCTGACTCTATTCTAATGGCTCCCACCTTCCTAATCTCTCCCTATTCCCTTTCCCCTTTTAGTTTTTCTTTGTAACAAAACCTGAAATTATAGCTGCTTGTTTAATGTCTGTTTTCCCCACTAGAATGAAAACTCCATGAAGGTCAGAGCCACATCTGTTTCGGTCCCCACTGTTCAGCTAGTGTCTGTGCCCGGTGCTTGGCACAAAGGTGGTACTCAATACTTTTTGTGGAAGGAAGAGAGGAAGGAAGGAAGGAAGGAAGGAAGGCAGGCAGGCAGGCAGGCAGGCAGGCAGAAGAACAGCCTTGCAAGCCCAGCATCCAAGCCCACCACCAAGGATGGCCCCTCAGGTCTTTTCCTGCCTAGAACATCCCATAGCCTGACCTCTCAGGGGAGGCGCCATCTAAGGGTCTGAGTTCTTTGGAACGCGTGTCCTCTGATGTACAGCTCGGTGGCTGTCTCCTCCATATACCTTCCAGAGGGGTGGAGAGGACACAACAGGCAGTCCAATACAGTGGGAATTAGGATGACTATTATTGCTCTCTTCTGTCCCTTCCACTTTCCTCACCCTAGACATCAACTTACTCACTTAGAGATGATCCCAGGAGACCCAATGTACTCAGAAAAGAAAAAAAAAATAATCATGATAATGACACTGAGGTTTTTTTTGAAAGGCTTCCATGTGCCTTATCTCATTTAATGGTGGCAGTAATGCCATAAGTTACATATCAAGAGTCTATTTCTCAGATGAAGAAACTAAGTCCAGGAGGGTAAAACTGTTATCCAAAGGTCACATTATAATCTAGATGGGAGACTGGGATTAGCACCCAGGTTTTCTGACTTTATCACCTGACTTACAGCATATGGAAGCTTGAAATTTATTGACTTTCATTGTCCCAATGGCTTGCTCCTAAGCTCCCTAACTTTGTCATATCTCATGCTCGTATGCCAAGAGCACTGGACCATGAGCTGAGGAGACCAGGGCTCTAATCTCAGGCTGGTCCCTAAGTGACTATGGGACCCAGAGTCAGTCACTTTCCCTTAATTCTTCATTGTAAATGGTGGGTCGGATGAAATCATGCATGTTCCCTTACAGCCCTAAAGTTCTATAGTTCTAAAAATGTTTGTTTTTCTAACATCTTTGGCCACGTTTAGAGTCATGTCATCTTATTTGGTAATGAAATGTCTACAAATGTTTGGGTTCAAAAACCATGGCAAAGGACCCTGAGACCCCAGGGAGCTTCTCCCATAACTTTATCCAAGAGCTGGGGTTTGCTTCCTCCCTCCCTCCTCTAATAGCTGGGGGCCAGTGGTGTGTGGATAGGCCTTGAGATGCTGACAGCTCCCATCTGACCTCTGAATTGGCCCACCACCAGAATCCTTGGCTTCTGTGTTCCCTACTGCTTACCTGACAGTCCTGGTATAGACAATTACAGAAATATACCCGAGCTTGGAATGTTACCTTGGACAACCTGGGATCTACCTCTGTAGCTGCTTGGTTCATAGACCCTTGGACTCTAGACAATGGGTTCACCCAGGCCCAACATTGCCTCTCCCTGCCAGCCCTGACCCAGCATGCCTCATACCTGAACCTGTCCGATCTCAGCCACTAACACGTTAGGCCCTTCAGAAGCCTTGGGGGAGGCCTGAACTTGGGTGGCAGGGCATCTGTGAATGGGTGAAAGCAGAGAATAGCTAGAGCTAAAGCCAGGAAATGGGAGTGGGCAGCCTTACAAACACCCTCTACATTATTTAGTCTGAGGTTTCTGTAGACACACAGCAAAGAGCGAGGCTGGAGGTATGTGGTGGCAGAAGCTGAGTCTCTGCAAATCTCTTACTAGATGATACACGCCACAACCCTCAGATAATTGAAAACAGGCATATTTATGGTCAATACAGCCTTGAAAACATGCCTTTTATACCACTGATGGTGAGGGCCTCCCACCTATGGAAGAAAGCCTTCCCCGTCATGCTCTCTAACAGATCTTCCATTTACCAATTGTGTAAATGGATGCCTAGGTCTCCAGGGCCCTGTCAGTCACAGTCATGCCCTCATGTCATAGTCATGTTTTCAGAAATTATCAGAAGTGCTGAGTGATAGGTCAGTTGGGCAACTTAAAATTAAGGGGTTTTTTGTTTTTGTTTTGTTTTGTTTTGAGATAACCTTTCGCCTAAGGGTTCAGGAAAGGTTTTGATTGCTAATTACCAAACTCTGTTGACCTCCCGTTCTCACTCCAACCCCCATATCTTCTGAAGTGGTAAATTCTTCTTCCAGAACAAGGTCAATATATACCCCCACTTGCCTGGGAAGTTCGGCCCGCTCTCAATGTATTTCATTGTTCACCCTTATAGTGCCACATTTGGCCATTTATTAAAAAATATGCATTGAGAGCCTGCTATGCACTAGGTCCATTGACAAAGAAGTGAACACTCTGTGTGAGGAAGAGTAAAAATCTTGATTCTGTATGATTTATTCACCAAATTACACTGAATATAAATCCTCATAAAAGACTTTTTGTACATAAGTTAACAAATCTTAAAAAAAGACTTATCAGAGAATGCGGTCCATTTTGGCCTGCATATGAGTGAATCCTTAATGGCAAATAAATTATCATCTTCCCCAAATATCGGATGAAGAGGAGGCTGTTCTGAGAACAGGGAGACCTGTGCCTGCTTGGACACAGGTAAGCTCTCATCCTTCTGGAAGGAAACCAGCGGTCCCCACAGAAGGGGTAGGGGTAGGCAGAGGCACAAAGGGACAGAGGGGCGCCTTTGAATTGTTTTCCCAATTCTGGCTCCAGTAGCCTGTTTGTCTTTAGGCGCCTGACCCTGCTAATGGGTCTGAGTTTCACTTCCCCGTTTCCATGTTAAGTGAAGAGGTCACCGGGTCCAGTAGGCGCTGGCTTCTCTTCCTCCTGACAGACCCATAATTAGAAGGAGACAGAGCATTCAAAGAGGACTGTTTGGCTCCAGGCACATCCCCGTCAGCCTGTCAAGCAGAAGCCTGTTCTCCATGAGCTATTTTGAGCCACCTTCTCAGCTGCATTTTTGATCCTCTTGGTCCGCATTGCCCTCCCCCACCTCATGGTCTCCCCCTCATCAAGTTCCCATCATGACATCAATGAGGCTCGTGCGTTTGGAGAAGGACTGGACAAAAGGAGCATTTTGTGGCAAGATGCTCGAGGGTGGTGGAGCTCAGACAGCAGGGTGACCCCGCTCCCCACATCCTAGCTCTGGTCTAGTAGACTTGTACGTGAGGATCAGAGGGCGTGGGCCTGGACTCAGGAGAGATTATTACCAGAAGCCATGCAGTTAAACAGATTTCTGGCTTTGGAGAAAGCAAAGGGTAAAAATTCCTTGGAGAAAATTTCACGGTAGCCAAACTGGGTGAACAAGAGAGGGTGTGTTCTCTGCCTCAGAACTGTCCTGCAAAATTCCTGGACTAGAGAAAGGACCCAGAAAGACTTTATGCATCATCCAGGAATCCATAGGGCCAGCTGGAAGAATATCCATTACAGAAGGGCTCCTCTCCAGCTGAGGGGAAGGCATGCTGAGGGAAAGTTTGTTGAGCCCCTCTAATGTCGTGCGTGCCCAAGGTTCTGCCCTGCTCACCTCACAAGCTCTGGTTACCATCTCCCCATAATCGTACCTCCACCAAGCCTGAGCTTCCACAGTTCCCCAAATATGGGCCCTAAAGTCTCTTGAAGGAGGCATCACATGTTCTACTTCTGGCACTCAAGCCTGGGGTAGGAAAGAGAGTCCTGATGCTGGGCTTGGTGGAGGCGAGGGAACAAGAGAGCCAGCTCACAGGGGTGGGCAGCCAAAGGCCAAGCATGTGAGCATTAAAATGTGATGTGGGTTCCTGGACTGCAGGACGTGTCATTGGCATCAGCCATGGCCTGTGTGCCGAGCTGACTACCCAATGTGGGGATAAATACAGCAATTTCAGGTTCCAGCTCATGCTGCTAGCAACATCTATTATGGGACGCAGTGGCTTATCTCATCAGTTAGTGTCATCAAGCCCTTGCCTCTCTGTCTTCTGCAAAGAAGGAGGGGCTCCCACTGACTGGAGGCCACCTGTGGAGGGCACAGTCCCCAGTGGGGAGCAGGCTGTTCATGAAGAGGGTGCTCCTATAGGTTGAGTTTTTCCCTCTTAGATGGTCTGTGTAGAGTCACTCATATTCCCTCCTGGGCCATCAAATGCCCATTCTTATGAGATGGTTTATTTGAGAGAGGGGAGTAGAGCATGGATTTGGAACAGAATCAACCCTGTAAACACCCAAATGACCATCTCAAACTAGCTGTGCAGCAGATATCCAGATAATAGTCATTATCATCATCGTCATCGTCATCATCATCATCATCATCATCATCATCATGACAGCTCTGTGCTAGGGACATTTTAGGTACTGCTCATGCACTGCTTCATGTCACGCTCAGGACAACTCTAAGAAGTAGAGACCACTACCGATGAGGAGAGGCTGTCTTTTTTCCATGTCATACCACTGATGATGCCACGTCTGGTCTCAGAGTCATATCATCTCATTTCCTGGGAATGTTTGGCTTGGTTTCTCTAAAGCAGTGGTTCTCAAAGTATGGTCCCAGGGCTACCAACATGCACATCACTTGATTTGTTAGAAGTGTGAATTCTCAGCCCCTACTCCAAAACTATTAAATCAGAATCTCTGGGGATAGAGCCCACGGCCTGACCAGTTATTTCCATGCACACTCTAGGTGGAGAACTTCTGCTCAAAGGATACCTGTCAGCCCATGCAAATAACCTCTAGGCAAAGGCTAAATGCCTTCCCACCCTCCACTCTGACCCTTAAAGCAGGTTGAATCTACCCCTTAAATCCAGCTCCAACCTACACCCTTCTAACATTCACCTCAAACCCATTCTGGAGTCTCCCTACAATCTTTGGGAATACCACCATATTTTCCTCACCTCATGTCTGACTCTGACTCAACCTTCTTGGGAAGTATCTTTATGTCTTTGGGTGTGTGTTTCCCTATTTTGAAAGAGGATGGTAAGCTCCTCATGTTTGTGACCCCATAAGACTATGCCCAAAGGGTGCTCAGTCCTGTACCTGACTGTCCCCCTGTTGTTTGCCTACACCCCAGTGATCCAGTGATTGTCACACACTGACTTTGCAGAAAGCAGAGAGAATTGATTAAGCACAACCCTTAAGTGTGGCAGCTTTGCCTGAAAGCCAGGAGTCAATTCCAGCTGCTTTTCCTTGTTTGCATTACAAGCCTCCAGCTCCACTGGATCATTTTTAATTACTGAAATAATAAAAATTCACAAGCCCTTTGCACCAGCTATTCTCGAGGGATCAAAGGACAAGGAGATAAAAATTGGTTGATTCCTGGCCGCTGGATGCCCTCTGGAAATTTGGCAATACTGGCAGATGAACAGCACCCTACAGGAACCAGGATTCTTAAGTTCTCTTCCTGCTACCACTGAATCTTTACTAGGTGTGATGGTTTGAAGCTGTATGGACCTGAGAAAGTGTGTTCTTAAAGTTAACCCATACCTGTGGGGGTGGACCCATTGTAAGTAGGATCTTTTGGTGAGTAGGCTCTTAAGATGTGACCCACTTCATTCATGGTGGGTCTTAATCCTCTTAAGGGAAACCTTTATAAGAGAATGAAATTCAGACAAAAAGAAAAGAAAGCCACAGAAGCAAGAAGGTGGAAGTCATGAAATCCAGAAGAGAAGGGAGAGACATGCAGATGCTGCCATGTGCCTGGCCATGTGACGGAGGAGTCCAGGATTGCCAGAAGTCAGACTTCAGGAAGAAGGTATCATCTTGGTGATGCCTTGATTTGGACATTTTTCACAGCTTCTGAATTATAAGCTTATAAGCTAATACATTCCCCTGTTAAAAGCCAATCCCAACCAAAAGCCAACCACCTTGTCTCAGCAGCTCTGAGCCCTGTGATGAAATGTTTCTGTTTATAGAATAGGGAGAATTCCATCATTTGTACAATAGATATTTTGAGCTCACAATAAGGCAAGTAGAGTACTAGGCATTGGGTACAATTGAAATGAAATGTAACATCCTTGAAGAGTACTTTGCATTGTGTGTTGAGGGTTAAAACTGAAATCCAAACAGTGCTATGGGAATGTGGGGAACAAGCATGGGCAGTGTCACAGGGCAGAGTTTGCTGAGCTGCTCCTTGAGGCGTGAGTGGGCATTCTGCAGATGGGAAAGAGGGAAAAGCAGTCCAGGTTGAAGTAGACAGCACGGGCAAAGACGTAGAGGAGGGGAGGACTTGAGTGTCCTGGTGACCGTAAGAGCTGGGTGTGGCTGGAGCGGAGGATGCATGGGACTTCTGTGGAGAGATGAAGCTGGGTGAGAGAGCATTTAGAGCTGCTCCTGGGCCTCTGGGACAGCCAGCAGTTACCTCTTCCCAGTGGTGAGAGTAACCACCAGAGATGCTTTCAAGCTTTTCTAGGAGTCACCACAGCAGAATGACATCTAACTCACTTTCCAGTGAATGATTCAAAGAGGACAAGAGCGGTGAACAAGCAGAAAATATCTTCAGTCCTTAAAAATAAAATGGGTCTTCTGCCCTGTAGGAGTCCTGGATATTTCCTTACAGCATGTTTTTAAATGTGAAAACGTAGAGGAGTTGGCTGGGCCAGGGGATCCCACTGGGGATCTTTCCAGCTCTAAATCGTGTCTGTGTTGGACTGTGAGGAGGTGAATAGCCCAAATGTAGGTGACTTACATGGTGGGTTGGGGACCCGCAGCTGAACTGAGCTGAGGGTATGAGCTGGGTCATGGGCTCACAAGGGTGACGGGTCCGAGCCCACAGACGGTGCCCCTAGCCCTGGCAGTCACCTTGCCAGCAGGACCTGGTGCCACCAAGGCATTCCTACACATCACAAAAGCAGCCCAAGACACCTGTCAGGAGTGGTTGCAGGTAATGTTTAAAGGCATAATACTTTTTTATTGCTCAAAAAGGGGAAGACCAACCAAGGGCAGAAAAAGAGAAAAGCTGCTCCTTTAGTTGCAATCCCCCTTGTCACCTCTGACTACCGAATTGCACCCTGGGTCTCAGGATCCGTCAGTCATTTTCCAAGGTTCAAGGCTCCACTCGTGTTGAGACATTGTGAAGACTGGGGTGGGGTGAGGGGAGTCAACCCTGGCAGTAGTAACAGCTCCTTGGCCATGTTAATGAGAAGCTTTGTTCTGCATCACCTAGCTGTATAATAACAGCAGGAATTAATACAACCACAAATTAATAGCACAGAAGAGCAAGCGGGAGGCAGAGATACATTCCTAATAGGCTCTGCTGAGAGCAGAAAGAAGATGGATGTGGGGGCTTCTGCGTACCCTGGCCCTTGGACCTTGCCAAGGGGGGCTGGCACAGGGGCCGCCACACCACCGCACACACGCCTCCCCTTTGCCAAGCACAGGGTGCGTGTCTCTGCCAAGGGTAACCAGGGCCTGCAGCCTGCCCTGCTCCCTTCCCTCAACTCCTCCCACTCAGAGCCCCGTGCCCAAGAAGGAGAAGGATGCTCTGCTGCTCGGGGACCTGGGCCTTCCATGTGTGAACCTCACACGTGTCATTCCCCAGCCAAGGTGAAAGCATTTCTCTCAATCGTCTTTCCTGAGGTCCTGTGGGCATGGGGAGTTGTCAGGAGCAATTTTCTATCAGGGCCAAGTGAACTGCTCATTCAGCCATTAAATCTAATACTAACAATAGTAATAACCTCCAGTTTACAATGTTTCTCTCATAATAATAATGTGTGGCTATTGCTCTCGGGCCTTCCTTCCATGCCTCCCCTCCAGGGGTCCCAGAGCACCAGCTCCCAGCTCTCACCTGCCCCCAGCTCCGTATTGGAAGAGGTGATATGCAAAACCCCGTGTCAGCCTCACACCTCCTGAAGGGCCGCAAGGGTACTGTGGGGTGGGGACCGTTGACCCTGCTCTCCCCTTTCCCCCGGGAGAAGGAATGGTGCCCCAGGGGCAGGTAGGACTTATTCAAGGACCAGTGGGATGTGGAAGGAGCACGGAGGACTGGGGGTGGGCGGTGGGGGGGGGGGGGAATCCCAAATCTGGGTTCCAGTCCCTGCTCAGCCAGGGCTTGGGCTAGATAACTTCTGAATTCCCTTTAAGCACTCATAGTTTATTAGCATTTCTAAGTGAGTGCTCCAGTGTCCTCGGGAATACCTGGCTCTTCCTTGTCTTCTTATCCCGTTCTGTCCACTGGCATAAAAAGGACATGGCACATCTTTGCACACAACAGATGATGCTTTAGGCCAGGGTGTGGGATTTCTTATTTCATTTGAAACTCTGGGTGAGGCATGGCCTGGGTCACTGCCTTTTCGTGTTATCATCTTGGGGCCTGGCTGCCCTGAACTCAGGAGCCTTCTCTCCTTCCCACTGTCCTCCTGTGACCATGTGGTCTCTATGCCAGAGTTTGGAAGGGAGGATAGCTCCATCCTAGCCTTGCTGGACAGACACAGGGGCCTCCTTCAAAAGCCACCGAGGCGCTGGGAGGAAGGAAAGTAAAAGGGAAGGGGAGACATTGTCCTTGGGAAGTTTTTCAAATTTTTATCTGAGGAGCTGGGATTCCTAAATTACTCACTGGGAGAATTTCACCAAGGATTATTACACAACAGGTGGTCTGATTTCCATAACCAAATGAGGGAAATTGAGTCAGTCAACCTGTATTCAGATGGGGACAGTAGGGAAGAACTGGCAGGGAGGCGTGTCCTTGAAACACAGGACAGGCTTTCCCACACAGGCAGGGTCTCCTCCCTCAGAAGGTTTCTCATCCTGGGTGGTACTCATTGGTACAGGGTGCTGGCAGGAAAGTCAGAACTGCAGGAGAAGAGGTGGCCTGCAATAGCCTTTCTCCAGCTTTTTGTTTGAGACTTCCATCCAGAAATACATTGCAACCCAGTACACACATGCTTATGGACAATGGCAGTGAAAGTTTCATTTATATATGACATGCTTTCTGATACGTTCCCTTCTCTCTCTCTTTTTAAAATAAAATGTTGTTTAGAGCCCACTAAATTGCTTTCACGACACCTTAATGGATCTTATTCTATAATTGAAAACAACATTGGATTAGATGATCTCTAAAGGACATTCCCACTTTTCTGATTTTGTAGATGGAAAGCAGGATGGGCAGCTCTCCAGCTCCTCCCCATCGGCTTGTCCCTGCACGACTAGGCATGGACAGTGGGGGATTCATGGGTAGGGGACTCCTGAACCACGTCGTGTGCCTGGGATTCCCAGTCTGATGCTAATGTGACAATGCATGCACAGGGTGATAATGGGCTCTCCCCATCTCCTCCCATCCTGCACCTGCTCCCAGCCCTGAGCTGGCTGCCCTGGATCCTCAGCAAGGAGGAAGAAGAGGGAAACTGGGGAGGTAGGAAGGCAGCAACAAGCGCCAAGCAACCTGGGCAGGGGAGAGTTCCAGGGAAGGCTGGGAACAGGGAGGCCCTCCACCCCCAACTCCTCGCTGGCCTCTGCTGCTAATGGCCTCACTGGGGAGAGCAGGTGCTTGGAGGAGTGGCAATGGCTGCCTAAGTGTGCCTGGTCCTCAGCTGCCGGAAGGGCATGGATGGGTGCAGTCCCTTCCAGGAGGAGGTTGTTTGGAGAGGGGTGGGACTGCTGAGAGGTCCTTGGGGGGCCCTGGGAGAAAGCCCGCAAGGAGAAGCACCTCCCTTCTCAGTGAGGAGGAGAATCAGTGCACGGACCCACCTCTCAGGGGTCCTGTGGAGACACGCTGGTGAGAAACCGCCAAAGGCTTAGCTGTTACACCTCATCTCATAAATACTGACAGCAGCAGTTTGAGGGAAGGCCAGTCATTGGCACAGCACGGGACTCATTCCGACTGGCAGTGCCTCAGATTTTCCTCTCTCTTGTATGTGGAGAGAACCTAACTCCCTCTCCGGGGTCATCCATGTTCATAAGGTTCTTTGAACATGGCAGTGTCTTGTACATATATTTAGCTGCTGTTGTTACACTAATTAGATGCATTTAATAATTGTGATGGTTTCTATAACATCTGTAACTTTGTTTACACTATGTATTAGCTCTTTAATGGAATTCTTGTGGCCCCGTGTAAAGTATTTAAGTGGCAAGGAGTGAAACACTGGTCATTTTTTGCACAGAGAACAACATCTCAGTGATTCTATTTAAAGAGGTTAACTCCTTGGTTGGGACTATTTCCCTGGAGCTTTATGGGATTTTCACTTGCTTAGAAAGTGACCCCTCAGATTCTGTGGCCTGGCTGTAATTATTTTAAGTAACCCCCCTTCTTATACCATTCCTAGTCAAAGAGTGAGAAAGTAGAGACTCAGGGACCACACGTTGTGTCAGGGCCAGAATCAAGACTGGACTCTATGGGTTAAGCAACCAAGGGCAATAGAGGGGCCCTGAAGTCCTCCTTCTATCCATGTGTATTGACAGTTAGCTACAGGAGAAATGTTATTCCGGATAGTCTTCCCAACCCACCCTCAGACACCCCACTACTCCACATTGTGCATCAGTATTGGGTGACTGTTGGGTGACCCTCAATGGGGTATAATTCTTAGACCATAAAATATAAACCATATTACAAAATGCCTCACTAAAGAAATGAAGTACCATAAATTTGTTTTGGTCATTATATTTACCAGATCTTTCCACTAACCAGAATGTCCGCACATCTACAATCACAGGTTCATGTTTGGAACAACTACTGTAAGCCACTGTAAAAATCTTGATGACTTCCAAATAATTTAGAAAACACATTATATTCTACATAATTTTATTGTGAAGGCAAGGGCGTTGCTTTTTGATCTTCTAAAAATCAGCACCCTGTACAATATGTATAACAAATTCTATCGTTCTGTTACTCACCATGATTTATTCCCCAAGCAAAATCTCCATGGGTGAGCAATTCAATAAAGCTTCCTCTTCAGTGACCAGAAGCTTTATCAGAATTTAGAACTCTGGGCATGATGGACAATATATATGTTTCAAGTCTGGAGGGACAACACTAAATATACCGTCTTCCTTTTTCTGTAATAAGGTGGTTAGTTTAGTGATTACTAATTGCACTAAAATCTAATTATTCTATGGTGCTATGACTGTGTTCTCCACCAGAAGTTGTCCCTTCTCAAGTCCCACCCTCCTCTCCCTACTGCACAAATCACATAAGTTAATTCTTCTTAAATGAGTCAAGTACTTTTATTCTGGAGCACCTTAGGTCAAAAATAGAACCTTAGTGTACATATATTTTCAGTGTTAAAGCTCAAGGTCACCCTATATTTAATTGATGAGTTCTGACATTATCAGGGATAAATGATGAGTTTCAGCTCAGGAAACAAGGAGACGATTGTTTTATTCTCATTCAGAATCAGAGAATAAGAATTTATGACATCTCAATATGCCAAGACCCCTTCTAAGTCAAGACAGGACAAGGAGTCTTCCAGAAAACAAGTTCTCAGATATGAGAGACTGAACAAATGGAGGAATAAAAGCTGACTCAAGCACCTGGATCTGTAGGTCTGCACTCCATCTGGTGAGTCATCTTCTCGCAAGGCTTTTTACCCACTCTAGGAGGAAACAAGGGCCTGCGGGTGATTTGTTCTGGCCAGCACACGACTCTTGGCCCGAGCAATGGGAGTTGCTGGGCTACTGTCTCCCGAGAATGAAGGGACCACTTGTAGAGAGATAAACAGACTCTCGTGCCAGGAGAGAAGTTGCCAGACCTTGGAGGAATGATAGTGGGGTTGACATATTCTTTGTCATCTGCTTGTCCTACGATTGGTGGTGGGATCCAAGGACCCAGCTGAGAAGAATAACAAGGAAAGCCATGTTCTCAGGGAAATAGCTTCTGCTCTCTAAGTATTCTAGTCCACACCAGCTCTGTTTCTGGGTTTAAGATTTAATTAGCTTCATTAGTTGTATAAATAAGAATGTTAATAGCTTTGCTTTGTTCAGAGTGATGGATGGCATACCTCCCAATGCGCTAATGGGTTTTAGCCACGTCCACACTCAAGGTGCTGATCCAGGTGGCACATATTTTTGTTGTGGGTTTTCCAGAACAGTCCTTTCAAAGTTCTCAAATTGTGTGTCCTGACTTGGGGGGGTTAGAAATTATGGGTACCTGTCCCTCCTGTATCCCTTCCCATTTGGTACTCAGTTTTGACCTCCAAAACCCACACTGCTCTTTCTCTCACCTCTAGGAAATTTCTGGAACAGAAGAGGTTTCCTAGGCAGGAAGGAAGAAGAGAAAAGGACACTATGGAGCACCTACTATGAAGCAGGGGTTTGACTCCCAGGCACCTCATAGGGAGGGCACTCCTCTCCTCCACTTTACAGATGAAGAAATCAAGGCCAGAGATGAAAGATCTGATAGCTGGCAAAGCTGGGATTTGAACAAAGAACATTCAGACTGCAAGGCTCTTTTCATCCAACATGTTGCTTTTCAGCAAGACGGTTTGGCACCTGGTTGTTTTCTCATTGTTGTGTGAATTTTCCTCTTGTTTCTCTAACCAAAATATATATTCTGTGAGGGCAACTGCCAAGCTTCTGCTGACTAATTAACTAATTCCTATAGTTAACAAAAGTTGGAAGTCATTTAGAGCAGCCACTTTACTTCTGCATGGACCTGGGTTCCTACCACTGCTAGCTTCCTGCCCACACTCGCTCTCATCACACCCAGGAAATTTGGAACTTAGAGCCAACAAAAGCTGCCTCTCTCAATCCACTCTGCTGTTGTAATAACAAACCATAAAATTAACTAAATTTCACCATGGTGTAATGTGCAGCATAAAAGCGGTGGCAATGTGTCTCCAGGGCAAGGGAACATTCCATTGAAATCAGTTTCTCTTTATTGCTCTGCCAACATTGAACAATCCGTCCTGCGTAAAGGCAGCGAGAACAGCATGAGCAAGAATAGAACGGACATTTGCAAATGTTCTGCAGATACCTGTACCTATATGCAGGTATGGGTCATGTGTTTAAAAAGCAGACAAGGGTTACATGCATGAACGCACCCACTTCCCGCGCCCACACATGTCCGCCTGGCTGTGGAAGCACATATAATTGTGCACATGCACACTCAGATACACATGCAGAAATACACAGCTGAAGCAGTGCACACACACCTGGAGGCACGCGTGCATACCCACTCAGCACACCTGAGCAAGTGGGCAGTCAGCTAGAGAGGGATGGGTTTTACTCTCTTCTCATGTACATATCCCCAGTAACCACGTCATAGAATTCTGCAATCAACTGCATCCCGGCTGTAGCAAGTTACAGTCACTTGCAAAGTGACAACGTTTAAAAGGTGGAACACTCTCTTCCTGACCTACTGCTATGAAAAGATGACCAAGGTAGCTTCAAAGGGTTTCAGGCAGGCTTGGCTTTATCCAAAATGACACCACCAGCCACTGTTCAAAAATGAGCAGGGGACAATGAGCTTGAGGGAATATGAGGCTCTCCTCATAACAAATTTCCAGGCTGAGTAAAATGTGCCTTGCTCACTAGCAGGGTGCCTCCTCTACTTTGGAAGAAAGCAGGTGTGTGAGAACAGGAAGCCATTCACAGCAGCTGAGTGAGGCCATGGATGACACACTTTGCCTTTGCGCAGCCCAAGACTGCCCAGCCCACAGACAGGAAGTCCCCCTCACTGTCTGCCCTAAGTCCTTTTAGGAACAATTTAAGCCCATTTCCTCTGGTGGTGAGGGAAAACAGCTGCTCATCACACTCTTTATGTATATGCTGTAGAAACCTGCTACTTCCTCACCTCTCAAATAGTGAGGTCCTCTCTGAAATTCACTACGACTTTATTGCTCCACGAAGTTCACATTCCCAGCTGCTGGTTAGGGCATGTTCTTAAAATGCCAAGTTTCTGAAAGGACTACGGGATTGAAGGATATTATATGCATTATACGGAGCGCCAGATTTGGGGTCAGGAGAACAGGGTCCATGCCAACTTCCACCACCAGAAAAGGAACTTTCAATAGCCACACACCCCTCTCGGCCTCTAAAGAAGGTAGTGATACTTTAGCTAGTCAGCAAGGGCCCTCCAGGCTCCAAGACTCCAAAATGGTTGTAATCCAGTGATGAAAGGCATATGTTAAACTTTTTTTGGTGGAAAATAGCACAGTAAAGCATGCCGCTTATGTCATCAAAGCCAGCCTACTATTAGGTCTGGGCGAGATGTAACATTGGTGAGGACAAATCATCTCAAAAATGCTGCCTGTGCAGTAATTACTCATTCACACAGTGATTAATTCCCTCACTCTCTGTAGCGGTTTGGCATAATTTATGAATTCCAAAAATAGATATTGGATTATGTTTGTAAACTGGTCTGTTCCTCTGGGCATGATTAAATTATGATTAGGGCTTTGATTGGGCCATGTCAGTAGGGCGTTGAGTCCCTGCCCTTTGGTGGGTGGGAACTCTAGATAAAATACACGGCAAAGGACAGAGGTGGAGTTTTGAGCTGGAGCCTTGGAGGTTCACACACAGGAGAAGAACACAGAGGAATAGAGATGGCTCCTTAGACATGGCAGAAGCCCCAGGGTGAGACAGAGCTGTTTGCCTGATAGTCTCCAGCTGGCCTTGTGGAGAAAACAGAGGAGCTGAGCCCAGGGAGAAATGGACCCTGGGAAGAGAGGAACCCAAGAAGTCTGCCCTCACAGTCGTCAGCAGTCATTTTGCTCCAACATGTGGCAATAGACTTTGGTGAGGGAAGTAACATGTGCTTTATGGCCTGGTAACTGTAAGCTTCTACCCCAAATAAATACCCTTTGTGAAAGCCAACAGATTTCTGGTATTTTGCATCAGCACCCCTTCCGCTGACTAATACACTCTCCAATTCACATGAGGATATCCAGGTAGTCTACTTGACTAGCCTTGGAATGTCTTATAGGAGATGCATAATGCTGAGCATTCAACAAATATGGTGATTCCATTGTAACTATCGGGGGGAGGTCTCATTCTGGGGACACAGCACTGAGCAAGACGCAGCTCCTGCCCTCAATCAATAACTGTGGAAACTAAGGATCTTATGCCCACTTCCCTCATCTGGTACTTAATTCCCATCTTCTGAGTGAGAAAATATCCCTTTTCTTCCCCCAGGAAGACAAATTTCTGGGTCCCAACAGCACCTTAAAGTGACACCTGGAGCTTGGGCTGTCCACAAGCCAAATGAGGGAGGAAAGGTGGCCGCAACACTGCTAACGAGATGCCGCAGAACGCCCACCTCTGTTTTCCATGCGGGCCCCTTTCAGGAAGAGGAACGGAGGTCCAGAGGTCCTTCCATTATGAGAGCAATGACTTCCAGAACACTGAGAAGCCCGAGAGAGAGAGCTCCACAGGGGCTCTGTCCTGGCTCAGACGATTGCTTACTTCACAAATACAGGATAAGAGGTATCCTTGCCATTTTACAGACCAGACAAACTGAGACCAGGAAAAGAAAGTGGACTAAATGTTAGAGCTCTTCTGACCACCCCACAGCTTCCAAGTGACAATTCTGTGGCCAGAGAAGAGACATGGCCGGTATTGTCCAATTCCCAATCTAATGTTTCCTGCCACACCACACTGGTAAAGAACATATTAAATTTTATCTCGTAAAATGAATCTCTTAACTTAAATTTATTGTCAGTTCTCAACCATATACTCCATAGATAAATTTTGTGACATGAAAAGATTTGTTTTAATAAAATCATTGAACTAGAGATTTCTTCCACCCTTCTTTTCACAAATATTTGTGTACCTACCACATGCAAGGTAGCGATAAAAAGAGAAAAAACGTGATCCATTTTGCGAAGAGTAGCAATTATGGATGCATTTACCCACATACAAATGAACCTTAATATGATCTCTTTCTCTCTTTCTCTCTATCTCTCTGGATACACTAATTGTACATGCTTAGATCTCAGTTTTCCATCTTCTCCAGTTTTGAATAGAGTATTCAAGGGCCCCCACACTTGGTCTAGATGCTGAATTACCTACCATATTTGCATTCATGATTTATTGTGATTAGACTATAGAAGACTGGATTTTCATGGAAGCTTCTTTGAAATCATTAAAAAGAGCCTCCACTGGTTCTTATCTAAAAAAACTTGAATAGAAGCTGAAGACTTCTATACAAGTCTATATACAATGAAGACTCATGAAAAGATTAGTTTTTTTTTTGTTTGTTTTGTTTTTTTACCAAAGGCACTCTAACATCCATACCTATCATATAAGATATGTAAGGCAGCTCTGGACTGAAAATACTCAGCTTCCCTGCAATGCCCAGCTATAGCAGGGAAATTGTTATATAGTAGAATTGTGGGTGCTGGGCATTTTCAGAGGGTCTTGCAAAAACTCTGCTTTTGCTCAGTTTCACTGCTACGATGGAGAGCTCAGTGGATTCCATCCACTTATTGGCGGGACAGAACTTTAAAAGGAGAGTGCCCTGGGCAAATGATACTTCTCCAACCCCTTTTCACTATACTATTTATTCAAATTGAAATTCGATAAAAAATGAACCTCATGGGCTGGTCAGAAGGGAGGCAAGGAAAGGAACAAGCAGTGCAATGCGGTCTGAGGAGCACATGTGGAAAGAGCAGAGGGCACTGTTGCTAAGCAACCAGGCCTGGTCCAGCAGAGTGCTGGGGCATCTGTGTGACCAGGAGGCAGATGAGGCTTAGATATTTCTAAGCATCACCTGGTGGCACCACCAGGCTCTTCTTCACCTTCTGCCTCCCCAGCTCTGGCCCCATAACAGGCTGAGCCATGAATTTACTATACCCCAAGGAGAGCTTTTCTCAATGGAGGGAAGCAGAGAACAGGCGCATAAGGATGAATAGGAGGAAACAAAAGAGGCGGGAAATGTCAGTGGGAAGGGGTACTGAAGACTTGAGAAACTGAAAGCAATGCAAGATCTGTATATCATCACCCCCTCAAGTCTAGCTTTCTGGCTGTTCTGAATTCATTTGGCAGATCCCCTGGCAGTAATGCCCCGACTGTAAGAAACAGGATGCAGGAAGTTGCAGGGCACATCCAGGGGCATGTGGGTGAGTTTGTGAGAAGGACAAAAAAGCAGGTTTCTGAGTATTATTGGTAAGTCGTCTCTGGAACATCTTGCATTTTTGCTCAGTTTTGCTTCTTTACCACACTTTTTATTTTCTACCTGTAGCTGCCTGAAGAAAGATAGTACATTTTGGACAAAGACTGAGGCACTGGCTATTAAGAGTTGGGGAGATTCAGGACCTGTATTAGATCTGAGGACAACTGGGCACTTATCTACTAGCACCTAACAAGTTACAGAATAATTAGGAAACAACCACAGGATTAATGAAGCGTTCTCCAATTAGGTCTTGGGTTCAGCAACCTTTAGCTCACCCTGTTTTACCTAATCTAAGACACCGATTGCACAGCACACTATAATTTAGAGTAAAAATGAAAGAAAAAATTGCTGATGATTCACTATGACAACATTGATTGTAGGATGAATTCAGTTTCAGGGATCTTAAAATGTGAGGGGAAATGCATGTCTTACAATTGTTAAAGTGCCTTAAAATCCAAATCCTTCACAGAATGGCCCCGACAATGTTTCCAGGCTCAAATCCTGCCCCATCCATGGACCAGCGCTTCAGCCAGGCCGCAGCTCCCTCCTGGCCCCCTCCCACCTCCTCAACTCTGGCCTGGGCTGCAGCCCCTCCCCCCAGCCAGGGCCCCTCTGCCTGGGCCAGGCCCCATGGGGAATCAGGGCTCTGGGCTCCCCGAGCTCTTCCTTGTTAGGGCTCTCACTCCTTCCCTTTGCCAATAGTTCTGGATATATCAGGGTTTGGTGCTGTCCCTAGATTATGAGCTCTTTAAGGAAAATAAAGCAACCACAAGAGTTAGCATTTACTGAATATTTCCTATGTACCTGGCAACATAAATATTTATTACACACATTCCACATGCAAGTGGGCACTGCTGTTATCTAATGAGAAGAGCGAGATCTAGATCGCAACTGTGCCAAATTCACACAAGTTATTGGCTAAGTATATTACTTAATCAAAATGGGATTCAACCCGGGTCTGTGTGACCATCGCCCCATCGTAATCATTTTGAATCTTAGTGGCCTAAGCACTGGCATCGCATCGGGCTTGCAGTGGACACTAGGTAAATGTGTGTGGCATGAATGAATCAATCCATCATGGCTTCTCCTATATGGCTTGGAGGAGACCACCTAGTCTCATTGTGTCGCTTAATTCCTCTTCCCAAAAACATCAGGAAAAATCATTCCTGCTGTTAGGGAATCTATGATTATAAATGAAACAAAGCCTTGACGATGTTACTGAAAACTAAAAGAAAAGGTAACTAGATAAAAATACTAACATTGGATAAAGGTATGAATAGCAATGCTGATAATAACAATAGCATTCACCTGTCATCGCAATATACTTAGCCAAATAAAGGTTCTGCAAATATAATGAGTTACATGTAGATTCATCTTGGCTATCAAATAAAAAGCTTCTGTGATTTCATTGTTATAAATTAAGCCGACCTTAAAAATACCATGCTGTAGACAAGTGTGCTTTTTAATAAACTTGAAAGCCCAATTCCTGATTCTATTAGCTCAGGGATGTTCAGGGGTATAAACCTCCCTGCTGGTCACTGAACAGGACCAGAGTGTGGGTGATCTCTGACCTTAGCAGTCTGGCTGAAGGAGAAAGGAGCTGCGTGGCTTTACCTGGCTGAGCCTGATTGGAGGGCACTGGTGATCCCTCAGAAGGTGTTTGAGAGGACTGAGGGGTGCGGATATCAGACAGAGTCCCTTTCAAAGGCCAAGACCCTGGGAAAGGATAAAGGGAGCAGCGTTCAAAGCTCAAATGTTGAGGATCAATTCAAAAGAGTAAGGTTATTATTTTTTTTTGTAAGGTTGGGAAAACACACTACAAAAGGAAGAAAGGAAGCTACTTTGAGATGATAAAGCTGAGACTGGGTGCAGGCTTTGAATGGGAAGTCCTTATTAAATCGATCGGTTTTACATTAGTCTTTCAAAGAGCTTAAAGTCCTTCCGAGATTTCTGTCCTTGGAAAAGGGAAGAGTTATTCTTCAACAGCCTTCTGGCTTAGAGAGGCATTGCTAAGGGGAACAAGTGGGAAACTGAGGCTCAGAAGAGAGGAAGAAACGCATAAGCTTGCTTTAGAACACACCTTGACCAGGCTAGGTACACAAGCAGAGGGCTACCTCTCTGACGACAAACACTTGGTTTGGATACACAGTTTCCACCTCTCCCCCTCCCCATCCCACCCTTCTAACAACCACTGGCAACTTGAAAAAGGCAGTTTTTGTCTAGAGGCAGGAAGACAGATTAAATGCTTTCCTGAAAGCTCCTGATCTTTCACAGGAGAGACAATTAAATGAACGCATTGCCCCAGGGTCCATCACACATAAGGTACACTGTGAATGGGCTGAGGGTGGGTCACGACTTTGAATTTCCCCTTAGCCCTTGGAGAGGCAGCATTTTCTCTGCCTGCCATGGTGTGAGAAAGGACTGTTGAAGTATGGATCCTCCCTCTAAGCAAGGCAAAAAATTCAAAAGAACTTTGAGCTCCGTGAGGAAAAAAAAAAAAAAAAAAACAGTGTTAATAAAGCACTTAGAATCTCAAGCCCTGTAGAGCAAGGGCCATAAGGCTGGGAGCATCCGAGACATGCCTTACTTTCTGCACCCAGTAATTAGTCAACACTAAACCCTCTCAGTGGACGATGAGAGTCCAGATCCCTCTCCCTTCTTCAGTGTTAGTACAGACCAACTTTCTCCTTCCTCTTCTCTTCTTTTAGTTCCACTATCTACGGTGATTGGTTTGATGCAGAATCCCCACAGCTGTTCATCAAAGCATCTTCTCTTTCTACCTCTGCCCTAGAAGTGTTGTCATGTCACTTCTCTGTACTACAATTCAATTATGTGTCAAGGAAGTGATGAGTTGGGAAATCCTGCTTTTCAGTGGAACCAGGGGATAATACTACGTTCCAGGCATGCAGGGATCCTGCATCGTACCTAAAGCCATGGTAGTGCATCCTGTACCAGGGAAAACGCCTCTTCTAATAAGAGAAACGAAGTTCACTGTTGATTAGCTGTGTCCTATGGAGACACCTAAGCTTTCTCACTGGAATTTTGTAGATAGTAAATACCCCCCCCCAAAAAAAAGAACTGGCATTATCAATTTATAAATGTTTGTGAAATAAATGAATGAATGATTGAGTGCATATATACACTTGGGTAGATCTTTAAAATAGCTCCTTTTGGGGTGTAGGTGTGAAAGTAGGAAATCCCATGCATGAGCAAGTGTTTACACTAACAATCAACAAAATATAGGCATTAAAATCCAGACTCTAACAATATTAAGATCAGTTACTTTGACTAATGTTAGAATTCCCAGGAACACATGCAATTATGCAGCATTTAACAATTTTTTTTTTTAATCAACACTCTAAAATATCTTCATTAATTTCCAAAAAAATTATCTGGATAATAGTGAACTTTAATAATTGGTACATCCATGGGCACTTGTTATACCTGCATTAGACATTAACTCTCTTGAAAATTTCCTGGTAATTTCTTGAGGACAAGAAAGATCAGATTTACTCAGTCCACTGAGCTCTCTTTGTAGAAAGACATTTTATATCTCTCCAACAATTATAACAACTATCTAGCCCACTATGTTATTGTTTGTTGAATTGCTGCTGAATGAATGAATGAATGAATGAATGAATACGTCAAGAGGAGGATGTGTCAGAACTACTGGGCAAGGAAGTGATATAGCCCATGGCTTTAATATATACAAGTTCAGGTCAGTCAGTTGCTGTGGCAGCTCTTTAGAGTTGTGCCCCCTAAATCTTCTGGGCTCTGCCAGCCAATTGGAGTTGGGAACTTCCCACCAATAACCATGACTACATTATGCTCCTGGCAGGGCCCCAGCAGCTCTAGTGTCTCACCCCAAGAGCAACCCCTCTGGCAGTGCCAGAGCAGACCCAGCTACACGAAAGAGCCCAGCTGGACCATAAATTGTGCAGACAAAGATAAAGACACACATTTTCTCTTGGCTCAAAGGACTTCAGCATGTCACATTACCCTCCCCACTTCCAGGCCAGCACGGCCGTTCAGATGGCTTCCCCTTTCCTCTACTTTTTCTCCTCTCCCGCTCTACCCCTTTCTCCACTTTCCCCATCTGCTGCAGGAACTCTGAGGCCCCTATAATTCCTGGCCACTGGAGTTGCATATCATTCCAGAGCTGGTACAGCAGACTGTTTGTTGAGATGACCTTGAAATGACCCTCTTTCTGGGTGTGAGTCTCAGCACTTGTTTAACCTTGTTCCCACAGACAGCTGTGGGCTAATGAGAAGCACTCAAACTGAAGCCAGCAGATGGGGTTCTGGTCCAGATACTGCTGCTTGTGACCTGTGTGACTTTAGACAAGTTGTTTGAACTCTCTGAGCCTCATAAAATAATGCCAACCTCATAGGATGATTGGAAGGACTAAATGAGATACCTCACAGCTTTAATTCAACCTAGTATTGCTAGCCTGCCTGACAGGTTACAAAGTATCTTCACATCTTTGGCTCACCTAGAGGGAGGAAAGTAGGTGTTTTGCCTCTGTTTTTTAGGGAAATAAAGTTAAAAATATTAAGAGAGCTACCAAAGTCAGTAATGGAGGAGGCATAAGTAAAAAAGGAAAACCCAGGTTACCAAGTTGCACATTCATTGCTAATTCCACTTCCCTGTCTACAAAGCAAGTCCTGTGGCTGGAATTTTTGTGGTAAACCAACTTTCCAAACTTGTTGGGAAGGCCACAGTACAATCAGGAAATTAGATTGTTTTCCCTTTTTTGGCCACCAGATTTCAAGTTGCTTAATTTCCTGGCCTCTGCGAAAGGACATGCCATCCTTCATTTACACTTGTACCTCGATGTTCCTCACGAGTCCATTGCAGCAGGAGCAGGAACCTCCTTCACACTGGAGCTGGTTAGGATTCTGTAAAGCAGGGCTGGAAGTCCTCTGAGAAGCTTAGAGATCAGTGCTGGATAAATTACACACCCACGTACATATATTTTTTCTTTAATCAGAAATTTGGATAAATCTAAGCCCCTTGAGGATAGGTCCTTGCAGAGGCTCACGTAAATATTGATGAACTGTCTATTCAGAGCCTTGAATGAAAAGGTGAGGTATTTTTGATGGTAGTATCAATCAGCAGAGAGATTTGGTCAGTAGTAAGATGATGACATTAAATGAAGGGTCAAAGAAGGAAAGAAAACTGCATCCCTTTGCCGAGCTTGGCAAAGACGATAAAATATAAATGACACAGACATTACACTGACTCCATTTTTCTTTTTTTCTCTGATTGCCACTTGGGATAATTAGCTAATACAAGAAGCCAAATAGAGAACCGCGTGGATTTTTTTGCCAACATGTTTCTCTTCCCCAGTAGAACAACTTGGATTAGATAACATCAAAGCACTCACAGATGAATACCCTCCTCCCCTCCAAAAGGAGAAACAGAGGGCACAGCCAGACCTTTTTTCTTTTCTAGCCCAGGGAGGTTGCTGGGAAGAGCTCAAGGGCCTACGTGGGGCGGGAAGTCGGGTTGTATCTCCATGACAACCACCCAGGCCCAAGGCCGGTTTCATCACCTGAAAACTAAGCAAAATGTGAAAGGAGGGGGTATCTGTTTGTAAGCGGGTTTGCGCTTTGTCTAAGGTGGAATGGGAAAAAGGCAGGGACTAAGAAACTGACAAAATTAATGCAAGGGCAATGAAGAGGCATATCTGGGGAAGAGATTTGCTGCCCAAAGAAGACCATCCTAGTTGGACAAGTAGGAAATAGGCTGCTGACAGAAGGAGAGCAGTCTCGAGTCTGGTGTGGATTTGGTCACAGGGGCACAGGCTCTTGGGTGCTCCTGGAAGAGTCTGCAAACCGCACCTGAGGTCCAAAGAGGAAAGCAGGTGCTCAAGAGCACTCAGATAACGGCAGAACCCAGACTCAGTCCCAAGTGATCTCACCCATCGTCCAGTGCTACTTTTGCTTCTTCATCTGGCTTCTCTTGACCCTTCTCCCCTTTTCTACAGTCTTCCCAGGCTACATTTGCTCTTCAGGGGCTGTTTATTGCTCTCCGTGTGTTTGTTTTAGCCAACTTTCCCCTTCAAAGTAGCATCCCACAGTAGAGTCAGACACTATGATTTGGGTACCTTCCCAGAGATGTCTTTTCTGAGACAGATGTGAGAGAAAGGATGAAAGGGAAGAAGGTAGAAGTTTCATTTGCCTCAAAGTTTTCCTTAGATTGGTTCCCTTCTCTCTCTCCTGCCAATGCTGTATTATGCAGTTGGAAAGACATGGCTTTCCACTCTACCACTTACTAACTATAACCCTGAACAAAGCACTTAACTTCTTTGCCTCAGTTTCCCAATCTTTGTTACAGCAGCTACTGCTAGCAGCCCCTCTGCACCCTTGAGGGAAGCCCGTTCTGAGGACAGAGCTCGCAAATCCAAGCTTACATGAGCTGGTAAATGAGGGAATGCCACCTGTACTTCTCATTTCAAACACTCTTCCCTTCTGGCTCAGTGTTTCCCAACTATCTTCACATCACGACGCACACAGAAAATCATAATATTTATACAACATACTGAAGTAAACTGAAGAGGCTCCTCTCAGCTACCAGCCAAGGGTCCCAGGGGCTTTGGCTGCCTCAGGCCCCTCCTGGTTGCTTCAGGGATGTGGGGGGTCAATATCTTGGTACATGGTAACCAAGAGAAGGCAGTGCGCACACAACCCAAAAGTACAGGGTAGGAAGAGGGCTTAACCCCCTGAATCAAGCCCTGAGGCCAAAGGAATTTAGGATTGTCTGGACCAAACCCTGTGAGACCAGGGAAATAGGATCACCCTGATTGTCTCAGGCCAATTGGGGCCCACCTCTGGTCCTGGGGGAGGAGTGGATCCTCCTTAAATTTCCTGGTCATGCTATTATGGGAGAAAGGGTATGGATGCTGAGGAAGCTTCCACAGTGTCCACCATACACAGGCATGGCCAGAGTTCCTAATGTGGGCAGGATCCCAAATCTGGGGCTTTCCCTCTGCGACCTTAACTGCCTAATACGTACTTCAGTCTGCTCATCTGTGAATCAGAAGTGTCTATCCCATCCCCCAACCCTATGCAAGCTCCCAACCCCAAAAGATTGGCCAAGGACAGTGAGCCCTCACATTAAAGGACCAAACATTTGAGCTTTTCTTGAGAGATTTTTTTTAAAATAAAAGGGTTATTTAGATCTTTTTCTCTTTCTCTTTCAACAGCACCTTTCAACCTAGGAGCTGCCAAAGAAGTTACAAGCTGGGGCTATGTATAGCAACCACATCACTCACTACTGAAATAGAGAAATGCGGCAACTCCCCCACACCATTTAGGGTGAGAAGAGGGAGCAACTGCATCCAGCCAAAACGGGGGGCGGGGAGCGGGCTCAGGCCTGGGGGTGGGCACTACAGCACTACCTGGTAGGTACAGGGGAGCCCACGGGGAGGGGTGCCAGTGGTGGGCCGTGCCAGCCATGGTGGTAATCTTGTGATGGAAGGAACTGCCTTGGGGCATCTCATTCATGCTCTTGGATGCAGTTTATCCCATTTGGATATGCCTGCAGGGAAAGGAAATTTGATAAATTCCCATTCCAATGTTTTACCACCCTGACAGAGAAGAAGCTCTTACTAATAACCAAGCTACATGCTGCTTCCTGGAGTTAAAATGCATGTTTCCTTCTGATGTCCTCAGTGGAGATGGGGAACAGCTGCTCACCATCCTCCACCTAATAACCCCTCTTATATCAAGATGGTTAGTATGTCACTCCTCACCCTTTGCTTCTCCTCGTTAAAAAGCTCCAATTTCTTTATCTTGGCACCAAAGCCCCTTTCCTTTGTCCCAACTCAGTCCAGCATCCTCCTCCTTTTCTTTTAAAAGTTATATTCTTTCTTCCAACCTTGTGGTAACATTGATGGAGCACGTATAAATATCATTCCCATTGACCATCATGAAAATGGAGGTACAAGCGTCAGGATCAGGCAAAGGGAAAGAAACAGCCATGTATTGTGTGCCGACCCTTTGTAAGCTGGTTGCTCCCCTACAATCTCTCCCTTAGGCCTCATATCCTCAGGAGGTATCCAACCTCAAATTCACAGATCTGGAAACTGAGATTCAGAGAAATTGTTACCTGGTTAATAACCACTCTGGCCGAGGTTAAAATCTGGGTCTCACTGTTTATTGACTCATAGACAAGGTTACATCAAGGGGACACTAAGTCCATGCAGAGAAATGCAAACCAAAACCACAATGACACACCATTTCCCACCTACCCAGGATGGCTATAAAGCATTAGTGGGACATGGAGAGATTAGAACCCTCATATGTTGCTGGTGGGGATGACAACGGTACACATATTATATGATTCTATAAATCAAACGTCCAGGCAAATCTACAGAGATGAAAAGTAGATTAGTGGTTGCCAGGGGCTGGTGGAGCTGGAGGAGGAAGCGTAGTTGTGGGGAGGGTGATGGCTAAGGGGTGTGGGCTTTCTTTTGGGGTAATGAAAATATTCTAAAGTCAATTGTGGTGACAGTTGCACAACTGTGCATATACTAAAAAGCATTGAGTTGTACACTCTTAAGTGGGTGAATTGTATGGTATGTGAATCATATCTCATTATAGCTGTTTAAAAAAGGAGCACACAAACCCCCAAAACTCTGCTTTCTAAAGGTTTGGGTATCCTTCGCCCTATAAGAATTTGACCAATGTCTGTCCACACTGCTCCACAGACTTGCCATCGCAGGCCATCCCATCAGCTCTCATGGTGCGTGCGTGAGAATGACCACCGGCTTCACTCCCCGTCACGGCACAGAAAGAAGGGAGCCATGAGGTCCCTCTATCCAAGGACTGGCACAGCCATCTCCCCGTTTCCCATGGAAGGCAGCAAGAGCAAAAGAAACCACCGTGTCCAGGCCTGAAGTGAGCCTAGTGTGGGCCGAGCTAGGACCTGGGGTCCCCACCAGGTGCCAGAGCCACATTCCCTCAGGAGGCAGGAGCTGGCAGCCCCTCAGCAAGAAGCTCCCTAGGGAAAAAGTGCCCACCTCCCGCCACTTGCTCCAGCCTCACTCCGTCGCTCCACAGTGCTCCAGAGGAGAGGAAAGATGAGGCAAAGAAAGAAGGGAAGAAAAGAGCATGTGGAGACCAGTTGGAAAATAAAAGGGGGCCAATTCCCTCTTATTAAGCCTGTTATTAGGCTGCGAATCAAATTAAACCACAGGGCTTTCCACTTGCAGAGTGCTATTTTAAGGCTTATTAGACTATATTAGGATTGGCATACATTTCCACTGACATAATATCGGCCTTTAATTGGATTTAAGGGTGAGGACGCTGCATTCAGCTGGAACAGGCCCCTGCTAGGAGAACTTGGTATTCTCCTCACAGCTCTCCCACTTCCCCTGTTGGCGGCCATCCGAGTGGCTGAGCGGGTCCAGTAACCCATTCAGACCTAAAACACAGCTGTTTTCCTCCTCCTCCTCCTCCTTTGATAAAATTCCCAGAGGCCAAAGCAGGTCCCTCTCTCACACGTTTGTGCCCATCCCTGACTGGCAGGCTTCCTGCTCTCGGTAGGTGCTGGAGACGCAGAGCTGGGTGTCTGCCCACAGAGGCTGGGCAGCAGACACTCAACGCTGTGAGCAGAGCACCAGGCAGAGAGACCAGCCTCACCGTTCCCATGCGGACAGCTGAGGACAGAGAAGGCTGACCGGCAAAGGGTGGTGGTGGGGTGTTTCACCAGGTGGTGACGAAGAGAGGGATTTGGGGTCGAAAAGGGTGTGTGCCTTGACTTTTGAATCTCCTCCTGCTCCGTGGCGCCATTTTGACAGGTGGACTCTGGAAAATAACTCCCCATGTCAACCCCTGAACAACCCCCAGGGGCACACAGTAGAGTCTGAACAGGGAAGAGATGTGGGAAGGAGCCCATACACTGGACAGAGAGATGAGCATTTACTGAGCAAGTAGTAGGTACCAGACACTTGGAAGGGAGCTCTACGTGAATCACCCTCTCTGGTCCTCAGCTCACCTCCTGCAGGGGAGACAGACGAGGACACAAGGATAATGGCCAAGTCCAAGACTTCTGGAATCAGACAGACCTGTGTCTGAACCCCAGCTCCACCACACCCTGGCCATGGGACCAACCTTTCTGAGCTGCAGGTTCCTCCTTTGTAAAACAGGGACACCCTTTCCTTCCACTAAGGATTGTTTCCACTAAGCAAAGTGGTAAGTTTAAGGCTTAGGGATATCAGTGCCTTCTCCCCTTTCCTCTGCTCTAATATTTTCAAATCTATCTGCTAATAGGCGTTGTAACAGTAAAAGACCTTACCAATCAAGTACATTTCAAAATAATGTTGGGAAGAGAAATATCTTGGTACAGAGACAAGTATGCATGAAATACCACTTCCCAAAATATTGCTCAAACATGAAAAAGAATCCCAAATTCCTTACGATATTCCACTAATATATGTGAACATTGCCTGCTCCCCCTTGCCAAGATGTTTCTTGGCTTTACTTTGATGTCTTCAATTTCCACACTTGTTTTTAGCTTTTCTGCCAGAGCCATGTGCTTGTTTATTTTTACTACATTTTTATGACGTTTCTGCTATAGCAATGAGTTTTGCATTATTAGTTTTATCAAATAACAGAATGTCTTGTTGGCTGGCTAAGATTTATTGGCCTGCTTTTATGGCTCCCTCCCAGAACACTTTTTGTGATTACTTTCTAAGTTGTTCTTAGATCCATTCTTAAATATGTGCTATGGCTTTATAATCTCATTTGAGGGCTAATTGTTATGGTATAAATTTAGCATCAGTGTGATGCCAACTGCTGTAATCTTATTATTACTTAATCACATGTTTATGTACTTAATTTTAGGCAATAGATGTATGTAAGAAAAGTTGCTTGTAAATCTAATATTTACAAGCGGAATCTCTTTTTATATTCACTAAGGAAGTTTTCCCCTTTAATCCATATTATCACACCCTAAAATATCTGTTTGGCAAGTTCAGCTTATTTTGGCTATTGAGTTTCTTGAAATTGGAGGGAAACTTTATTGCAAAACAGAGAAAAACTGAGGCTTACATGATCTCAGCCTTGTAATTTGCAGTTTTCTCTACTACTCTTTTTGACCCCAATAAGTCTATGAATGATTTGGTTCTATCTTGAGAGGGTGGGAAAGAATGTAACCCCCTTTTATCAACAGGAGAAACTGAGGCAGAGAAACAGGGAGGACCTTACCCAGCCCTGCAGTTAAGTACCAGTTGCCCTGTTCTCAGCAAGGAAGGCCCTCTTAGTCTGGGATTAAGCAAATCAGTTGTGCTTCTTGAGGACCGTGCAACCCTTGAAAGTGTGCATGCTTTTCTCGACAGATTTGTTTCCCTCCTGGGGACTGAGCCCAGAGCCCAGGGATATTTTTTCTCTTCCCCACCTCCAACACATGTCCTCATTGCCCACTGATTCCCAGAGAGTTCCGCTTCAGTAAGAGTGGGGCCCTCGTGGAATGCTCCCCCAAGGGAACATCAGAGGAGCAACTGTCCTGGTGGGTGGGGATTAACAGCATCTGAATCACGACAGCCAGACTCATGCATGCAAGTGATCCTGGGGCACGTCAGTGTGTGTGAGAGTGTGTGCGTGTGCATACTAAGTGTTTAAATCAAGAACAAGCTCAAATTCACAAACTTTTCTTGTACCATTGTGGATTCATGGTATTCACACTTCACCCAGGCAGTTTTTATTTTAAACATCCTGGGGTTTAAAGTTCTTTTAGAGCTGGATTATCTGGAGTAGAAGTGTTTTATGTTCACATTGCTAAGGCCTTCACACTACAGCTCTTCTTTTCCCATCAGGGTCAAAAATATTAAGATGGTGGGGGGTGGTAGGCTAGAGACTTTAAGAAAAATAATGTTGTATCATCTGCATCATCATTATCATCAGCGTTGTTTAGCATTAACATATGTAGGTACTGAAATAGGGACAGACCGTTTAGTGAATGACTGGGTTTGTTTGTTTGTACACATGTGTGGATATCCTAATGTACCCATGCTCTGCAGATGGTTCCAATTAATTGGGCAAGGAAAGCTCTTGGAGAGAGATTCTTTGACTTCAAAAAGGGAGATGTTCTAGCTCCTCCCTCTGCTTAGCAATCAAATAAGTACAGATGTGGCAAAGGGAGAAATTTAGAGAAGTGGTTGTAAGTTCCACGGAGGCCCCATGGGAGTAGCTTGCTGACAGCCCCAGGAAAATGTGAAGAAGTTTCCTGAGTCCCTTTTCAACGCCAATGTAGTATTAGGGTGCATGAGTTTTCAAGTGGCTTTAAAACGTGACTGGTAAAAGATCAGGCAAATGCATACCTCCCTTTACTGGATTTATTTGGGGGACAGCCCAGGAACCAAGCACCCCTTTCTCTGGAGAAATCCTCCATGATGTGAGATCTTGGTGGGAGGCAGGTCCAAGTGCCCCCATTTGGGGAGTGGAAAGAGCCACATCCTCTCCCTTTCCACCATGAGTTGGTCAATGGTGTCTTGCTCCCAAGACTTTGAGTCTGCAGCAGGTGATACTCATAGAAGGGTGGTTAGGAACTGCTCAGGATGACAGTGGTGACTCTCAGTAGGGCAGTGCATCTGCAGACTGCTCCTGCTAAAAGATGGATGTCACACTTTCAGCTGCCAGAGTATTCTGATTCTTGTACTTGGTTCAAGACTGCTTGTCAAGCTACCCATCAGTTCTGGCAGGCCCTGGTATCCTTCTCCATAAATTCCCCTTTTTTTATTAAGATAACCTGAGCCAGTCTCTATTAGTTGCAACCGAAACATCCTAACTGATAAATCCCCAAGACAGCTGACATCAGATCCATTTGCTAAAGGGGCGAGCCCCAAGGACTAGGAGCAAGAAATGCAGCGATGGCAATCCTCACTTCCATAAAACAGCTAGACAAATGTCCCAAGTCCTCAGAAGTTTCTTTCTTTCATTCATTCATTCATTCATTCATTCATTCATTCTATTCAAATTTAATGAGCACTAACTATGTACCTTGTGCTGTTTTAGTAGGTACAAGGGATACGGTAATGAACAGAAGAGAATCCTCTTTATCATGTAGTTTATATCCTGGTGTTGAAGGAGACAAGCAATAACTGATAAGCATATAAATACCTGCTATGCCAAGTGTTTATAAATTCTGTGAAGAAAAATGAACCAGGAAAAGGGGCATGGAGAGTGCCATGTTGGGGAGTGGGTGAGTGGATTAGGATGCTTGAAATGCTGTGGCTTAGTCAGGGTTCTTTGGTAAAGTGACATTGGGACTTAAAGGAAGGGAGGGGGTTAGTTATGTTGATGTGTGGGAGAAAAGGATTCCCAGGAGAGGGAACCAAAGGTACAGAGATTCTGTGGTGGGAGCCTGTTGGACATGTTGAAGAAATAGCAAGGAGGCCAGTGTGGCTAAAGATGATTGATTGTGCAGGGGGAAAAGTACTGGGAGGTAAGCTTGGATGGTGGCAGGCAGCCAGGTGGCAAAGGATGATGAAATCCACTGTTGACAACTCTGGTTTCTACACTGGGTGAGATAGGAAGCCATGGGAGGATTTTGAGCAGAGGAGTGACAAGATCCAATTGGATGCTTTCAAAGACTTCCTCTGGTTGCTGTATTGAGAAGATACTTTGGGGGAGGAGAGAAAGGAAACCAGTTGGGAGGCCATTGCAGCAGCCTGAACAAGAGATAATTGTGGCTTGGGCTAAAGTGATGGCAGTGGAGATGGTGAGAAGTGGCCAGAGCTGCAAATATTTAAAGAAAAATACAGTTTGTTCTAGTAAAAAATTAAATGTGGTTTGAAATAAAGAGAGGAGTCAAGGACATCACCAAAGTTTTGGCTTGAACAAGACAAATGGAATTGCCATTAACTGAATTAAAGAAGACTAGGGTGGAGGACAGAATAGAAATCAAGAGTTTAATGTTGGGCATGGTAAATCTGAGATGCCTGTTAGACTTCCAAGTGGTGTATGTTGAGCAGGCAGATGAGTATATGAGGCTGAGGTTCAAGGAAAAGATGAGGCTGAAGATGTGATTTGGGAAATCATCAAGGTCTAGATCAGGGGTTCTTAACAAGGGGTCCATGAGCCTGAATTGAAATTCAAAAAAACATTATTCTTGTGCAGATGTGTTGGTATGTGTGTGATATGTTTATTCAACAATACACAGTATGGTGTGGACTTAGTAAGGGGTCCGTGGTTTTCACCTGACTGGCAAAGGGGTTCCATGGAACAAAAGTGATTAAGAATCTCTGGTCTAGATGGTATTTGAAGATGAACTAAATGAGGTTCCTTAGGGAATGAGTTGAAGAAAAGAAGAGGAGAAAGGATAAGGAACCCTGGCCTTTTAGCAAAGGGATCTGAGAAGGAGCAGCCAGTGAGGTAAACAGGGAAAGAGGAAGAGACGGAGAAGAGGATCGAGGGAGGGTGGGAGGCAGAAAAGGAGGAAGGGAAGGAGGAAAGTAGGGAGAAAGATAGATTGAGACTCCTTGAGGCCAAGAGAGATACTTGTTTCAAGGATGGAGAGATCATTTTGTGAAGTGCTGCTCATAGGTGGAAGAGGATGAGGACAGAGACTTGACCACAAAACAACAGCAGGCAATTAATTTAGGATTTCAGGGAAGGAGGGAGGAAGGTTTGGGGATAGGAGAAGGGGAGAAATATTTGATGCTGGTCTTGAACATGCTCTAATGGAGTTGGGATGCCCACCTCTCAAAAAAACTGCCTTAGAGAGGGAAACACATTTCCAACAGTGAAAATATTTCAAGCCCGATCTTCTTAGAAGCTCTACCTGACAGGTAGTTGAGCAATGGGGCTTCCATTTTCTTTCCCATCTCTGCCTCCCAATGTTTTCCTACCCGCACTCAGGTGTGAAAGCTGGAAGCTCAGACGCGGCTGTTTGTGTAAATGGTGGAGTTGGGTTTATAGCAATTTAATCAGCAGCATTAATAATGTCACCTACGCTTAATGATACCAATTATAACCACGGTAAACATTGCTGTGCATTTTATAAACAGTGATATTAAAGATGAACTTCCTGCATTCGGTCAAGGCTGTTTTTAAAAAACAAAAGTGTAAGGGCTCGTGTTTTGAATAGTCCCATCTTCTCCTACTCTGACTACAGAGTACCACGTCACCCTTAGAGGGGAGCAGCCCGGTTCTTCTCTTTGCCACGCAGAGCTGTTTCAGTTGGTCCCCGAGGACAGACCGAAGTCCACCTACTTTCAATCAGCACAACAGAAGTAAGACCAAGAAAGGGTATCACAGGGAAGCGGCTGTGGCTCAATCAGTAGGGCTCCCGTTTACCATATGGGAGGCCCCGGGTTTGATTCCCGGGGCCTCCTGGTGAAGGCAAGTCCGCCCGCGCGGCGTGGTGAGCTGACCCAGCAGGACGACCCAACACAGAAAAAACGCATAGCGGGTGGACATGGTGAGCACAAGCAGCAATAAATAAATAAAATCTTTAAAAAAAAAAAAAGAAAGGGTATCACAGAAGTAACGGCGCAGGGAACAAGGGATGCTGCCCAATCATTATTCCAACCCAGATAATATCGGTTCCGTGCTCTAAGCAAGTTTTGAGAAGTCCCAAAGAAAGCAAAGGGGATTTTTGAAGGTTAGACAGAGAGCCTATAAAGAATCTAACCAAAGCAAAAGATCAGAGCCAGGATTTAGCCCTATTTTTCTCTTTCTGGGACTCTCGCAGGAATGATGGTAACCAGCCTTTCTTCTCTGAGGAAGGGACATGTGCTAAGGGGGCAAAAATGCTTGTGAGGGATTCATCCTAGAGGACGAGGAAGCTGGGGATGTAGAAGAGGATTCTTTAGAGACGCTGTGGAACCACCTGTTTCCAAAGGGCTTTGACATGATAGGCAACATGACTGTTTATGAGAGGCGTGAGCCCTGGCAGCAGGTGAGGAATGGTCATCAACCAGAGGCCCCTTGCAGGTACAGGAAACTGAGAATTTACTCGTGTCCAGGCACACCTCCATTTACAGAGCAGTACCTCCTGGTCTTTCCCACATCCTGGAAGGCCTAGGAAATGATTGTCTGTGCAGAACATTCTAGGGTAAACTGGCCCACACCTGCTCACCTAAGACACTGCATGCCAGTGACCCATCCACATACACTGAGTGCAAAGCTCTCCACACTACATTCCCCCCGTCCTCCCTCTTCACATCCTTCTCACTTTCCCTATTCTCCCTCGGTAAAAGGCTTCTTCCACCTTCTTTTGTTGGCGAGCAGTAGCCGACTTAGGGAAAGCTGCTCTCCTCTAGGATCTTAGGCCACCAGGCTGCACAGCTCTCAGGGACACCATTCTTATCTTCTTTGTAAATGATGCCCCCTGGAGTTGTGCAATAGGTTGGCCCTGAATCCATGTCCAGTTTGGAATCTTAAGAAAGTACCAGTCCTTTCGGGAGTTGTCTCTCCACCCAAGTTGCCATGAAGATGTGATCAGCTAGAGCCTCACACTTACCATCTCAGGCTTGCGGGGGACTCAGGACTTTTCCCAAGAAGAATTAAGGGCTTTATATCTCCCTCCTTATTCAATTCATGGAAAGCAGCCTTCTTTTTGCCTTCAACACAAACCTTCTTTTAAGCCCAACATCCCTGATGACAGCAAACTCTTCAGGGGGAGTTTACTGCAGTGTTTGGAAATTGCATTGTGTGTTTTTATAGATTTGTGCATACACCCAGTGGTCTTAGAACTCTGCAGGCAACTCTTATAAATAAATAACGGCTCTGGGCTGAGCCTGAGTTAAAGCAAAGGATTTTGTTCGGTCCAAGTCAGAGAAAGGAATTAGAGGGGAATCTACACCAGAAAGCAGGAGATTGCTGGACATAGAGCGCTTCATTTAGAGGTAAGGACAACAATATATATTTTTTTCCCAGACAGCGTGTCTCAATGGAGATGAGGATTTGTGAACAAGATTCAAATTCCACTGTCACCACTAACTTGATTTTTAGATTCCAAAACAGAGTCTTTCTGTGGAGGCATATCTATGTGGCATCAACCATCTGGAAGGGAATTTAGAAGTTTATATAATTATTGAGATATTTTGAAATATCTGAAGCATTTTTTCCACTTCCAATTTAGTCCAGATGTTTGTCATTTGTAGCCAGTGTCTGCAAATCAGGTTTCTCATCCCCAAACCAGGAGGATTTAAAGCTCAGTTGTCTCAAAAGAATGTCCTTTATATTAACAATTGATCATGATACAATGTACCCATACTCTTCATGGAAAACAAAATTTTAAGAAAATATACTGTCAGTATAACTAGATAGAAGCAGGATCTCTAAATCTAGTCGTAATAGGTCAACTAATTTGGAGGAGCATGTTGGTGGAGAGAAATCTGAGTGAGGAAATGTTTGTTCCATTAAATTCTCTGGAAGTTATTAGCCATACAGGATCTTGGGTATGGTGATTTCAGAGGTTCCAGACCATTACTTACTCACATTTAATTCCTTAACGCATGCATTCATTTGACAAATATTAATTCAATGCCTATATATGACAGGCATTAGGGATAAAGGGGTGAAAACCAACTGTACAGGGACCCCACCAGACACAAAACAAATACTTTTACAAAAAAAGATTTAATTACAATTCTAGCAAGTTTTCTAAAGGAAAGGTAAAGGGAGCTATGATAATAGGTATCAGTGGGCATATTCCCATTGGCATGGCTCAGATAGGCTTCCTCCAGGACAAAGGAGGTAAACTGAGCCTCAAAGGGAAAAGAGCAGGATGGGCAGCTGAAGGGCCCAATAAGGCAGGGCCTGGATAAGTCAGGGTTTTAGAGGCCACATAAGGGCCTTTTGATTTTTTATCAGGAATGCAGTGAGAATCCTCCGAAGGGCGTAGTGTAGTGTAGAGGAAAAAATACCAGACTCAAAAGATTTGGGCTCAAGACTTAGCTTAACTACGTGGCCCTGAGAAAGCTATTGGACACTGCCCCCCAAAGTCTCATGTTTTCTTGTCTGTGAAAGGGTATATTAGCCAAAAGGGTACTGATGCAAAATACCAGAAGTCTGTTGGCTTTTATAAAGGGTATTTATTTGGAGTAGAAGCCCACAGTTACCAGGCCATAAAGCATAAGTTACTTCCCTCACCAAAGTATATGGCCATGTGTTGGAGCAAGATGGCTGCCAACGTCTGCCAAGAGTTCAGGCTTCCTGGGTTCTTCTCTTCCCAGGGCTTGCGTGTCTCCAGGCTCAGCTCTTCTGCTAGCTCCACAAGATCAGCTGTACACTATGAGGCTCTCTAGGCTTTGCCTCGCTCCACAAGGCCAGCTATAGACTATCAGGCGAATGGCTCTTGTCTCCCTGGGGCTTCTGCTGTGTCTAAAAGCTATCTCTATTCCTCTATGTTCTCCTGTGTGTTCACTTCCCGGGCTCCAGCTCAAAACTCAGCATCAGAACCCAACTCTGTCCTTTGTTATGGCTTTTATCTGTGAGTCCCCACCCACCAAGGGGCAGGGACTCAACACCCTACTGATGTGGCCCAATCGAAGCCCTAATCATAATTTAATCAGGCCCAGGTACAGACCAGTTTACAAACATAATCCAATACCTATTTTTGGAATTCATAAATAATGCCAAACAGCTATAAAGGGTAAGACAAATAGACTCAAATTTAGAGCTGAAAGCCACCTTAGGCTTTTTTCAGAAGAAAAAAAAAAAAAAAACAAGACTTTTAATACCTATTCTGTCTGCTTCATTTGGTGGTGGTGGTGATCAAAAGAAATAATACATGTAAATACGTTTTGTAAAATAAATGCTAATAAATACCTAAAATATTATTTTTATTATTTCTAGATAGTAAGAAGCCTGCAGAAATATATGTGTGTGTGTTTGTTCTGTGTATCTATATCTGCAGCTGTATGTCATGATCTATGTTCAGAGAGAAAGGAGGGACTTTGGAGACTGGCTGCAGTTCTATGGCATTATTTACAAGGTGGGGGGCAGTCCTGAAAAATACCTTATCCCCTTGGGAACTGTGACCTAATCAAGATGTAAAATTGCCCACCTTATCTAAATGAAAGCATCATTTGAGAAACAGTAATGGGCCTCAGTGTGGCTTCAATTGCTATATAGTTCTCATTTACTATTGAGTTCTCATTTGCCATGGAGTTCAGCTGCTGAAGGGTAATTATAATGTTTAACAAACATATTCCCCTTAGGGACCTGATGTTAAAGATGCAACATCCTTTTTCTCATCCTACACAGCTCTCAGGACCATTGCAGCATACCCTAAAGCAGGGGAACTTTTTCCTCCTAAGCTCACCTCTCTGCCAGGCTAGACTGCCAAGCCAGTCTCTAGAACCATGACCCCCTGCAGCAGGAGACAGTGGAGGCCAGGGCTTGCAGGTGGGCCTGCCCCTCATCCATACACAGCCATGAGAGTGCTTGCTTCCCTTGGGCCTTCTTAATGAACTCCAAGAAAGCTGGGGAGAAGATGCTCCACCAATTATTTATGCCATGGAGGTCCCAGGCATCACTCCTTCCTCACAGCACCAAGATAGGAGGATGGGAGCAAAGGTGGTACTCCTGCAAATATGGGCCAAGGATATTCACTTGCTCCACTGGAGTATAGGGCTACAAAAAAAAATAGGGTCCTGACTTTTCCTTTCTTTAGCAGGCAGATTGGGTTCTCATGTCAGGCCTAGGGATGGCTTTCAGAGCTGAATGATGCTTTAGCTTACCCTGAAGTAGAATTAGAGTGGACAGTCTGGACAACTCTCTAGAATTGTTGTAGAGTGTCTAATGACTCCGTCCGCAACAGAACTTGGAGAGGGAGACAGCGTGCGCTACTCTTCATGGTGGGCTGATTTGAGCACGCACAGTCCTGGACACCCGCCCTTGTTCTCTCCCCAGCCCTCCCTCACCCCCCAGCCAGTCTGCTGAAAGCATACAGCTTGAGGATAGGGGCCATGTCTGCTGAACTCACCTTTTACCCCTGGGAGTCAGCCCCCTTCCTAGCCCTACCCAGGTGCTTATTACAGGGTCACAGTAAGAATGCTGAATGGAGCACAGAGGTGAGGAGGATGTATTGCCCTACCACAAGCCGCTGACAGTCTGTTGCAAGATGCCTACCTTATTTATACATAGTTCTCAATGCCAGTTCTTTTCCCCAAGGACTTGGCTATAATGAGCCCACTGGGGAGGTGGGGATTGCTGCTACATTCTAGAAGCGAACTCAATAGGGTGCCTTCCAAGGAAAATGGAGAAAAGCGAGGGAGAGAAGTGTCCTTGGTGAGCACAAGACAGAGATGGCAACCGTGGTGGCTGTCCCCATGCCGCCATCAGTCCAGCCACAGAAGGCAACATCTCCAAACCCTGGCAGCCCCAGATGCCTAGGTGAGCACTCACTGCCTTGAGGACAGAAACCACCTGGGCTGCCACTGTAGGTACCTCCAGAGCCCATAGAAAATGATTGGTTGATTGATTTGTTTATTGACCCTTATATTTATTTTGTCCAGAGTGATGGATGGATTTAGTAACAAGGGTAGGAGAGAAGGGATGGCTGATTTGGGGAATGATCTGTTAGCTGCAGCATGGCTGAGGTGGCATCCCGTTCTTAGGTCAGAAAATAAAATTTCTCTCCAGGCCTCACTTGATCCTTTATTGTGAGAATATTTTTTCCAACCCACATAAATAAAAAATCAATAATAAAAACGTGGAGAGCAGAGAGGAAGGAATAAGGGTTAGGGTAGGAAGAGTGAATGAGGCAAGGAACTTGTTTAACCGAATCACTTCTGTGCCTCCTTGAACACTTTGATTAAAGCCATGGGACCTAAATCAAAGCCACAGAAAGGAAAAATAAAAAGATGTCTGAGAACAATTTCATTTGCTGGAATTTTCCCTCCTGTATTCTATTATGGAAGGGGGGTGGTAATGAAAAAAAAAAGAGAGAGTTTTATTTGGTCTTCCTTTGATCTTTCAAAGAAAAGAAGAACATTAAAAAAGAAAAAGAAGAAGAGAAATTGACACTAATTTTGCTCCTTTCTTTTCTTTACTTGCATCAATAACCCATCTGGATGTGAAGTAAGGTATGAGAAAAGCCATTGAGCCCAGCCCTCCCACAAATAAAAAACAGGAAGAAAGTTACAAGAGGGGATTTATAAGGCCACGGGGCCACCAAGGGCCATCCGTCAATCAAGTGCAGGACAACTCAGGGGCCTTGTAGTGTCATCAAGTCAAACCAAGGTGATCCAGAGGCCTACAGTCGCCTCCTGGAAAGGATTTTCTGCAGAGTCACCTGCAGGGAGGTGGAGCATCTATGAAGTAAGGCTACTACACATGCCTCAAAGAGGTGGTCTGGGGTGGCAATATTCAAACAAGACAAGGCTGCAAGCAGTCAACTCATTTCTGGATTGGGAATCTATGTAACTGGCCCCATTGTGCTCCAAAGAGGGTCACGCCTTTTCCACACCAATCTCATTCATCTTTCAAATTTCTCAAGACAGTGATAAAGCAGGGGGCACTGGACTAAGAAACAGACTCAAGTCCCAAAAATACAGAGGTGGGAAATGAGCTGCAAATTCCATGCCGACTCTTATTGATAGTGACATGCTTGGAGTGCTGTGTTAAGAATGTTTCTGAGGTCAAGTTTGGATTTAGTCAGAGAAAGTGCCATGACCAATGACTAATGTCTTCCAGGGGGCAGAAGAAAGCCTGGGTACCAATACCATCTACACGTCATCCCTGGTACACCGAAAAGAGCAAAAGACCATGAATCATGACCTTAGGAAAGACACATAAACCTTTCTGAGTCACAGGTGCCCTATCATTCAAAATAATAATGACAGGAAAATTGATATATGTTCATGGCTTTGGAAATTTATAAGGCATGTTCACATATACTATCTCTACTATCTCTTTTTATTTCAATTAGTATTACCTGTCTGGGATGATTCATGGAGAAGCTGAAGGAACACAAAGAGATGAAGGGGGTGAACTTTGAAGAAATGCGAGTTGCAAGTCAGTCAGCTATGGCCTGGGCCTGGCCAGAAGCAGATAGAAAATTCCTGCCCCTTGCTAATGCCCAGGCTGCAGCTGCCAGGCCATCTTGCTCCAGAAGAGTGCCAGGAAGGGGGGGGCAGCCACTTGGACCCCTCCACTCTGCCACAGCCTGATGCACGGGGAGCATGTGGTCCCTGGGCTGGGACCAGTGCTCTAGAGGAAAAGAACATTCCCACTCACAGGCTGCAATGTTCCCCTTGGTGGGGGATCACTCAGAGGCTGCCCCTGGAATGCAGGCCCATCCGTGGGATGGCTGAGGGGGAGGGAAAGATGGGGAAGGATGGGCAGCTGTGGCGGGAGGAAGCCATTAGCATTTTGGTTGTGACATCTTTATGTTCAGACCTTGTCATATGGAGCAAATAAGAGGATATTATGATAGAGACTCAACTTTTAAGTAAGGGGTTAGAAAGAAAGAAAGAAATCCACTGCCTTTCTTTGTTCTAGGAAGGCCTGGCAGGTGGTGTGATCAGAACTAGCCGGCCAGAGCACAAAGCTTCAAAGCCCTTGTCCTCCTGCAGTGGGGCAGTGGTTTCATGTCAGCTCGTGGTCGTTAAGAGGCATAGCTGCCGGGACAATCCTGTCCCAGGTGCCACTGACGTCAAGGAATGGCATATAGCTTGGCAGGCTCTTTATTTGTCCATAAAGTTGTCTAGCAGTCACCGAACTTAAAAGGGCCTGCTGAGGGGAACAGATGTAGCTCAGTGGTTGAGCGCCCACTCCTCATGTATGAGGTCCTAGGTTCAATCCCCAGTACCTCCTAAAAAGGGGGGGGGGGCTTGCTGAGGGCCACTTAGTCCACCCTCCTGCCTAGAGGGGATGCCAGTGAAACCATCCCAAACTAGCAGGAATTCCTCTAATAACAGAAAATTCCCAATTCTGTGGCCTTGCTCTGGAGATATGAGGAATGTTAGTTTATTTTCCTCACCAGTTTCATAGAAGCCCTGTGCTGGCACTTGCTAGTTTGTGAATGTAGGGAAATTGCTACAATTACTACATTGCTTAATCCCCATATCCTTCACCTGTAAACTGGAGATGACAAGACTTCCTGCCTCATCTCATTTAGTGACCTAAGGCTCCTGGCATGCACGAGCATCATGTAAGCTTTTATGGGTACGGCGCGTCCCAGTGGAGGGGGTCCTCCCTGGGAAAGACGGTGCCAAAGCTGCCAGATCTGTCTCTTTGATGGACAGCCACTGGCATAGATGCTTTTTCTACCAGTGCTCCCAAGAGCTACATTTGGGCATTTCCAGGATGGCCGTGGCTTTTTGTCAAATTTGAAGACCTAGGAATCAAACCAGAAGGCTCATTTCATTGAAGTCTATGTCTGGTTCATTTAACTGCTCCATCAATAAGCTGAGAGTGCTTAGTAGCGAGTTAATAAAAACGCTAGTTAATAATGACCCCTTGAGTCTATGGGAAAGGCCTCCCCCTGCAGTGCTTCCATGCATTGCTCCCCTTCTCTTCCCAGTGGCATCGAGGCTCTGAGGGTGAGGGCTGAAATGAAAGTCAGAAAACTGCACTCTAGGCCCACATCCGTCCTGAGGACACCACGGCCCGAGTTTTAGTTTTCTCGTCTCTAAAATGAAGGGCCGCACAGATCCATTTCTAGAATGCCTTGTCATTCAAGGGATCCATGAGTCTGGGATGCTGGCTAGTGTATTGGAAAATCAAGAAAGGAAAGGCAGAGGGTGAAGGTGGGGCCCAAATCTGGAACTCCTGATAGCCAGGCCACAGAGGAGGAGATTCAGAGAGTGCAGACATCAGCAGGAAATGTTTCCCATGCCAAGTCCTATTAGGTAGAAAACTGTATCCCTAAGGAAATAGCTGAAACTCAATTCCTTTGAGAACATGGAGGAATGAGCTAGAAAAGCACATTACAGGGAGAAAATTTGGGTGGCTCTGCTGCCTCTCCTTTGCTATCGCTCCCCACAGGAGGTGGGACTCCTGCAGCCTTGCAGTCCCCTGGGTGACTGCCTAGCTTTCAGGGAGTCCGGGACTCCCACAGAGAAACAGCAAGACTAGTTGGAAGACCTGAAACTGTCTCAAATAGTCCTCTTGGGTTACAGGGACCTCCAAACTGAGAGAAATTGGAAGAAATCTGTCATCCAGGAATGAACCTGGAGGTGATGGCAAGTCTGACCCTTTACGCACACTCAGTATGCTCTAGAAGAGACACTTTGTATCTCTAGAAGATGTTGTTCAGAATCTGGAGAAAGACTACTCTATTCCTTTCTTACTTCCAGGGCCAAGGAGGCCTGTCTTCCTACCTTAAAAAGGAGAGAGAGAATTAAATAAGTAGTTTCTCTGTCTCCAACCAATCTCAAAGGTAGGGACTCTCCAGGTAATCAAGAAAGTCACCATTTGAGAAGGAGATGGCGTGGTTGGCGCAAGGGATTACAGCACAGGACCATTTATAATTCACCTTGGAACACACTATCTGGAAAAATAATAGAGACCTACTGGTGGAAGAAGGTGGTGAGAACTTTAAATATAGCTAAGAAAGAGATTTCTACAATTACCTAGAAAGAACCCCCTGTTAAATATGACACATTACATGTGGACATAGAAAAACCAGATGTTGCGATTCAGTTACAAGGTTGGCTATTTTAGAGAATGGAAATGTAATGTTGGGGTGGCAGTGGGTCTAGGCTGTAGGAGCCACACAGACCCCCTTGCCTGGGACCAGAGATAGCTAAGGAAGGTGGGCTGGTGGCTGCCACCGACAGAACCAAAGAGGTATTTCAGAAGGACCTCCTACTACTGACCACTTCAGGTGTGACCATGAGGGTGGAACTATTCCATGCTCAAGAAGAAGATACTCAATGTTGGTATCAAAACAGTTGGGAAGGAGCCTGGAGCCTGGGAGAAGAAAGGATGAAGGATGGGATGGTGAGGGTGGGGCCTGCAAGGGGTAGAAGGAGAGGAAAGAAGAGAATGAATGGGAAGATAGAGAAATGGGGAAAGATAATGAACAAAACACAACAAAACAATTATTAGTCCCCACCTGTTGGGAACATTAGACATGAATGGTGCAGGTAAAGGACCTGTCTGGCCGAGACAGATGATCCCATAGTGAGGCTGAGTGCCTGTGAAGAATGTCCATGGAGACCCATGGAGAGAGGGAAGGAAGGAGCGGCAAAGGGCACCAGCAAGGGTTGAACACCTGCTAGGGAGCAGGCCCTTTAACTGGATCGACTTGAATTGTGTCCTCACAACAGACCTGCAGTGTAGGTGTTTGTTAGAGAAGAAGGCTGAGACCAGGAAGACTGCACAGGAAGACCCCATGGCCTGTGAGCAGTAGAAGTACAATTCTAAGCCAGGTCTGCAGGCCAGAGCCCACCCTATGTCTCCTGTGATGCTTTCCCCCTTATCGCTCCAGGCCTAAGGAACAGCAGAGATCATAAAAGGGGTTTTGCAAGGCATTTTCTGTGATAACAGGGAAAACACACCCACACACAATAAGGGGGGTGGGCAAGTGAGAAAGAGGTCTTTGAGATGGGCCATAGAGCAGGCTGCTGGTTGAGGACCAAGGAAATGAAAATGGAATCGAACAGCAGCATTTTTGACAACTCTAGTCTAGTCATTTAAGTTAACATGCAAAAAAAAAAACACTTGATCGACTATTAAAGTATGAGAGAAAAGAGAAGCAGTGAGAACATGCAATGCCGGGAGGAAAGAAAGGCAGGGAAGGAGGAAGGAGAGAAGCGGCTGCTTCCACACCTGCCCTCACACCCCTGTCCCTCCTCCCACTTTCAGCAGCTCCAGGGGCCTGCAGGTGATCCCAAGTCCTGATGGTGGGCTCCCCCTCAGCCCTGAGGCCAGAGGAGAGGCTGGGCCTGCTCTCTCTCTCATCGCCTCTGAACGGCAGCCACCAATGCGCAGAGGGGTCCAGGGCTGGCTCTCAGCTACTGCCCTGTCATGTGGCCTCAGAGCACCTGCTGCCCAGGTGTGGCTTGTCCTGCCACACTCAAGGACTCCTGACTGTGCCCTGGGCATGGTGCCCACATCAGTCAACAGCTGCAGCCAAGGCCTGGGCTGGGGGGAATCGACACACGTCGGCTGGGGAGCTGGGCGCAGCTCTGAAGGAATGCAACCAAGCTCTCCCCAGAGCTCAGAGGCCAGAATGAAATTTGCAGTCTCCAGGAGCCATGTGGTGACACTGGGTTTCAAGCACTGACCTTGGGGACTCATAACCCATCTTCAGCCCGTATTTGCATTCACCTCACAGACCACTCCGATAATGTTTGCAGCTCTCGGCACTACCTGGGGGTGCTTTCCCCACAGTCCTATTTTCCATCCCCCTTGCCCTAATTCAAATCACTCCATGTCTCCCCCCCACTGCCTCCAGCTCCTTGTTGGGTTTACCTGCTTGGATCTGCCTGGCCTGATCAGTCCGGATGCTTGGCACCCAGAGTCTCAGCAGCCCTTTAAAATGAGATGAGAGTTTCTCCAGCGCCTCTGCCATTCCACCAAGACAGCTCCTTTCAACTTCTGTCTTCCCCTCAGGCAAAATCAGCAGCAAAGACAGCACTAAGCTGAGAGGCCTCAGCCCCTCCTTTGATTCTCAGGCCCCAAGAGCCACCCTGGCGCCGACAACCAGCTAAGACGCATCGCCAGGCCCCTTGCTAACATCATAAGCATTTTCCCCCTTCTCAGCAAAACTGACAGGACTTGGCTTCCCACATAGGAGGTGAGCAGAGAACAGAAGGAGCACAGGTCGATGGCTCCTGATTCTCCGCCGCCACCACGGAAGCCTTCCAGGGGGCGCCAGCTAATGAATCCGCTGACGCCACTAATGGGAGAGGCCAGAGGACAGCGCAGAGAGGATGGAGGCGCCCTGGGTGGGGGTGATGTACGCCAAAAAGATAGCGTGCCTACAATTGGTGTGGACAGAACAAAAAGCATCCTGCCCTAGCATCAGCCAGAGAGCGGGCGTGTCATGTCTGCCCTGGAACCATTGCTTTGAACAACCAGCTCATCAAAGAAATGGATTTTTTATAGACTCTCTGGAGAGGAATGATTTTGATACCTAATCTGTCCGTCATGGCCTCCTGGGAAGTACATACAAAAACGGGGTATGCAGCATGGCCCAGTAACAGTTTCAGGCTTGGCTCTGTTTCAGGGGATAACAGCATTTAATGCTGAAGAAGCAAGAGTCAACTTGGGCATCCTTCCTTAGTTTGGGAATTAAAGTGCAGGAAATCTAGGGACCTTCTTCACAAAGTGCTGTTGGGGTGGGTGGATTCAGAGAGACTGCACATCACTATTTTATCACAGGCCCTGCCCTGGCATGAGACTTGAGAGGAGCAGGAGGTACCAGCTGGGGGTGGGGGGTGGGGATTTGCTGGAGAACCCACTCTGACCTCCAAAGCTAGAGTCTCCGTGGTTTCTTTGCTTGGACCTGGCTTCTCAAATGCTGGAAGACCTCCATCCCAGTGCCTTCTGGGATGCTGCCCTGGCCTTATTTAGAATTTTTAACCCTTGCAAATAGCTTTTTTTTTTTTTTTTTTAAGATTTATTTATTTACTTTCATCCATTTTACCGGCTCCCTCCCCTCATTTTTGCTGTTTTTGTGTCCATTCGCTGGGCAATTCTCTGAGTCTGTTTCCTCTCTTCTCATCCCTCTCCTCTTGTCTTCACCGGGATTTGATCCTCGGGACCTCTGATGTGGAAGAGAGGCGTCCTACTGCCTGCGCCACCTTAGTTCCTGGTGTTTTGGCGCACCTTGTCTTGGCTCTCCCTTCTGTCAATCTCCTGTTACATCATTATCTTGCTACGTGGCTCAGCGGGGCCTGGCGGCGCACCTGCTTGCGGGGCGTGGGGGGCTCACCCACACACGGGGCCTGACAGCGCACCCACACACAGGGCTTGGCGGCCCGCACGCCTTCTATAGGTCCCAGGATCGAACCCAGGTCCCTCCACACAGGAGAGAGATGCCCAACCATTTGAGCCACATCCGTCCCCCTGCTGTATCTCTTAAGTTTGACCAACGATACCGAGAGTTATAGGCATTTCCCATACAGAATGGTCATATAATAAATCAGGCTTAGTTTATCACCAGCATTCTAAAAACCAGACCTAGGGAAAAAAAACTAGGTCTGAGGACACATGCATGGTTTCTAATATAGCGAATGTTTAGCCTACCCTGATTATCACAAAATCAGGACAGCAAGAATATTCACGCGCGAATCACCTTTTGAAAAGCATCCGATTGTTTTAAAAAATCTACATTTAGTTAATAAAACTTGCTTTACTTTGCCTATATTTAGAGTGCCAACCCTCTTAGCCTTTGTGCGTGTTTTGCCTACTTCTATTCCTCTCATATTACTAATATAAGAGAACATGAATAAATGTCTGCATGCAGCAAACTCACTCAATGGAATAGTGAGCAGATTTCTTTTCCTGGCACTGTTGACTCATTCTTATTGCCTTTGTTCCCTGCCCTAGTGCTAGTCTCTAGCTGATAGCTATGACTGAGCTCAGTGGTCCCCTGCCTTCAGGGGAATGATGTGTCCCAGGAGTTAATGACCCATCTTTGTCATCAGGGGCCCCAGTGAAGATGCACTCTGCCCATGCTGGCGAGTGCAAGCTGGTGGCTGGCTGGAAGGGGTCCTGGATGAGTGTGGCTACCCGGGGATGGCCAACTGGTGGGCAGGGGCAGATACGGGAAGGTTGCAGCTGAGGGGTTAGGGTTGGGTAGGGGTAAGATTAGACTGCACATGAATGTGCCACTGGAGTTGGAGGTGAGTTGGCAGGTTAGGATAGAGAGGGCCTTGAGGAAGATAAAGGAACAGGGGGAAATATGAAAACAATGAGCAGGATTTCAAGTTCCTTGGCTCCATGTTATGCCATAGTAGGCACAAAGATGAGAGTAGGAAGGAATGCAAGGAAGACGAGGGAAGGAAAGCATACAGAAAATTAAGACAAGGGCCATTTGTGTGGGTGAGCAAGAAGGTAACTGAAAACTGCCCAGGAACACTTCAGGGATGGCCCCAGGACCCTTGAGGAGGAATGGCTCTACCATCTCCAGCTCCCCGTGCCCTGACCTGTAGGGCCTTAAAATTCTCCCTATAGGTCCTTAACCTGGAATCACATCCTCTGAAAGCGCCTCTCCGAAGGCCTCGGTCCCTTTCAGATGTGAGAGCACATGTCCAGCCACAGTTCAGTAAATGAAACACATTAGGAGGGAAAATTTGTCCTCTGAGGATTTCATAAAACCAAGGCATTAAGAGGCCTGATGGATCAAAACCAAAATCATAGTGAACCTGGAAGTGAGAAGACCAGAAAAGGGAGCCAGAGACTGGGATGGGAGTGAAGTTCTGATACATCTACAACATGGATAAACCTTGACAATTTCATGTTTTTGAGTGAGATAAGCCAGACACAAAAGGACAAATATTGTATGATCTTGTTGATATGATATAATTAGAATAAGCAAACTCAGAGTCAGAAACTAGAATACAGGTTACCAGGGGATGGGGTGGGAGTAGGGAATCGGGAGTTAGTGTTTAAATGTACAGAGTTTCTATTTGAGATGATAGAAAAGTTTTAGTAATGGACAGCAGCGACGGTAGCACAGCATTGTCAATGTAAGTAGCAGCATGGAATTATATATTTGAATGTGGTTAAATGGGGGAAATTTTAGGTTGTCTATAGATTACTAGAATAAAATAAAATTTAAAAAATCCATGGACCTGTACAACACAAATAGTGAACCCTAAGTTAAAACCATTGACTACAGTTAATAGTACAATTATAAAAATGTGATTTCATCAATTGTAACAAATGGATCACACCAATGCAAGGTGTTAATAATAAGATGGAATGTGGGAATCCTATATTTTATGTACAATGGTTCTATAAAAACACAACTTCTCTCTAAAAAGAAAAAACTACTGTGGCAAGGTTTTCACAGCAGTCCTTGAGATGGAGGAATCTAAGAAGATTTAGGGAAGGCACCAGGGACAGTAACTCCATTATATCTCAGTCCCTGGTTAGGCCCTCTCTGATTTGTCACAACCCCCCACCCCAACCTGCCACAAACCAAGCCTAGGGTACACCCAGCCAGAGTGCTTTTGTTCTTGTCAACAGACTTCAGACCCCTGGGAAACTTGGTTGGGGAAGTGAGAAGTTAAACACAGTCTGAAAGCCTTCTAAAGTGCATTCTAAAGCCAAAAAGACACGATCTTTTGATTATCTGTGCCCCTATTCTGTTTAATTATTGTTGAGCATTGCCTCTAGATTGACACCCATATTAGTTTTGCCCCAGCCTGGCTCTTACCTCTCATTAGTCAACTCATGATCTATGGGTCCCACTGGCCTCACTCATACTCATGGTGATCGAGTGTGACAGGCCCACGTGAATGCCTTAGAAGAGAGTTAAATGCTCGTGGCGGGCCATGTGGCAGGCACCATCTTGGATGCTGTGGGTTTGGGTTCTGAGCAAAGGGGTAGTCCCTGTCAGCGAAGACCTCATATTTTCTAATCCAAAAGAAGCAGAAAGGAATGGTTAAAGCAAAGTCAGAGATGATAACCTTGAGCAGTTCTGCAGTTTGGATTTTCACATTTCCCTAGAACAAACCACATAGCATTCAATACCATCACACCAATCACAGCTGGTGTGGTCTTTGAGCTATTATCTCAAGCACTTTCTTCATCATTGATTCTTCCTAACCCAATTTTCAAAAATCTCTTGAATGCTGAGCAGCAGCTCCTTTTCCTTTAGGACTTCTGGGTGGTTGTTTTCTGCAGGAGGTAAGACAGATGGAAGGCAGATACTGCCTCTGAAAAGCATCAGCTCAGCTACTCGACTCCACCCTTCAGACAGCAGCAGAACCTCCTAAGCCAACTCATGTATCCTCTCCATCTCTAAATACTGCCCAGGTCAGGAGATGTTACTTGCCATTTTATTTATCTCACAGAATGGAAGGTTCCTGCTGGGAACCAGCAAGATGTAGTTGGGAAGGTGAAGGATTTTAGAATCAAACTAATAAAGGTTCAAATCCCTAGAGCCTAGAATAGTGCCAGACACATGGTTGGCTCTTGATAAATATCTGATAGAGGAAATTCTAGCTTTGCCACTCACCAATATATTATTTTGTGAAACTTCTTGAAGCCTCAACATTCTCACTTATAAATTGGGATAATAGATAACTTCCAGGACAGTTGGGAGGCTTAAAGAACATAATCCATGTCTCTGCTCAGCAGAGGGTTTGGCATGGAGAGCAGGGAAGGGTTATGGAAACTGGCATTTCTTAAGTGTCTACTAGCAAAACCATCTGGTACATGATACAAAATACTAAAATGCAATGCCAGTTATGTAACACTAAACATTTATTGAGTACTTACTATATGCCAGGCACTTTTCTAAGTGCCTAACATCCATTATCACTTTTAATCTTCAAAACACTATGTCGGGAGGCGGCTGTGGCTCAATCAGTGGGGCTCCCGCTTGCCATGTGGGGGGCCCTGAGTTCGGTTCCTGGGGCCTCCTGGTGGGGGCGGGCCTGCCCGCACGGCGTGGTTGGCTGACCCGGCGAGCACGGGCAGCAGGGGGGGGGGATTGATGAATAAATAAATGAAATCTTAAAAAAAAAAAACAAAAAACAAACAAACAAACAAAAAACCCACTATGTGCTAGGTAAATATTATTCCCATTTTGATCATATGGGCAATGATTCCAAGTTTTGAAAGTGGCAAGGGCATGATGTGGCCAAACGGTAGTAGTAATGGCCAAAGCAGCAGCAGCAGCCGCCATCAGAGCAGGTGGGGCCAGTCCACCTGTGAGTCTCTGGATGAACTTCATGGCTGAGCTTATCCCCAGCCCCAGCCACCTGTGCCTCTAGTAAACCCTAGCTGTCTCCTGAAGACTCAGTCATTGGCAAACCCCAGTCTTGTCATATTTTCCCCAAGGTCTGCAGAAGAAGTCAAGAAAAAAGGAAGGAAAGGCAGAGCCTGCCAGGCTTCAGTTTCTCACACAGTAGGATTCTCCAGTGAGGCCAGACCACAGTAGTTCTAGATGTTTCTAGAGCAACTTGGTGAGAACATGGCGGCAGCCAGAGAGGGGAGACTGGCATGCTTGGGTCATTGGCACCACCTATAGTAAGACAAACGACATATACACACACACTCACACACACACACACACACACACACCTTTCGGGCTTGTCTTATTTATCCCTGGAAATCCAGATCACATTTGTGCTCTGAAGCTCAGGAGTCTTTTGAAGTCATTGTGCTCAGATTTTAAAACGCACACAAAACCTCTGGGCTTCATCAGAGTTGGAAAAAAGCTGTTGGAGGGTTTGGCTACTAACTGCTTTTTGGCTTTTGAGCAGTGGCTTTAAATAATGAGGCGCCCATGGAAATGAAGAGGTGGAGGAGGGGTGATACAGGGGCCACAAAAGGGAGGAGGATCTGGGAAAACGGGAAAATTTCATCTGCGATAAGAAACCCTGACGGTTCTTATTAGACTTTCTGCTCAGCCAGGGAGGTCCCTTGGCTTTAATAAAATCTCATTTTCCCCTGAAACTCTCCCACGTGGTAGGGGCCCAGAGTTTAATGAGAAATAAGAGATGATTCAAACCTGAGGTTCAGGTGGCTCGGGGCCCCCACCGTCCAGTCCAGCAGCTGGAACTGATTGCAGAGCCATGAGTTCAGCAACAAGTTGTTGCACAGCATAGAATAATGGCGAGCCATCTGATGCCGACCTAGGCCAAACGAATATGGCAGCCTGGCTCCTGCTCAATCCACTTTGAGGAAGAGGCTCATCCTGGTCTTTATTAAAAGCGGATACAAGGAGTAAGCTGATGGTTTACAACATGTGATTTATTAGGGGACATCTGCATTTGAAAGCCCTCATGACTTTAATCCAAGCCTAACCCCTTAAGGTTCCCATTAGCACCAGGCAATTGTGTTCATTAGGAGCTGCTGATGTTGATGAGTTCATCTCTCGTGTCACATGCAATTGTATCCGGGGGTCTCACTGTCAGATCTGAGGGACTGATCCACCACAGCCTCATATCCCACGACAGACTCCTTCACAAAGCAGGCAGGATGTCAAATGCTAAGCTGTTGGGAGCTGCCAGGCCTGAGTGAGGTGAGAGCTGGAGGGAAGGTGGGGTGAGCAGCTCGTAATTGGAAATTACCGGTGGGTGTCAGAATGCATCCATCAGAAACTGCAGAGATAAATGTGCCCAGAGTCTTCATGGGTTACGGGAGCTGGTGTTGGTTCTGGGATTTTCTTTCACAATTGCAAAAGGATCACCACTTTTTAAACACTGCCAAATACTTGGCCCCCAAGACAAACATAAATGTCAAACTAGCACCACGGTTTTCACTCCTAAACAAATCTGTGTGAAGAGCTCCAACCAACTGAGAGCATATAATTTTTATTTAGAAACTTTATTATCAATCCAAACACCCTTACTCCTAAATCCGCAAAATGTTCCATCTTTCTCCAGAGAATAAAATGCATGAGGTGGTAAGCTATCACTAGTCAGTTACTGCCATCCTTTCTGCCCTGGGACAAGCTCTCTGTCTTTTTCCAAGTGTTAGTGAGATGCTCTGATAAATAATGTGCTAAAGTATAAAAAGAAGACAGACACGGGGAAGTCTCCCTGCCCTCCCCATTTCCATCCTGGTTATCACAAGCTCCTATTAACCAGGCCTTCTGATGTCAGTGCCCCCACCCCATCTGTGCTCCTTGCTCCTAAGCAGCCAGTTTAACTGGGATTTTGCGTCCTGGTAGAGCTTGGGCAAGAAGGTGGGAGGAAAGGCACCTGTTCAGAGAGAGGCTGGCATGGCTTCTGGAGGCCAATGTTGACTAGTACTCATATTCCATGTCATCTCGGTCTTTTCTCTGAAGTATTACAAACCACTCCCAACTCCATCCTGGCCCAGACTTCAGAAGGACTTAAGGCAAAATCATTAAACTCACAGAGACATCTTCCTTAGAGTCAAGCAGTTGGTTGTCTCCTAAGAGATGAAGTCTCTGGAGCCTCAAGGACAATGCCATGTAGGAACTGGGCTCTTCAGTCTCATAAAAACCCTCTAGGAGAAAGAGGCAAGTAACCAAATAACCACAACAGTGTGTGGTCTATGCAAACCTTGACTTATGGAAGGCACAGCAGTAGTCCAGGAAAAGGAGTAACTCCTTCTGCTTGGAGGGGGTGGCAGGGGGGTGGGGGGAGAGGAAGGGAGGGACAGAGTCAGAGAAGACTCCACAGAGGGGGTTACATCTGTGCTTAGAAGGAGTTCCTTGAACTATCAAAAGGGTGGGAAGGTGCTCTTGGCCCAGACAGCAGCACAAGTTAAGTCAGGGAGGTGGGAAACAGCCTGGCAGGTTAGGGGAACAAAACAATTTAGAACTGCTGGAGTGTCTGTATGAAGTGGGGGGACCTGGCATGGGATTTAGAAAGAAAAAATAGTTAATAGGAACCCAGGAGTGGGCAGTATCTCTTCCCAGCTTGTGGGTCCCTTATGTGACAGAAAAGGGTGCTTAGTAGGGTTTGAGCTCCAGTCCCATCGGTGTGACCCTGGAGAAATGTCTTAACCTTACAGAGCCTTTCCCCGTGAAGTAGGAACGCCGGCACCTCTGCCCTGGCAGGTGGGAATCAGACTCAGATAGGGTTTTATTTCCCCAAGCACTGAGGACATGTAAAGAAGCGTTATTAATAATACTCAGGTATTCTGGCACTGGCCTCAGACACTGTCCAAGTTCTCCTAAAAGTCCTTGCAGTTTCCATGGGAAGAGGAAAGCCCACCATGGTTCCGGGAGGCAAAGTACAAGCAGCCAAGGGTGCGGGGCGGGAGGAAGCAGGGCGCTTTGCTGGGGCTGCTCTGAGCACAACGCGATGCCCGGGCGTCCCCGTGCCCACTGCGTCCCAATTAAGTGGCTGCTTCTCCTTTTTTACACGCGATTGTACTCGGCTCTCCAAAACACCTCCCTTTAAAGGGTCGTGCTTTGTGTGTGTGTGTTCTGTGTGTTTTTCTGAAGACCCTTCAAACTCTGGGACTATGAACAGTGATGTTAGGGGAGGCGCTTTCAGCAAGAAGCAACCCATGAGGAAACAAAATTGCTGCTGTTAAATCTCCGCTCCCAGAAAGCGATTTGCTCAGTGATAACCATTTCTCAGGAGCCCTGATCAATCGCCGTGAAGGCAGGAGAGGAGCCTCCAGGTCCTCCTAAGCTCTCAGGCTGCGGTGGAGGCAGAGCATCGCAGCTCCTTTTATCCAGTACACCCGGCCCGGGACCTTGGTCTGGCCTTGGATGCAGAAGCAATTGTTCCTGAGGCTGTCCTAAGAGGAAACAGGCTGACCCTCACCTCAACCCGGCCCCACCCCACCTGCACCCCAGCGTCCTTGCACCTCCCAGATCAGCCTCCAGCTCTCAGCAGGAGGCAGAGTTAATCACCTCCCTGGCTTGCAGTGGGAAGCGCAGAATCCCGCCTTCGGCAATGTTTGCTTATGGAGAAACTTATCTTGCCTGCATTGCTCACTCTTCATCAAACCTGAATGCCCGCAAAAACTCCTCTCCCAGCCTCATGAATTTTGTAAAAAACAAAACGCAGGAAAAAAATTCTACACTATATTCTCCAGATGTTCTCTATGAGACAATTGCAGGGTGTATGTGTGCCTCTCTCACTCTATCCCCACCCCTTCTCCGCTGGGAAAGACTATTTAGGAAAAGCTGGTAAAAGGAGATGCTTGTATTATAAAATAGCAACTCAGTAGCCTTGTTTACTGGGACCCACCTGGAAAAGAACCAGATCCAAATAAATACGATCTCCCCTCTTCTTACCAAAATTGTTTTAAACGATTTCAATCCAAAAGATTTTTTTTTTAACCCCAGCCAAATGCCCTTTGCTTCTTTACATACACTCTCACAGGATGGCACTTCAGCATGTGTTTCTCTGCTAAGCACAGAGCTTTTCCAGACAGATTCCTTTAAGAGCAAGATAAAAAATCAGAAAGAAAAGAAAGAAAGGAGAGAGAGCAAGAGAGAGAGAGAGAGAGAGAGAAAGAGAGAGAGAGAGAGAGAGAGAGAATGATTGCTTCCTTAGTATAGGTAGGAAAACTGAGGTGCAAGAGGTGACTTTCCGCCTCGCCCCTATGCCTCCCACATATCAGATTGGGCAGCCCACTAGACAGCACCTCCACAGCACCCCTCAAGGTGCCCACAGAAGCAGCCTCTTCCTCCCAACACCCATCACGCCCGCCTCCCACACCTCAGAACGTCGCTGCTTGGCAAGGCCATTTGATTTCCTTATGCCCCTCAGTGGCCACCAGCATGGAATTCTTGAAAATCACTTTGCTTTCCAGGAGATGTCTGTGCGCAGGAAGATGTGGCTGGCAGTCATGACTGAAAGTGGGAGACCTGGGGCTGAGGAGGGAGGAGAGCTGAAGTAGATGACAGAAGAAGCACTGTTTCTCACAACAGAGCCTCGGAAGCAGGCAAGCAAGCAAAAACACACCAAGACTTTAGGGCTGTACAAGTGGCTGCTGAGAGGAGGGAGCCGGGACTGTGGTATAATGAGTTTGCTGGGACAGGGCTGGAGTAACTGCCGTCTTCCCCTAACACACTGCTGTTCCCCCCCCCACCCCCCACCCCCGGAATACTGGGAGAGAGGGGAGGAGCAGCACCCTGGTGATTCTATCTCCCACCCCCACCATCACATGTCCTTGGTGAAACCATCTATGCTGTGACTAACGGTTGTCCAATTATCTTGTTTCTGTCAGAAACACCTAAGTTATTCTCAAGAGTCACGACACTACCTGGAAGTGGGCCCTAATTGTTACAGCTCAGTGTCTTACATCACAGAAGAGATTTTTCTCTCATGTGCCAGAGGTCTAGTGTTCTCAAGCCATGAAAAGAGTCATTCTTCCCATTTAGAACTGAGAGGTGCTTTAAAGCAGAGAGTAGGAGTACTTGATGCAGAGTTCCAGCTCCTTGCCACCGTGGCACATGGCTGGCTCACGGTAAGTTTCTTGTTATTGGTTATGCCAAACCTTCAAATATGGGAAGACCACTGGAGATTAGAGAGGCTCGAGGAGGAGGCAGGAGGCAATCTATATCTTGGGCTATCCCCTTCCCCTATGGTAATCTATTTCTGAAAGTTCTGTCCTACCTGGACTACATGAGGCTGAAGCACTGTCCTTGCAAGCTCCCTTCTCCCTGAAAAACCACCAGACATTCCAAGAAGTTTCATGGATAGCAGGCAGGACAAATTATTAACCTGGCCCAGTCTTTTTATTTCTCTGGGTCGCAGTTCTCTCCTTTGTGAAATGGTGTTTGAGGAAAAAGAAAATAAGAATGATTTAAATTAATCAAAAGTCCCTTTCACCTCTGATATTCTTTGAGCCACTGAAATGTGGAAATCCACTGAAGAGTATCAGAATACTCTTTACACCAAAGTGGCAGCCAATAAAATTCTGAAGTGAGTATCTGTTCTTGTCTAAAAGTTATGGAATGGGTATTAGCTTTCTTGTTTGTAACAGATGTCCATAAAATTTGATGCAAATTTCTCCATTGCTGGAGACATTCAAGTGTAGGCTGAAAAGGAACTTGTCTGGGTTGTGTGTGAGCAAGGGTAGGTGTGTATCATGGAGGGGATTCTGTAAGCATGAAATGGGGAGTTAAGCCAGGCAACTTGTCATTCCCTTCTCACTCTGAGAGCCTATGACGCAAGAAAGAGAACTAGGATTGCATTGATGAGACCTGGCTTTTACAAAACCATTGGAGGGGAGGAAGAAATGGAGGTAGCTACCCAAAGCTTTGTCTGTGAAGCATTCCTGGTCCCCAAGGTGTCCATGGATCTGTTCTTTGGATTCTCACTGGACTGTGTGCAGACCTCATGGAAGTCTTCACTCACTGTGTGGTGGTCTGTTTACAAGTACCTTCCTCATTAGACTGTGGACTACTTGAGAAGTTGTGCTTTAGCTTCTCTGTATCCTAGGCAACCACGATAGTGCCAAGCACATAAACAGTGTTCATCAAACATTGAAGGAAAGAATTAAGTGAAGGAATACTCTTGCTCAAGGTCACAAAGCACAAGTGACAGAACCAATATTAGAACCCAGGCTTCCAGAACCCTTGCCTATAGCTTTCCCTATTAACTCTGCAGATTTCACAAATGAAAGGTAGCATCTGAATGGTTACCCTGCTTACTCTATTCAACACCTTTAGATCTCAAGGTCAGTAGGGGTAGGGACTAGTTATTTAATTCTGGCCTGACCTTTACCTCTTGCATTTGTGGTCATGGACCCAGCCACCACCATCATAAGCCCCCTCCCTCCTTCCCTGCCCCACCTCCACTCCCCACCCCCTCCGGACATCCACTCTGAGGCTGGCAGGGCTCACCACGTAATATAATGGTGTAGACTCACTTATGGCTTGAGAGTGAGTTGAGAGTTGCTGAAACTGGCCCCATATGGGATTCCAGGAGTAGAAGCAGCCCCTCCCCTTGGGGCTTCTGGGAACTACAGACAACTTTTTTAATGAACCAAAATACCAAAGAAATAAACCTCCAGACAGTTGTTATCTACTGCCCAACTCCCTGCAGATAGCAGCCTGTGGAATTTGCAGTGCCCTGATCATGCCTAAAGGGCAGCACCAAGCCCTGTGGTGATAGCAGGGAGGAATATTTATCCAACACTTCGCCTCTAGAGAGGTTGTTTCTCCTCAGCTGCAATACTGGGGCCCTCTGGGCTCCACACACCTGGTCTCTGGCAGGAGCTTGGCCCTGGAAACAGATGGGCGGGATCAGAGAACCTGCCCAGAGATACCAGGCAAGGTGCAGAGGAGGCAGACAATATGCTGGGACCCTTCATCTCTTGGGCTGTTGCCTGGAGTATGGAAGGTTGCCAGCCTCAAAGAAGTTCAGAGCCCTGATTTCAAGAAACCTCCCGACATTCCAAGAAATCAGGAAATAGACAATAGTACTCTGAGGAGGCTGAGAAGGAGATAAGACAGATTTAAAATACGAGGAAAAGGGTCAAGGTGAAGCAAGCCCCTGTCGTTCTTGGCTTGTCGATATCAACAGTAATAGAGAGGGAAGGTTTTCAAGCCTTCACGTCCATTGGTATCACCTGGAGAATTTGTTTAACTACCGACCACTGGGCCCCACTCCAGAGTGTCTAACTCAGTAGAGCTGGGCAGAGCCTGAGACTGTACATTTCTAACAAGTTTCCAGGTGCGGCTGCTGCTGCTGGTCCAGGAACCACCACTTTAGAGAAAAGCAGCTTTAATTCCAACCACAGCAAACTAGGTGAGCTCCCAGGAAGAACTTCCTCCTGACAAGGTTAAGAATGAAGCACTAGATCAGGTTGCTGGAGAAAGTGGTGGAAATCTCTGAGCAGATATTCATATTTCTGAAGTGGCTCTGTCTGGATCAGTTCTGCTTATCCACAAGGTAGTTTTCTCTACCAAGGATTATATTTATATTTGGTTTCAATACAAGAGTTTTCTATGTCCTAAGCACTTTGCTGGGCACTGTTACAAACAATTTCATATGCAATTGTCACAGGATATTCACTGGGCTTTGCTTGTTTTTATCCTCATGTCATAGATGAAGAAACAGACTCAGAGACTTCTGTAAGATCTCACAGCTGGTAAAGCAGAGACAGGATTCAACTCACATCTCCTGTCTCACTGTATCTTCTTTTAGGTAAGGCGGAGGGGGCAGAGCTGCACATGCCAACAGCTCCTCAATTATGTCCCATGGGACAATGTCCTGCAAGATGTTTTTGGATTTTTTTTTTTTAAGATCCAAAATATGGTCCCATGGTTAAACACGTTTGGAAAAATCATATGCAAACAAAGAATTCACTGCTGGACTTCTCAGGTATTTTAATATACTTAAATGTATAGCGAATCTCAAAGAGAAAGAGATATACTATTTCCCAAATTTGACCAGAGAGTCGTTTGTTCAAAAACAGCTATTTAATTTCCAAGCAACGTTACAGTTATCTAGAACACAGTCCTATGGCATCTGGCATAGATATTAACAAGACAAAGAATTTAACCACTAGCCTATATCTACTTCACACACACTCACGCATTCAGGCTGAACATGTAGCCCGAGCCTGGTGTCATCCAAATCAGATCAGAACATTAAGGTCTTTCCAGGATCCTACGCCGTTCGTCCAAGTCCAAGGGGGTTATCAGAAGACCCTGACAGCCTGGCAGGGCCTCTCCGTGGGCTCCCCTGCAGCCCACAGCCCCTCACACAGGAGCCAGGGGGCCCGTCCTCCCTCAGATCATCTCCCCTCTGCTGCCTCCCAGGCTTCCTGATGTGAGAGACGATTCTAACCAGAAATGTTCCTCATCGCAGCTTCCCTCAATCAGTTATTCACGCTTCTATGGGTTTGCTAACTTTGAGGGAGGTTAAAAAAAAAAGAAAAAGAAAAATGTCACAGGGGATGAGAGAATGTGAGGGAGAGGGGAAAGAGGAAGCCAGAAGACTCTTTTCTGTGTGGACAAAGCAAACAAGCACAGAGGCTTCTTCCTTCCCCTGAAGCCCCAAGGAGAGGAAGCAGGAAAAGGGCTAAGCCCATGGCCAATCACGGGGGTCAGATGCTGCACTCCCAGGCCTGCAGCCCGGAGCCTCTCTGGTCTGTTTGCCTTTCCCGGGGAGGTGGGAGGGAGGTAATATTTGACCAGCTGAGGAGTGCAGTGTGGACGCAAGAATTACAAATGGTGCTGCTGCTGACTTCAGGCTGTCATACGGCCTGCTCTATGCTCAGTTCCTTCCTCAGTAAAATCAGGAGGGCTGTTCAAACTCACTCGAAGGGACCCAGGTGAGTTCCCTGTGGCAGGATCCCCCAAGCCTCCTTGAGCCCTTCGCCGTAAGCATGCTTAGTCAGTTTTGGCAAAATGGTCAAGATTTAAAAATTGCTACGTGTGGCACTTTGCAAATGGAGATAGCGACAGCATCAGCTCATTAGTAACAGAATATTGGCATGGCCTGCAATTATTGTTATTGCTATGGAAATTATCTGCAATAATATGCTGTCCTTTGTATTCAAAGACAATGCCACTAACAGTACAATAAGTACTTACTGTCCACTGCACAATTACCATGTATTGCCCGAGCTACCACTTTATTTGAAAGAGTGTTTGTGATATCTATGTGTGTATGTGCATGCATACATATGTGTGTGTGCATGTATACACAAAAATATACATGCACACACCAAATGTAGTCACATTCATGAACTGTTTTATGTGTCTATGTCTTACCCCTAGATTAGAATGCAGGTTCCTTCGGGCAACAATTTTTCCTTGCACTTCTTCTGTATTATCCTTAGGGTGAAACAGGGTACGTGTTTCATCGGATGCCCTTGAATACTAGTTGGCTGCCTGCTTTATCCCCGCAGTGTGGAATGGCTCAGGCTGATCCCTCCATGCACACTCCATCTCTCTGAGGCCCATTCGTGGCACACGTGAGATGGCCGAGCCACCAAGCAAGCCTACTCAGAGAAACACCCCTTACCTTCTGAGTTAATTGGCTGGCTGGCTGCAGACTCTGGTGTTGAATGTTGATATTTTAAAGCCTCTCTGCTCTCAGGCCTATGTGCTATCCAAAAAACTCCTCTGGGATCCTCTTCTTTCCATTTTAAAAATGTTATTTCTCTCCATTATAAAAGTAATGAACGATCATGAAAGAAAATTTTAGAAAACATAAATAAACAGAATAACTAAATAAGTCTCATATTAACCCAATTTACAAATACGACCATTGTTAGCTTTCAGTAGGTTTCTTTCCAATTCTTATTTTAAGCATTACAAAACATTTTAATTGTATCATACTTTTCCTTGAATGTTATAACAATTTATTGTGATATTGGCCTTTATGTCAAATTTACCTCACCATTTGCTATAAATGGGACTTTTTATCAATTCTAATTTTTTATATGCTAAATAAGGCTGAAATATGTTTCTTGGTGATTAGCACCCGTTTTTAAAATTTAGCACTGATTTCTATAAAATTTTTCACTAGTTCAAAGAACCTGAATATTTTAAGGTTCTTGCTAAATATTTACAAATTGTTTTCCACAAGTGCTGTACTAGTTAGAATTCCCAGCAGCCATGCTTCACATTCACATAAGCCAGCTTCACATCATACTCCTGGGACTCATTTCTGAAGAACTGTTGATAATGTTTTTAAACTCCTTCAAAGTCCTGCTTCACCTGTCCCTTTGCATGTTCAGATGACCTGTTGAGAACCTCTACCCCCAAGATGTGACCAGCCTGGCAAAGTGGGGGTGTCCCCTTCAAGTAAGTCTCCAGCCTTGGAACTCATTTTCTGTTCTGACCCTGGAGCAACCACCCATATCAAGGTTCTCAAGAACCCTCCTTGATCCATTACGTATGGGCCAAGATCCTATGGACCAACACAACAAGAATTCCACCTCTGTGTGTCCCATAGGATTTACTTGGGGTTTAGTTTGTTGGCTTTTAGAAACAGAATGAATCTGTAGCACTGTCACTTATATTCCAGTGATCAGATTACTACATTCGTCTCTAACTCTACACCTTGCCTTCATGCATTCTTTCCTGCATTTTATTTCCCAGTGAACTAGGAGAGATTATGGAAGCCATGACCCCAACTGTTCTCACTTTCTTCATCTCTCAACTCCTCCTCCCTGCCTTTCCTTATTGAGAATTATGGATTTGTGCTGGATACCGATCATGCAGGGGACACAGCTCATACCCAGTTGTAACACAGAGTCTTGCAGTAAGGAGATGGGACAACACTGGCTAACTTTTCTTTTGGGGGCTCTTTTATGCCAGATGCTAACAGAGCTTTAGTGTCTGTAATAGGCTATGCGATGGGGCTAAGGAGGCTGAAGCCGTGGGTCCCAACCTTGGACCCCCAGCCATGGGCACCTCACTCAGCCCCAGGCACCTGTCTTAGTAAGGTGGGTAGTGGCATCTGCCTTAGACAGCAAGGGGGAATAACCAGTGTAGGACAACTCATCTCCATTCCTGAATAAACAACATAAAAGTCCCACCTTATAAGTACCCCCTTTTGTTCCAAGGTCAGCATAAACCTACACATATGCATTCTCAATGACAATTGCTTCTGTGACCAACACAGCACCTCACAAACAAATTACACACATTGAAAGAGCAATGGTGGGTCATCCAATAAATCACAATCAAAAACCAAAATTCTAACCACTCAATTAAACCTGGGCCCAGCTGAAATCATATCTCTTTTGAACACTGGAGTGGCTAATTTCCAAAGGCTATAAGAAGATCATTCAATGCATACCTATTCAATATCAACCCCTCTTCTCTGCGATTTTGAAATTTATTAGCATTTAGTAAAGATGGTGAGATGTTCCATAGAGGTACTATACTTGAGGGGTTACCTTTAACTCAGTGAGGGTGGGGTATAAAATGAGTCAATCAAAAAGCACTGAGGGAGGGGGGCCCACAAGGTGCCCAACATTGGACCAGGCACCAAGAGTGGGGAATGGAAGAAAGGAGGCAGATTGGAGACGAGACCTGCCGGCCCTGCCTCCCCAGGGTCATCCCCCACCAGTGCCAGCCAGCACGGGGGACAGCCCACAAGAGTCCAAGAACAACAAAACCTGCCTTTGCAGGGAGAAACGGGCTATGTTTTTGTCTCTGACCACTCCCACAGCAGTCTGGGTTCTGCCAAAGGAGCACGGGTCAAACCGGGGCCAGCTCCAGCTGGCCCAATTCCTGTTATGACTGAACTTGGGTTCATTAACACCCAGCCACCCGCCCTGAGCAGGCAAGACAGGAAGCCTTCTCACTTGCTTGCCTCTAGCCTGGCTTTTTCTTTCTCAGAGGCCAGGCCGACAGTTGCCCTAGTAAAGTAAAATTCTGCTTTGGATGTAGGGAGTGGGTTGCCAGGTCTCGGGGTGGACGACTGCCAGTCTGCACGCTCAGAGGCTCTCCCGCCACCTCCTTCTCTCGTTGGTTGGTACTTCCTGGCATCAACAGAGGCTGAACTCCCCTGATACTGTCAACCTTTGTCTGAACTATCAGGAATCCTGCCTGGGAAAGAAAAACACTGAGCTGTGCTTAGAAAACAGGAGAGATGAGGAAACAGCAAGGACCTGGCTGGGGAGCCTCAGGAGGGGTCACGCTCCACCAAGGTCTGCGCCCCAAAGACAGGGCACCTTTTTGCATGTGCTTCAGAGAATCAGAGAATCTCAGAGATGGCAAAGCACTCTGAGAGGTCATCTAGCCCAGTGCTTCCCAAACAATCGATGGAAAACAGATATTTTTAGAAAAATTTCCAATCCATTGCAGATAGAACGTTTGTCAAATACCATAAAAACAGACTACTAGAAAAATGAAGTTAAAAACGACAAAATACAAATTCATTGATCACGGTCTGGGATGTGGCAGGATTATCAAATACAAACTTCTAAATGCTGACTCTCAATTTCTGTACTTTTCTACTGCAGAAAATTAACAAATGGTTCACAGGCCACATTTGGAATAGCACTGGTCCATTCCTTTGCTACTCAAAGTGTGGCTTAAGGTCCAATAGTATCAGCATCATCCAGGAGTTTGTTAGAAATGCGGAATCTCAGGCCCACCCTGGAACTACTCAGCATTTTCATAAAATCCTTAGGTGATTTGTGTGTACATTAAAACTTGACAAGCACTGGGACAGATCAGCCTCATAAATTAACAGATGACAAATGTTTTTTTGACATCTAACCCCTAAAATGTTTTATTTATTTATTTATTTATTTATTTTTTATTGTGGGTAAAAATCAAAATTTTCACAATACATACCACTATTTGTAAAATGATATATAAATATATATGCATATATATGCATTTGCTTACAAAAATGTTATTTATATATATATAAATATATTTTAAGAGGTGCTTAGATTACCGAAAATATTACACAGAACCCCCTGGGATTCCCGTGTTGCCCACCTCCCACACCTCCCACCACATCCCACATAAAATGTTTTTGAATAGAGGGGATACTTAGATTATCTTGGCTAGGGCAGAGGGTAGGAGGTGGGAGTAAAAACAGACAATGTCTTCAGGCCAATATATTTTAAGGGAGTTGGTAACTGGACAAGAAAGGAGAAGACATGCTGAGAGCTTCTCTGTGGCTGGATAACTCTATAGTTTAGGAGCCACCAGAGAATTTCTGCATTCACTTGCCAGATCTAAAAGAGAGCGCAGCAGAGCACACAGGTGAGAGAATTCTGGCACTTCCCAGGGGTGAAGTGGGGAGGCCACAGCCAAGAGTTAGAGGAGTCAACCTGATTCTGCAACTGAGACAGGAGCCGGCCCGACCTTCAGAGACAGTAGAGCGTATTTATTTAACTCTTTTCTGCTTAACTGCTTGGCTGGCTGCAAGGAGTTTGATTCTCACGCACCGGGGCTCTGTACCCTTTGTGCGAACGGTGTTCCTAATCTGCTTGACCGTTAATGCTCTCGGCGCCCGGCCCTGTCTCCAGCATCGTGCGGGGAGGCTGGGAGCCCCAGGGGCCTGCTTTCTGCATGTCCAGGCCTCTGTTGGAGCTGCAGACCTGCTTCAGTCAGTTCCCACTGAGGTCCTTCATTAAAACAGTGAACCCGCAGGCGAGTGAGAATCACAACCCAGAGAAATCACCAGGAGGAGGCACTGGCTCCCTGTGTCATTTCTCTCTGGGTGCAGCCTGGCATCCTGGGTTCCCACCCTAGACCTCATCCGGCTGGCACAGTTATTCCTCACATTTCCTTTCAGAAGGTGGGGATTCAGGCTCTTCTTCCACCTAACAGCATCAGTTTGGAAAGCTGGGGAGACCCTAAAAACTGAGGTCCCAAGTGGTTAAGTGTTTTGCCCAAAGTCACCGGCTCTGATTTGAGTCACTCATTTAGTCTCAATCACCAGATGTTCCACCACAGTGACTATTTTTTGCAATCAATATTACAAAAATCATAATAGTTCACCCCAAACTCTCAATTTTGGTTCAGGAAAAAAAAAAGTCTTCTTATTAATGTATTTCCTCTGGTCTTGAGCGTGTATTTTCACCTACCCAAATAAGGGATTCCACCATTCAACCTTTTGGAGAATAAGTCTGCATGGAGAGTTTCATCCAATCACTTCCTCAAGGGGTCCCCAGAGGGCTTGGGGCCCCACGATGTGGCTCAACGGTTTCAAGGGGGGCTAAGGCAGAAACTGTTCCAACCTCTCTGGTTTGTGGGGTTCAGAATGAGATCCGTTTAACAAGCAGGACATGTGATCAGCCACCTTCTCTCCTCCTTTCCAATTCTAGGATGTTCTAGGGAGCATTGGCCTTTATTACTCTATCCTTCTCTCTCTAGTCCTATAATGTCTGGGAAGAACCGGAATCACTCAAACAGTGACAAGCATTTCAGGGAAGACGTGATGGCCTTCCCAGAAGTTATAGCATTCTCAAAAGAAAAGGCTCGGCTGTTTTCATGGCTGCCACTAACTTCTCCTTCTGCAAAGTGAGCCCCCATACTTGCCATAGCATGACCCCCCAACCTCTTTGCCCCGTGTGTTCTCACCTCCTTTCTACTTCCCCCAGCCCCACCCTCAGTGTTCCCTGAGAAAGGCCAGTCTATACTGGCCATTTAAAATGCGCTTTGGACCCTTTGAAAGTTCAGTTCAGTTTTTACTGCCTCACATTGGTTGCGTATGAGACAGGGCAAAGGCTTTTTCTTTCTCCTTTTGTACTTTCAATCTTGGAAAATGATGCCTCTAATAAGAAAGGAAATTCTTTTCTGGTGACTCAAAGCCAGTGAGTAGAGGAGATTATGGAGTGGGAAGAAACAAGGAGGAGGAGTGCTAGTCATATCTCCCAAGCACCACCAGTTTTAGGGAGTTTCCCCCTTGCCCCATCCATCCCTTTCCTCCTGAACAGAGCAAGGAGGGTGACAGGATCTTGTTTCTGATCCCCTCATGGGAAAGATGATCATGGATGTAGCAGGAGCACAGAAGTGTACCAGATGCTGGTGGGAGCAGATATGTGGCATCCAGGGGTGTGTGTGGCTGTGTACTTACGTGATGTCAGGGGGACAACGTGAGGGAAAAGCAGGGAGGAGTGTCCATCATCGGGACCAGAGAGAAAATTGGAACTATGGGAATCCACTTCATTTTCCTCACTGGAGCTTCCCCGTCAAAGGGTTATAACCACCACGAAGGATACAGATAGCAAAGCACATGGACAAGGACAGCAGGCTGCCATGAATCTATCTTCTACTCATGGGGACGGCTTGTGATGATATATTCTAATTACATAAATGGCTCCCCTGTGTGAACTAAAGGGAAACTGCCAGGGATAGTGCAGTATCCAGGGCTAGTAAAAAGAGGGGCATTTGCTACCTGAAGGAGCAACGATGGGAATGGTTGCTGGGCCTTGAAAGGAAAAAGAATAATTATGTCGAGCAGGCCACTCTGGAAAGAAGTGATCTTAGGTAAAGGCCTCCTCAAGGCCACCCAGCGAAGGCAGAGAGAGGAGCAGGGCATGAGGGTGGGGAACAGGGGGACTAAATCTCTTTTCCACCTCACCAATCACCTGCCAAGACTTCTCAACGACCAGCCCACCCAGAGGGCAGAGGCCAGGGAGTCCACTGGTGCAAGCTCTGTAAATCCTCGCGTGGCTCCGAGTAGTGAGGAGAGATGGAGAGGGGAACTGGAGTCCAAATAAAAGATATCGGGGCATGCACCACGGCACCTGGAGGTTACTGACTCCCATTTCTGTCCTCCCTCTAGACCATGAGTTCCCCGAGGGCAGGGTCCAATTGCCACGTGTGCAAGAGGCTCTCAATAAATATTTATTACAGTAACAGAAAGGGACCAGGAAATGAATGAGAGTAAGGACGGGCACCAAGCTAAGTGTCCTGATACAGCATCTAATAGGGACCGGGTCCTGCTGAGGCTCTACCTGGTCTTTCAGGCTCATTCCCCAAGAAGGAGCTAAATCTATTTCTCCTGGCCCTGGTTTTCCCAGGTCTGTCCCAGATCGAAGTCATGATAGTCCAAGCTGGGAAGAGCCTCGCCTGGGAAGCAGATGCTCTGGACAGGCATTCAGCTGCCCCAGGGCCCTGGCAGTCACTGTCCGGCCTCGGCACCCTTCTGCAGCCAGGTGGGGAGCCAAGCATCCGTGTGCTGCCACGTGCCCTGCTCGGCAGTTACTGCGGCAACAGTCAGCATTCAGCCTCCTCCAGACAGTCCTGGCGGTACCTGCTGTGGGAAGCTGTGGCGATCCCCTAAACCTGCAGTTCCAGGCAGTTCAAACCAAGGAGGGGATGCAGTGGCAAGAGCCCTGCTCAGTGCCGAGCCGGTCAGCAGACAAAAGGGACAGTCATTCACAAAAAAACCAACAGCCCTGGGATATAATTGCCTCTCTCCATCTGTCTGAGCACCCACTCCCATTGGTCAGGCTCCGTGGAAGATGCTCTTCTCGGGTTAACATGGAGATGCTTCACAGCCCCTCTCCAGCCATGTCTGGCCCCACCCCTCCCCACGCTCCCATACTCCATTCAAATAAAGCTAGGCAGTTCTCCCACAGACGTTATAACATATTCCTCTGACTTTGCGCATGCTGTTCCCAACCCTTCCCCACTCTTTTCATTTGGAAACTTTCACTTATTGCTCAATGTTCACTCTGAGCACCGCTTTCCACTGCTGTCACCATCACCACCACTGACCTCGCATCCTAATCCTCATACCACCCACCCACAAAAACCTTTCACTCTCTATGTGAGACTCCTACAGCAGGTGGTAAATCCCTTTATTATAGCTTGTAACACTGCTTTATAATGAACTGGTTCTGTGTTTGACTCTTCCACCAGACTGTGACTCCCACAAGGTCAGGGAAACTGTCTCTTTCATCGTATTATCAGCCAGCACTGAAGGCAGTACCTGGAACACAGTAGCTTATTGACTGGGCTTTAGCTTCAAGTGGCTACAAGCCAGAGGTGGTGGATGTCAGACCGACGGGTAGAGAGGAAACAGCAGCACATATCAGCTGAGCTTTGGACATGGATGATCATTCCTGGGAACTCCAGTGAACTTACCTCTCAAGTCCTAATTTTGGTACTTAAACTTTCATTCAGTCATTCATTCAGTATTTCTTGAGCACCTACTACATGCACTGTGCTAAGCTCTAGAATACAGACACGATCAAGGCCCAGTCCCTAGGAAGTGACTTAGATAGGTAAACAGACATAGTAGGAAGAGTAGAGGGGCTACAGAGACCCACAGAAGAGGCACCTGATGCCCGTGGCAGTCAGAGAGAGCCTCGGGCCTTTAGAGATTTGCAGCAAGTCCAGTAGGGAGAAGAGGGATGGGCTGGCGGTGGTACCAGGACAGTGACCTACACCCTCATCAGGGTGGGCTGGTAGAGCCAGGGCTTGAATGGGAAGGAGAATTGTGTCATCATCTAGAGTCCCCAGCCAACTTGTGGTGGCTCATTATAGATTCCAGGCGCAGAGCTGCTGAGACACAGGCCACTAATTTACACCCTACCCTCTCTCTCTCTCTCCTTTTTTTAATGCTAACTGGCATCTCTGGCTGACCTTTCCCAATCCCCTGACAACCTGGTGTCTGCCTGGCTAGGAGCCATGCAGAATTTATTTTTTCCCAAGTCCTGGCCAAGACCTACAACACACGGGAGGGGGTGGGGAGAGGGGGTTGGGATGCCAGCCTCCTCCTCCGTTCAGCCTGAGCGCTGGGCTGAGGCTGGCTTCCCTCTGAAGTGATGCCCAGTTTGTTGGGTGGCTTCTCTTCTACCCCCTCGAGACCAAGGCGGGCTTCGATGCAGATGGCATGAGCAGATGACACTCCCTAGGAGGACCCCCTCCTCCCTCGCTAATGAGGGGAGCAGGTGGAGGGACCAGCACAAGTGATCAGGGGTGTGAAGTGGTACGGACGCTAGGTGAAGAGTGAGGAAACTGAGGTTCTGGTCCCAAGTCTGCCACCCAATCACTGTGTGACCGGGCAAGTCGCTTCTTTTTCTTCAGGAAAGAGAACTGGACTATCATGTCTATTCCACCATCACCTTACTGTGTGGTGTTGGGAAAATTCCCTCACTTCTCTGTGCTAAAGTTAACCATCATTTAGAAGTCACATTGTGTACAGCACGGGATTAAATGTGAGTTAGCATGAAGCAAGGATCACAGCCGAACCCAGGAAGAAACCAAGAGAATCCCTGCTTTCTCCCGCTGCCCCTGCTCTGGGGTTCTGGTCACCAGGAAGCCACAGGTCCACCTGCTGTGTTTTCAGTCCTTCTCTGTGGCTCCGTCCACCAGCCCAGGGAACTCAGGGATGAGCTCTGAGAATTCTCAGCCTGCAGGGACCCTGACGCTTAGGGCAGGTGGGGTGGGCTGTATACCACGGGCAGCCAGGTGACCTGGCCGCAGTTCTCCGAGTCCCTCGGCAAATGGGAAACCACCACGGCTGCTGTGCTGATAAGGCGCCACGAGGGCTGATCAGATAACCCCACTTTTCACTCCTTGAAGTAACAGAGGAAACACCCAATTAGGCATCTGGGTCTGGACTTGAATGGATGCTGGTCACAGCAGCCACTCCAGGCTCTTATAAAACACACAGGTTTGCTATCTGCATGAGTTGACAGGGCAGGAGGATTTACAGAGGCCACTTGGCGTGGCTGGGGACGAGGGGCTGGTGGCTGCTGAGGCAGACAGGAGGACGTAGTGATGCGAGGGCAAGATGGATGGGGAGTTTCTTTAGACTGTGAGGCCCCGCAAGAGGGGGAAAGAAATAAAAGCCTTGGGAGGGGAGACCCAGCGAGACCTAGTGACTGAGGGTGCCAGCTAGGACACATGGGAGGAAAGCAGCATTGGGCTAGGGGTCTGGAGAGTTTTCAGAGTATTGCAGGCAGCTGGATACCTCCAACTGCTCTATTTCATGGACCCCTGATGTGCCCCTGGGGCAGAACCAGAGGGGAAGAAGCAAATGCCAGTTCAGCCCTAATGTCCATTTGGAATGCATCAAGGCATCTCTGATGGACAGCCTGAAAACCACAGCCTGTTTGCTAAAGGGCTTGGCCTGGGGATGTGGATTCGCCTTTTGTTAAAAACAGGAAACTATCACAGGATTCTCTTTGCCTCTCAGAGAATGCAGGAAGCTCAGTTGTAAGTTCAACTCATAACCAGTTACTGTGGAGCTAATGACAGAGGAGGTGGCAGGGTCCTGATGGCTGTTTGCACATGCAGTTACCCACCAGGCCTTCACTGTTAGGTGGTGGCAACAGTGAAAGACAAGATGTCCCAACGGGAAGGACAATCCCTGGGCTCACTGGGTCTCTCGGATATACGTTGGAAAGATGACTATTTCTGGGTGAGGGAGAAAGAATGATCCCAAAGCAATTTCAGCATTAGTGTTTGCACCATAGAGACTTTTAGAGAGGAAAGGGATGTTAGATATCTTCTGGTCAGTTGTCTTCATTTACAGATGAGGAAACCAAGGCCAGAAAGGTGACTTTCTCAAGCTCACCCAGGAAATGGGTGGTGAAGCCAGTTAGTAGCCTGATTCCTTCCATGACACCTGCCTGTGTGCAAGTACCAGACACAGAAAGTTTATTGTTTGAGAATGTTATGTTTTGTTTTCTCCCAAATTATGAGAGGCTCTAATCTCCAAAGCACCAACATTTCTGATCCTTTGAGCCTGACCAGAGAAAAATAGCAATATTGCCTGTGCCCTATGTAGGGGTTCCCTGGAACACACAGCTGAACCAGAGCAGCCTATGTCAAACGTATCTCATATGACAAGGAGCTGGTGGCCCCAGTGTCACTCCAAGAGGAGCAGGCCCTCAGCCTGCCACGTGGAAAGTCCCCACGCTAGACAGCAGCTCAGGACTCGAGACTCACTCCAGTACAGTTGCTGAAGAGACCCAGGCCAGCCCCATGCTTTGAAAATTGGGGAACCTGTGGAGGGAATGGGGAGAACCAGCAGCTCCCTAGATATCCTTGGGAGTCTCCAAAATAATAACAGGCCACACTTAATTTAGCATACACATATATTAACTTGAATTTTCACAATGACTCTGTAATATAAGCACTGTTATTATTTCCACTTTACATATGAAACAATTAAGGCACAGAGAGGTTAAGTAACTTGCCCAAGGTCAAACAGCTGACCACTGCCAGAGCCTGACTTTGAACCCTACAAGAGCTCCAAAGCCTGTGCTTATAACTACATGCGGCACACCCTCTCCAGAGTGAATGAGGATCCCCAGTGAATGGGTGGGGGGTGAACCCAGGAGTAGGGGCTGGAAGCTCCAAGGCTAGTCCTGCCCCACATCTGCCTGGGGGACTCCAGCTCCAGACACCTGCCTTGCTGACAGCTGGCCCAGGGACAGAGGAGGTGGAGACCTCACATTATCACCCAACCAGACATCAGTTCTAGGCTACCGCTCCCCTCTGCAGCCCAGCCCTCCCCCCAATTTTACAAATGCTGGAAGATAAAAGCGCAGGGACCGGCATGAATGGAGCGTGTTTTTAAGAGACAACATTTAACATCAAGATCTCTCTGATGTGAGTAATTTAGATTCTGATGCATTTCTGGATTGTTTGTTGAATTATACATCAGCAGCTTCTGTTACCGAAAAAGCACCACCATCACGCGGGCTGATCTGAAACCTGCAGCAATGGAGACAGTTTGCATGCCGAGATTCTTCTTTGATGATAGTGAATCAGACAGACAGAAAGAGAGAGGCAAGGGGAGGCAGAGGAAAGGTAGTAGGAAGAATTGGGGGAACAGGAGTGAGATCATCAGCTTTCTTGACCACACGCGCACAAAGTCACGTGCCAGGAGGAAGAAATGGTTCGAAGAGAAGGAGCAGAGCTGAGCTTCCTGAAATTCCAGTCACATTCACAGTACATGGAAAGAGTAGGCTGATTGAGCCCGGAATTTACCTTGGTAAATGAGGAAACCTCACCCAACCCGAGTTCCCATGGTTTCTGCCAACGGAGCCTCGAGGAGCACCCCTGCTCCTCCACATGCATACTTCCTATGTGGGGTGGGAGGAGGGCTGCCTGTCAGGCCAGGGTCAGCAGCTGCCTCCATTACTGACTCTTTTCTAAGTGCTTTCACATTTATTGCTGGCTAGTATCCTTATTAAAACAACAACAAAACTAATGACAGTGTCCCCATTTGACTGAGAGCACAGAACAGGGAGGTAATATATCTTATGTCACACAGCCGGCAAGTGGCTGGAATCCCAGTTTCTTTGACTCCCAGCCAACTTCTCAACCAGACAAACCTTGCTCGCCTTACCGAGGAGACTCCGAGCATCTCTAATGCCCCACTGCTGAGCCTGGCAATGCCAGGTCCTGTGCCTGAGTAAGATATAGCAAAGGCACCGAAATTCCAAGTCAGGCTGCCTGTTCCAAAGCTGAGTTCTGCCTCCACTAAGAGGTGTCCTTGAGCAGGTTATTTAACCCTCTGTGCCGCAGTTTCCTCATCTGCGAAATTGGACTGATAATAAGTATGGCACCTCATTGAATAAGGTAACGCATTTTAAGCCTTTACCTCAGTACCAAGTAGATACTAGGCAGTCAGTAGGTACTATCTGCTACACTAATTATTGTTGTTCTCCTGCTATGCCATTGTGAGTTTAGAGGACGATTCTGAGGTCTGCCAGTGAGGACCCTGACAAGTCCTCTGTCCTTCCGTGGGGACCGGATCCTCACGAGCACAGGTTCTGTTTAGCCTCCCAAACAAGGAACCACGCATCCCCAGGGTAGCCCACACCAGGAGACCCCTGGGGGGTGGGAGGTGGTGCCAGAATTGGCTCTGGGGAACCACCACCCATAGTGCTCTGGCTGGCAAGAATCCCATCCCTGCATTTGTCTTTTTCATGAACCATTGAGCCAAAACCACCCTCCTGAGCTGGCCCAGTTTAGGAGCCTGGGCTCCAGGGAGGCAGGGGGCCCCTCAGCCCAATTATAAATCAATCTACCAGCTCTCAGTGAGCCCATTGCTGTAAATGGCACTAAAAGCTCAGCCTCCACCTGCCCACCAGGACCAGGGCTCCAGCATTAATGAGCATCAGCTGCCAGCAGGCTGGTGGGGACAGATGCGGACCTAATGAGCAGGGTGGCCCAGGCCTCGCAGGCTCCGGGTAGGCAGGGCTGATGAGCAGGTGTCATTATCACGCTGCCCCTTGGCTGAGTGTCACTCTGAAAGGCAGGGTCATTGCCATATGAGGCATCTCATCGCCCCACCCGAGGGTGCCCACAGGAGATGCACAAGAGGCATCCGCGTTGGCCATGTCTGCTCCTCGGCTGGGCTGGGAGAGGGCTTTCTCCAGCTCTCTCAGCCACATGGCAGGGCAGAGGTTTTAGAATCCCGGGTATACGCAGATTTCAACAGACTTAAAATGGTTTATGTGCCCTACATCATGCTGGTCACCAAAGGGACACAATCCAGGCCCCACCCAATGGGACCTACATGTCAATCAAAGGCACGGGCCCTAAGGAGGGTGATCGTGAGCATAAAATGTAACAAGAATAAGGCTGGTAATTTATTGAGCGCTCACAGTTGTTCTGAAATCCGTAAGGAGTTTAGCATGTACTAACTTACTTGCTAAATAAAAATGAAAGGGGGAGCTGAAGCTGAAGGTATGTAGAATGTTTAATAAGATGGATGGTAAATGTGTGGAAATGGATAGAGTTGATGGTAAAAATTCTAGTGAGTATAACTAACACTGCTGACTTATAGATCATGACCGAAAAGGGTAGTCTGGGGAGGTCAATGTCAATTGAAAGACAGCTAGAAGATATCTAGGGACTGTATAATACAGTGATTTTGGTGGTAGCTGAGGATTGTGGTTAATAATACAAATACAAGAATGTTCTTCTATTATAAGGTGTTAAGAATATGGTGATGCATGGGAAAAATACAACTAATGTAGCTTATAGACCATAGTTAACAGTAATATTGTAATATTTTTGGAGCAAAGGCAAGGAAGGTAAATGCTAAAGGTAAAAAGAATAAGGGATATAGTTTTATGAGATGTGAATATGATCAAGCATTTCTTTTTAAATTTTCTTCATTAACAAGGAGACTTTGGTCATGTCATTTAATCAGTCTGTGCTCATTTATTCATCTTTTGGAATACTGGAGAAACAATTGAGTTTGCTTTTAGGATTAAATAAGATAAATGTGCCTTATTTATCTTTTATAAGTAATGCTCCTGTAATTTGTAATTTGTTATTTTTTGAAGTTGAAATAAAGTTTTGAAAAAGTGAAAGCCACTGATGGGTGGAATCACAGTAAGGCAGTCAACGCACGAGAGCCTCAGTCAGGCTGACTGGAGAGATCAAGAGGAGCTGTGTTGGGAAGGCAGGTCCCCACTGGTCCCCACAGAGTGTGGGAGCAACATTCTGGAAGCAGGAGCGGGGCTGGAGTGAGCCTGTGGAAGGGCGCCCGTCCACGCTTTGGAGGGCAGAGATCAGGGCTATGAGCATATGCAGCTTTCTGGGCACAGCATCTGAAAAGAGTGCTAGGACGAAATTTCAAAATCGGGGTTCTATTCTCCTGCTTAAAGTTGTCTTCTCCTAACTTTGGCTTCACTGCCTCTTTTCCATCTCTGTCTGGAATGTGACTTTTTAAAGGTAAAATGTACACACAGTGAAATATACAGATCTTATGTGGACAATTTGATGAGTTTTTGACAAATGTATCTACCTGTGTGACTAACACCCCAATCAAGACATGGGATGCTTCCACGGGGGCGTGAGGATAAAGCAGTGTGGCTTTTAAAATCAGATTGCTCTTGCCGACATCCTCTGGGCACAGAGAGTAAATTGGAATACATCAAAATGATCAACCACTTCCTCCCTTGCCCAATCCCGATCCTTCTCACATCCCAGGAGGGAAAATAAAATTAAGCTGCACCTACTGAGACAAACACCTAGTCAGGGTAGCCTATGTGTGACTCATCTCCGTGTCCCCAGAACTAAGCTTGATACTGGCGCACAGCGGGAGCTCCTTATGTTTCTTAAACAAGTGAAAGAGTGAATATGCTCGGATTCAAGGCCCCTAGGAAATAAAGGACTCCACTTTCTCGAAGCTCCCATATGACACTGACAATCATGAAACCTTCCTGTCCCCTCCCTTTGGATCACAGAGGAGTTGCCGGCACAATGAGAAAGAGCAGCTTGCCTCCTGAGCTCCCACCCCCGATGCTACTGCTCTTTCTGCAGCCAGCTCCGCCCAGGCCTCAAGCTCCAGGCTGGCTGATCAAGCAACACCTGCCTTTCCCTGAAGCTGTTCGGACACCCTGACTCCTTCTTTGCAGCTCTTGAGTGTCTAGGCCGACCACCCCTTGATGGCTTTTGGGCAAAAATCATCACAAAACTTCCAGGGAAAAGAGAAGTCCCAGCACCTGGGCGTGGCCTTGGCACAGCTACTGGTCCACACTTTCACTCTCAAAGTGGCCGCACGTCCTCCTCGGGGAAGCTCCTTTTGCACAGCTTGCTGGAGACTGCAGGCTTATAAACAGCATAAGCCAGCATTCCAATCAGATTATTTCTTGCTTGCAGTATTGCACAAAGAGAGAAAAAAATAATGCTGAACATTCTGTTCATGGAAGAAAAAATAGCAGCAGAAAACTGTCACATTGTTTGGTCTATTTTCAATTTCATTCCCGAGTCCTGGAAATAGCTATCTGTGCAAGCAGGCCAGAGGAGGACTGCAGCTCCCTGGCATGTGCCACCCCATCGTGGGGTCTTGGGTCCGAAGGTGAGGGAGAGAACTTCAGCTGGGAGGGTGGGTGTGGCCTGATGGAGCCTGGACCTGGTGAGTCAGCTGTGGAGCCCCACAGCTGGAGAGGAAACTTTGATTCAGCAAGTATAGTGTGAGTAGCAACTGGTGGGCACTGTAGGGTGCAAAGGGGGTGACTGTGGTTCTCAACCTCAGTCACACACTGAGAACACGTGGGAGCATTACAAAATAATCTGTCAAAAGAGAGCACAAGGGCTTCTTGTGCTGATACAACAATTCTGTCTCTTAATTCAAGATGTGATACAATTGCATGGAATTTAATACACACGCCATACACACAAATAAATTAGCGCATGTAAAACTGGTGCAGTCTGAATGGATAAGTTCGGTGGATTGTACCAATGTCAATTTTCTGGTTGTGATATTACATGATAGTGATGCAAAATATTATCATGGGGGAAACTGAGGGAAGGGTACAAGGGTCCTCTCTGTATTATTTCTGGCATTTGCATGCAAATCTACAATTATTTCAAAATAAAAAATTAAGAAAACATGCTGCTGGGGTCTGATTTTGTGGGTCTAGGATACAGCCTGGGCATCAGAGCTTTAGAAGCTGCCCAGATGATTCTAAAGCACAGACAAGTTTGAGAGCCACTGCTCTAGAAGCATAGATGCTGGTTAGGAAGGTGAGACAAACACATGCAATCAGGAAACAGTATATATGCCTCAGTACCAAAGGCTTAGTTAATATATGTTGAATCAACAAATAATCTATGGAATTGATCGATAAAGTGTTATAGGAATTCAAAGAAAGGGAAAGAAAATATGAGAGACATCTTCATGGCAGAAGTGGTGTTTAGCCAGGACTTTGACAGAGGTGAAAAATTTGGAGAGAGGAGAGAGGAAAGGGCATTCTAGACCAGCAAAGAAGGGCTTCTAGATGGGCGTGGCCCACAAGGAAGAAAAGGATTGAATTGGGGATAGTTGAGGAGTGAGGGTGGATAAACCTTTCTCAATGACCTGGTTCTTCCCCTGTCATGGGACAGGTAGAGCTCTCAGCCACCTAAACCAGTTTTAAGTCCTCGCATCTTGTTGTTTTAATTATTTCACCACCTATGCCAAGAGTAATTGTCAGTAAAAAGGCAATTCTCGAGAAGACAACTGACATCACTTGGGTAATCAAAATGTGGAGAGCTTGGAAAGACTTCAGAATATAGTTACAGAAAGGACTGACAGGTAAAAAGGTAAGCAATCTTCATCACCGCACACAAGACCTTGCTTGACTGTACCTCCACTGGCTCTGATATCCCCACCCAGAACCCAGCCAAGCACCAGAGAATACCAGAAATGACTTGGGAAAGGCCAAAATAGAAGTCTCAGTGCCTTTACACAGCAGAGCTAAGGCACCTGATGAAGGGGGGTTCCTTGAGTACTCACTCAATGCCTCTTTATTTTCATTTTGTACACAAATCTAATAACTTCGAGTATCTGTTTCCAAGCCCACAGCAAATTAAAAAAAAAATTTTTTTTTTTAAAGGGCAGGAGAGGTGCAACAGACAGGACCACAGACAATGGCGAGAAGTTACAGGTGACAGACACCCTGACAGCAGGGCAGGAGACCAAGAAACTATCAAAAGTAAAAAGTAACTTGGGAAGAACACCGGACACAAGGAAGCTGCCTCTAGCAAGACTGGGGGGCTCCATTGTAGAGGTGGAGAAAGAGCTGCATGACACTCAAGCCCAAGTTCTAAAACCCCTGCAGAGTCCCTCCTCATTTTTCCTTTGTGACTGCTATTCATTTGTTCGATGTATGCACAATGGTCCGTGGCTCCATCCTATTGCAGACAGCCAGCAGGTGAAAGGCAACTGACTAACCTTTCTGATTCCTAGGAAAGTCCTCTGCCCAAAACACCAGTGCCCCTCTCAAAACCTGCTTTCTTCCTTGTGGCATCCTACCACTGTCATTCCAGAGTATAGAGAGCAAAGGGCAGGGCTGCTCTCAAACTGGTCATCTGTTGGATCAATCAGGCTTAGTAGGAAGGCATCTGAGGACCACAGGGGAAGCACTTCTATACCCTACATCATTACCGCAGGCACTGCCACTTTGCACACAATGGGTCTGGCTGTGAAATCCATCTCCAGCTTGGTCTTAAACGCTGTGTGTCCTTGACCCAGTTACTTCGGTTCTTGTGCTAAGCACCCCCACTCACTGACCCACGATCCAGGGAGCTGGTGTAGAATAGCTCATTAGTAAAGCACAAACGCTTTAGCCGACCCAATGCCGCCGTGCAAACGTGTAATAACTGCATGCTGCCAAGACTGGGTGGACGTGCCCCCTCGATGGGGCTGGGAGACTGAGCAGGCTCCTCCACGCCAGCCTCTCAAGAGGCAGCTCTCAGAGGAGACAAGAGAAGACGGGTCTCTCCTGCCAAATGGGACTCACATCTCTGCCCCAGACTCAGGGGCTTGGACACCTGCAGGCCCCTGATGGAGGCTCCAAACTTCAAACCACGGCATTCTGCTGTCGGGTCACACACTGCCCTCTGCAGCACCCCCAGGAGCCCAGCATCTACTAATCTGCTCTCTCAGGTGTGCCATGCCTTGTTTTCTTCCAAATGTGGAAGTTGAGGAAAGAGAAGTCAGGGAGGGAAGAGAAGCTTACACAAAAAGTAGGTGGAAGTGTTAGTGAGGAGCCTGGCCTGCAGGTAAGGAGAGGGGAGTCACGGGAGGTTGGGGGTGGGGGGTGCTAGCAAAGATCACTGGGCAGCCTGGGTGACATGAGAAAGTCTTCCGTGGCTCCTCAGGCCCCAATCACAAATCATCTCCCCGCTCACGCTCACTCATTACTAATCTGGTTTTCTTGCTATGTCAGCTGAATGCCTGCCTTGGCCTGGGTTGAAATGGGGACTTTTGTTCCCTCCTGGCTTTTTCTCTGCTTTCTCACCAACCTCCTCCCAATCCACCAGAAACTCTGGCAGAGGGATCTGCCTGCGAACTCCAAAATGTAGGTCTGTGGCTTTACTTCAGAATTGCATAGCGAAAGGGGAAAGGGGGAGGCAGAGGCAGAGGGCACAGGATGTGGGGGCAGGATGTGAGTCTCCAGGTGAGAGAAGTGGCCAACAGGACGCTCCCCTGCAGGCTTCCATTTCCACACTCCCTCTGTAGACAGAGAACGCTCCATTCCCAGGACAGCCAGAAGGCTTTGCATCAGCCCTGCCCAGTCTTCCCAGGGGCTAGAACTATGAAGCTGGGTGGGAGGGTCAGAACCCTGCACATTTAAGCAGGATGAAGGGTGTTGGGGACCCTGTCATTTCTGAAGAGGTTGGGAGAGGGGCCCAGAGGGAAGGGTTTCTTTTACTTTTTTTGTTTCCACGGGTCCCCAAACACCTCCATGATGCAATATGGGTTAGATCCCCTTGAGGAATTCACCTGGAGGCCGCGACCCTAAATAGCTCCACGAGAAGCTGCACCTTACGTCACCCTCCAGGAGGCAGAGGTGAGCCTGAACATGATGCAACCGTCTCTTCTGGGTCCCGCTCTGCAAACTCGAGGAAGCACCCCTCCAAATCTTTCAGATCCTCTCCCTAGAGCTGCGAGAAACTGACCAACCAAACCTCAGCCAGAGAAGATGTGCTCGCCCCCTCCAGGGAGGGAGCAGCCGGAGGAGAGCCTGTGGCCATTCACCCACTCCGCCATGCACTCCAGGGGGCCTGCAGGCGTCGTCCCAGCCGGATGACAGAACTGGGCCACTGCAAGGCCTGCAGGGCCCCTGCGGGGGGATTTCAGCTGAGGTCGCTCAGGCCTCTGCCACACCAGACCTGAGCTGGGCAACAGGAAGCCCACATGGCGTAGAGCAGTGGTCAAGGAAGGGGCTCCCCGTCACACTGCCCGACTGCAGCCTAGTGAGCCGTGACTTGAATGAACTAACATTCCTGGGCCTTGTTTTGTGCACTGTTAAAGGGGGTGATTGTAATGGCACCACATCGTAGGGGAATAGAGGTTAATTTGTGTAAAGTGCTTGGCACAGTGCCAGGCCTGGGTAAGGGTCTGCTGGAGGCTCCGATTACTATTATGATTGCTAACGCTAGTAGAAGTGGTATCAATTTTACCCTCACTCCCTTTCATGGCAAGGAGCCTGGATGGCATGGAGGGGTGGGACGGTATGGCCGCAGGGTCTGCAGTGTGGAGCCTTGTAGAGAGAGATGCCAGTGGCCTGTCCATCATCCCTGCTAGCCTCCACTGCCACCTGGGGCTGGTTCTGCTTATCGTGGGACCTGAGGTTGAGAGAACACCAGGGGTTGGGTGTTTCCAGAAGAGGGGGAAGCGGGGGGGGGGCGGTAAAGTGGGTAAGGGAGGTTGTTACCTGGGGATATATGTTTTTGCCCTAAAGCTCTCAGAAGCCTTTTTCTCACATGAGGAGCTTCAAGCTAGGATGGGAGTGGTACATGGAATGGACGAAGCATGGGATTTGGGGTTAAAAACCCAGGTTGGAAATCCTTAACTTCACCAATTTTCAGGTGCCTTGCTATAAAATCATGTGCAGGACCAAGCTGCTTCCCTGGTTGCTTCTAGTTATTGCCACATTGGACTCACCAGGAGATGCTGAGCACGTCACTCCCTTTTCCTTCTGACTTAACTGCTTTCCTGATTTAACTTCCTTAGTCTTGAAAACAGCCAGAGGAGCATGGACAAAGGACATGGAAAGTCCCAGTCACCTGCCAACCTCGAAAGAACTGGTGACAGGTATTCTACATCCCAGGGGAGGGGGTGCTGGCCTCGTGGGTCTCCTGGTTCAGGAGCCAAGGCCAGGAACCAGGTCTGAGCTGAGACCCAAAGCCCATCACTCGCCCAGCTCAGGTGTAAATGCTGATATTCACGACACACCCACCAGGTATGAGACACACCCTGTGAGTCCTTATACCTCAGCGTCCCCATCCTTTAGAGCAGGCTTTTAAAAGCTGTTTTGATTGAGACGTACCCAGTATACCTTACAATGCAACCCAGTATGAAACAAAACTTTCCAGGAAAACAAGTCTGACCATTACTCCCTGCAATGCACTCCGACATTTTCTTTTCTTATTCTCTTCTGGTTTTTAAAATGTTGGTCAGAGCCCTCTAAATTGATTTAATGACACACTAAGTGGTTGTGACCCATGGCTTGAAAAGCAGTATTTTAGAGGCAAGGAGGTAACTAATGACACAACATGGCTACAGAGCAAGCAAAGATCACATTTTGTAGAGGAACAGACTGACCGACACATTCAGAGACAGAGTATCCCCAGAACTAAATCACGGGGTTAAAAGAACTTTCCTATTTGAGGCACTGTTTACTGTGGCAGTCAATGAGATGGGATTCCTGGGCCATATCTCAGTGAACAATTTCTATATCATTGGAATGACTAATTCTCCACAGACATAGGCTGGCTTATTTAAAATGGGTAGCTTGCCCTCCACCTCATAGTATTTCCTGTACTTTCTTTGTGACACATAAATGAAACTGCCATGTGTCATTCATACTCCCCACAAGCTTCCTAAAAATTGTGGCCAGTTACTTATTTCCTCATTTCTGAGATTTTAGGAATGCAGTAACATAGACTTTGTCTAATACACAGCCATTGCTCACCTCCAACTCCTCTGCCTTTTGATGTAAGGAAACCCAGGGTCTCCTGACTTCACAAGTCAGAGGAAAAAGACTGCTCACTCCGTTGGCCTCTTAGATTTCAGAGCATTTGCTCCCTTCTTGACAAAATGTAAGTTATTTACGTGGTCTTGATTTTTATCATATCACTTATAAACTCATAAAGCTAAAATTAAAATGTCCAAGAGTTGGCCTAATCCAGCCTCCTATTTTACAAATGAGAAGAGTGAGCCAGGGAGGTCGGCGATTTGCCTGGAGTCATGCTGATGTCCCGAGAGCGGGCTCCCACCTTCCAGGGTTCCCGCCCCGCGTGACTTCTCCATGAGCGAAGGCAGGAGGGATCAAGTCTCCAATACTCTTGGGATTATTCAATCATGCATTGTCAGGGAAGGCTGCATGTGTCCCAAAAGGACTGAAATGGGGGTTGTGGGGATGATTGGGGCGGGGGGGGGGGAACTCAACCTAGAGGCTGCATCTCCCCCTTCTCTTCAGAAAACAAGCCCAAGTGGGATTTCCACTTCCATCAGGACCAGTCCTCCCAGAACGTCCTCAGCTATCACGGGGAGTTGGAGGGGAAAGGGGCACTAGAGATTCCTCCACTAACAGCCTTGGATTGATAGATCTGGTTAGACAGGTACTGACACTCTCATTTGTTCTGGGTGGTCCCTTCCTGCCAGACCTCCCTGCAATGAGCAGGGGCTCATTATCTCAGCCGGCCTTCTCCCTCAGCCTGAAATGGCCTCACCCTTGCTGGGACCGCCCCCTGCCCCGGGGCTGGGAGGGCATCCAAACAGCAGAGCTGAGATGGACTAACGCAGATCATCCGTGTAGCCAAATGAACGGCCATGGTGATTTTCACAGGATGCATCAATCCACTTTCCGTTGTGAGACATGTGCTCATGAGTCCATCGATCCAGCACGTGGGATTCCTCCAGGGCAGGGATGCTTCACGCACACACGCATGCACACACACGCACACACACGGACTGTGCAGGGTACAAATTCCACCGTGGCCCCGGGGACTGATCTATTCTGTTTTATGTTTATTCCTGCGCCTCTGTCAATACATTTATCCCTGTCTGGGGAGCAGGCATCAGTTTGGAGGCTAGTCCAAGTCAGGTGGCCTAAAGGAATCCTCTGCTCTCCAGGGTGGACCAGGACTTTGTGGAATTTCCAAGAATGATAAAGGAAACTGCCTGTTCAAATAACAATCCCTATTCCATCACAGCCACATTAGAACTTCGAACACGCAGAATTTTCACAGAGAAAAGGAGGAACGTCTACCAAATTAGCAAAGATTTCATAAAATTTGACCAACCCATTCTTCTCAGGTTTCTGCAACATGGGCACATTCATAACTTTCTGGTGGGAATGTAAATTTTTTTCTTGAAAACAATTTTGTAATAGATAGTCAATCTTTAATATGTACCCTCTGCACTAGTAATACCACTTTCTGGACTCTAGCCAAAAGAAATAGTCTGAAATACAGGAGTTAAAAAAAACAACCAGCTCGATGCACAAACATTTTCATACTAGCATTATATATAATTTGAAAATGAGAAGTAGCTTAAATATAAAACAGTAGGGAAGTGGGCAAGTAAACTTTGATTCATTCATGTGATAGAATATTAAGCAGATGTTTAAAATTATGTTTATAAAGAGTTTACAACCATGGGAAAATTATTTAAGTTATAAGCCTTTGCTGAATAGGCAGGAAAGAAAATTATATATACGGTGTAGTCTTAACTATGGAAAATAATTAACATATAAATTGAAAGGAAATGTTAACAATGGGCATGGGGTGGTAGCATTACGGTTGCATATTGTCTTTTATCTTTCTTCTACATTTCAGTATTTTCCAAATAAAATGAGTACTTTTTCTTTAAAAAATTTTTTTAAACTTTGAAAAAAAACACAACACATTATGGAAATGAAAGTCCAGCCCCATTGAAGCCACCACTTTTGCACATGACCTCAGGGAAGTTATGTGACCTTCCTGGCTGCCTCCCTCCCCACCCCTACCCCAGTACCCTCATCTAAACAATGAGAGTTTTGGATCACATGATTTCTAAAACCCATCCCGCTCTAGCATTCTGTGTCTCTAAACATCATCACCCTGCTTTTGAGAATGGGATCTCAAGAAGGGGCCCAAAAGGCGTAACAATCATACAAGTAAAATACTATAATCATCCTAACAAGCTATGGACTTGGAAGGGTCTTCTTAGAAGATGCAGCTGTTCTTTTACAGTCAGCAGAGAAACATGCTGAAATGATGTCCTTGGATTTGGACATCTGGAGCCAAACATCCAAATTAAGGGGGTCTCTGGCAGCTGTGATGTGAAGCCAGGAATCGTGGCTTGGGGAGCAGGAGGGGTGGTGCCTCAGCACTGTGTTTCCACCCAAGTCCTGGACATAGCTGGTCTCCCAGGGCTCTGGGCTAGGTGGCCTCCTGACCCTCACGGGGGATGCATGACAGGCCCCATGTCCTACAGCCTCGCCTGGAGGCTCCTGCCCACAGAGGTCTCCAACCAAGCTCCATGGATTTCGCATGTGGGAACAGGCAGGCATATCCTCACAAATTGTCTGAGTGCCTCATGTATCCTCAGCGGTATTGTACATCACCCTCATGAAGGCTGCCTCTCCCCTGATCATCCCACAACATTTGGATGGTCCACAGGGGAGGAGAGGTGAGTAGAGTCCACGTGTTGGACAGGCTGGACAAGACAAGCTCTAAGATCTCCACCAAGGTGTAATTCTGCAATTTGATAATCACATGAGATTGCAGCTCTCCTCTGGACCTCTTCCCCACAGTTTAGAGAGAACATGACTTGCTCTTTGGCACCGATATTCACCCAGCATGCACCAGGTTGGATGGAAGTCAAAACAGTGAAATACTTTCATACTGGCCATAGCCACTGCCCTCCAATGCCCCCCCACCACTACCACCACAGCAGCCCTGGATTTGCCCCTGGGATAATTCTCAAGGACCTCCATGGCATCCATCACATAAAGGGTTAAAGCCTCCCTGACCCAGCAGGGGCCTCCGGGACCTTGACCCAGCATTAGCTTAATGCCCTTGAATCTCTCCTCTGCCCGAGCCCCCTTCCTGAATTGAAACCATTGGATTGAGATAGACTAAGAACATACATCCTTGAAGGGAAAGTTGTAAGGGATAACGAGGGTGGTTTAAAAATAATAAAGACAATTTTTGATTTGGATCACCAAGTTGTCCCTTCTTTTTCGGGGGCTGGGGAGAAAGGTAGAGTGGGAGCTACAGAGATAGCAATTGGGTGGGAAGTGGGCTGTGTCCACATGCCCCATGCTCCCTGCTTTATTTGCAGGGTTCAGTTTCCTCTTCTCAGACTGGGTTGAGAGTGCTTCTGAATGAGCCCACACCCTATGCCACGTAAGCATCACAGCTCCTTCCTTCTAGGCCCTTCACACAGCTACTCAGCATTATCACATTTCCCCATGGCATCTTCAGAAGGTAGAAGGAAGTGGAAATACTTTCTCTAGTGTTGTCACAGGAATAAAGGAAGCACAAGGAGGTGCACCTGAGTGGCTTCAGGCCATAGTCTGTCACATGTGCAGCTGGGAACAGACCCCCAGCCCAGCCCTTTCCCCTGTGTGGAGACAACCACGGGGATCACCGCCTGCACCCCCATCAGTAGTGAGGACCTCTGTCAGCACTGCATTTTGTTTTTCCTCCAGTGAGAGACAAGTTTCGGAGGTGATGGAGATGACAGCTGGTTTTATGGAGGGAGGACAGGTACAAAGTGCTGACTTTTGATCAAGTGTTCATCTTTTTGAATTGCTTTCCCCCGAGTCTTTCACCAAAAACAAACACTTATCCTTCCCTCTGAGGCCCCAGCAGGAAAGGCCACCATCACTTTTTGTGTTTACTAATCTCCATCAGGAGGTGTAGAAGATGCCAGGACCTGCCTAGACTGCAGGCCTTTCTCCTCTGCCTGTGCACCCACCCGTCTGTCCACCCCCCACCGCGGGCCAGCAACCCCGCTGGACTGAGACTGCACTGGAAACCGAAACCTCAGGCCTGAGCCCAGGAGAGAACACTCAGCGAAGGAAGCCCCAGTCCTCAGCAGCGACTTCTAGAAAAAGTTCCAGTGCTTGGCCGTCATCCCAATTATGTTTGCCCATGATATGATCTGGCTGTCATGGATTAAAGGAACACACGGGGTTTTTAAGTAAGGAAATGTTTAGAAACAGAGAGAGAATGAAAAGAACGTGCTTGTGCTCATATGTTTTCACTTCAATGTATTCAGATCTGGCAGAAAAAGGAGGACATTTAACTCCTAATTAATGAGTTGCTCCCTTTGTCCAAACAATCTTCCATCTCTCCCTTCACTGGGGATGAAGCCCAAGTTCTTCTGGAGCCGGGGGATTCTCTGCAGAGGATACACTCCCCCCATCTCAGATTAGGCAATGCCCACCAATCAGAGTGTGTTTTGGCATCTCTCCAGCCTATGTGGGCCTTGGCCCCCCAAATCCCTCATCAAAAACTAGCTCTGATGTTTAATTGACAAGACCATAACTGATAAAGGACATTTTATGGGCTTGGCTCTCGCCACCAAATCTATCTTGAATCAAAACTGCCTTCAATTTACAGACATGAAAGGGCCCAGAAGGTAAGACTTCACTGTTATTGTCATTGTCACAGTTGTGGTTGTTATTGTAAACTGAATTCTCTAAACTCCTCACTATCTGAGCAAGGGCCATTTGAGTCCAAGTGTCCTATTTATATTTACATCATCTCTATAAACATAGAGGAACAGATAGATCCAAGTAAATGATGTGTCAAACAAAGTACTTTAATGGTGACCCGGAAAGGAGATGCAGAAATTCTGGCATCCAACCCAATACAGCATCCCTTGTTCAAATTAAACTCCTTACCTCCCTCAGTTTTCATTTCCACCCCACAGGCCTTCATCTCTAGGTCTTAAAAGTCATTATATTGGAATAAGAGAGATACCAAATTCTACCCACCTATCACATCCTTGAGCACTTTGCCACTCCAGACATCTCTGCAATGATCTGGTCCCTGCCTACCTCTCCAAACCCAATTTACACCCCCTGCCCTCTGTTCACGAAGCTCTACCCACAAGGAGCATTTCCCGGGTCCCGAGATGTGCCCAGCTCTTTCCCCACCTCCCAACACCTTCATAGCACTGTCCCCCTTGCCTAGAAGGCCCTTCCCTCTTCTGCTCACGGCGGCCTCCTTGTCAACTTTAGGTTTCATAGTGTATATTGCTGCCTTCCTTGACCACACATTTGAAGTAGACCGCCCCAAACCTAACTCTCTTCTGTTTCAACACCCTATTTGTTTCTTTCAAAGCCCTTGTCATTATTTTAGACTTTGGCTAGACTTTGAGTCTAGACTTTGGCTCCACTTGTTGAAAGAATGGACGAATGAATTGGATGGATGGAAAAACCTTGTTGCCACCGTGATTAATAATTAAGAGTGCCAGGCACTTTTCCTGTACCAGTGATACAACATTCAGCAAGAATGAAGCATGCCCTCGTGGAATTATCATCTTGCAGACTGAGTCCCTGCAGGAAACTCTGGAGTTGTAGGAGCCTTGGGCAAAGACAAAGGGGCCTGGGAAAGAGGCAGAAGGAAGGGAACTGCATCTCACGTTCTGAAAGCTAAATCCCGTATAAATAGCACAGAAAATCTATTAGCATTACCAGCATAGAGGGCAATTGCTTTTTTAATATAATAAGATCTTCCTTGGAGGAGATTATGAGGCACTGATCAGTATCAGGTGACATGATGAGGTTTAGCAGACAGATTAATTTCTGTTTACATCTAGTTGCTTGCAGCGTGGGGGAGTTCTTGGTTTTCACGGAGGAGGTGGGAGAGAGGCCCTTTGGAGACAACAGGAGGGCCAAATTATTTTAGGTGTTATCCTACAGAGGGCGTTGCCTGCTGTTGATCACAGGGCAAGCCAAAAGGAAAATCAGATCCTGGGGCACGGGGGAAGGACCTAGGGGCAGGACACACTGGCTGAGCTTTGAGCCCCCTTTCCTTCCCTGCCAATCAGGTAGGTGAACTATTGCTGATACGAAAGAACAAGTGACTCCAGGGAGCAAAGGTCTGGAGCCTTTGGAAGTACAGTTATTTGATAATGAAAGAATTGCAGGATTGGGTGTTGGGGAAAGAAGGAGGGAGGAAAACAAAAAAAAGTTCTGTTTCTCTTACACAGCTCAGCCCAAATCCTATCTCAAACATTAATACTCTAGTTAATAGATGCTACTTTTCCCCACGTTTTGCACAGAGGTAAACTGAGGCCCAGGGCAAGTCAAGGACAGACCCACCCACAATAGACAAGAGCCCCAGCTCCTGGCTCACTGCACTGTTATCCCTGGGCACACAGCAAACGCTCAGAGAGCAATTCTGCAGATTCGCTGGCCCTGAACACCGGTCACTTCACCCCTTCCCAGGCACTGAAGAAAACAGCCGACAGGCTTGCTGGTCACACTTCCCATCTCGAGTGACTCAGGGCTCCTGGAGTGGGCTCCAAAGTCCCCCTGGTACCAAGACATGGGAACACAACAAGGACATCTCTGAAACTGGAGCAATGAGCCCAGGGAAGGGCCCATGAGGCTGTTTTCTCCACCTGGTGGCAGGAATTGGGACAGATTCCAGAGATTCTTAGACCACCAAAGAGGCAATCTTCCACCAACTTCTCCAAGCACTAACCCAGACACACTCTGCCTCAGCATATATTCAACTAGGGGCCAAACACAATGGAAAACTGGTGCCTTATGAATGGGGTTACCACACATCCCCATTTGCTTAGGGACCAATCTCATATTTATGGTCCAGGCAAAACATTCATAATGCCCCTTTTTATTTTCAAACCTGGTCTAGTTTGGACAATAAATTCCATGGCCATCCTACTTCTAATGCAACCAGAAACCCAAATGTTATAAAATCTACATAGAGATGATGCTATCTTAAAGGACATACATTCACTACCAATATGCACTCCTCACTCGCACTTCTGTATCTACCACCCACCAAAGAACACTCTCGCAGCCATTAATCTGTGCACTCACACCTGGCACACACCCAGCCACCAGCCATACTCTTACACTACTAATCACCACCCAAATGTCCCAGCTTTTTCCCATCCACTCCTCAGGCATAGACATGCCTATAACCTCTCTCACAAGTTTGGGAAGCATTAGGACAAATGCACCCTCTTGGACATGCACCCCAGCAACTAAACCTTCAGGGATTTGAAAGGGAAAAGCCCTGGATACTGTAATGGCTACAACCTTGTAAGGACAAAGTCCAAGTTCATTAAGAAGCTCAGTGCAGAAAAACCTTGTTGCCATCGTGATTAATAATCATAATAGACAGTCAGCTGGAGGGCTTCCCAGCTGCATCTCCCAGGACCAGGGTTTGGGGATCCCCCCCCCCTCTACCCACCAGTGAATAATGGTTTAGTTTATTGGAAACTCTCTTTTCATTTTTTATGGCTTCAATTAAGTGATGGTGGAAATCCATCACATAACCTTGCTGCACTGCTAAAGACTTCCGGAGGGGAAAATATTTATCAAACACAAACCATCAGAGGAGAGACTGTGGTAAGCCAAACAGGAGTCTGGGGTGGCAGAGAGGTGATCAAGGTGGTGGGAGAGGAGAAGGAAATATCCATTCAGAGGTTTCCTGCCTGGACAAGAGCCACAATGCCTGGAAAAGATCAGCTCGCTTCACAACTGCCGGGCTGCTCTTCCCTCCATACCTCAAATCCCGTGCCATGACAATACATTACAATAGTCAGTCCCCCTCCCCAGTCTTGTAGCCTCCTATAGCACAGACGACAAGAACAGCAAGAACAGAGGTGCTGGTGAGCGCACCTGAGAGGATGCTCTCCTGGTACCTGGCCTCCAGCTTGACAATGTCCATGGAAACATGGTGCCCACCTGGAGAGCTGCCTGCATTCCCCAGGGAGCCCTCAATGCCTGTATTGGTGAGAATGCACAAGGCCCATTCTCTGGGTGTCATGACAAAGTCTTAACAACAACCACAACAAATTCTCTCCCGGATCAATTCATTAGAACTCACAAACTCCTAGCCTTGCCCTTAAGTTGGCCCTTACCCTCTCCCTGAACTCAGCCCAGGCAGCCCTACTGGTAAGCAGAGCTGGCTCTTATTCAGCCCTTTTAATTATTCACACCCCAATCTTGGCCACTGGCATTAATCTTTCATTTGCTATTTAGACATCTGATTCCTCGGGCAGGATTGAGAGATGCCACCTGGGAGATCAAGTTGGCCAGAGGGGTAGTCCGAAGGGAGTCAGAGACCCACAGACCAATAGGGGCCTGCTTGGAATTAATGGGGTCGTCATCCTGCTCCTTATTACCCAGAGGGAGAAGAGCAAAAGGCACAAGAAACATGTGTCTGAAGGAATAAAAGTTCCTGGTCCATCTGCTTTCTAAGAAGTGTTTGTGTGTGCATGCACAGGCATGTGTGTGTGCATGTGCGTGTGTGTGAAAGCTGGGGGTGTTACAGTATCTCAGCCCACATTAGGGTAGGTGCTGTAAGAAGATTGGATCTGCCCCAGTGCAGAGCACGAGGCATCAGGAGAGCCGGTGGCTGGGAGAGAGGGTGGGAAACAAATGGAAAGGACACACATGTGAGCTTCGGAACACATCGTATTTTCCGTGTGCTTAGTGGTAATATCAAAGGTTAGATAGCATCTGTCCTCAAAATTTAAACGCTCTAGAGAAGATAGAAACACATTGCTTTTCCCTCCTCACCCTCATTCTAACATTTATAAACTTTAAGTGCCAGGCACTATCTTTAATGCTCTACCTTCATTATCTCAATTAAAACCCACAACAATCCTTGCAGGTAAGACTCGTATTACCCCCATTTTACAGATGAGGAAACTGAGGCTCGAAAAGTTTATGTCAACCACCCAAAGTCCCACTAACCCACTGCTGATCCATGGTCAACGAGGATTCGAGCTAAGGAAGTTTGACTACAGATACCAAACTCTTGACCAGTGATTTAAGAGATTAAATAGATAAAAACAATAATGGCCAAAGAGAATTGGAAAAAGATCAGGTAACTGTGCAATAACACAGCCACTAGTTACATGTGGTAATTTCAATTTAAAGCTAAATTCACTAAACTTCAATAAAATCTAAACTCCCATACCTCAGTTACATTAGCTACATTTCCAGGGCTCAATAATCACAGATGGCTAGTGGCTACCATCATGGGCAGTGCAGATAGAAAACATTTCTCTCATGGCAGAAAGTTCTATTGGACAGCCCTGAGTTAGAGGATAGGGTGAGATATTGGCAATGCAGAAATGTCTTTCAGGAAAAACCAGCTATAGAAGGAATGCAATGAGGCAGGCTCAGCACCAACTCACGTGCTGTTTAGATGTAGGAAGGAAAGGAAAAGTGATGACGAGGAAAGAAGAGCAGTGGGCAGCAGAATGCAGATCAGTAGGTTGGTGTCACTAAAAAGTGAGCTTTCACCCTGTGTCACAGAAGGAAGGGGCCTTGAAGATTAGCACATACAACCCCCTTTACATTACAAATGAGGCCAGTGACACCCGGGGAGGCAGGTTGCTCCAGGTCACATGGCTCTTCCTATACCACCCAGGCCACCACTCCCATTCTTGATCCCTCTTGAGATGTGTACAGAAAACATCAGAGTACACAGAGGTGATTCGAGTCATGATTTGACATTATTCTGACTCCTAGTAGGTAAGTTTTGTCCGGGAGCAATGATTGCCATGACTCCTATTGCTATGTCTTCCCTTATGATGATGGAACAGGACTGTCCAAGGATGAGAGGTTAGGCACGTGTAAAACAGAAGACACTCAAAAGATAATTAGCAGGGGGCGGATGTGGCTCAAACGGTTGAGCGTCCGTCTCCCATATGGAGGGACCTAGGTTCGATCCCCGGGACCTCCCGGTAAAAGAAAAAAGAAAAAAATATAGAAGGCGCGTGGGCTGCTAGGCCTTGTGCGCGGGCTCGCCGCCAGGCCCTGCCAAGCCACACAGCAAGATGATGATGTAACAGGAGAGTGACACAAGGGAGAGCCAAGATGAGATGTGCCAAAAAAACAGGAAATGAGGTGGCACAGGGGGCAGAACGTCTCTCTCCCACATCAGAAGTTCCCAGGATAGAATCCTGGAGAAGACAGGAGGAGAAGGAGGAGAAGAGAGGGCAAGAAACAGACACAGAGAATTGCCCAGCAAAAATGAGGGGTGGGGGGTTAAAATGGATAAAAGTAAAATAAATAAATAAATCTTAAAAAAAAAAAAAAAGGATAATTAGCCATGGGAATTGGGAATTAGCCATGTAGGACGCTATCTCTAGAGTATGGATTGGCATGCATTTTGGGCAGTCAGTAAATACTTCTCAAGTGAACCAATGGATGACACCTGTCTAAAAGCCCTTTGACCACTTTATGGACTGTGGTCCATCTCCCCACCCCTACATTCCCCTTCACATACTCACAGATGCTTCTCCAGAAGCCACTGGAATGGGAAACATCTCAGGATGTAGAACAAATTCAACTTCAATACAGGGCCCAGAATTTAAAAGTGGGTGTATCCTGCTGATAATACCAGGACAAAGAAAGGGGTCAGACTCTATAAAGGATGTTGCCAGTGCCTTCTTGCCTGCACTAAAAAGCCACCCTCTCGGAGGCTAAGTTTATGCCCCCTGCACAGGGGCCCCACTTCCCCTCTGGCCTCAAAGACCTCAAAGCCAATGCACGCTCCTGACATCTCACTTACCAAGGGCAATGCAGAAGCCTCTGACAGCCAGAGATGAAGAGGCAGAAGGCGCCTCTGCACTGAAGGTTCTAGTATCTCCCACCTGCCAGGACATTTTTCCACACTGCCTGAAGAACCAGGTTCACTTCTTTATTCAGAGAGCCTGCACTTGGGACTGGGGCTGCCTCCTTTTGCCTCTCTCTAGACCCTTGGCATTCCCTCATATTCAGTCATTTAAATAATGAAATTATTTTGTAGCAAAATGAGAAATCTTAGGATATAGACTTTGCCTGGTAGACAAGGAGTGAGGTAATGCTTTAGCTCACAAATTCCTTGAGGGCAGAGATTTGATTTCTGTATTTCTTAAATCTCAATTCCTGATGTGTAGAAAAGATGCCTCACATATAATAATATACAATCAAGGATGAATGAATGAAAGAGAGAGAGAGAGAGACCATCAGAACTAAGCCTGTTCCTGAGTATCATTCCCAGTCTGGTGGGATTCTCCCCAAGATGCCTGGCTTACTCCTTGGTCCTTGAGACCCTCTTTCTTGCTGGGTCCCCTATGTGCCTCCTTCAGTGCTATGTTGACACTGCTCTCTCTGTCCCTGCCTGATACTCAGCCTCAAAAGTCTCTCTTCCTTGTTCCCTTTCATTTATTTGGACAAAATTCCCCTAACCAGTGGTTTCTGAGTTTAAAATTTTCTAGCTGATTTAGACTGAAAGATTCTGTACACGAGGAGCATCTGGAGAGCTCAGCCACCGCCAACGGCCCAGCCGACTCTGCCCTCTGGAGGACTGGGTCCGCCTGCCCCCTCGACCCCTTTGCAGACCTCCAACTGGCGTCCTGCTGTTGCTCTCGTTGTTGGTAATGAAGATCACACCTTTCTCAGCTTCTAAAAGTAACCTGAACCGGGGAAAGGTTCTCCTCGCTGTCCATCAAGTTTCATTCATCCTGGCCTCAAGGTTCTCCAATTTAGAGATCCACACCTGTCCCCCTGACTACAGTAGCAAATTCACCTCCAAATCTTAGAGTCCTTATGTATTGATTGTGCCTGCTTTACAGCTTTACACCATAAAGTGAGGGTACAAGGTCTCCTGTTGAATGCACCTCCTTGGCTATCCAAAGGACTCCAAACCAAGATGGACCCAACCCAGAGAATTAGGCTTTAGGACTTGGAATAGTCTGCTTCAGACCAAGCATATCATATCATAATAACCTCTGTTACCTGGTTGTTTCAGGTCTTTCTGAAGGAAAACCTGTGGTAAATATGAAATCTGTTTACCTGTTCACAGACTCACAATTTGAAATTCAACAGACACACTGGTCACATCCTAGAGAAAGGAAGAGGAAAGCAAGTAGCCCAGTTCCAACCCTGCCTCTAAAACCATGGCAAATGCTCTTGTACAAATCAATGATTTTCCGTCAAGTGTATATAGGAAAATCGTCAGTGATGAGCAGGAGGTAAAGGAAGGAAGACAAAGAATAAAGTAAGGAGAGGGGGTGGGGAAGGGAAGTGAGGGAGTAGAATGTGTAGCCATATTTCCATCCTCTATAGAGTCTTCCTTTTCACTTCCTTCAAGCTGGATTTATTTTCTCTTTAATGGCTGGGGCCAGTGATTTGTTCCCATCCATCTCTATTGATGTTTTTCAATGATATCCGTGACACTTTTGGCAATGTGTTGGTAAAAACAAACAGGAGCCACCCCTCGTTACTCCTGAATCAGCTGTCAGACGAAGGGGTCAGGAAGGGAGCTCCATGAACTTGGTCCTGGGACTTGCTTGTTTTCCTCTTTCTGCCCATGAGTGACCATTGCTCTTTCATTCCCTCTGGGAACATTCAACCAGGGGGGAAAACTAGGAGGAAAATCAGAAAGGATTCTACCTGGGGTAATGCATTATGTCGAGAGCAGAGTTGGCAACAGTGCTCCGGGAAAGAGAAATGTAGCAGAGATGTGTGCCCACTCCAGCTGAGGTTGGGCCTGGGTGGCACAAGCAGACAACTGCTCCCCAGAAATCGGCTTGCATCCAATCTCATCCCAGATATTTGGGAGAACAACAGTAAATCTCCTAGGTTCACCTAGACCAGGAGATTTACAACTTTTTTTTTTTTTTCTTTTTTACCAAATCCCACAATAAGAAAAACAGTTCACATCATGTCTGTATACACACATGCATATTGCATTGAAATAAAAGCTTAAGGAGAAAGGTAGCCTGATAACAAGTGATGCACTCTGATATTTTCTGCCCAATCTATTATTTTTTTAATGCTGATCATGACCCACTAAATTTATTCATGGCTGACTTTTGGGTTGTGACCCACAGTTTGAAAAAAATACTGATGAAACCAGGGGTCAGCAAAGTTTTCTATAAAAGGCCAGATAGTAACTATTTTTGGCTATGTAGCCTATATTGTCACTGTCACAACTACTCAACTCGGCTGTTGTAGCATAAAAGCGGCCATATACAATATGTAAATGAATGAGAGTGGCTGAGTTCCAATAAAACTTTACTTATGGATGCTAAAATTTGAATTTCATGTAATTTTCATGTGTCACAAAATATTCTTCTTTTGAGTTTTATTTATTTTTTGAATAATGCAAAAATTATTCATCACTGCTGGCCATGTGAAAAGAGGCTGCAGGCTGGATTTGGCCAGCGGGCCATTGCTTACAACCCCTCGATCATACAATACCAACCAATGCGAATCCTTTTCTGCAAGGATCCATGATAGGCTGAGGTAGGGGGAGTCCCAACAATCTCTGCCCCAATCGCCCACGAATCAAGGTCAAACCTCTATTGACGACGTGTCGTTGTATAGGACTCTGAGTTTGAAGACATTATTTAATGGCCTCTGTTCCCCTGATATGTTTCCTCAGAGAGAAAGTACTTTTTTATGTCATGACTTTATCAAACTGCCTTGAAATGTCTCCTTTTCTTTGTCTTCTCCACGAGACTGTGAGCCAGTAGATTCCAGAACCTACCGGTCCAGGGGAAGGTGGGAGAGCCTTTGTCCCTCCCAAGCCTTTGCGTAGTTCATACATGTAACCTACTCCCAGGAACATGGCCAGATTCTCCTTGGTACCTACGCTCAGGCTATGGCCCTGCACAGCCTCATCAGCCAACCTAAAGCCATGGGGCCCCAGTGCCGCAGCACAACAGAAAGATAGTCACTTTCAAGCACCTGAATAGGAATGAGAACACTCCCTTCTAAAAGGGGAGGGGGGAGTTTTCCTAGGAAGAGCAGTTGTTCTCTCCCCAGTTTAACATCTGACATTTCAAGTACCACTCTCTCTGCAGACACCCCCAGCACTACCTCGGCTAGATTCCATGCCACATCCACATCGTCACTCTGCCCTTGGAACACCCTCCAGTCCTGCTCCCAGTCCCTGTCTTGTTTAGAGTGATGTCAGGAGAGAGAGCAGGTTTTACTGGGGGCTGATGTTCCCGAATTTAAATCGCAGCTTCTTTATTAGCTAAAGTTGTTGACCAGAACCTCATCTCTAAAGTGGAAATACCTACCTCACATGAGAGTTGCAAAAATGAAATGAGAAGAAAGACGCCAAATATCTAACACAAAACCTTTGTGTTAAAACAATGCTCAAAACTGATATTATCATCAATTTTATTACCATAACCAGCAATGTGTTTCAGAGTCATGGTCTGATTTCTTATTATCCCAAATGAACCCTGGAGATCCCCAAGTGAAGCTCCGAGACTATTTTTTGAGACATCAACTGAGTTACTACAAAAGGAACTAAATCAGGACCTGACACTCAAATACACCACTGCTTCTCTGTGACCCTGGGCAAGCTGCCATCTTTCTCTACCCCTCAGCCTCCTTGTCTGTGAAGTAGATCAAACAATGCATCTAAAATGCTCCCCACAATGAGGTAATGTCTTAAAAGTTTCTTGAGTGCTTCACAGGGAAGTTATGGTAAAATGGACACCTGTGGTCACAGACAAATACTATTACTTTGGGACCTAACTCACTCAGTTGTCCTCTGAATATTTTGAGTCTTTGCCATATACCCAGCACCATTCCAGGGGCTGGGGGACAAGCATAAACAATGAGCCCAGGTACCCAGCATCACATATGACTCTCCATGCGTGTGATTCAAAGTCTGACTTACAGCAGAGAGACAGACACCTGAACCAGACCAAACTGATCATCTGATGCTCTCAGAGAAGAGGGAGGGGAGAAAATGAGATCCAAAAGCAGATTTGTCTGTCACCAAAATCTAAGAGCTTTCCATTCTTCCCCACAGCCATTCTAATAGAGACTTATCCCTATTTGAATTCAAGTATATAATACGTCCTAATTGTCTATCAGAAGCCCATCCAAAGATAGAGTCGTGTTGGTCCTGTCTAATGGCCTGGCTCTCAATCCCTTTCTGTCTCCCTCGTTGCTCAGGCCAATTAGTGATGTGCTTAGTCAGAGATCTAGTTGCCAGTTTATTGGCTATTGAGTCACAAAGGGAAAGGAAGTAACATTCACTGAGCATTTTCCAAGAGCCAGGCCCAGTTCCAGGAGCTCCTGGCCATCTATTATCTCTCTTAATCCTCATAATTATTCTATAAAGTAGGTGTCATTACCCCATTGCCCAGAGGATCAGAAAGGCTGAGTAACTCTGCACACCCAGAAGATGGGCAAACGAGGTGACCCAGTACCTCAGGAACCTCTGCAGGAAAGACCCACCAAGCAACCCTCCCGGGAGCCAGGCTTCTCCACCTCATCAGACTTGGAGAGGGAGAGGAGAGTCACTTGAAACATGTGGTGGGTTCAGATTAAGAACATTATCATTCCTGTCCCTCTAGTCCCCCTGGGATGGCTCAGAATTCCTTACACAACTCCTCAGCCTCCACTCAAGTTAGCATCATGGGATTATCCAAGAAGGGATAGTACTATGATGAAAGCTGCCTTTATAGAGGGCTCTACATTCCCAGCACTGGGCTAGATACTTTGCGTCTGCCTTCTCGTTTCATTTTCACAACCATCATATCAAGTAGACTATTCCATGTTGCACAATCCAGACATTGCTTCATTTGATCTTCCCAACAAACCAAATTTTACACAGTGCAATGATTCTCTCAGGCTCAACCAGCTGGGCAGTTGAGCTCCTGCTCCACCCACCCTCAAGACTCCTAACCAATCTGTCACAGGGCTGCAGAGATAATTCAAGGGCTGGTCCCCAACCCCAAAACCACCATTCTTGCTGATGAGTAAACTGAGTCCACCAGCAGAGCAGAGAAAGGGCTGCAGAGATTTACAGTAACTGGGGGCTAGAACGCCAGTCACACTTCAATTGGTTTTCCTAGAGAGGGTAATGAAGCCAAAGATAGGAGTTGAACTGTAAGAGATCCCTGATAAAAGCTGATATCAAAAAATTAACTGAGTAATTGGTTTAATGGCTCAGCACTCCTCCCTTCTACAAAAGCATGGGGTTTTTAACTGACCTGGAATCCTGTTTGGAATTCCATTCCTTCCTGAAATGATCGGATAACAAAATATCTGACTGTAACTGGTCCTCCCACCCTCTCTCGCTGCTGCAGAACATATTCTGTTTATTCCTGTCCTGTGTCTTCATAATTGTGTTATTCGCATAGCAATGCACAGGGATAGCAGGACAAGAGCCACCAGCATCTGGGCCAAGAGGACAACGTGACAGCTCCCTAGGATCATGTGCACTAACCACCAGGGCCCCCTATGTAGCACTCCCTAGTGGAGCTCCCCCAGGACCCTCTCCAAGAGCACACCCTTTTCTCCTAACCAAGGAAACCAGGATTTACCTGATGAGCTCGTGCATCTTGCTCCACTTTAGAGGCCCCATGGAAAACAATCCAGAAATTGAAGAGAGTGAGCACAAACCCAAGGATCTCAGTGGATTCTCTAGCCCCAAGAGGAAAAGCCTCTCATCCAGAGTCCATCAGGCCCACACCTTGGAAATGCAGTTGTTGCTTTACACGCTGGCTCTGCTGGGCTGCCCTGGCTTCCCTGGGCTGGGTTTTGCCCCATCCCGGAGCTACTTTTAGAAAAGAGGCAGATCCAAGAAACCCACTGCTGACTTTCAAGTCACAGGAGGGCTGTGGATGAGGGGGGTGAAGAGGGAGTTCATCTGGGGAGATGGTGACTGCCCACCGACGAGGGAGTTGAAGGAGAACCAGCCCCTCGAGAATTCCCACTAAAGCTGAGGTCTTGCACCGTCCTCCACTGGGACCCAAATCCTGCAGTAACTCCATCCCCTATGCCAGGCAAGTCAGAAGGTTGATGACAGAGCTTCTTTCGCTGGGTAGCCCCTGCCCCAGGGGTCTTTGTCACCTGCCCCTCCCCCAAAGTGAGGCCACCAAACACCAGGGACCTCTCCCCTTTTTCAATCTATAATTGTCCTCCAAATAAACAGCCTCCTCCAAAGGGCATATTCTGCTACAGTGTGGTTTGGCAGCTGTCAAATTTTGTGTTAGGGCAGTGTCCTGGCTAGGGTGCGCTCCCTGGACCCCAGTCATCCTCCTTGGAAGGTCACTGTGAAGCCTTGTGTACTTGGGGCAGGGTGGGGGGGTGGGGGTGACCACTTACTGTCCCACCCTACCCTAGCCTCCCTTTCCAGACATGCAGGACCACTGTCTGGCACACAGAAAGCCATTCTCCCTGGCCCCCTGCTCACTGCCAAATCCATAAAAGGGCAGGCGTCTGGCCCTCTCCTCAGAGGCTGCACCAACCACTCAGGCTGTGTCAATCTCTTCTATGTCTCCCTAGTGCCAAGATAATAAGGGGGGAAAGTTTTCTTCTCCTCCTTCCAAAGTGCAGACCAATTAGCATTTTTTAAATTACCATTGGAGAAATACACCTAATTAGCCACTTTAAAGGATAGCTTTAAAAAAAGAAAGTCATAAATTTCTAACTGGCCACAGCTTGGAGACACTTTTAAAGCTAATTGTGTGTTTCTGGTACTAACAGGGGAATTGGTAAAAGTTGGAATCGGATTTTATGACCTTGGTGGGAAGGGAAGGGAAATGGCTGGTTGACCTCCTTGGGCCACGGAAGGGTTAATTTCTGTTTACTGGAATTAGTGGGCCCCTCCTTTCCACTCCTCTTTCTCTTCTTCTCTCCCTCCATCCCCACCTGCCCTTCCCTCAGGGGTAACTGCCTTTAAGCCAAAAGTGAAAGAGGCAAGATGGACAGAGGGAGACCTACTGCCAGATGATAATGCAAAGAGGAAGAAAAAGAAAGAGAACAACAGGAGAGGAGAGCGAGGGGAGGTAGAGAAGAAAGGAACATTTGAGGAAACAGAAAGGAACAAAAGCCGAATTCCAGAAGCCTGTTTCTCATTTGTGCTTCCCATTAAAACATCCATCGGTGTGACTGGGTGGGACTGGAGCCTGTGGCTCGCTCAGTCTGTTCCGAGCTGGAGGCAGGGGCGCCTGCAGCCCCTCGGCTGCCTGCCCATGCTCCCCAACAGTGATCAGTGACCCCAACTCCCTGGCCCTGAAACCGAGAAAACACTTCATAAAGTGCAGGCACGAAGCGCCTAGGAGCCTCTGTTAGAAGGAAAGCAGTTCAGTGGTGCTCTGGCTCCTCCCAGCCTCCGGGTGCCTGAATTTATTCCTACCTTAGGAAGGGGCAAGAAGGCCTCCCCTGAGAGGGAAATAAGTGTATGAATGGGGCCATATAGGGGGAGGCCGAGGAGGAGAAAATGTTCAGTGACTGCACAGCATCCCGGATCACACCGAAGACCCCATCCGCCATCCCCACAGCGATGCACAGGACAGCTGCCTGCCGGAAGGGCAGGGCCAAGGAGTAGGTGCCGGTCCCCCTCCAGGGCTATCGCGCCTCTGGCTGGGTTGCAGGGTGGGATGAATAGTGAGGCAGGTTAGAACAGTGAAAGGGAGAAGGTGGCTGAGACCTGGCAGAGAACAAGGCCGGCAGACAACAGGCTCAGCAGACAGCATGGCCATGAGACCCCACCCCGGAAACCTCCTGAGGGGAAGGCTGCCAGAAATATCCCACGAGACCCTGGCCACGAGGCCCCTTTTGGAACTCTTTCTGGGGTTTAAAGAGAAGTCCTGGATAACCCCAAACAGGCTTCCTCATTGGGCCCCTAAGAGCTAACAGGCAGAGCTCATAGGCAGCAATCAGAACAGCAAACAGCTGGGGCCCCTCCCCAACATTAGGAAGTGGGAGGAGTAAAGGTTTTAAAAGGCCTAACCTAGAGCCCCCAAGTGTGCGTCTCCTGCTGCAGCATACCCGAACCCATGTCTAGGACTGTGTACTCCTGTTTCCTAATAAACTCTGTACTCTCTTGCCTACCCTATAGTGTGTCCTTAAATTCTTTTACGCAACATAACCAAGAACCTAGAGGCCCAGAACCTAGAGCGTTCTGCTAACCCTAGGACAGGAATGCTGTCTGTCTCCTCGCTCCCACGGCCAGGCACACACCTGTGGTCAGGGCCTTGCAGGTGAAGGGGTAGCGGCAGGCCTTTGAGTTTTACAAATGGAAAAACGGAGGTCCAGAGATGGGAAGGAATTCACTCCAGGAGCAGATTTAGTACCAAATCTGCTTGCCTCCGTCCTTGACACCATAGTCCTGGTGCTGTGCTTGATTCTGTATAGTAAGGGAGAGCACAAGGACATTACACAGGCTCAGGCAATGTTCTGGAAAGCCTAGGGCATTCTCGACAGGCATCAAACCATCCCCAAGGGGGCAAAAATTGGTTCTTGGAGAGGAGGTGCAAAAACATTCTTACAAATTAAAATGGTCTGTGGCCCTCCGAAGCTCAACCCTACCCAACAAATTCTCATTCCTTAATATGGTATACCTGCTTGTTAGGAAGAATTTAAATCAATTTCATTTTTCCCCAGTGTGTGTGCATGTGGTAGTGGAGAACGGTGATAATGAAAAAAAGGTTTCGAAGCACTGGCCTACCTATACCCCCTTGGGGCCCACCTCAGCTGGCTGAACAAGAAATGGGCATAGGAGGGGACTCTACTCAAAAACAGGACAGACATTCTTGGATGTCCCCACCCAAGGGCATTCACAAGCTTTAAACCTGGTAAGAGATTCAAGCAATCTTGAAAATTAAAGGAACACTGGAGTGGGGCAACTGTGTGAGATTTTGCCAGGCTGTATGTTCTGCCAGGTCAGAGGAAAGAGCTTGTCTGGGACACAAAGTCCGTTGGGGCCCCCTTGCCACCCCCTCAACCCAGACCTGAAAGCCCTAAGAGAAATTGGATACCAGATGGACATGCCCCAGGCAGCCACCTGAGGGCCTTCACAACAGTCAGGGGGACTGAAGTGGCAGGCCTTGCACTCTACTGGCACCTCCACACTCTTCTTTTTGCTGCATTTTGGCTCCAGTGCCTTGGAAAGAGAGAGGAGAAACAGACACACAGCAGAAGCTCTGGCCTTCCCACATCCCCATGTCCACCAGTGAGGGTTCCTCCTGCTCCCCACCACCACCCCACAAGACCCAAGTCCAGCCCAGCTCCTGGAAGCAAGCAGTGGAGCTTCCAGCTAATGAGTATCAGCCTTACCGGGCAGCTTTGGGACATGCTGGAAAGGGCTTTGGGGTCAGACACACTTGGGGTCACTTTTGGTGCCAGACACGTGGCCGCTCTAGCACTGTGCGAACACCCCCATAACCTTGGAAAGGCAAGGTCCCCGATGCCTTCTATAGAACCTGTCACATAAGAGATGCTTCATAAATGTTTGTGGAATGGAATTTAATCCTCCTTTCTCAAATGTTCTCTCAAAAGTAAAATGGAAATGGTAATCTCCCCTACCCCAGAGGGTTTTATGAATGTTAAAAAAGAGGGTGTCTATGAGGTGGCAGGGAGAGAGCCTCATGCACAGCAGGCGATGTGGGCAACCCCTCCCCATCACATCTTGGCTTCCTTTTCCAGGAAGCTCAGTACTCTTATTAGAAGTTGTCTCATATCCTTTCCACAGAGGAGGTGAGAAGAGGAATGGGGGAGGGGAAAGGACATTCTCATCACAGATAAACTGCCTTACCCCTCAAGAAAGTCGCAAGGGGATGAGAAGGCTCTGAGAGCCTCCTTCCTGGACTGCGCGGGTGCCTCTCCCTGCCTCGCCTCACCGAGGGCAGAGAGCTGTGCAGCCAGGGGATGCATTTCAAACAGCAAGGAAGTGCCCGGAGGCATTTACTTGGGTCCTTTGCCTGGGATTTGGGTCCAAAGAAGACAGCGCCTCTGATTGCCTCCCAAAGATAACCCACCAGGTGCCCCATTTCAGAAGCTCAGGCCCAATTCTACAGGGAGTCCCCATGTTTTCCCTCCACTGGCCCTTCCTGGCTTTCTGAGGGTGATGGGTGGCTCAAGAGTGGCACTTTTTTTTCTGTCAAGAAAACACAAACAATTCGGTGCCAGGAGGGAAAGGCTTGCTCCCTGTCGGCCGCTGGCAGAATCCCGGGGGGGCTGTACCAACGTCACAGAAGCATGAGAGAAAGGGAAAACAGCTAGGTCTCTGGGGACTGGGAGCAGAACGGAGACGTGTTACCATTTTTTAATGATTAAACCAAAGTTCCAAACACCTCCATGAGTGCTTCCTTGTTGCCACCCCCACTGCTCAGACAATAGGGGATGTGAGGGCGCATTGGCCCCCAGCGGCCCTCTCCATCCATCCCCACCCTTATGCCCACCACGGCAAGCTGGGGCCTCCTGCAGACAGCCTGGCTCTGCCCAGCTGCCAAGTCCTGTCTACCTCCCACTTCATCCCCTGTCTGCAATTGTTTCCAATCAGTTTAGGAAACAGCTCTGAGAACAATTAGAAAAGATAACAAGGAAGAATTACATAATTACAGTCCTCCTAGATCTCAGACGCTTCAAAAAAGGCTGCACCGAGTCCAAAAAGGAATCCTTGTGAAGAAAAGGATGGTGGTTCTGGTGAGTGCTGGGTGGTGCGAGGGCCGGGGCCCTGAGGGACCGAGGGACAAAGGCACCCCTGTGCTCCCCCTGCAGGCTGCGCTGGGGTTCTCACTGCTCCCCAGGTGAAGGCTTTAACTGATCAGCTGAGTGGTCCAGATCTGCCTCACGCAACAGACCATTCTGCAGAAGAGAGCCATGCCTGCCTGAGAGAAGGTAGGGAGGGGCCTTACACATTATATAGTCCGAGCCTCTCATTTTCAGAATGAGGAACAAAGACCCAAAGAGGTAAAGGTCTCACCCCAGATCACACAGGGCTGGGATTCTTAGCATGTGCCTTTGGTTCCCAGATCTGCAGCTGACTGGACTTATTCACTGGGAGAGCTAGAAATCTCTTCATTCTTGACCAAAAAATTATGGGTATAGGAAGAACTTTGTCCTCTACCTCAAGGGTCAGCAAACTTTTTCTGTAAAGAGCCAGAGTGTCACTATCTTAGGCTTTGTGGTCATACAGCCTCCGTTGCAACTGCTCAACTTCACTGTTATACTGCGAAAGCACCCAAGGACAATATGTAAACCGATGAGTGTGACTGTGTCACAATAAAACTTTATTTATGAACACTGAAATTTGAATTTCATGTAATTTTCATGCACCAGGAAAAAAATCATTCTTTTGATTTTTTTTTTTCCTCAACCATTTAAGAATGTAAAAACCATTCTTAGCTTGTATGCCATGCAAAGTCAGGTGGTATCAGTTGGAGCCGGCTCATGGGTTGGAGTTTACCAACCCCTGCTCTAGCATGTTGTTCAAATACTTTGTGCTTTTCTGATTATTCCATACCCAAAGTTTAACCATTCTTTGAGGGTATACAACCAACATAGGGTTTGGAAAGTCTTGGTGGTCAGTCTTTGCTGGGTCACGAAGCAACCCCTGCAAGCCTTGCTCAAGACACCCCAGTCATCTGTGAGTACCCAGTTTCTAAGAGCTGGATGGGCAGCTGGGAGAAGGTTTCCCCAGCCAGGCAGCAATCCCTCCCCAGAAGAGAATGAGAGAGGGATTCTGTTCCAATTTGCCTCTCTCTAGGCAGCGGGTCTCCCAAGCATATAAAGTAATAAAGGACCAAACTCCCGACTTTCTATGCAGCACAACCCAACTTACCACTTTATCCTCCTACTACCTCTCCTTTTAAACAGCAGGGAGTATCAAGCATCTCCATTCATTCAAAACAAAGGTATTGAGTTGAATGACTACCATGGCATCATGCCAGATGAAAATTGGACACAGGATATCGGACACATACTGAGAACAAGCCTCCACGCAGTTAGTACCTTGAGAGCTGGGGCCAATAATACTTCTTTTGTCCCCAGTACCCAGCACTGCAGGGACACATAGGAGAGGCTCAGTAAATGTCTATTGAATGAGTGAGTAAATGAATGTATGCACAAGATGGAAATGTTCAGTGGCATTTAAAAAAATAAAAAAATATAATAAAATAATAAAAATAAAAATAAACCAGATCAAATCCAATGCAAGTTCAGAGAAGGGAGGATTTGGATCCGTGCCCAACTGAGAACATCAAAAGAGGTTCAATGACATTGGAGTCAGCTGAACTAAGCCTGACAGGATGAGTGGGTTTGAGCATGTAGAGTTGGGACACAGGAAGAGAGAAGGGAAGGGAAGGGAAGGGAAGGGAATGGAAGGGAAGGGAATGGAAGGGAAGGGAAGAGCCTCAGGCATGAAGGAGCATATAGAATACTGATAAAATTCTGATTCATGTACGCAGTTTGAGGAATAATAATGAGGGCTAAGAGCCAAAAGTTATGTTTATCTAAATCATTGAGGGCCAAGGATGTCAGGCAAAGGAGTTTAAACTTCTGTAGATGGTGGGAGGCATTGAATGTTCTGAACAGAGGTGGTTGAGTGGCAATGGCAAATGGAAAATCAATATGGCAGCAGAGTAAAATAAGGACTCCATTGGGTAAAGAGTCCATTTAAAGAAACACTAAACTAGGACATAAGCAGACAGGTTAGACCACATCACTGAGAGGAGCAGAAGGAGGGACTGGAAGGATGTGGGGCCTGTAAAGTGATTGGTGATTTTGAGTTTGTACCCTGGAGTCAGAGAAGCTGCATTCAAATCCCAGCTGCAGTACTTACTTGCTACATAATAGTCAATCCTCTCTGGAATTCAGTTTCCTCATCTGTAAAATGGAGGTAATAACTCCTCTCCCATAGATTGTTGTGAAGTTTAGATGAGGTTAGACATGCAAAATGTTGACCACAGTACCTGACAGAGAGCAAATGCTCAATAAACATGAGCTGTTATTAGTTTTACACCAAAATAACTTTAAAATGCAAGGTAAGTCCTGGATGGTGGAGCTCTCACCACATCCTCAGGAAGCCGACATATACCATCCTAATAACTACCCAGAGTCAGCTGGTGGCAACCAGTAACCAGAAATGTATAGCTCCACACAGGACCTTTGTCAAGAAAGTCAATGTGCTCTACAGAAAACCCACAGCCCCTACACTCTGAGAGGAAAAGAGGAAGGCCCAACCCAAAGGCCAAATGCCTTCTTTCTTTGGATACACAGGGGCATCACAGAGGATCTGACCCTCAGTCCACTCCAGGACCTCCCTAACCTACAAAGCTGCTCCTTCAGTATCTCATGCTCAAGATTTTGTGACTAGCTACTCGTTAGACCTCTGACCTGTCAAGCAAATTCTCATGGCATCAAGAGCACAGGCTTTGGATGCAGGCAGTCATGGTCCCATCTCGGCCTGGCTGCTCTCCAGCCACTATATAACAAGGACAGTAGTTAAGTTGAGGGTACATGAGGGAAGATACGCTCAGCACAATCTGTAGCCCAGTGCCTGGGACCTCTGGCTTAAAGACAGAGGATTCAGTGACACAGCTGAGGTTTCACTCCCCATCTGAGGTGAGAATGGGCCCTCTACTCTCGTCATCAATGCCTGCCTCAGACTTTTACTTCTGCTTAGGAGGAATTGGCTTTAACCAAGCCCCAAGCCTCACCACACCCTTGCCCACTGGACTTTCCCCCACCCCTTCGCAGATGGCTATCCTGGTCTTCTTTAGGAGGGGGGCTCTGCATTTCTCCACAATGGCAACCTCTCTCCTGCTTGGTCCTCACTGTCACTCAGCTGGACTTCATGTCTGCATCTGAAGGGGGAAACGTGACTGGTAAAGGAAGCAAGACTAACCCCTCATGGCATTCTCAAAGAAGAAACCCTTGCTGTCCCCAGCTCCCACCCCACCAGTCTTCTTTGCAATGTCCTTCAAATCTGCTTTTACAACTGACCACATCTCCCAAGAGCAAGAATGCTAGACCAAGGAGGCAGGAATGGGGATTTAAAAGAAAAGAAGAAGAAAAGAAACGTGCTTCTGTTCCCAGGGAATCTCTCCACACAACACAGCACAGCTCCCTACTCCTGCATTTCCATCTGGTTGCTACTGGCAACCAGACAATCATATTTTTCTAGTCTCAGATATAATCATCATAATCAATATAAGGTATTTATCCCACTCCTTGGTTTCAGGAATGCAAAGCTTTTCACATCTATTATTTCTTTCTTTGTACACATGGGGGAGGTAAGGGGAGGATGTGTGTATGTTAATTGGGCTTGGGGAAGGACTGAAATGCTGCCTCTATTTAACAGATGGAAAAACTGAGGGAATGGGTAAGAAGGGCTAGCTGTGAAGAACTTATATGTAGAGGGTATCATTGATAGGAACTAGCATTTGTGGGGCCCTTTGCAATGAGTAAAGTGCTTTCAAATATACTCTCTCTTTTCACACTCATGATGTCTACCTGAAGTAGGTTCACTGTGCTTATCTTACAGGTGAGACCCGAAAGACTAAGCAATTTGCCCAAAGTCACACAGCTAGAAACGGCATTTACAAAATTTGAATCTGGTCTTTTCTATCCCTTTCAGTGTTTTTTTTTTTCTTTCTTTCTTTCTTTCTTTCTTTCCCTTGGTATCTCTGCAGAAAATTGCAATACACTTATAGCTATCATGTCGTTTTTTCATTACCATTGAATATGGATATCATTATACTAGTTGCAACTATGTATGTAATTCTTCCCTCTCGTTCTGCTTGATACCCATACCAAATGGATAACAGAGACTAAAAGGACTAGATTAAAGTATTTGACTGGATCACAAAACTTAGAAGCTGTATTTAATTTCCAAAATTCTATGAATATTCCCCCACCAAAGCAATTTAAAAAAAAAAATCAGTCATTTTGACTGATAACATTCAATGCTTTTGACAACTGTGATGTTACCTGTTACTCCAGCGACTGATTTGATGTCACCCTCTTATCATAGCACAAAAGCAATGCTAGAAACCCTTTGGGATCCCTGGAGTGGACGAGGCATATGAAGCCTTCCATCCTAAACACATACCCGAGGCTTTGGTGCCTACATTGTTAGTTCATGCTAAAAGTGGCAGCTGTGGGTAAAAGGACAACAAATAAAATATACCTGAAAGAGAAAGCATGTGTCTACAGGCAGAACTGTTCTGAAATATGATGGGTTTTTTTTTTTTTTTTTCTGAGTTTTATGCTTAGCATTCATTTCCCTTTGGAGACAGCACAAGCACAACTCAAAGAAGAGAGCGGGTGCCTTGTGCCTGAAGCTTTCCCTCTGTTCTCAGAACAGAGAATCACATGGATGCCATCTTACCTCTTACCACTTTCCCTGGAAGGAGAGGCCCCCAAACAGAAGATCCAAACTACAATACCCCAGACCTCCTTGACAATGAGATGAAATAACTCGAGCTAGCCCTTGCCTTCATAACACTCCATCTAGCACCTCCCTGAAATCTAGAAAGAGCTCCTCATCTATCTTTGTTATACTCATTTGAGCACCAGAGGAGGAAAATTAGAAAGAGAATTTCCCCAAAAGCTGAAACCTGGACCATGAATACACAGAAGGAAAAGTTGAGGACCCAGATCCCAAGGGATTGATGACCACTGCCAACTAATCAATGAAGCCTTGTTCAGCACCTCCTGGGTGCAATTACTACATAACTGCTCCAATAGGGCCTTTTAATCAGACTGGTCTGCCAACCATCACACGGCGTTGTCTGACAGCAGGGACACTTCCTTTTGTTTCTGCCTTTGGATACCTTTCCCCCAATCCTATACTTCCTCCATTCCTGATATTTTGCCTTCATCTCCCATTCCCCATCTCAGCTCCCTCATTGGCATCAGACTGGGCATCAGATTTGACACTCCAGCGGCCACTCTTTTTGCTCTGTTTTGGGCACAATTTGCACCTAACCCCCAGTTCCATGGTTTCCTGGCCACTTATGGGACCCACATTGCTTTCTCTTGGGGCATCAGCAGGCATGGTTGGCATCTCTTCCATGCCTATTCCAGCTGCTCATGGTGGGAAGCAAGGAGAGGGCAGAGACGGGCAAACAAGCTGAAGGCATTTTTAAGTCTCTCTCCCAGAAACTGAGCAAACATGATCTTAGAAGTCCAGGTTCTCCAAGACACCAATCAGTTTAGGGCTCTTGCTATGCCATGCTATTCCAACTCTAGGCTCCAGGTAGATTCCCAATAATAGTTCTTTCTTTCCTTTGTGTAATTTTTATTTATGCCTTTCCAAAGATCTTGCCATCTGTGGTCTCTTTTTAGCTTTACAACATCCTTGAGATGCAGTCAGATCAAGGGATAAAACCATCAATTTGCGGCATTGGGGGACACTGAGGCAGACAGCCCATGAGTAATGTTACCCTGAGGGCAGAATGGCAAGCCTGCCTGCCTCGCTCTGATTGCCTTCAGGGACTTGACTCATCATGACCTTTACTAGGTCTGGGTGTGGGGAAGTTAGAGGATTAAGCTTCTGTATAGATGGAGCACTTGAGCCACATCTATATTTCAGCCCTGTTATGGGTTGAATGATGTCCTCCACAAAGACATGTTCATGTCCTAAGCCCTTGTCCTATGAATGAACTCATTTGTAAATAGAATCTTTGAAGGTCCTATTGGTTAAGGTGAGGCCAGTGTGGATCAACCTGAATCCAATATGACTGGAGTTCTTTTAAGCAGAAGAAATTTAGACATAATTGGAGGCATAAGAGAGACAACCATGTGACAGAAGCAGATATTGACTTAAAGACTGCTGGCAAGCCATCTTCAGAATACTATAGACTTCGGAGAAAGCATGACCCTGCCAACACATTGACTTTGGACTTCTAGCCTTTCAAACTGAGACAATATATTCCTTTTATTTAAACCAACCAGTCAGTAGTATTTGTTATAGCAGCCCTGGCAAGCTAAGACAATTTTGTACTCTGAATTTTCACCTAGGATGAGGAATCCAATTGCAGAGGCCCAAGACCTCCTTACAACTGCTCTACTCTGGGGCCATGCCTGGGGAGTAAGTAGAGCTGAAAGTCCCTACTCCCAGGTTCCCAGCCTGCTCCACTTTTCAGACAGCCTTTCCCTGAACATGATGGGGACTTCTTAGGTCATTGGGCTATGCTTCTGGCACCTGGACACATCAGCCTGCTCTTTGGGTCAAACAGGAAGTCTGTGTGTATTGCTTCATGCTCCCCGGTCCCTCAGGGCCAGGTCCTCCTTTAAAAGGACAGTCTCATTGAGACAGAGACTGACAGAGATAGACAGCTCCTCACTCTTGGTTGTCAGTCTTCAACATCCTGCCAAAGATGTATCAATAGCCTGGGTGGGGCCAGGCAGGAAGGAAAATAACCAAGGTTCAGAGAGGGGAGAGATTCTGAAGTCTGGACAACATCAAGAGACTGTTTCCATGACAACCACTTCTTATTACAGTTGCTCAAACTGCAGCCTGTTCCAATCAGGCAAGGCTCTGTTGATGAGGCTTCACTCAGGCTGCAGTGATGGCCCCCACCCCATCTTGGAAAAACAGGGGTCCCAAGCATCCTGGAAGACCACTAGCACTCCCAATTACCCTAATCTCCTATGAAGTGGGGAAAGCCTGAATTTAAAGGGTGAGGCTCTGCTGGGGAGTGAAAGGAAGACAAGGAGCACCAAAGAGGGGGGAAATGGAAGGAAGAAGGACTTAGAGATGGAGGTGCTGCCTGACAGTGTGGGAGTGTCTGTCTGCATGCTGGGACTGCCTGTGTCTGGGGATGCTTTGCATGGGTGAGCCCCTCAAGACCCATAACACAAGGTGGTAATCCTCAGGTGACCCTGTGTGTGTGGCTACCTGTTGGCTATCTGCCGAGCCTGTCTCTCTTCCCCGTTTCCCACAGCTGGGAATTCACTCTTCTCTCACCTCTTTCCTCTCACACAGCTCTAATCTGAAGCCCAAAGAAAACCCTGTGAGGCAAAGGCTAGGGTCAGTACCCAGCAAGAAATAGGTATGGGCAGCTTCTCATCACTATTTAGTGAGTCATTGGGATGGAGAGAACAATTGCACTAATATTCTATAGAGTTGCTGCTAAAGCGAAGGGTTTATGGCTTAGCGACTCCCTGCACGGACTCCAGACTCCTCAAGTTTCCAGAAAATGATGGGTGACTTACAGGTTTTCCTCCGATCCACAGATGGGGCCTCAGAGGCAAGCAGCTCGTCAGTCACCCGCTGTGCCTGGTATCAGCTAGGAGACTCTGACCCCACAAACTGAAGTCCCTTCTCTTTGCATTCTCCGAGCTGCCCTCCCTTCCTCCTGTACCCATCTGGCAGTCACCCAAACACACTGCAAATCAGATGACATATGACACATCACACTCTGTCCCGCTCTGAAGGGAGGCCGTCCATGGGGACAAGGGGTCTGGTTTATATTTTAAGCAGCTAGAATGAAAAACGGGGGCCTGGTAAGGTAAGGCCACGCAATGAACACTGTGCAGCTGTCCAGGGTAACTTACCTTGCCTCGCCATCCTGGAGCCGGAGGAGTGGGGCAGGGGCAAGGCTTGCGGGGACAGAGCCAGTCTGCTCCAGGAATTCCAGCTCTCCACCTGCACTTTACCTGGGAGCATTGCTGATGATGCTGGAAACACAACAGAAGGAGCCGTAGACATGGAAGGTCCCAGTCAAAGAAAGGTGTCCTTTCCCCCCAATTTCCTGCCCTTGGGCAGTCCCAGAGAAATGTTTCCATGCAAACCCCTCCTTCAAGTTGCTACATGGGAAATTAGGACCCTGAATTTCAGTTGATGGTGACACCCAAAAGATACATGAGACCTAGAATCAGCAAAAGGGCAGAAACAGTGAAAAGGTTGGCGCACAGGAGAGGGGACAGGGATAAGGTAAAAGATATTTGCCATAAGCTAGATGACCTATTGAAGTTCCTACGCCTTGCCATCATCTTGGGATGATGACACACTACAGGACAGGGATGGTATTTCAGGGCTTTAGGACACTGAGGAGGTGGCCAGCTTGGGCTCCACCACTGCGGGAGCTCATGAAGCCATCTTACTTGGACTTCACTGAGCTTCCTGCCTGCAAGTCACCACAGATGCTCCTTGGGCCACACAAGCATGACTTGTGCAGGGATAATGCCCAAGTTGACTTTGGACCCAGCAATGGGGATGCAACAGAGCAAGCCCAGTGAGTTCTTCCATGTTCTCTTTTCCTTTGTTCCCTGGGTCTCCATGTGAAAGTGGCCACTAGCTGACCCCGTGGAGAAGACAATCCACTTCTGGTGACCCACCAAAAAACAGAGGGTGGCCCTTTCATTCTTGAAAGAGATTCTCAGAAGCACAAGTGGCAGGACATGGAGCATTAGAAAAAAGTTGGAAAAAAGAGTGCAGATCTTTTCAAGCTGCCAGAAAGCAGCCCACTGCCTCGTCTCTTCGTGATCCTGAGTTTCAAACAGAAGCTACACTTAAAGGTCCCCATGAAAATTAATTCCTGAGCAGCAGAATCCTGGCAGGGAGGGACATAACCACAACGGGTGTGTGTGAAGGGGGTGTGCATGTGCACATGGGCACACATTCTCACTAACGAAGCCGCACTAACTGGCAGTGTCTGGGTGAGAGCTGGGGGAGCTGTGCGTGTGCCTGTGCGCCACTCAGGGTTGTAAATGGAAGGAAAGTGGTATCTGGGGCAAAAAGCAGCCAAATCTCTAGCTCTGCTCCAAGAGGCCCTTAACCCATTGTCCCTAACTGATTCCCCAACTGCCTCCCACTTTCACCTTATCGAATGAAAAGTAAACAGAGACGGCCCTTATTTCTCCCTCCCCAGGTTGACCGCACGTAGCTAAATGCACACATCCGGAACCTATGGAAAAACTCAGAGGTGGAGACGACATGATGTGTGCACACATAGTGTGTCAGCAGGCAGGAGACCCCTTGGTGATCAGTGTGGGCACCTGGCAAGACAAGGTTGCTCGATGTCATATTAAATGGAAACCACTGTTCCCATTGAGAAAGGGAGTTGAAGCAGCAGAAGGAGTGAAAGGTAAAGTTAGTAAGAGCCACCATGAAGCCCAAGAGTGGAGCAGAGGGAAGGCTGGGAACAAAGCCAAAGGGCAGGGACAGGAGCTAGGCTGAGTGTGTGGCTGTGATTATAGGAGGATGGAGCATATCTCCTGCAAAGGAAATGGTCTTGATCTGCGGGTCCCGCATGAGTAAACCTAGCCACAGCTTCTGAGAAGGTTGCCTTTGGTGCGTCCTGTGCAGTGAAGTCTCAGCACAACTTATGGGTTAAAAGCATGGGGGAGGGGGGATTGGCATACAACATGCTGCAAGCACATGTTCTTGCAAATCAAGGTTAAAGGATAGTTGAGACCACAGGCTCTGGTTAAAATGCCAGTTATAGATGATATGCTCTCTTGAAGCCTCTATTTACTCATCTATAAAAAGGTAGATAGTATTGAGTGACTTTTTCATTGGGTTGCTATTACAATATAATCCAGGGATAAAGCACTGAGTAGAGTACCTGGTATGGTAGTAAGCACTCAATAAATATTCATTTGTTTTCTTATTATTTTTCAGCTGCCATTTGGCTAAGATCTAAAATTACAGAACAAAAATTGAGAGGTTAAACTCACATTATTATTTGCAACACAGCTCTTGTTGACCTTACCCAGCTAAGCCTGGAACTGCTAACTTCTCAACCACATGTTGAATATTAGCATAGAATGATAAGGCTAGCTACATGATCTCAATATCAGTTTAATATATGTTTAAAAATATATAATGCCAAAGCAAGAACTTATAATATACTATGCTATTATCCCCATTTTGCCACTTGCTAGCAAATGGATTGGCTTAGCCCAATGCCTATCACATACTCACAATAAAATAGATATTAAGCAAGCAAACAAAAAACACTACTCTCATACCCAATAACAGTTCTGTATAGTTTTGATGTGCTTAATATTGAAAATTTTATTATCCAATTTTTTTTTTTTTTTTCAGTCTTCTTTCTGTTTGACTGTCAGCATATGAAAACAAAAATCTTTGTTCCAAATCAACTGGCCACTGCTGGATAGTAACTGGTTGATACATTCTTACAGGATGATGTCAAAGGTTTAAAATGCCCTGACTCTATAAGACACGTGTACATGTTAATTCTTCAAGTATTGAGATGAACTGTCATGTCCCTTTTAAACTCTTTATCCCTGGCAGCAAGAATTAACCTATAATTATCACCATGTATAAAATGCTTTACTCTCGGCAAGAATGGTAACAGTCCCTGGTTCATTCAGCAGCCCCAGTATCATTCACAAACTGCAGTTCCCATTTTATCGCCAGCCTGGAGGGAATTGAGAAGCAGAAAATAGTCTCAGCCAGATCCTGACACAGCCCAGCTGGCAGGTGCCCGAGCAGCAGCCACGTGGCCCACGGAGGCAGCAGGCCCCGCCTTACTCAGGCTCCACAAACGTGGAGGCCGGACTTTGCAGAAGAATCCTCCTCAGGGACCCCGAAGATCCTACAGGCTGGTTGCAGACAAGGGCTCTCAGAATATGCGCTGTCCACGCTTGGGAAGACATGAACCGGCGGGTCACTTGGGACCCCTCATCGATGCATGACCACCTTTCACTTTTTCCTTAGATGACATGTTTGCTAGTGATGCTGGTAGGAGAAGTAGGGGTGGTTCCTGCTGTTCAAACAGCTTCTGAACCCCAAATATTTGCAATGGTTAGGGGAGCAAGCCCTGAACTCAAGGTGCATGCAATAGGTGATCAACCAAAGTTTGCCAGTGATCACCTGTGCTCCTCTAGGCCCTGCTGGCTGGGGGATTATCAGGGTCAGAAGCATCCAGTTCCTGACCCCAGAATCTGTCCTAAAGCCAAATAGTCTGGAGCTTTCTGGAGTGTTATGGGATTAGGATAATGTGCCTCTGGCTAACTGATTGGAATTAAGTGTGTGGATGGGTATGTGTGATTTTGTGCCAGGCTACTGTAGAACACACAGCTTTATCTCTAATGAGGTCAATTTCATCCTCCCATTTCCCCAGAAGGGAGGCAACCAAAAAAGTTCTGTGCTTCAACAGGCAGGAAGATGCTAGGATCCCTGTGTTTATTTAGAAAGGGATCCTCTGTGTACCTTCCTGAAAGCCTTGCTGCCTCTCACATGCAGCTGTCAAATCGTACCAGATCAACATGACACAGCAAATAGCACTATGACATGCAACTAGAAACTTTTGAGAGTGTGCTGGTCCCCACTCGCAAACCTTGCCTGCCTTTTCTAGCGTGTGCAGCTGTCTTCAAACTAACCATCCTGAAACCTCTTAAAAGAGGCTGACAGGTAATTTATTCTGTGGCAGAGGATAGCAATTTCATTGTCCAGAGGCAAGATACTCAACTGCATCAGAAAATCCCTCCACTCCTGGAACACAGGTTTAATATGATAACAATTCCAAGGGCATGTGGCAATAATTCTTCTTGCACTCTCCTCCCTTTCCTCAAAGCTGCTAGCGCATGTTTTGACACAGTTTCCTTTTTAAAAGGCCCTCCATGAACCACCGTAGAATAAATAAAAGTATTTCACCGTGAAGGGTAATTATCAGGCATTTATTTGAGGAAAGGGACAAATAGGGCTCAGGGCCTAGCTGCTTTTATGGGATTTTTGCCCAAAAGTAGAATGTTTGGAAACATTGCATCTGACTCTCTTTGTAGCAACCCTGCTGTGCTCCATGGGGTTTCCCATGGGCTCTGGTAGAAAAGGGACTAAAGAGCAGAGAAAGTTGATAAGCAGGAGGACACTTGCTTCTAAAAGCCGGATCAAGACCACTATGTACTGCTGATTTTTCCAAAATACTCTGACAGCTGTTTTCATATTTTATTTCGTAGGTAAACATGACATGATTGTTTCTGTTTTATATATGGAAAAAGTTAAGGCCTGGAGGACTGGAGACAGCTTCCTCAAATATAACCTAAGAGTCTTGGAGCCTGGGTTCCTTCCAGCAGTAAATCACAACTTTATAGCCTCAGTTCACATGGTGAGTTCCCAGGAGGGATAGAGCTAGAACCTAAGTCTCCTGACTCTTGGTCCCAGACATTTCTTTCCCCCACAGCTAACTGCTGCCCCAGGAGACTCTGTCTCAGGAGTAAGGTAACAAAATGCAGATTCAAAAAGTGATTTCTAAATTCACCTTTATCATTGAATTTGCTGTGAGACTTGGATGAGATACTTCCCTTTATAGTGTTTAGAAGACTTACCCATCAGTGGGGCTGGGGCTCCTCAGGCCAGGGTTTACTTATTTTGGGGTTTGCAGCGTCCAGTGCCTATGCTAATGGGTCCTCCACAAATGCTCATCAAATTGAGTGGAGAATGCCAACACAATGCTCTTAGCTCCCACTAAAGCCAGGACGGTGCCTGGAGGTTCCAAGGCTGTAGTACAGCCACATTTCCGTGTGGGCATCCCGCTTAGCTTGGCATTCTTCCATAGTATTAAATGGAATTATATTTCAAGCTCTTTTTTTATGGTTTATTTCATGCCTTTTTACATTTCATATTATTATATTTCAAAAAAATCATGACTCTACCAATTTTAAAAACCTATTCAGTAAAATAATAATCATATTGGTTGGTTTTCCAGACAGGGAAACTAAAGTCCCTCAAAAAATGATTTGCCAAAGACAAGCAAAGGTGGACTATCAAAGAAGGATGATCCCAAAGGCAGATCCAGTTTCATGAGACCAGAGGTCTGACTGGACTTCACCTTGGAGATTCCCTCCAGGGTTAGGGGTGTCAACTGCTTCGTGGAGCAGCATGTCACCAATGCTCTTCATGGAAATCATTTTCAAGACCAATGTTCCTGGCCTCGAGTCACCCAGCAGTCAGAGGCAGAGGTGATATAAAGCCCCTGATCTACTGAGTCTGGGGGACCCACCACTAGGCCCATTTGAGGAGGAGCCCCAGAGTTCTGGTCCCTCAAGGATTACACTTGGCCTTTGGGGCCAGCCTAGGAGCTCTAGAGGCAATAAGAGAGGGCAAACCCAGGCATAGAGGGGCAGGCAGGAAGTTATCATCTGGAGCAATGGGCTGGGGACAAAAGGAACATACTTAGTGTCACCAGCTTGGATGGGGCCCAGGGCCACACAGGTCCCAGATGAGCTTGGGGTGAGTTTGCAGGTTGTGTGGAAGACTGAATGTAAGTCAACAGCAAAACAGGAAAAGTGGAGAAAAATCCTGAAAAGATCCAGCTTGAAGCATCCCCCAGGACTCAACCCATTTTCAGAAGTTTGAACAGATGTCCTTTCCACCCCCTTTCTCCTTGGGAATGCCTCAAGATTTTTACTTTTCACGAATGGGCAACTTTTCTCACCACCTACGTTCTCTTTCTGAATTCCAATCTGCTTCTCCTCCACAGGATTCTTCCTGTTCCTGTTCTTTTATTATTATTATTATTACTATTTTCTTCTTTGCTTTTAGATGCTAACCTTTCTCCTCTCAAATGTTGTCACGCAGAGAAGCCCCCATCTACAACTCCAATGTTCATGCATTTAATCAATACTTATTAGGCAGACACTGTCCCAGGCCGCGGGCTAAGTACCAGTGGCCAAGGCAAAGCAGTCCCGGGCCTCATAGCACTTACAATTTAGTTTGAAAGACAGGCATTAAACAGGCAACCAAGTTGCCCCCACAAGTGATGCCTTCTGTCCCCTGATTTTATTATCAGGCTTCTTCTTGGAGTCCCTTTGATTTACCTTGCCCCAATCTGACAGACTAAAAGCTGTAGGTTGGTGGGGCTGGTAGAACCCTGTTGGGGATTGAGTCATATCCCCCATAAAAGGCATGTTCAGGTGCCAACCCCTGGCCCTGTGGGTGCAGACCCATTTTAAAGTAGAATCTTTGAAGATGTCATTAGTTAAGGTGTGCCCAAAGAGAATGAGGGTGGACCTTCATCCAATATGGCTGAAGTCCTCATAAGCAAAGCCATGAGAAGCAAAAGGAAGCTGGAAGTCAACAGAAGCCAGAAAGAAAGGAGAAGATGCCGTTAGATATATTGCCATATGGCAGAAAAGCCAAGGACCAGGGATCATGGGCAGCTAGCCTCAGAATGCCTCCATCTTCAGGGAGAAAGCATTACCTTGCTGTTGCCTCGATTTTGGACTTTTCCCAGCCTCAAGACCATTAGCCAATACATTCCCATTGTTTACGCCAACCTATTGCATGGTACTTTTTACCAGCTGAGAAACTAAAACAGGCCCTCAGAGGTCGAACTCCTATGAGGTGCCCAAGGCTGACTGACATTCAGCAGGGTGGTCCCGTAGGCCCTATGGGATGCTTACAGCCAGTGCCCATTTGATGGGCAGGGTCTGTGCTGTGCAGCCGTGCGTCTGAGTAGCACCCCTTGCTTTGTCACGTAGGAAACCGGGGCCTGAGGTCACAGGGCGAGGGGAATGGTCCACTGAGATAGGCTTTCCCACCACATTTCACACTGCTGCTGCCTCCCTGGTCCATCCCCTGATGTCCTGTGGAGGAATGACAAGTTTTGCCCAGTTGAAAGATGCTCAGAGAGCCTTTCCTTTCTTTGTGACCATTTTTCCTGCAGCACACTCAAATCCAGTCAGGGGTCTCATCTTTGTTATACCCATTCTCTTTTTGGGGAGCCTGACTCCCTTTGGGAGTCATGCAGTTGTGCAGCCTGAAGTTTAAATCAACTGGGCATTTTTCTTCCCAGAACCTAATGCTGCCAACACTGTATGAAACTGACGGTTTCATGTCTGTGGCCTCTGTGCCCTCTCATCCTAGATATTTCTAGAGCCAATTTCCAGCTGCTGGTGGGCCCGTTTTCTGTCTCCCTGCATGTGCTCAGGCAATAGGAGTCAAGACTGGGGACGACAATGGTGCCGGTGGTCGGGCCAGGTTCTTCCGGGATTGCTGTGCTCTCGGCCTTTCTTTAGCTACATCCCTCTTAATTAACCTCATGTCTGTATCCTTTCCTCATTACAAGGAAGCGAAAATATTGTCATTGAGGGATTCAGCAAAGGAAATTTCTGAAGACCAACATGTAGCATCTCCAGGGTTCCTCTTCATTTTCTAAATTGGCACTTGTCTCAAATTAAAACATTTCTGGCATCGCTTCTTTTTTAAAATGTGTGCTTCCATTCGAGGAAACACAATAATAGACTTGATCCTATCAAGAGGACCATGGACTTATTCAGCCCCCGAGATATCATTCAGTTACTAAAATAGGCATCAACCAGGCCACCTACCCCCAAGGGGAACTCTGTAGAATCACCCTTACTTTGTCCTTTCTCCCCAAATCCCCAGCTTCCAAACTGAGCCAAATCGAAAGCATTTAGATAAACTTAAGAGCATTGTCTGGCTAAATTTCAGTCTTCATTAATATTCCTTTCTAGAATCTGAAAATCCTTTTGTTTTGAAACTCTGTCCTACACTTACTTCTCTCTTCCTTTGAGTTTGGAAATTAAGCCTACACTCACCTGCTCGCCTTCTTAGCAATGCCTTTTATCTTGGGTGTCATTTTCAGGAATTAACTCCCTCTTGACAAAGAGGGTCACTTTCTGTACTTTGAGTATTCTGGATAATGGATGTCATCTAGTTAACATGTAAAGCAGGGGTTCTTAACCTTTTTGTTCCACGGACCCCTTTTCCAGTTAGGTGTAAACCACGGGCCCCTTACTAAGTCCACACTATACTGTGTATTATTTAATAAATATATCACACCTGCACCAACACATCCCCACAAGAATAACGTTTTTTTGAACTTCAATTCAAGCTCATGGACCCCTTGTTAAGAACCCCTGCATGTAAAGGGAAGGGACCTAAGTTCCGGAAACCCGGGCAGCCTGTTGCATATCTGTGTGGAGGTTTGTGTTGAGGGGAAGGGGGCAGGGAATGTGGGGTTTGTGTGAGGGTGCAGCTATCAGTGGAGGTGCAACCACACACACTCTGTCTTTCCCACACTTGCCCCCCACCATAGAGCATGCATGCTAAATCCTTTATCCAGAAGTGCAGAAGACCCTGGCAATAGCATTTCCACATGGTGAAAACCAGCACACTCGGATCCCCTAAGGGGTAGGCATCTCCTTAAGTTCGGTTCTCATTACCACCTCAATCTACCCAACCAAACCTCCTGGCCACATCCACCCTTACACTTGTAGTTTAATAAACCTAAACTTGACACCTGCTCCTTCTTCTGTTTTTTTTTTTTTTTTGTCCTGAAGCATAAAAAGAGAGTTTTGTCTGGGGTAACTCACGTCCTGCACTGCCTTGCTCTTCCCTCTCAAGTCTTCCAAGCCCTGTCCTGGAGCAGCTCCCTGGGCACACCTGCCTCTGTGTCCACTGCTTCAACGCCCTGCAGTGCCCCCCCATGAAGGCACCTCGCAGAAATACCTCATTGCCTGTTGCCACAGGGGATGCAGAGAAGTCACTCATCTCCATGGAGTTAATCAGAAGTTACTGCAGTTGAGCAAATTATGGTCATCCCTCTATAACTGTGACACTCATTTCTGGATCGATAACATCATTTTCACACCCAAAAGCTTTGAAATTTTGCCAAGTTGAAATAAGAGGGTAAACATATGTTTTGGAAAATCTTTTCTAATTCCAAGGCCAGACCAGCTCCATTGCCTTACTTCACTGTCTAGAAGGAATGAAAGAGAGATAGGAACATAATGAAAGAGGAGCCCTGGGAATTTACTTAGAGATTATGTTGACTCTGTCCCGTGAGATGGAGCACACTGGGCAATACTGAAGGCTGGCGGGAAGTTCTTCTTGCACGGCTCTCACTGCTTCAAAGATTCTGGCTAATGATATGCTGGACATGGTCTTTAAGCCTCATGTGATCAGGTAGAAAAATTGAGACCTCAGTTAAAGAACAAAAACCTTCAAGGTCTTCTTGACCAAAAAGCTCTGCTCTGAAAGCTGAGCTGACGTCTCCCTGACAGGCCCCACTCAGCTCTGCACCATGCGAACAAGAGGACATCAGCCCTACAGAGGAAAGCAAGCCCAGGGACAGAGACAACGAGGCATGGTCACAGCAGAAGTGGCCAGACTCGCCCCCCATCTCCCTGAGCCACAGACAAATAATAGCACTAAGCCATCACCCTGTTTGATGGTTAAATGAGATACTACAGGTAGACTGTTCAGATCAGAGACTGTACTTGACAGACTCTCAGTAAAGACTGCCATCATGCCTCTCATTCCACCCGTACAACAGCCCAGTAAATTAGGTCCGTTTACTCTCACTTCATACACAAGGAAATCCAGGACCTGGGTGGTTACAAACCTGAGCTCCAACCAGAAAAGAAAAGAAAGGAAACTAATTTCTATGCTCGAGACACTTTCTTATGCACTTTAAATAAAATAAAAGAATGACTACTTCCATATTTTGAGCACTCACTATCCAGGCACTTCTGTTATCTCATTTTATCCTCACAAAATCCCTACATGCTCAGTATTCCTAAAGATCCCATTTTACAGAGGAGAAAATGAAAGATGAAGAAGGTGACATAAACTATCCAAGACCATACAACTAGTAAGTGGCAGATTTAGAATTGCAACTCAAGCCTTCCTGGCCTCAGTCCCACAGGACTTACAGCATGACTTCCATGGACAGAAACACCTTGACAATCTTCAACAGAGCCCAGGGTGCTGTGCCTGGACTTTCCATCCCTCCCTTCCTCTTACCACCTGCCCACATTCATAATGCGCATTTTCATTAGGTGTCTTTGCCCAGTGATCTGTTGATTTGTTATATTGGAATTGCTAACACATGCTCTCATTTCATCCTTCTGTCCCGCCCCTGCCCTGCTGGCATCTGGAATTCACCATTGATTTTTCTAGCCCCACTTCACTGCCTGGCTGCCATTTCTGGTTGATTTCCCCCTTGGAGACCTTCAGCGGGCTCATCAGGTACCTGCTGGAGCCCAGTTGGAATAGCACATCATCTGGACGAGTTGAATGGGATCCCACCCCCCACTTCCTTACTTTCAGATGCTGTTGGGGGTTGAATCATGCCCCCCACAAAAGGTATGTTCAGGTCCCAAGCCCTGGTCCTGTGGGTGTGAACCCATTTGTGTAAATAGGACCTTTGAAGATGTTATTAGTTCAGGTGTGGTCAAACTGAATGAGGGTGGGCCTCCATCTGATATGGCTGAGGTCTTCATAAGCAAAGAAAATTGGACATGGAGGGAGAAGCCACAGGGAGCAGCCAGAAGCCAGAAGTCAACAGAACACAGAGGAGAAAGGAGAGGGCATTGCCATGTGCACCGCCATGTGACGGGAAAGCTACAGAACCCCAAGGCTTGCCAGCCAGCCAGAAGATAGCGACCCCAGAAGGAAGCAAGCCTCCTGGCCTCTGAAACCTGAGCCAATAAATTCCTTTGTTAAGCTAGCTTATGGCCTGATATTTGGTTTAGCAGCCAGTACCTCCTTAATCCTTCAGGGTTTTCAAAATGCAAAGGAGAACCATAAGAAGTGGCACTCATTGAAGTGGGAGTGGGTGAGGTTGTCCTGAGTATTGACATTTTCAGGCATACCTGAGGTAGTGTGACCTTGGGGATGAGGAAGAGGATTACGCTGGAGCAAAATGGATTCCAAAGTCCAAGGAAGATGAATGGGCTCTTGAAGGGGGATTGGAATCATGTTGCAATCAGAAGGGCCCTAACTTTTTAACCAGTTGGAAGGGTTTGTGGAATTATAGATCTGCTAAGAAATTACATAATCCCTAGAGGTCATCAAAGCCAGTCCTCTTTCCAGACCACACAGCACATCTCAAGAAGAGGGGCTTTTCTCCTAAGTTTAAGAACCCAAACCAACACACATACTCTCTGAATGTTCCATTTCTCTCTCATAATTATGTTGGGGGAGTAGGTACCTACCAGAGCTACGCTTTCCTCCCCAAAACTTACCATCCACAATGGATGCTGACCAGTGGGTGCCCAAAGTGGTATTCTATGGAAGCCCACACGCTGCCAGTAAGGTCTGGGCCCCATGCCTTGTGAAGTAGTCAACAACGATGACCAGCACAGCAGGGAAGGGCCTGGCAGTGGTGTGCTGGACCTGGTTGGTGTCAGCACAGATCGCTGATTGCAAATTTTCAGGAATTTGGTGAGTTGGCTGTTAGATCACCATGGCAAAAGCTATAAATCAGGGCTTTTTTTCCTGGAGAGCCAGAGGGTTTGATGAAGAGAGTGCTCTGCCCTGTGTTCAGCTTAGGTAGAGGTGGGAAAGAGAGAAAGTGTGGGGTAAGTTGGGAGAGATGGGAAAAGTCAAGGAATTGACTAACCTCTGGGAAAGAGTGATCTCTAACAAGCACCACTTCTTCTCATTTCCTAACTGGGCAAAGCCTCGTTCCCCTTCACTTGAATTTTAGTTTTTCCCCAAGGATATCAAATATTGGTTATATTCTCAAACCTAAAATGGGGGAAACTAAAGAGACAGATAGGACTTTTGAGCCTATTATTTCTCAGAAGGCAGGAGTTAGAGATAGGAGAACCAGCAAAGAGCTCTTAAACATAGATTTAATTTTACATGCAAAATTTATGCATATCCCAGACCTGGTTCTCTCTGGCTCTTCTTGCTATAGATACAGGTTTATTCTCCCCAGTTTACATTTTGATGAGCTCATCAATAGCAGAGACTGTGCCTTTTATTTCTTATATATCCTTGATAGTATCTGGTTAGGTGGTGAAGAAACAAAATATAATAAATATTTGGTTTATTTATCAAATTGCTTTGAATTAAATTGAATTGAATTGGTGACAAACTACTGGCTTATTATCAGAGATCAAGCTTTTATCAAATCCCTTTTTTCTAACAAGGTAAAAATTAGCTGGCTGGCTAGACAGGCACTCAGGAATGAGCTTGACCTATAACTTATCTTGAGCTCCTGTCTATGGCTCTACCTTTCCCACTTCTCTCAGTTGACTGGCTTCCTTCTCAATAGTTTCCCAAGCTCCTAGCCTCTTATTCAGGTCCATATGGTATGAGAATTTGGTTCTTTGACAATGTCCTACCGTGTACCATGAACACTCCAAATAAGGACAATCCAAAGGCCAGCCAGGTGAAGACAACAAAGCACATGCCACTATGCACCACTGAGAAGAGCTCCAGAGCATCTAGGACTAAAGATCTGGTTTTCCGAAAAGGAGACACTGAACATCTCAGGAGCAGAAGTTAGAAGGAGCCATCTCCTGAAAACCTCCTACCTGATCAGTTCCTTCTCACCACAGGTGATCCAGTTCAGAAACCATTACCCAGGAGATAAAGGGACACATGCTGGTCTCATAAAGGGTCAAGGAGGGACCTGTGCCTCTGTACCTCATTTGGAATTCTGTCCTTCTCTGTACTCCCCTGTCACATGTGACCTCCATTTGTCAAGCTCATCTGCCTTCCTTTGAAGGTTTGCCTAGGATCAGAGGTAAGGCTCCCTCAGTCTCCAGGACAAGAAGCCAGGTTTGCTGCCTGGGGTGCTGCCTGTAAAGGAAGACCCACCTTCCTCCATCCAGTGACTGAAGTCCAGGCCACTTCCAACCAAAGTGGCCTTTCCACAAGCTCATTGCCAGTATGTATTCACCTTTTGAGGGCCAAGATCTCTCTGAGAGTCTTCTCTCCTAGAAAATGCTCACTCACCCATTCTTATACAGACAACTTCACAGAGTTCACAGCCTCCAACAGCCCAACTGGAGGTCCCAGGCCAATGAACTCCAGATTAAGGAGATGCAAAGATACTATTTACAAATGGGTTCACGCCCACTGGGACAGGGATTAAGACTTGAACATGTGTTTTGTGGGGTACAAGACTTGATCCCCAAGAATGTCCTTCCTCGACACCAGTTCACATTTTCATCTCTCAAACCCCCTCTATACTCCAGGAAGGAAGATGACGGTTTCACAGTTTCCATGGGAGTCCTCCACTTTACAGATGAAGAAAGGGCAAGTTGCTCAGGCCCACCCAGCAAGCTAACATAGATAACGCTGGACTCCAGGTCCCCGAGGCCTTGGCTCTTTCTGGTTCTTAATGCAGCTACATAATGCCCATATGTAATGCAGTTTTCATGGATCTCAAAGGCAACCCCACCATAACTCTGGCCCTCTACTTCCCTTCAGCCAAGAGTTCGTACCAAAAGGTTTCAGAAAGGAAACGGGGGTTTCTGCCAGGAACCAGGTTTGTGTTCCCACATGGGTAGGCGGGACATGTGAGCAGCTCTTCTGCCTGTCCCAGGCTGACATCTGAAGAACTGATCGGTAAATGCTTCTGACACACCGATTCCACTGTTAGTGGGGGAGCTTTACAAGCCCATTAACTTCATTACATTCTATCAACAGCAACTGATCATGCTCAGGCTCCTCCCTAGCTCCTTGAGGTACGCAGCTGCTGAGGAGAGGTTCTCTCCCCAGGACAGGTACAGGGATGAGAGTTGGCAGTGGAGGCTGGAAAGGCCAGCGCCCTGCCCTCTGCAGTATTCTTGGGGCTGGAGGAATCTGCTCAGCCTGCTGTGGAGACAGTGGCCAAGGAGGCAGCCACAGCAACCCATGGACTTGTAGCCCTCTCCCTGAAATTCCAGAATAATCTCTGCATGTCCATGAGTAAGGGCTCTGTTCCATTCTGAGCTCGAGGTGCTCACTTCTCCAAGTGGGTAAGTCAGGTCCTCGGGCTCTTGCTCCAGGGCTCAGGATCCCAGACAGGGACTGAATCATTGAATGCTCCACCACCCAAGACTTAGAAGCCTCAGAAAGAAGATTCAAGCCCGAGAAAAATCCCCAGGTTACATTCTCTTCTGCATCTATGCCTCTCAGAGTTTGGGTTGCACATGCCCAAAGGTCCTATTGCTAATCCAGTGTGGGCTTCTCCTCACCAGCATTGCTGTCACCCACAAGCACTGGTAGACTGTGCAGTTTAGGAGGCATTTGGGGAGGACAGGCTAAAAGAGTAGACAGTTCCAGTTCTCAGAGAGTTGGGGAAATCTACATTACACATGAGGAACAGACATAAATATTAAGCCACACAAGCCTAGTCCCAAGTCAGTTTTAGAGAGGGCTCTCTTGCACTGATATCCAATGAAAAAAAAAGATTTTTCTTTCTGGGGATCCCTTGTATTTTGCTGTCAGCTGTGCCTGATGATGTGCCAGGTGATAGGCCAGTGGGATGAGCAGCCAGAGAAGCATACCTGCCCTTGGAGAATGCTTCTAGGAGAAGAAGGAGGAAGAGCTTGGTCTGTGAACCCAGTGGGACTCCATGTAGGGAAGGCAGTGCCAGGCCCTTTGTGAGGGAACAAGCCCAGACCCCTCGCCCACCTCAGTGGGCCCAGAACCGATCAGGCATGACAGGCTGGGGGGCGGCACTGGTGAAAGCGTGGGGATGTGTGGGGTTTGCAAGTTTACTAGTAGGAATGGCCTTCCAAGAGACGACAGCCAGTCATTTCTCCTTTTCTGTAATCAAAAAACTTGTTTCCTTCAGGCCTTCCTGAAATGAGGCTCAAGGCATTAGATACCAAAACATTACATCACATGTGCTGCCCTCTCCTTTTCCCAACAGCAACATTCTCCACTCCAGACAAGCACGCTGGAAGGACACACGAGAGGTTCTTGGCCTTTTCTCTTGGAGTCGTCACAGGTTTATTATTGCCTTGAGCTGGCAATAATATGGGAGTCAGAGTGAAGGCAAGATGTTTTCCTCCCCTGCTTTGACTGGGGGGGGGTCGGTTTCCAAAAACTCAAAAGTATTTATCGTCATCATCTTCCCCAGCAAGGCATTCTGGCTCCATGCATTTAACGGAATGGGAAATAAGTCCAGCATTAAGGGATGGAAGAGAGAAAAATAAAGGGCAAGTCTCCTGCCTCCCACATTAGGGTCCCAACCACCATGACACGTTCCAAGTCACTGCGTGCCTTTTCAACCCAGGGAGCTTTTAGCATGCTCATCTCCACCAAGTACATATTAGCAGGGCTCAAAAAGAAGCAAGGAAAATAATATAGTCCAACATAAGAGAAGCAACAATGGCCATGTGGTGTTTGAGAGTCCAAAAAGACATGGCACCGAGCAAATTTCTGTTCTCAAGCCCCTCCTTGCCATGGTTATTAGAGAGCACAAGGCACATATCACTAGGCACATAGGAAAGGTACAAGGGCCATGTGCCCAGCTCTCTGGGGAATGATGCTCTGCTCTCTGGCTTCTGTGGGGAAATCTGCTCTCTGGCTTCTGTGGGGAAAGGTGCAACGAAAGGCAACATCATCAGCTTCTGCTCATGAGCAACTCTGGTCCCAGAGGGGAAAGGGAAGGTGAGCATCAGTGCAAGAGGTCAGAGAAGCAAGTATCAGCTGGAAGACAGCTCCCAAGATGGTCAGAAACGAAGGTCCTAATTACCTTCCTCCATGGGCGGTGACCTTGGGTCACCACCCACCAGCAATTATTTACTCTGGCAAAGTGATTAGGGAATTGGGAGCAGGGAATTGATATGTATTGGGGTAGAGGCACACAAGGGTACAGAAGATAAGGATGGCAAAGGGAAAGCTGTTCCTTTTGCTTCTGCCTCCTCCTAATTGGGGTCACGGTGGCATCAGTTGGGTTGCCGTGTACTGTGTTCTTCTTGGTCATGTTGAAATATCTGGAGGCCCAAACAGGAAAAGAGAAAATGAGGGAACATAGGAGAGAAGAATAAGGGGCCAAAGAAATAGATGCCCACTATCTGATGACAGTTCTTTGTAAATTAGGGAGAAGTTTCAACAAATCTGCCCTTCCTCCAAGACTGGAATTGAGAAACCAGAGCAGGCAGACTGGACAACTGCAAAGACAGGACAGGCTGGGGGAAAAGGGGATGCAAGCCCTGAGCTATGCATCAGCAGCATTAGCATCCCCTGGGTATTGCTAGAAATGCACATTCGCAGACCCCACCCTGGATCTAAGGAGTCGGAAACTCGGGGTGGGGCTGAGCCAGCTGGCTTCCCAAGCCTCCAGGTAATCCTGATGTACAATCCCTCGAGTATGAGAAACACCTCTGTAGGGAAAAAGGACTCTAACTAGTTATAGTTCCATCCTTGGCTCACAATGAGCTTTCTCAAAGTTCATTTTCAAAGTTCCTTTTGAAACTCTGGGTCGTTTCAACTAATATATAACCATGTGTACACAGAGATTTCGTCTTTGACCCCATTATCAACAGAAATGACATTTGAGTGTGTTTTGTGTTTTTTGTTGCTTTTAAACATCAGGGTTCAGTTTGGCCAAGTCCTCAGCACGCCCATTTCAGCTCCCATGTGTTGACAGCAGATGTCTGTCTGCCGAGTAGCCCACAGGGTTTGGTGTGCCTGTCACTACCCATTCCCATATGTGGGAATGGGAGCCCCATCAATACCATCACAGAAGTAATGGAAGCAAGTTTTGAGCACCTACTATGGTCAGGAGCTGTCCTAGGCCTTTAGTGCATGTTCTTGTTTAATCCTCCCAAGAGCCCCACAGTACAGCTAAGAAAATATGCTCAGAGAGGTGTCGTACTTGATCCAGGTCATGCAACTATTAAGTCGCAACCCAAAATTCTTGTTCTTGCCAATATATCTCATTGCTTTCTCCTCATCCCATAAGTATTGAAAGAATAACCAACAGCTGCCTGCAGGAAAAGGAGCCGGGGTTCTGAGAAGGCCACTCGAGGCTGTAACCAGAGCAGGCTTGGAAACAGCCCTCCAGAAAGGAGGCAGAGGAGGTCCTGGGGAAACAAGTTCTTCCTGTCCCCACCATGGGCTGTCCAGCTCCCCACAGCTACTGCAGAGCCTTTGCTGGGGCTTTGGTGGGACCCGCAGTGCAGCTTCTCTGCAGATTCTGTGCATCCTTGTCCTGGGCTAGGGCTGGAGGCTGCAGAGGAGCCACCCAGACCACAGAGGGGTCCGGGCGCAGGGAGACAGGTGGTTCTGAGGGGCAGCTCTGGCTGCCCGCGCACCTCCCCCATGCCTGCGGGCTGTTCCACTGCTTGCCTCTTTCATGGCAAGGGCTGAGGAGGGCAGGGAGCCCTGACGGCCAAGGAGAACTACACTGACAGAGCACGTATTTACCAGGAGGAAGTTTACCTCAGGAAAGGGGAGGGGTCCTGGCTCTCCCGAGAGTGCAGAGGGGAGGAGAAGCAGACAGGTATCAGCTGCATGGCAAAGCAGAAGGCGAAGGGAAGTGGGAGGAAGAGCCAGGCCACGGAGAGCTGCACCCACAGCCCCACACCTAAGCACAGGGCGGGGCTGCTTGCGTTTACACTCGATACACACCAAATCCCAAAGCATTCACACGCAGCCATGCACGCCCCTGAAGTGAACACACCAAGCACAGTCTCTAGGTCTGTGGGGAGCACCCACACTGTTTGCTGAGTGAAAGTGTTCCTTGGAGAACGCCCTTCTGCATTTTTCACACACGCTCTCTGGGCTTCCAAACTGTGCATCGAGCATGCAGCTGTTAAGAGAGTTAAACAATCAGAGAAGCCTGCCAGGACATTCCACGTGGCCGCATGGAGGGGAGCAGCTGGGATATGGCCCAGGTTTTTCCACAGCCGGTTTGGGGGTGTGGGTGGATGGCCCCCAGTGAGCTGGGTCTCAGTCCCTCAGCTGCCCTGCCCAGACCTGTCCATCCTCCCCTCACCCTGTCTCCCCATCTCAGGAGGAATGTTGGGGGAAGAGGGGAGGTGTGAGCATGTCGGGAGAATGGCCATTAGAAAGTTCTCTATCTCTGCTGACAGCCCTGGCAGGGACAAGAAAAAACTGGGCAGGAGGGAGATGAAGCCATTTATATTTCTTTATCGTAGAAAGGTTTGGTGGTTTGTTTCCTCTCTGTTCTCTTTTTAAAGGGCCAATAACTCTGAAATCCCATCTCTACCAATTTCCTCAGAAGAGACTGGAGGTACAGAGCAAAACCAAAACAACCAGAGGGGCGAATCAACCCAGTCTGGACGGTGATAGGATTAAAGTCAGCGACAAATTTGATTATGGAGCTCTAACCATGCCCAGATAAGTGTGCAAGGGGGTGATAACAAGTCAGCCATGAGCCGGCTGGCCACTCAGGCGCCCTTAACAGACTGAGCCCTGGGATGGGACCCAGAAGAGAGGAGGGGCGGGGAGGAGGGGCCAGGCTGGGGAGGAGTTGACGAATCAATCAGAAGGGCTGAGGGCAGGCCAGCCAGTGCTCCCATCCTCTGCTGGTGTCCAGGGACCACCCTCAGCCCCCAGCTCCCCTGGGAGGCTTTGAGTGGCACTGGCTTGTGATGCACATGTCCTTGCCAACGTCTTATTTGTCTCACGACTCCCCAGCCCCCATTTATATTTCAGTATTTCCATGGTTAATTATGTTTTTTAAACTTCATTATCACCTTTCAGATCTTCTCAATATATTCTGCCAACAATAGACCCTGTCTCCCAGGTTACATAAACAGATGGAATTTGGAGCTTTTCCTTTGATTCCCAAATTGGTGCATTGTATTTTGCTTAACTTTTTATTTTGGAATAATTTTAGATGTATGGAAGAGTTGCAGAGGTAATAGAGTTCCTGTCTCTCATTTACCTAGCTTTCCCTGGCCTTAACAACTTCCATAATCATGGTATAATTATCCAAATGAAGAAATTAACATTGGTACAATACTTGGACTAAACTATAGAATTTATTTGGATTTCACCAGTTTTTCCACTAATGTCCATTTTATGTTCCAGGAGCCAATCCTGGTCCCCCAATGCACTGAAGGTCATTGTTACTGCTGAAAGTAAATTACAATTTGATGAAACAAACCTTGGGTAAGCTATCCTTTAGGTACACTTCACTGGTACCATTCATCAATCTTTCCCCATAATACAAAGAGAATCACAGAAAGGGCAGCTTTGCAATACAAGCAGTCATGTTTCATGAAGGCAGGTTCTGGGGATGAGGTGGTGGAAATCAAGAGACAGTGATATCTCCCTATTACCTAGAACAGCGGGCATTCGATAAATACGTGTTGAATTAATATACCCAAATCTATTTCCCTCCAAAGCCTACCACACCATGCTGTCTTAAAAGAAAAGATATCCTCTTTCTGTTATTTTCTGGTGAAGATGCAAACCAGCTTCCCAGATCTCAAAAGCTCTTTAAAACACCTAGGCTATATCTGGCATTTTAATTTCTACTACAGCTGGATACATGCATGTCCTCCAACCCAGTAATTTCATTCCAGGGTATATTCCCAGTAGAAATGTGAGTTTATGGTCACCAGAAGACACGTATGAGAGAATTAAGAACAGTGGTATTTGTAAGAGGCAAAAACTGGGCACCATTCAAATGGTCATCAACAATAAAATGGAAAAACAAATGTAGTATATTCACACAATGGAATGCTATACAACAAAAAGAATGAACAAACTACAATTCCATGTGACAATATGGATCGCACTTACAAACATGAAGTAGAGCAAAAGAAAAAAACATGCAAGGTGTGTAGTGCATGATTCCATTTATATAAGGACCAAACATTTAAACCTAATCTCTGCTGTGAGAAGTCAGGATGGTGGCTGCTCTTGGGGGTCGGGAGCATGGCAGGGCTTTCAGGAAGTGGGGACTGTTCTATTTCTTGATTTGGGTACAGGTTACAGGAAGGAGTTCAGTATGTGAAAACTGACCAAGGTGGACAGTTATTGTGTATGCACTTCACTAAAAAGTTCCCCCTCCAAACCCTAGCTTGGAAATGGTTCTTCTGCCAAGCCCATCCACTCTCGAAGCTGCCTGCAGTGGAGAGCTGGGCTGAGTGCCTAACAAGACCAGCACAGCAAATAAGGTCTGCCTATTACCATAATTACATCTCTGGGAACATGCAAAGCCCTCATTTTCCCTTCATGTCAATAATGTTGCGGGGACACGGGATGCAATTACAGCCCTGAAATATGCAGCTTAGTAAGCATAAATACATACATCTATGCAGGACTAGGTGAAGAATGTACATTTACACGGCAGGACCAAAGCAGAGAGTATGGCATGGCCGCCACTCCACCTCCTGCTGCCCAGTCAGGAAGAGTTTTCTGGCCCCTTGGGCTACCTATCTGGACAGAGGCAGCAACTCAGAAAAATTCCTGAGCAGACAGGGCTCTGGGGCAGAGCTCCTAATTTAAAAACCGTATGAAGAAGCACTGAACAAGAACTCAAATAAGTTGTTTTTAACACCAAAAAGGAAATATGTTTGGGAAATGATTTTTTCCCCTCTTTGCTAATTTGAAATTAAACCTCCTTGATCATAATCTATCATTTAAGAGAAGCTGGAAGCAATGTGAATGGCAGCAAATATGAAACCGAACAATCATCTTTCCTTGGTAGTGCAGAGAGAAATGCCAGGGAAGCACCAAAGAGCAGTCAGTGGGCTCCAGGCAATTTGATGTTGTAAAATTCTTTCAGGGAAAGCAAAGCCCCTTCGAGGGTTAGGGATGCCCTGGGAAGAAGAGGGATGGGGTCTGTCCTGAGTTTCTGTGTGTGGATTATTCTGATGGGGGGAGGCGTGGGGGGAGCTGATTTGAAGTGGGAAGCCTCCTTTGCACATAATATAAAGTATCCCAAATTAAAGTAGAAGAATTTTTAAGTATTCTGCTGGTTCCAATGATCTGCATCAACTCTCCCTTTCATAAGTGTGGATAATTGGAGTTGACTAATTTGCAAAAATACCTAATCTTCAAATTCACATTTTTGCAAAGAAAGGCACCCACATCCCAATTCCACTCCTCCCCCTTCAACCTTCTCACAGTCACATTTCCACATATGCACACAACACAGTCACCCTTTTAGCTTGAAATAACGAACATTAGTGAAGGGTTGCATTGTTTTTTGCAATTTTTTATGTTTATTAGAGAGTGCAGCAAATATAATTGTCATTGTGCACACAGACATTCTCTCCTTCTGCCTCTGAAAGTCCAGTGGGAATTGCAAGATGGCAACCAATGGTAAGACACTTATGACCATGTTCAATTCAGGTGTTACATGAAAAGAATTAATATAATAAATTCTTCAAATATTTCCAAAAATAACAGCATGGAAAAAAAAAATAGAGGCCACCCCACTCTCCTGGGGCTCTACAGCAGACATCTCCTGAGTAAGAGAGCTGAAGCCTCCCCAGAGGTTCCGGTGCCAAAGAAACCTGGATGTGCTTTCAACAAGGTGGAAAGCAATTCAAATTGGGGCAACCAGAGATGGGACAGCTGGATTAGAAGGCAGACCAGGGACTTGAGAGCAAGAAGGCAATGTTTGAACAAAAATTGCATGTATGTTGTCCCAGCATCTCTGTGCCTCAGTTTCTCCCTTTCCTTCCTTCATTCCATAAAGTGGTGAGAATGAATCCTACTCTCTGATAATTTCATATCACTCACTGTGAGGGTGAACTTGGTTTTTTAGTAACACACATACACACATACAGAGAGAGAGAGAGAGAAATGCATTGGAATCTATACCATTTTCTGGTAGAGCCATCTTACCTCTCCACACAACCGTAAGGAAGAACAAACAAAAAGAAGCTACCAAATAAGTAGAAAGATATTACAGGTCCAAAAAAGGGTGGGCGGTGGATATTATAAGAAATGTCTTCCGATAAGACAAATTTACTGTTAAGTATAGATGAGAGAGAAAGAATGTTTGGAAATTGTTCTTATTTGTTTTTTGGCAAGAGTCAAGAGGACTTGAGTCTGAAAAATCAAAGTAAATAGGATCTAGACTAGGAGTCAGCAAGCTTTTCCAGTACAGTCCAGATAGTAGACATCACTGGCTTTGAGGGCCACATGGTCTCCGTCACTGCTACCCAACTCTAAGCCAAAGCCGCCACAGGCAATGTGGGCAGGGCAGCGTCTGGCCTTTCAACTGCAGTTTGTCCTTGAAGTCTGATCTAGAGGGAAGATTACATGAATGGCTGAAGTTAAAACTTCACTGAAAGCAGTAAGCCTCAGAAAGAACACTGTAAAAAATAAAGCTAAAGAAGTAAAAACAGTTGAAAAACTTTCCCACAACTCAGATGATAGCGAGAAAAAAATATGAGATCTGGATGACAAAACCAGGGGACCCAATCTATGCATATAGGCAATCCTCCAAGGAGACAACACAAAGCAGATATCATGACATTAAGAGGGGAGGGGGACTTTCGTGAGCTGAAAACTGGAGGCTGCAGATTAAAAGAGCATATTGAAGTGCAATGCAAAAGAAATTAAACCCACGTATACACACATCCTGGTAAATGTTTTTGATATCTAGAGAAAATTCCAAAAACATTCAGATAGAGAAAAGGAAAAGATAGCCTACAAAGAAATAAAAATCGAACTAGTCTCAGACTTGTCTCCTGTATTCATTGTCTAGAGACAACAGAGCAATCTCGACAACTCTGAGGAAAGATACTCAGCCGAGCATCATTTGCCAGTATCACCAGTAGTCCCTCCATGAAAAAAAAAGTCTTAAAGACGAATGCTGATTTACCAAGAGACAAATCAAAATTAAGAACCCTCAGGCGAGGAATTTGTACTTGTAACAGCTCTATGAGCAATGATAAGCTGTTAGAGTTGTCTAAATGTTTATTATTCTTTCAATTATAAAAAGAGAAGAAATGCCAAACACAATGTTTAAAAGGGATGAATGAATATTGAAATACCCATAATATGAAAATATTTATATGGGTCTTAAAACTAAGGTCATATTAACAAAAATTGGAAAGTGGGAGAAGAGGAAGGAAATAAAATCATACTATTTAATTCTTAACTTTAATGCTTAGAGAATATGATTTAAATATGCTTTCAAAACTTAAGGGTACCCACTATTAAGTTAAAATGACATGAATGCTTTCCAAATCACCAGAGGGAGGGAAAGCAGAGAAAATCCAATCCATACTATGAAAATTAATGGAGATAAAAAGGAAATGGGAAGGGAGAACATTAAAAAGAAAACCAGAAAGCTTAAAGACAAAGAACAGATGAGTAAGGCTTGCATAGTAAAATACTAGGCTGCAATTAAAAATCATGTGTTTGAAGGATATTTAATTACATGGGGAAACATTCACAATGGAAAGTGGGAAAAAAACATGATAAAAAATATAAATACATGTTTTTTATCTCACTATCTCAACTATATGTATTTTTAAAGTACAAGTTTATTTTTTTTAAAAAAAGACACAGAATACACCCAAGCATCAATTAGAATTTTCTGAAGGTGGTAAGATTTCAGGTGATCTTTATTTTCTTCTTTATTCTTTTTCTATATTTTCCACAAACAATATACCCTGCTATTTAATAATAAAGCAATAAGCACCATTTAAAAAAAAAGGTTTTAGGATACGATAAAAATCAAACAAATTATTCCTCCCATAGTGGAGAAAAAGGAACCAAGCGAATTTGGAAGATACTGTCTGAGGGGGGTTCAGCAAGCAGTGGACCCAACAAAGCTGGAACCTGGATTTTCCATTTCCCACTGCTCCCTTCACACTCTTAGCCCTCAGGTTTCTTAGAAAAGATAAGAAAACAAAAGACCCATGATAGCCTTAATTTTCAGAGTCCTTTCTGTGTGCCAGGCATTGTGCTTTAACCCTCACAGCCATCCAGAGATGAGATGTAGGTATTACTAGCCCCATTTTGCTGATGAGGAAACTGAGGCCAGGGATGCTTGCAGGCCATAGCTTAGAAGGGACGCTGCGGGATCTGAACCCAGGCAGCTTCAGGACAGCCTGTTTATTGAATTCTTAGACAATATGGACTCTTTCTTTTCTTCCTTCTGAAAGTTAATCAAAGCTTGCCTGGGCTTCATTGACATTATTTTTTAATCTGCTCATTCTTCACTCTGGCTTAGGGGGACACAACTGTGAGGACTGCCAACTCTTACCTTCAGTCCCAAATTCTTTCTTAAAGACCTTGGCAAGTCCCCCACCCCCAACTGCCCCCCCCCCAACCTCACCCCAGCCTCCTGAGCAGACATACTATCCCTTCCAGTCTAGTTTGGGTGGATAAAACAGAACAACATTCATCACAATTCCATCCACAAGCCCCCATCCTTCCCTCATAAACTATCTCAAAGTGGAAGCCCAGCAGCTTGTCCAATATATGAAAGTCCTGAATGCTTCTTCCCACAGACCGAGTGCCAGCAAAAGAAACTGTGCTGGCTGTCAGCGAAATGAATAAAATTCCTATCTCTGCCTAAAAGGCAGCGAGTGGGGGTTGGGGAGCGTACCTCTGAATTGCAATGTTACTAGGACACAGTTTGCTGTAATAATACCAATTAACATTTCTCCCCATTTAATAGTTTCTAGTACAATTTAAAAATAGCAATACACGTGGTGCTGAGATTTGGAAAAACAACAATGGGAATGTGCTTTGGAAGAGCCTTGCGTTATCTCACCTAGGAAGGATGGGGAGATAAGCAGGACTATCCGGTGAGACTTAGGAGGGGACTGCAAAGAACCTGCTAGAATTAAAGGCCTTTTCATCATCTTGCTGCTTTTCTGACCGGCACAGGCAGGGCACCTGGAGAAGAGTGAAAGTGGCACTGAACTTGATTTTGAGCTCCAGCCCTGCTGCTAACTACTCTTGTGACCTTGTTTCAGTCAGGTGAACTCTCTGAGTCTGATTCCTTATCTGTAAAATGAGAATCACAGCACCTACTTCACAGGATGGGTGTGCCATTGAAAGGTGGTGACCTGTGAAAGAGCTTTGCAAAATGTGATGAGCAATACGAATGTTAGAGTAGGTCCTTAAGTCTCTGGAGGTAGTAGTGACACAGGTGGTATTTATTAGTGCAACTTTATTGATTACTAAAATGAACATTGCTATCAGTTAGTCCCCACCTGAAGCTGGATTTACCAGAATAGCAGTAGCACAGGCTTTCTGTTATACAAGCCCCGTAGACACCATGTGGGCTAGCACCTATCTGCAGGGATGTTTCTCAGATGGAAACATATAGGTCTAAGGACAAAGATGGCCTGGCCAGAAGCTCATTTTCCTTATAGCTCTGAGATATTTGGCTGAGAGAGAGAGAGAGAGCATGCCCAATCAGGCTAGCTCATGAAATTGACTTAAGGCAGGCTTCTTTTTAAGGTCCATCACTCAAAGCCTGAACCAGCCCCTAGAAGCCCAGGTGCTATCTACTGTGCAGGTATAATGGTGACACACTGTAAGGTTCCCCTCCCTATTTTCATTCCCTTACACACATGCTTCCTCCCCAGCCCCCAAACCTCACCCCAGCAGCCCAGGACACATGGCCCACATATAAGGATGATTTCATGATTCAGTCTAGACCTACCAAATGGCAACTACGTGTGTGTGTGGGGGGCTTCCAGTTGTGCTTCATGGGCCCCCCACCCTGAGTTCCATGAGGTGTCCTAGGAGTCTGAGTTTGGGGGCACTGAGAAGACAGAGAGGGCAGAGCCTTGAACCTGCTCCTCCCCCAACACTACCAACTGCAACCAAAACTGATTTATGTTAGATTTCCATTAAGGTTTGATTTGAAGAAAAGGTTCTGTATCTTAAAAAGCTTCAATCCCTTTCCTCTACAAGCCTATGAGAATCATATCTGAGGTCCAGGAAAAAAGTTCTTGGTTGCTGGACTGGAATGAAATCACCTAAGGGCCTCTTCATCCACCCAAATAAGGACAATGTTTTCTTCATGGAAAAATCAGTCTAATGATACCATCCAGAATTGTCAGCTCGGACTAAATGAGGCCCAAATGAGCAAAGCGTTATCACAAACTTGGACGGGCACATGGGCAGAAGGTTTGGTGGGAAGGAAGGAAAGCAGAAAGACCAAGGGGAGAAGGTTCCTTCCCACAGAGCTGGAGGAGAGAGGGGCTGGAAGAGCACACAGAAAGCCATCTGTTCTTTTGAAATGCACATTTTTGGGGAAAAAAGAAGGCCAGGGAAACAGGGATGCCAGCTTAGAGCCAGAGAGCATTTCCTCAAAGGGATTAGAATGTGCATGGGTAACAATGGACCATTATTCCCGTTGCCCACATGGGCAGGTGGCCTTGTCTCAATCTGGGAAACAGGAGGTCAGCAAGTTGGAACTGCTCAGCCCAGTTTCCCCCAATCAGAGACCAAGCAGCTTGAAGCCATCAAAGCTTGTAGCCCCTTCTGGGACAAAATTCCACATATGCTCCAGAGTCTTCCCTTCAAAGAGCTGGCTATCTTGTGGGGAAATCAAAAGGAATTCTGAAAGGCACAGAGAGGCAGGGAAGGGATAATAATTGCTTGGCTACAAAAGATCTTAGAGCAGGGAGTTTGCAAGAGAGGGGCCAACTTCAGGCAAAGGGACAAATATGAATGACAGATGACAAATCTGGCATTTCTAGGAGGCTACAAGTCTCAGTCAGACGTTCCAGTTGACTATAATCTGCTTGCCCTGAGACCAACAGAGCAAGGAGGTCACAACTGTGGGTTCCAGAGCCAGGTCCTGTACTCAAATGCCTCCACAACTTTCATCAAGCAGCCTTGGATTAGCTATTTAATCTTTCTGGGTCTTAGTTTCCTCATATGTACTTGGCAATAATAAAAAATACCTGCTCCATAGGGCTGTTCTGAAGTTTGAATGAGTTACTAGAAGTAAATCACCGAGCACAGTTCCTGCACTTAGTAAGCACACATTAAATGCTGGCCAAAGAAACCATGGGAAATCCCATTTGTCACGATCCCTATTTGGGATCAGTCCCAGTCATAGGGGCATAGGCAGCGGGCACATAAGTGAGCATCACAAGGTCACATATGGATCGGGATGTGAACAGCATCCCAAAACCCATTTTCTGAGTGAATAAAACCCCCACCCCTTGGGGACATTCTCCTTGCTTCTACCTCATCTATCTTAATCTTTCCTTATCCCTCCATTTTCCTCCTTTCTAATTTTTTAAAAACTTTTTCTAAGTTCTCCCTTTGTGCTCTTTTCGTAGACTAAAGCCAAATTGCTAAACCACTTGTCAAGGAGCCTAAATAATGCATGCCTATAGATGCAGTTGCTTGTTCACAGGTTCTTGGGCTTTCTGGGCTCTTAGCTGGTGACTCCTTATTGAGGGAAGTCACCTATGTGGAATGCTTTTTAATCTCTTAGCGAAACTTGCACTGTCACCACCTCTTAGCTTGTCATCATACTCATTAGCAACTCCTTAAACATCCCTGTCAGGTAAAACCATCTCCCTTTTTGCACATTGGAAAAGCTGTGAAATGGCAGGAGAATTGTTGGTGGGAAGGGAGTGGAGAGCCCATAAGCCCTAAGGTTCTGCTGCCCCTTCCTTATCTTACTGTCCTCCAGATACATCAACTAGCAAAACAAGAGGAGGAGCTCCTGACCTACCTCCCTGCAGAGATGTAGCTTTGTAGAGTGACCCATCTTGGGGTCAAAAGAGGTGTGAATGTAACTGACCAATTATGGGATAATGAGGAGGGCATGGGCTTTGCCTCATTTTTACAGAGCTGAATCAGTCACATATTGACAGTTTGTCAAGGTCACCCATTAGGCAGGAGCTCAGGGCTCTGCCCCATGCCATGGGCCAGGGTTATTTGCTGCCCCCCTGCAGTAGCATGTGAATGACCTTGGCCTTATCACTACCCTGCCTCAGCCCACTTGGTGCACCAATCCTCAGATCAGAAAACTGGTCCACTCACGGTGGCACCCACTAGGCAATGGGGAAATTACCGTGCAGGGAGGGCAAGGTAAGTGCACAGGATCACAAAATAAAAAAGCAGTGAAGCCAGAGATGCAGACTCTGAGCCTGTTCCCAGGATGGCCAAGATCTGGGTCTGGTGGGAGTAAGTCATTTCAGAGTCTTTCTAATACCTTAAACACCTTGTCACTTGGGAGAGTGGTGTCCAAGCGGTGAAATATGCTGTTCCTGGATGACAGCACTGCCGAGCAATATCGCTTCTTGGCAGGAGAATCCTTGCTAGCTCACTTTGGAATGCCAACATCCACTACCATGGTTCAGTTAAAATATTCCAAATCTCTCAAACTTAATGCAACACCTGTCCCCTCTAGCACCATCTGAGGTAATTATACATCATTCTCACACACTCATACACACACACACAGACTTCAACTGGTTCACTGGCTTCTTCCCTGGAGACACCTGCATGTGTTTCCCATCAATCCTGGGTGAAGCCTGACTCTTCCCTAGAGCTCCCAGAAAGGAGTACAACCCTGCCCACACCTTGATCGCAGCCAAGTGAGACCCACGCTGGACTTTGGACCTACAAACTGTAAGATAATATATTTATATATTTTAACTCCCCTCTTGGTTTTTAACTCTCTGGCAAAAGTGGCATGTATCTCAGAAATCAGGTGTGCACTGGGCCCAAGATTCAGTCGGAAGCAATTAAGGCAGAGGTAAAAAATCTTTATGCTCAAACTGCCTAGGTTTTAAATGACTGATGCGTGCAAACATTTATGTACACGTACATACATGCACACACACACAGGGTATGGCTGAAAACTTAAAATATAATTCAGATTTAGTAGATACTATTTAGAAATCGTCTTCACTTGTCATTCTGCAAACTAATGTTTACACATACACTATACACATATTCCACAAAGAATTTGTCCTAATAGCGTTATTGGCTTATACACTCAACCCAGTGAACTCTGAAGAAAAAAAATTCTTATATCAACAATCCAAAATGCTGAAGTCAGGCAGGGGAGTCTTGACTTTATGGTGAAAGAGAAGAGGCAGTCAAAAGTCCAAACAATGCTTCTCACATCCCTTTCTATGCCTGCTGCACTGTGACTTCTCTGCCTCTTCCTGAGGAGGGAGAAGTAGAAAGGATGAGAAGAAAGGCAGAAGAATGCTTTCTATGTCATCCAAAGTGGCAAACAGGTCCTCCTCAGCCTTTCCAGGAACACTGCCGCCCTCACCACCCCCTCACCCCCAGCTATATTTAGTCACATACTGCTACACAAACACATTTGAAGAGAAATTATATAACACATCAGCTGTTCATTTCCACAATCCCAGTTGAAATGGAGATCGATCCTGTAAGTAGAGAAGCCCATGGTGACAGTCCAGGGATTTCAACAATCGGTGAGAGAAAAGGCCCACACTCCCCAGGCTCTGGACACAGTCCCTGGATGGCTTAGGAGCTTCCAGCTTGGAGAGCTTCCTGAGGTGTTAGTACTGAGTGCTTTCCCTCTGGAGGCTCAAATTCCACATAGACTCTTCCTTACAAAGAGCTGGGTATTTGGTGGGAAAAATCAAACTGATCTCTGGAAGGCACACAGGTAAAAGTTTTCAAGGTACATAAAGGCAGAAGCTGCATGGTAGAATACAGGGCATGGGTTTTGTGGCTTGGGCATGAACAGATGACAACCTCTGGATCTAAGGTTCTTCATGGGTAAAGTGGGAGCAAAAATAGCAGGCTGGTAGGGTTGCTGGTGAGGACTCAAGATTGTACATGGGTGAGGCATTAGTAGCACAGGACCCAGCATGTAGTAGGTGATTACTTTTCCTCATTTCCCATCCCTTCTCTTCCCCTCCCCAGCCCTGATTGATTAAACAGTGGTTTCAACCTTTGCAGCTGAACCAGTCATAGCTAATGATATGCCTGGAGGGTGGAAGTTCATTCTATTTCTTTGCCATCCCTGGTCCTTATACCTGGGATTAATGCGCTGGCTTCTCATAACTGAGCATAGATCTCACAGCCTTCCTAGAACAGGGCTCAGCCCTGCTGCTTTGCAAAGTCAAACAGAAAACATGTTCTTCTGATGATCAAGTGGCTCACATCCTCATGCCAATACTTGCCTGTGGTTTCTTAATGTGGCAGTCCATTCCAACTAGCTCTGTCTACCTAAAATCCCCAAGAAGATAGAGACCATGCTTTCCTTTATTTGGTCATCTCACAATGTCTAAAATCATATCTTGTTCAACAATAAATGATAGTAGAAGATGGCAGCAAGGCCAGAGAATTACATGAAGGAAACAAAAATAAAACACACAACCATGAGCCTGGCTAATCACAGTTTCCCTTGACAAGTAAATAATCAAGGTCAAAGTGACTCCCCTTCAGGGAAGGGGATACCATTTGCAGCTGTCACCAGTTGCCCTGAGAACTAACAGGTTTCACCCTGGCTCTTCTTGCTGGACTTTAGTAGCTGCCCTCTATGCTACAGTGGCCAAGAACCTTTTATTGCCTTGTAGAATTTTTTAAAAAGATGAATTATCCAAAGGTTTTTCCCCCAAAACCAAGGGACTGTAAGTCCACATATAATGGGACTTAAAATATAAAATCACTGAAGCTGATAAGTCATAGAGGAATCCCTCTAATTCTGATGGCCAGGATGAAGAGCCAAAAGTTGTCTTAACCACTGCAGCTTACTGGGATCAGAAACGTGGTGAACTGACCTCACCCTGTCTAGCTTGGACATTAACCTGAAGAATTCTGCTTGGAAACCATGGCAAAGTTTGGTGAGATTTTTGCCCTTTTAAAGAACTTCCTTATCTTCTCTTTGGATGTGGACCTCCCATTGACCTTATCTAGTCCCAAACTGCCCCCCAAAACTTCTGATTCTTCACCCCTCCCCAACAATCTTAAAGATTTGGGGGAGGGGTCCTCTGTTTATGGTAGGCAGAAGAATGGTCCCCCAAAGAAGATCAAGCCCTGATCCCCAGAGCCTGTGAAAAATGTTGCTTACCTGGCAAAAAGGACTCTGCAGGTGTGATTAAGTTAAGGACCATGAGACTGGGAAATTATCCTGGACTCTCTGGGTTGGCCCAATCTGATCACGTCAGAGAGAGAGATGTGAGAGTAAAAGAATGATTAGACAGATGCAGTGTTGCTGGCTTTAAAGAAGGAGGAAGAAGGCCATGAGCCAAGGAAAATGGGTGGCCTCTAGAAGCTAGAAAATGTAAGGAAACAGATTCTTCCCTAGAGGCTTCTGGAGAGAACACAACCCTGTCAACACCTTGATCTTAGCCTAGTGAGACCCATTTTGGATTCTGACCTACAGACTGTAAGATAATAGATTTGTGTTGTTTTAAGGTCAAGAAGTTTGTGGCAATCTGCCACAGCAGCCATTATACACCACTACACTGCTGGCCCCTGGCAGGGTGTCTGGCCTGACCCTCCGTGGCTTGACGCCTCTGAGGGAACCCCCTAGCTGGGTGCTCCTGTCAGAGCAGCTCAGTGCCTCGCCTGTTACTTCTATGCTCACCTTGACCCAGTCTCCTCAGCAGCCCCATTGCCTGGAAGCAGCAGACCGTCTTCTCCTGCCTTTTCAAATGGCCCTCGTTCCTTAGAGGGACTCCCAAATCTTGTTTCTAGTGTCTGGGGCTCACTTTAAATCTTTAAAATCTTTAAAACAGAGAACCTGGGAAGCTGAAAGGAGGATGGTGACAACCATCAGAGGCAGATGGAAGCTTCTCTCAGCAGGCAGCGGTGGTGGTAATGGCAGGAGCTGGGGCTGTGTGCAGCACGTGCCCCAGCCAACTACCCACTGAGCCCGCCAGGGGCCCTGGAACCCAGTTCTGGGCTGTCAGCAAAGACGAATTTAGCACCAATGATCTCATCCTGCAGAACAGCCCCGGGGCCCCAAAGTGCTCTGGGAAACATCACTTCAACAAGATGGAAAGTGAATATCACCATTGGCCCCATGATGTAAGAGGAGGGCACAGGAGTCCCTCATGGCTTACCAAAAAGAAGCTCCAAGACTGCAAGCAGTGGGCCGGGGCAGGACTAGAAGGCAGCAGGCTTGGAGGGGCCTGGAGCATTGCCATTCTGCTCTTCCCTGATCCCAAAGCCTCCAGGCTTAGGGAGCTGCCACTTTATGACAAGTCCACAGATACCAATATGCTTTCATTTGAGACAAGGGCAGGCAGCCACAGTTCACTGTGGAGTTATGCTCTGAGTTAGGCATATGTCCCTGTGAATTTCCCCTGGGTGCCCACACCGGGACATTGCACGACAGTGCATTTGTAAACAATGGCCAGGAGGGGATGGGGAGGGCTGGAGCTCATGCTCTCTGTTCTTGACTGCAAATAAGACCGAAGCCCTACAAAGGGGAATCATTGCTCCTGGTTCCTCAGCATTCTTCAGTGGCAGGCAAGGTTTAGAATCTGTTACCGAGTCCAAATCCACGAGCCCACCACAGGATCAAGCTGCATCTCTGGGGCCCCGCAGTTGGTTTTCCATTTTATTTTAGCCAGAAGGCCTTTGCTGCTCAGTTCTCCTGAGGTTTCTTCAGGGAGTTTCACGTCCAGATTCTTCTTCATGCTCCTGGAGCACAGAGGCCAAAATGGCCCCTCCCAGGCTGCCCCAAACTAGTCAGACGAGGGCAGCGGAGGGTGGTCCCTCAGCTGCGATGTGAGCCCTGGCTCCTGCCTCTGCAGCCAGCAGAGAGCCCCACTAGGCTTCCTGACAGTGGGAAGTGGGAAAATAACCGAGAAGAATGGATCTGACCCCTCTCAAGTAGAAAGAACCACATTTCTAAATGTCAAATAAACACAGGTATTTCAAAAAGACAGAGCCCACAGAAAAGAGTGGTCCAAAGCACACTGTCGAAACTGATCAATAGTGAGGGCGAATGACTGTTGTCACCTAAGAAAGGCCAGGTTTACACCCAAACACAGAGGGCTTCACGTCCACACCAGTTTCAGTCCTATCAGAGGAGATCAACTCCTGGAGAACATGGGCTGCGAGTCTGATAAATTCCACAGTGGCAAGTGCCCATGAAATGTAATAAGGGGCTGTCAGAGATATCAAAATGTCTGCAGGATTTGGGGTGATCCCCAAAATAAAATCTCTTCCTCCAAAGATAGTAAAAACATCATTGTAGTTAAAAGAAGGAAAGTTCTACAAGCCACTTAGAACAGAACTGACAGCTTCTCTTTGAGCAAAGAGTTTAGAAAAAGCTGCAAAGAGAAATGGCAAGATATGGGGCAAGAAAGAACACCTGGAAGCAGGCACAGGCAATGCAGCAGTGCCTAGAGGGGAGAAGCAGGGTCAGATGTGGGCACAGACCCAGAGCACTGGGCCAACTCCACATCACACACTCATGCACATGCCCATGCAACTGCAGCACTGGGGAAGTAACAAAATTAGTTCAGATTGCCGGCCATTTATCCTGCAGAAGCAAAATGAGATTTTTTTCCTCCTGTTCTTTGAATTAAAATTTAGCTCATAAATCAAAGACCTTGTTTCCAGGTTGCAGAGGTGGTAGGAAGGAGCCTAAGCTTTTCAGAGCTGAGCGTGCCCTACCTGTCCCACCAGTCCCCTTCTCTCCCAGGTTACTCATCCCAATTACAGTGCCTTGCAGGGAGTAGATGCTCAGTGAGTAGCCAAGGGTGGATCAGCGGAATTACATCTTTCTCCCTCCTCATTGGGCTCCCTGAAGTTGTCCCAAAGAGCTCTTAATCACACACACACACACACACACACATCCCACAAGGACTGGTTAGTGTATCCACTTAGAGCATCTGAAGTTTCCTCTGGAGACCCCCTCCCCACTGCTGGGGACATTCCACTCTCTACTGTTCTACCCTGGATAGAAATTTACTGAACCCAGAAACTCATATGATCCCCACCATCTTCTGAATTTCTATGAGTTTTTTTCCCCTCATGACTCAAAGAATGCTCTGTAGATGTGAAGTCCTATTACCCTCATCTCATTCATAAGTGAGATGGAGGGTGCGTACATCGATATGCTCACTGTTCCAAAAGGTAGAATACGTGTGAATGAAAAATGTATCCAAAATCAGAAGCGCAGCCAGCAGCAGAGCTCCTATTTCCTGGCTGTCAGTTGCAAATCTTTAGGCAACACGCAGGTCTACCTCTAAACAGTTTAGAGATACCTGAGACAGAGGCCTGAGCAGGCTCAAGGCATGAAGGTTGCAGGGCTGTCCAGGCGCAGACGTGGATGCAGCAGGGTGAAACTCCATGACTGCCTTTGCTACGTCTCATTTTCCTTGGGCTTCAGAGGAGGGTTGCCATGACCGCTGGAAGAAGTATACTTTCTTCTCTTTACAAACTGCTCCTCATTTAAGTACCTTAAAGCTCTCAAGTTCTTTGTGTTCTTTGTGTGTCTATGCCATCATAGTTTGGGGGGAAAGTGGGGACAAAGAAGGAACCCCCCGGGACCTCCTATAAGGTAGGGGATGACAGAAAGAGGAATGGGCCTCACATTCCAGCTCCCCAACCAGAACCACAGGCCTCTTCATCACTGTGTCCCCCCAACCATCACCCCCAACCCTCTGCCCTGCCCCTGCACAGTGAAAGAGTTGACAAAAGCAAAGGTCAGGGAAGGAGTGAAGTTCCCCTTTCCTCTGCCCCCCACCCCCATCCAAGTCCCTCAAAAACAATCAAATTTAAAGCAGAGAGATTAAATTATCACTAAGCTAATTATGGGAATCACACTTAGGCTGGCTGCCGGGAAGCGAGGTCAGCAGGCAAGAGGCATTAAAATTAAAGGCAGATGCAAGAAGCACTTAAAAAAGCAACTGGGAGACTCATTACCCCCACACAAGGAGGAGAAAGAAACCACTCTGATGTTTCTGAGGCGGTGTCCATCTGGGCAATACTCAGCGCATTTGACAGCTAAATAGCTCCACTCTGTCATCATCTTGAAGCCAAAGTGGGTGAGTCAGAGGTAAACTGATTAGATGGCATGCTGCTAATTTCCCAGGGAGAACACGAGAGAGGCAGAGGCTAGGACCAAGAAGGCAGAGCACAGAGCAACCAGCTCTAGGCTGGAGCACAAAGGAAGAGGTGTGGCTCCTGAGTGTGCAAGTGTGCACAGTGGTGGGCATGTGTGAATGTGGGCTATGTTTGTGAATTAGATACAGAGTGCACGTGCACGACTGTGAGCATGGCATGTGTGGGTTCACATCTTATGCTTAAAAATAGAAGATGAAGAGCTGGGAAAGGGTCAGAGGGTTCTTCCTAGTGAAACTGCAATAGGGCAACTCTTTTCAAGCTTTCCATGATTATCAAAGACTTCACAAATACTGCCACGAGCTCATCTATGAAAATACAAGTAATTTTGCCTAGTTGTGGGTGCTTAATTCTTCCTCACATATTGATGATGCAAGTTTAAGAAATGTTGGCAAAAAAATTGGCAATCTACAAAACGAGTATGAGAGCTAAGAATCAATGGTTTTTCTAAATAATCAGCAGGATAGCTTCCTCCACTCTGCAGTTCTCCAGCCTTTCCCAGAGAGGAGTGGGATAGTTAAGAATCCTGGCAAAGTGGTATGTGAGCTGGTCAACTTTGGAACCAGAATTCCATATCTGGTTTCTTGTGCAGAGGAATAGAATTCAAGGGGCAGTGGTCCTGCCTTTGCCCAGAGCGAATTTTTGAAATTCATGGTCAGAAAAGCTGAGTTCAGAAAAAAAATGGGGGAATCTTTGGGAGTTAAATTACTCAAGGAAAACCGATCTGGAAGGCTCTTTTTAATTGCAGGTAAGAGAAACGATTCAATAAATTTGGATAATTTAATTGTCCAAAGAGACATCTGCTAAGCATGATCTAATCATTGTATTTAAGTAGAAATGTATCCGCACTCTTAAAGAAAACTGAATTCAGAGAAATACAAACGTTTCCATTGGTGCCCAACTAATGGAAGCAACTGAGCAATCCGGGTTTCAGTTTTAAAAGCAGAAAGCAAATAGCAAGAAAGAAAGCTTGGTGAGTTTGGGTTTTTTAAAAATCTTTAACACTAAAATTAGCCATACACTATATTTTTCACACATTTTCTCCAATATTAAGCAAGAAGAGACCATGAGCTCTTTAAGTCAAGAAACCTCTAGCACATTATGGGTGATAAAGTACATATCTCTTGGACAAATGTTGATGTTCACAGTAATAATCCTTATGGTAAACCGTATTATTGACAAAATCCTCTCTGCCCTTTTGTCCCTTCCCCTCCCACCCCACACACCAGGCCCGTTCCTGTGGGAGCATAATACTTCCCACCCCATTCGCTCTGGCCAAGAAAACGTGAGTGGCAATAACATGTGCTGCTTCCAAGCAGGAGTGTTAACGATTAAAGCTGGGTGATTGGCCTGTCCCAGGTAGAGGTTGCTCTTCAGCTTCTGTCCCAGAGAAATAATACAGAGCAGAGCTGCTGCCAAACCAGGGCACACAGGAACATGAGCCTGTGTTATAAGTCCCTTAAATTTGGGGGCCAGTTGTTTCCAAAATGTAAGTTAGTCCAAGTTAGCTGATACTACCCCCCAGGTACTGTAAGATCCTAAAAACCAACAATCAATCTTCAAATACGTTTTTTTTTCATTTAGCATTTGTCACCTTCAGGGCAGCACAGTCCTGGGCACCCTGAGAGTGCAAGGCTTCTGCTGTGAAGGTACTGCCAGTGTAACTGGGGGCAGGTTTAGTCATTACCAGGGGAAATGATCTAGCTACAGCCATGAACTGTATTTTCATGGGAAGAAAGTGAACACATTCCTTTCAGAAAAAAATTCAGCTACACATGTTGAGACTGTCTATTTCCTGTCATTTCTGGGTAATCAAAATGTGGCTGGATAAAAATTCAAGTTGATAAAATGGATACATTATGGGGCTAGTCATTTTAGAAAAGGATTCTTCATTTTAAAACCTTTTGGAGGGGACTCAAAGGAGTTCCCAGCAGAAAAACTGGGACCAGGTGAAGCAATGCAGATGGCAGAAGTTTCAGCAGCCAGAGAGCAGCCCCAAAGAAGGTGGGGGAGACCCCTGAGCCAACACTCACTTCTCGCAGCCCCACTTCTTGGCTAGCTCTTCCTAATGAGACCCAGACGAGCACCAGCAGAGCAGGATGGCCAAGTATCGGCTTAATCTTTTCACCTCTGTGTGCCTCGGACTCTGCAGTGAGCAATGGAGACAAATGCCACCTAGCAGTGTGGTGCCAAGGGACAGTGTAGGGGAAGGAGGGAACTAGAGGGGGTACTGTTCTTTATAGATCTTTAGCATTTTTTTAAAAAGGGGAATTAATCCTTTTCTAAATTTTATATAAAGACCTATGCAAATGAAGGCAAAGCCCCTTCATCTCCCAATTTGTGCCCTCAAGTCACAAAATCTATAATGAAATTGTGGGCCCACCACTGCCTCAGGCCTCATGAACCCCACAGTCCACTGTGCAAATTGGTCAAGGTAATGTTTGCAAGTGTGTTTTCAGTAAGTTAAAAGCACAATACCATATAATGGCAGGAAGGAAAAAAGCAAGTGAGGAAAACACAGGGATTAAGAGAATAGCTGAGAAGCTCAGGTTTGGGGGAAGGCATTTAGAAAGAAAAAGAAGGTTGGATGAACTGGTAGGGATACGTGTTTAAAAAAGGACCAGGAACTATAGGGAGGGAGGGAGGGAGGGAGGAAGGAAGGAAGGAAGGAAGGAAGGAAGGAAGGAAGGAAGGAAGGAAGGAAGGAAGG
>JAKSZT010000049.1:53632692-53759014 GCA_026826555.1 Tolypeutes matacus | reverse complement strand
AGGAAGGAAGGAAGGAAGGAAGGAAGGAAGGAAGGAAGGAAGGAAGGCAGGCAGGCAGGCAGGCAGGCAGGCAGGCAATGAAATAAAGAATAAACAAAAACAAAGGACCACGAGTCATGAAGAAACGGTATATTAGGTCCTCTGCCCCAGAGGGGCTTGAAAAGCAGTTTGTGGACACGAACAAGTAGAAGGAGTCTTCCAAATGAGTAAATACAGGGACCTTGGATGACCTGCAACAGGGAAAATCATCAAGAAACATTCCCCACTGTCCCACAGGCTATTGGAAGAAACAACTCTAGTGAGAAGTCAAAAGACAAAGAAATGACCAAGCCTGTCCCAGGCGGCTGGCCAGGGGTAAGTGGAAAAGCACAGCTTGTCTGTGTCCCGGAGAACCTGGCGCCCCTCCCCAGGGCTGCCACCCCTCGCAGCGCAGGATACAAGCTCTGGCGTAATTGCTTCTCAAGAGGGAAATGGCCAGTGCAGGGAGGCTGGTGATGTGAGAGCAGCCCGGTGGGCAGGAACCCCATTGTTTCTCAGGTAGGAGTCTCTCCTTACTATTTAAATGTAGCCAGGGCCCTTGAGGACTGAAAACACCAAGGCTCAGGCAGCAAGCCTGGATGTGGGAGGGGACAGCCAGTGCTGGGTGGCCTGTGTCCTACTCAGAGCATCTGGGGCCATTCACACAGGCAGGTCTGCAGGCAGTGAGGACAATGGAAGGGCAGTTGAGGGGCTTGTTTTTTTTTTTTAAACCAGGAGAGTGCGAGGATTGGGGCTGTTTTAGGAAGATTGAGCTGGCACAGGATATAAGAACGATTAAAGAGGGAAGAACCTAGAAAGGGGGAAATCAGTTACAGGAGTTCAGCCATGTGCGTTGAGGCCCTGAACCAGAGCAGGCACAGCAGGAATGAAAGGAAGCTGGCCAGGGAGTGACAAGCTCTGCTCATGACTTACCCACAGCCCAAGATGAGGATTAAAGATGAGGACTGCATGGCAGTCTACATAAAGTATGTGAACTGCCTATAACAAGGCTTGGCCCCTCCTGGGTGGTCAAAGCATACTAGTTTTCTTCCTATCCTCTCTTCTCTACCAGCCCCAATCCCTAGGAAGATGAGCCCTTCCTAGTGAGGCAGGTGACGCCCACCAGAGCCTGAGGAAGGCCACGCCAGGGTCCTTACTTATTTGGAACTCATCTCTCTCCTTGGCCACCAAAAACCACCCCAGTCTCCCCAAGAATAATAGAGCACTTGTGACTGCCTCCTCAGGTCCCCTCCGTCTCAGGCCCTGTGGGAAGCCAGCAGCCATGTTGGACGATTCCCTCATGGAGACGCCTACGTGGCAGGGATCCCATGTCTCCAGCAACACCTGCCGACAGCCACATGAGTGGACCTGCATGAAGATCCTCCTCAGTTCAGCCTGGGTTGGCTACAGCCCCAGCCCATACCTGACCTGAGAAAGCCTGAGGCAGAGGACATAGCTAGGCCATGTCAGGAAGAACACTCATTTCCTGAAGTGGACTAGAAGCTACAGAGTGAACGTGTGAGATTTGAAAGAGCTCTTCTCAAAAGTCACCATGATGCCTCAGTGAGAAGAAATGCCGTGACACCACCAAGAAGCAGGCCCGGTGGCCACATCCACAGGAAGTCACTTGAGAACAAGCTGAAACCATAACCAGGTCCCCAATCAGAGCTGCAACTCATGGGCTGAGAGTCACTCCAGCTGCCTTCCCCATCAAAGTGGCTGAGGAAGCTGCAGTGATCCAGGTAATGAAGGCCTCGTTGACAGCCGTCCGTGGTATCAACATAAAGATTGTGTTCTCCTCTGATCCAGATGCTAACAGGGACCAGCCCAGCAGTAAGGGGCACCATTTATAGCTTGGGTCCCACTTCTTCTTGCCTGCTGCCTCCTCCCCCTTCCTCTTCTACATCGTGCCTTTCATCCTTTCCCATCTTTGTTGTCTTGGTTACATGGCCAGACTCCTGATATGCTGCTAGTTTTCATTTTAATGATATGTTCTTGTAAAGCACAATATTTTACTTCAATTGCATGTGTCACTGGATAAATTCCTTCAGCACGTCTGACATTTGTGTATCCGCTGACTGAGTGTGCTCTGTGATTTGGGGTGTTTCTGCAGCACTTTTTTCAGTTTTAATGCCTTTGCATTTTAATTTATGATCAGGATCTTTCTATACAAATGTATATATACACACACATATGATTCAAAAAAGTGGCGCATGTGTCAATAAATCCTGAATTGGCAAAGCTCATTTGAAACTATCTCCTTAAACCATGTGCACTAGCAACAATCACTTGGAAAACAGAATGACAAGTGTTCCTGAGGCCCTACGTCCTGGTGATCTCAAAGTGTGTTTCAGGAGGAAGCCAGGAGGAGAATGAGTCTGTTCCCCAGCTTTTGGCGGCAAGCTACCTTGAAAGGAGCTGGACCAGGAGCTCGAGTGTGAGGACACCGTCCATCATGCTTGCTCAGATCCCACCGAGGACATGCAGGGACATGCAGAGACCAAGAACAGAGCAGTGAACATTAGGGAAGGGGGAGGAAATAGGGCCGGTGGGGGTACATTTAAGAGAGAAGGATGGTGCAGTGAGGGCTGAATAGCGGCGACGTCTACGAAATACATCAAAGGGGACATTGACCCACTTAGCTGCTCTCCATCTCTAGCCAGGACGTGGATCAAGAGCTTGAATCACAGCAGAAGAGATGGAAACACCGTGGGAGGAAGGCTCTGGGGACTGCTTGGCATGGGGCAAACTGGGTCTGAAGGACAGGTTTAGGACTTCCCGGCTGGAAGGACTCTTAAGAGAATGGCCATTTCTCTGTCTTTGATCAGATCCGAAGTCAGGAGAAGGAAGGGGAAGGAAGCTTCTGGGGCTGTTGTGTGTGAAAATGCAGGTGGCGGAGAACCTTCATCCTCAAGCCTCCACCTCCCTGGCCCCGCTGGTTAAGCTCCATAAAGGCTGAAAGCCTGCAAAACCAGGGGTGGAAAATGTAAAAACAACACAATGCAAAACAAACTAAATAAAAATGCTTGGCTCCATAATGGAAATTTCTCAGCACCGCTCCACTCTCTCTCCTTGTTGCTGGTGCCTAACCACATGCAAACCAGCTGGGGCCCTGATTTGGGAGACGTGTAATATAACAGAACTAAAAGAGCAAACCTGCATCAAACGCACTCATCCCCCATGCCCTAATCCCAGGATTTCCAGTCAATTTGGAGTTCCAACACCATATCTCTATTTGGTTTTGTGATACTTCCACCCATCTGGAGGGCTTTACGTGGCAGGCATTTATTTTTTTTAGTCAAAGTGGAGTAAAATTTCCGGATGAATTTTAAAAGAATTCCCAGATACATTTAGGAAGTCACAAAGCTGGGGCTGCAACTCTCGGAGCTGGTATTTCTTTATGACTTAAGCATTGCATGTGTGCACACACGCATGCGCACACACACAAGCATCTGTTCCTGAGGACCAATGTTCAGAATGGCACAGAGTCCTAGGTGGGTCTCTCTCAGCCACCACTTCACCTCTGGCTTGTTCCCCTTCAGGGCCCATGGTGTCAGCCCAGGAAACACAAGCAAATCAAATTTAAAACAGGCTCTAGAAAAAAATAACAATTAGGGAGATTAAGTTCATCCGCATGACAAATTCCTAATAAAAATTATTCTTGTGTTATATATTCCTGTTGAGTCTCCATGCTGACAAAACACCCAGTTCTTGTAGAGAGAGGTTGGATGGCTTGCTATGTCCACATGGCCAACCACAGGCTAACAGCAGGCCAGCACCCACAAAGTGTTCCACCCCTTAGGTGTGAAGAACTTAATCCAGCAAAACACCCAGGAAAGACGCAATCACAAACAAACGGGGTGATCCCACCTCAAGTGGAAGTTTATGATGTTCTGCCTTACAATGAACATTAGTCTCTCCCACTAATGTCAGGTAATAATTCACTGATTAACAGCAACTATAAAATATGACCACTTAGTGAAAGGAAAGCAAGAGGCAGAGAAAGACTGAGAAAGAGGACTCCAGCAGAAACATAGGAGCAAAGAAAGCTTGTCCTTCTGAGGTCACACTGATTTGGTGACCTCAACTCAGGTTGAAGGTTTTCAAATTTCTACAGACACTCTGAAGCAAATCAAGATGGTATTTGCCTTGAGATTTTACCTGCCCACCGAAATTTTAACAGTCTGTGGGTTACTCCTAAGTTCCTAGGCACTACCTGATGACTGCAGCATTTATATGCCATATTTCTTGACAGTACATGCCTTTAACACTCACCATGGGAAAAGGCTGCCAATGCCATCCATAACACACATGCATCAGAAAACATAAAAGACAGCCAAATTAGCACTTTCCTCACCTCCTTTCCCCCTGCCTCATGTGATATATGCACTAAAGGAGTGAAATTACTGTCATCAAAGGCAAGGTCGCAAATGCTGAGGACCCACAACTTTCAAACAAAATGAAGAGTCAGTAATTTTGAGGGTAGCCCATGGATAGCTGCAGTATAGCTCCTGGACCCCTGATACCACAGCAAACCCCCAAATCCCCTCCTGCCCACCCTCCCCACTCCGAGTCCCTCATCACATTGCAAAGAACTCTGAAAGACCCTCAATACACACAGGTGATTATTGCAGGGCTCAGAGAAGCCAACTCTGTAATTATGGCTGCCGTGTGATTTCCATTATTCTTACCCCTGGTTTCAGTAGCTCAAAAAACTTCCCGCAAAATCCTCATGTAGCCCCAGAGATTTTCATGGCTGGGCCTCTGCCCATAAGGTGAATTTGGTCCTGATAACCTCTGGGAAAAAGCAAGTTCAGAGTTATTACAAGGAAAGGGGAGTGGAGCTCAGCAAGCAAGGGGTGGGGGGAAACTCTATTGTTGAGAAAAAGTAAATAAACTGGCCACTTTTGCTTTTTATTATTTCAAACAACAGACTCAGTGGCCCAGCCTTCCTTTCCCAACTTAGACTGTCCCCCTAGGCCAGCTGTGCTGATCCTGCAGGATGGGAGCTGGGCTGGGGCAAAGCTATTAAAAGGCTGCCACCCTCGGCCTGTGGAGCAGAAAGTTTGGCTGCCCCAGTGCCCTGGCTTTCCCCATGAGGGCCAATGGCTCATTCCCTTCACACGGCCCTTCTGCTCCTGCCTCTCAAATATTTATGCCTCACCAATCCCACCATTATTCTGGAAATTAAATTTACTATACCAGGAGGCTGAAACAGAACTGTTCATATATAAGCCCACCAAAGTACAAGACAGGAAATGCCAGTCTGTGGTTTATTAAGCGCCAAGCCTCCTGGTCAGGTGTTACCAGTCACTGGCCCGTTGACTGACCTCTGCTCTGCCCCTGCCTGCCCCGTAAGGGTTTTCTCTGTGCAGTGTGCTTGCCCAGGCTCTTGGAGATGTCCTCACCCCATGTTCATGGAAATGTGCTGCACTCTTCTCTCCATCAGGAGACAGACTTCCACGGGTGAGAGTGCCAGCCACTGTCACCTCAGTCTACCCTGTGACCACCAGCATGTGTTTGCAAGTTGATTGTCTTGGATTTAAGATGGCCAGGAAACATGGCTTTTTATCCAAGAGAAAAATACCTGTCTGTTCTGTGCACTAACCTCTCAATATTTATTTCACTGACACCCTATTCCAAGGAGCTCAGAAGCTGACAAAAAAAAAAAGAAAAGAAAAATCCTGATATGGTGTCAACTCGATCTTGTCAGCAAGAAAATGACTCTCTGGCACCTAGTAGGAAATTCAGTGAGTAGGAATCCTTTAGCTCAATGGAATGAGTTACTTCTCTATAGCACTTTCTAAAGAAAAGGATGAAAACACCCGTAAATTGCCTTGCTTGCTTATTTACTCTCAATAGTGCTCATTCACCCATTGGACCAGGGAAAGCACCTCAACATACATTTCATTTTATGACTCATTGTATGATCATGCCTCTGGTATTTAGAATTCCCTTTTCTAGAAACTGTACTCATCAAATCATAGTGCAGAACTGAGCAATCTAAGCAACGAACAGTGATGTCCACAGGTCCCTGCGCTAAAGCATGGGCACATCTCTCCTTGATGCATACCTACTCTTGCTTAAGACACACTTTCAACAAGTTTGGGTATCTGATTTCCAATCCCACTGAAAGCTGGAAGCTGCAGACTGAGAGGGGGAGAATGGAGGTGAAGTCCACCAGGAATCCTGATAGGACATAGAAATGATGAGTGACAATATGCACTAGATAACAATCAGGCACGGGGTGTGTGTAGGGACAACACAACCATGGCTTGCAGCCTCTTCTCTGAGCACCCGTGAAATTTCAGTTCGATATATGAGTAATGTAATGACCATAACAAGGAGAGGAAGACAGCAAGAAAAGATTCAATTATGTTTTATACATTCTATGCAGAAGGGCAGGGAACTATGAAGTATATTTCCAAAAGATGTGTGGATGACGGTTAAGTTATTTTTTATTTTTGACACTTAAGGCAGTGCACTAAATTCAGGTGATTACCTCTTCCTTGGCAAGACTGGATGTGTGATGTGGTGCGCGGTTCATCCTTACAAAGTCCCAGGGTGTTCACCAACATACATTTTCTTTTCCAGAAATTACCCATGTAGCTACTCCCCACCCACATATCTGGACTCACACACTCTGCTCACTGCCTCTCACCCTCCACTCTGTCATGCTCCAGACCCACTGCCTGTTTGTTCCATACAGATATAAAATTTCAAATAAAGAAATGGTTGCTGGGCTATTTCATCCTAGGGTGGTAGAATAGGAAGTCTTCTGGATTTGGCAAACTCTTTCCCTTGACCTTCTGGAACTAAAGCCCAGATATACAGCAAAGAGAAAAGTAGGGACCAAGGCTCAGTGTCAGATCAGGCAGTGGCTCTTTACGCAGTCTGAATCCCCATTATGAATTCCAAGGAAGCCTAAATAAGAGAAGCATGAGCTCCACATGTAGTTACCAATATTTCAGCCAACAGAAAGCAGAGCCTTAAGAAGCCTTTTAATCCAATCAGGGTGGGCATTGTACGGGCCAGTTCAAACTCGTTGATAGGAGATGCTTGAGCAGAGGTTTGACCAGTGACATTCCTAGATGGCAGGGTGCTTCCAGCTGATGGACCAAGATTGCTGAGTGCCTCTGAGGCCTCAAGCTTCTAGGGCATAAAGCAGAAGAGTCCTGGCCACAGATCATACCACTTTCCCTACCTTAAGCAGTTTCTATGCTCCCACAGCATCCATGGTTTCCTCATCCCATGATTTGGCTCTTGGTTTCATTAGCAACTCTAACAGGTCCTGCACTTTCCTCCATCTGTTTCCCGGAATGGATTCCAGATGGATGCATCAGCCAGAAGGGCTGGAGCTAGAGGAGCAGGCGTCATCCCTTCCCCCTGCCTGCCTGCCTTCCCCCAACCACCTAAGCCTAATAAAGCCCTTTCCTGAGGGCATAAACCCAAATTAGACATCTATTTCATTTAGAATTGTCCAGTGAGGCTGGGGTCACACCCACTCATGCACACATTGGTTCTAGGGAAGAGATGAATCCACACACTCACCCAGGCTGGTTTCCCACAACAACACACTGCACGAAGGCAGAGAAGGGACAAGGTCACCATTCACAACCGCGACAGCAACATCTCAGCTCAAATCTGTATTGCCAAATCTGTAAGTGCCCAAATGAGATACTATCCATCCCAGTGGGGTTAGACAGTCTCCACAAGGACCAAAACGACTGCACTTCATTCCTACCTTCTTCAGCTTGCCACTCTTGGTGCCCACGAAGGCCAGAGAATGATTCTTGTAGACGTACGCGATTACAGATGTCATCCTGTCCCTGTCCTCCGTGAAGACAGGAATGCCCCGCACCATCTCAGACACGCCCAGGGGGGCATTCATATCCAGGCCACAGAAGTTATCGTCAATGGTTAAGAGCTGAAAATAAAAAGGGAGAAAAATTAGAGAAGAATTAGAGCATCAGGGCAATTAGCAAAAGGACTGAGTCAGAGAACTGGAAAGCTAGCAGAATCCTTATAGTACAAGTCCCTCCTTTCAGCTCCAGAGAAACTGGGTGCCCTGCCCATAGTCACCTAAGGAAGTAGTTTCTGGGCTCTGACAAAAAGCACAGATTCCTAGAGGCACCTTTCAGCATGAGGGGCCTCTCCAAAGCCTTTCTGCTCCTGCTCCAACCCTGAAGAGGCACCACATTGGTAGCTTTTGACTGCCCATAATCATCACCACCACTGAAAAGCACTGGCCAGGACCCAAGCTGCTCTTGGCTGGGCATGGGCTCCAGACAGTTCTGCTCAGGCATTAGATGGATGTGGTGTCCACATATACTCATTTACAGCTGAGCAGGCTCACTGATGAGAACTCCAAAGTGTAGAAGAGCAAACTAGAAAATTAATACATGACTAAGAGGATCAAGACAGAAGCATGTTCCAAAACAGAACTCAACAGGCCACAGGGGATGCCTCACCATCCTCAGTCCCCAATTCCCTATTTCTTCTAGAGCATGGGAGAGAGAGAGGGCAGCACTGGGGACTTGTCATATCTACACCAGCATTTCCCAAATTATCATCTGTAGAACCCAAGCCCCCTGAGGTACTTCACCATAACAGGACTCCTTGGGCAAATAATTGTGGGACATCCTACAATTATCCTAACACCATCTAAGATATTTGTAATGATTGGTTACAGGAAGGTCTGAAAAGTCTTTGAAAGAAGAATTATATGTAACATTATCTCAGCCTTTCCCAAAATTATATTTCCTATACCTTTTTCCACCAAAATGCCTATTAACATCCCCTTCAAAAGAATATTCCCAGAATACCTTGTGGGAAACACTGACATGAGTCTTGCTCCTGACTCCAAGAAGTACAATTTCAGAATTAAGGTGACTAACAGGAAAGGCCTTCAGGCCGGTTTTCCCCCCGGGGTATTTCTGGCTAAATGGCTCCCTTTTGTATACCATGCCTCCAAATCCTCCATCACAGCAGAGGGGTGACAGGTGGGTTCCTCCATGCTGGGGAGGGGCAAAGACCCTATCAGTGGCTGGGGGGAAGTCTGCAGCGTGCCCCATCAAGCAGCTTCCATTTGGCACAGACCTCCCTGAGCCTTTAGAAACTTACCCTGGCTTTTCCATTCTCTCCAAAAGAACTGTGTGGCCTTAGAATAGTTGCTTGGTTTTCCTGTGCTTTTATTTTTCACTCTATAAAGATGAAGGAAACAATCCCTGCTTTTTGATGGGCTTCCATAAAGTCTATTGAACTCATGCCTGTAAATGTCTTTGGAACTTTCAGAGAAAGGAATGAAATAAAATACAAGGTGTCACTTTTTTTAAGGCTTCACTCCAGCCAAAGGAAAAGGCATCTGGAGAACAGCAGGCAGGCTTTTACCAGCAGAGCTGTGTGAGAGGCCAACTCTGAGCTTTCTGGGGCCTCAGGGGGCTCCTTCACTCCCTCCAGGAAAGTGGGGAGGGGACTTTGCCCACCTCAGTGAGAAAATGTGCTAAGCATTGAAAGCCTCTCTCTGGCCTCTCTTTTCCTTATCATGGAAAGAGTTGGGGTGGAGAAGGGGAGCACGTGGGCAGGCCTGGGGGCCACGTGCAGAGCAGATGTCTGCTCTGTGCCATTGATGGCCTCTGGCCTCTCTAACGTCATTGGGTATAACAACCCAGATGAAACACAATCCCCCTAAAAATCTGTAGGAGTCAAAGACAAGAAGGAACTTTTGAGGGTTAGTCCATTCTTTATTCCTTTTTCCTGATATGAGGAAATGGGCAAGGATGCAGGTGGTGGAGGTTGAAAGGGATGGACAGAAGAGAGGATGGAAAAGGCAAGAGGAAGATGCTTCCCTTTGCCTGCTGGCTACATGCACCGTAAAGGGCCAGGCGTTCAGAGGGCAGCCTGGGGCATGCTGGGAATCCTTGTCCATTGCACGCTCTTGCCTCTGGCTCACCAGGAGCCTGTGTCCCTGGTTTCTTGGGCCTAAACTGTGCTGCAGGGACCTCTGTCATCAGCAATGTACCTTTCCCACTGTGACCCATTTTTCGAAGTTGATAAGGCAAATGAGATTGTCCACACTGCACAGGGGGGAAACTGAGGCACGGGAAAAGGCGGTCCATTTTTCAGTTTCCCACCCCCCTGCCACACACACACCTTTCATCCCCCAGAATTTGCATTTCTAAGAGGACAGAGTTCTTCTTGGCTGGGCAAAACATAAGCAAATAAATAAACAGCCACCTGCAAAAAGAGAGGGTGCATTCAAGAAATGGCATCATTAAATCATTGGCTCCCCAGAGGTAGAAAGCTAGGGACCTGCAAGTCCCTTCCTCTATGGCACTCGTGCAGCAAGGGTCCTGGGTGAGGAATATTGTCATCAGAAGGACGCTGAGAAATTCCAGGGCTCTGCCCTGTCTTCTGCTCATGCCAGCTCCCTGCGAGGCCTCATTAGGAGGCAGGGTCTCAGTTTCCCCACCCGTAACTTGACAGTCATCTCCCACAACACCTACCTCATGGTGTTGTCATCAGGCTCAAACAAGGCAAAGCCTCAGCTGGGCCTCATAAGGGGGCATTCAGATTCAAGGGACAATGACAGTTTTCTCCCTAGGCTTCTCATGGCTCAGTTTTTCTTCTCTGTGTGGGGCCCCAGGTGACAGGCTGACAACCAAGCACATATCCACTCCATGGATGCCACAGGCCCCAGGTGTGGCATGTGGGTTTGGGGAGGAAGCATGTCTGCTCTTGCCCTGGCCAAGCCCTCCCCTGGACCCCATTAATAGCAAGATTAGAGCTGCAGCCAGGGGAGCCAGTGAGCACTCAGCCATAATCAGGAGCCCAGCTGTGCTCAAAGCTCAGCGCCTCTCACCTCTGGTCACCTCCGAGAGCCACAAACAAGCTACGGCCACTGCTATCATGCTTGTTTATTAGAGAGGAACTTCCTTCTTCCAAAGGAGGGAAATAAGGGTCCATTGCATAGGAATATATGTGGTGCCATGCTGGGCAACCCTGTCTACAGACCTCAAAGTCTCAGGCAGGACCACACCCTCTGGGGTGCCTATCAAGACAGTGAATCTTCTTTCCTCTGCCTCTGATGTCTTCATGGAATGAGTGAGGTGTAAATTCAGATTGGAGATGCACTCAGTTTCAGGAACCTTGAGCTCAAGGACAGGGGCCATGTGCTTCTCATCTTTGTACTCTCAGCTTAGTGCCTGGCTCATAGTAAGTTAACAAGATAAATTTATTGGATGATGGATGGAGGGATGGATAGATGGAGGACTAAAGAAAAGCCTGAGTTTCACAGTGGCAACAGTGGGGAGCTAGAGCCAGAGTGCCTAGGTTGGAATTCCGGCTTTGCCACTTAAAGCTTTAGGACCTCAGGCAAGTTATATAACTTTTCCGTGCCTCAGCTTGCCATTTGTAGAATGGGAATGATAATAATGGTATGCATTTTGTAGGGCTATGGTGAAGACAAGAATGATTTAATATTCATAGAACAATGTCTTGCACTTAGTAAATGCTCTGTGTTAGTTTTTATTTTTGTTTGCCATAGCTAACTTAGATAACCTTTGCAAGTCTCAGCATCTTGGAAGAGATTGATGGCGTCTACCTCAGAGAGGTGCTTTCAAGATTAAGGGGGCTAATGTTATCAAGATTAAACGGCAAAGATGGTACTTCCCAAAAATTTTTCAAGATCACATAGATGTTTGGTCAACAAGGCCAAATGAAGAAACAGAGGAATGGACTAAGATGGAGAAGACTGAGCGCTAGTCAAGCGTGATTCCCAGGCCAGCAGCATCAGCAGCACCTGGGAGGTCGTGGGAAATGCAAATTCTCAATTCTCGGGTCCCACCCCAGACCTTCTGAACCTGAGACTCTGAGGGTGGAGCTCAGGATCTGCATTTTAACAGCTGGCCAGGTGATTCTGATGCACGCTGAGGTTTGAGAGGCAATGGCCTGTATCACCCACTGGAAGTCCCTCCCTAACTAAGGGTGTTTGGGAACCACGCCACGGAGGGAACAGCATGTGACAAGCATTTCTGTTCAGGAGCAGGACCCACTGGACCTGGATGCAAAGTCTTCATGGCCTCCCCAGGAGCTCGTGGAGTGGTGGTGGTAGAGGTGGCGTGGGGAACCGGAGCTGACACTCCAAATTACAATCTAATAGCTTTACTGCGCTTCCCTCGCCGTGCAGCAGCAAAGGTTACCGTGCAATTACGTGTCGCTACATACAAATGACAGAGCAGTTACGGTTACTTTACCAATTACAGGGAAATTGCTCCCACTCTGCAGAGGGACTGGCACTCTGAAAAGCTCTATCATCTCCACAGAAAGGGGATTTTAAATGCTGCCAGCATCCTTCCTCCAGCAGCCTCCCTAGGCTCGAGGACAGAGCGGCAATGCTACCACCAAGGGCCCCAGAAGTGGCTGGTGATCTCGATGGAGACTGAGAAGGGCAGAAGGAGAGGGCAGACCTGGAAGACAATGAGGGGATCTCCCCTGGCCCCCCAATCCCAGGCCCTGATGGAACACTCTTAAAGGAACTAACGACCCCCCCAATCTGTCAAGGCCAAAGGTGATGAAGTGGGGTGGAAGCCTGAGCTCACCCCTCATTCCCCTGGCTTAGGTCGTGATCTAACCTGCCCTGCCAGATGGAGCAGTTTGAGCACAGTCCCTCTGTTGCCCACCTTTGCATTGAACTTACATTGAGTCTTTAGTCTGGAAAGGTCAGAACTTGGCCAGAGCTCAGTGGTCTGAATGCAGTGCTAATGAGCTGAAGGTCACCAGTCCATCCCCCTGTGGGCCAATTAGCTTAGTTCTGGGACACAGTCTTTTCCATAGCCACAGGTGGGCCCTCTTACCCCAGGCATCCACTCTTTACAAATATCCTGAACTGATCCAAAAATGGCAGAGCAGGTGAGCAAGCGAGCCCTGATGTGGCACACTCTTTCAGCCATGAATGCACCTGCCCTCCTGCTCTGGGCCAGCAGCAGCCATCTCTGAGCCCCAGGACAGAAAATAAAAAGTTAGATCTGGGGCACCCAGGATCTTTTGCTCCATGGGAAGCTCCAGTGGTCCAGGAAAGAGAGGAGGCTTTCCCTCTGTCCTTCCTGAAAGGGAAAAGCATTGTCCAGCTTTACTAGAGGAGTCCTGAGCCCCCTGCTTCTACCCCCAAAGTTGGGGGCCACTCCTCCTTTCCATTATACAGGAAATGGAGAATCACTTAATATCATCCATTTTGTGGGGTCATCTGGGCTTTTAGTAAGGTTTTTTCCATCAAGCTTTTGTTCCCTTAAGCTATGGGAACCTCATGCATTCAGCAGGGGAAATTGAGGCATAAATGATGATAGCGCCATTTACTGTACCTCACTTATCAATTTGTTTAAGATCATTTATGAAGCACCTACTTAGCATCAAGCACTAGGTGAGACCCCAAGAATCTAAAGGTGAAAAAGTCTCAGTACCTGCCCCAAGGAACTGCCCCTTTCCTGGAGGGGAAGACACGCCTAGGCCCATGACCCGGCAAGGCCATACGTGACCTGCTTCATTTAGGGCCCCAGAGCTGGGGGGAGACCAGAAGGCAGTGCCACCCCCAGCCGGGGAAGTGGGCAGGGCTTCACAGAGAGGCAACATCGGTGCTCGGTTCCTAGTTCTCTGCAGGGTACAGCACACTGTGACTCTTTAAACATCATGCTATTTCAGAGAAGGAAAATAACTTAAGATCCTAAAATCCACAGTCCCATTTTACAGAAGAGGAAATTGAGGCCTCAAGAGTGAAATGGCTCCCCCTAGTTACATGTCAAGTTACTGGGAAAGCAGGTGCCAGAACCCAAATTCCCAGTCCAGAGGGGAAGACCCTGATCTTAACCATGGAGCTTTCCCCAAAGTTGCTGGAGGGTGAATCCAAAGAGAAGCTATGTCAGAATCAAGAGGGGAACCAGGAGATTGCTTGAAAAGGAACCCCTTTGTCCACTTTTATTCCTGCCATCCAGGATTCTTGCTCTGCCCTTCTCTGACCTCAAGTAGCCTAGAAGCCTAGAACTAGCACTCTCTTCCAAAGGGGGCCTTGAGCCAATCTTCAAAGTTAGTGGTTCCTCCTTCCCTGGGTCTATTTGTCCCAAAGGCAAGTGAGAGCTGGAGTTTTGAAAAGAAATACAAGTTCAGAAAAAAGGAGGATGAAAGCTCATGAGGTGTCTGCTGATATGAAAAAGAAAGGTCTTTAGATTCTCCATGCTCAGCAGCCCTAACTTTCTTCCCATTAATTACACTTACACACAAACACACACACACACAAGCACACTCACCATGAGCTGACCCTAGCAAACTTCTTCTGAAAATGGGGAATCAGTGAATTGCACATGTGGGATTTCTTTTTAAAGGGAAATATTGATCAGATAAGCTGTAATACCTCATATCTAAATACAGATTCCAGTTGTAAAGCTCCATGGTACAGGAAGATACTGATCACCCACTTATTGGGAACCGTATCTCAAATAGGACCGGCTGACCCCTAAGGAGTTCACAAATGCACGTGGCAGCAGGGCCTGATGCAGGGAATGTATCTATCCCTTGAGATGACTCAGTGTACCCTCCAATGGCAGGGGAAGAGGTGAGCAGAGTGGGTCCTCAGGGAGGTAGAAACATCTTTGGGAGGCTTAGGTTTAGCCTCATCAGAAAACCTGTTACTCTGTAAAATACTCCCAGGAGCTTGAGCTCTCATTTCTACAACAAAGAGAGAAATCAAAATATCTGACTCTACATGCCTCTGATTATGCCACTGTTCTGCAGAAGCTTTCCTTTCTTGTCTATGATTTCTAACCCTCTCCCGGGGGTCTGCCTGAGGCCTGCTCTGACATTATTGGGTGGAACTCTCTGGAGAGCCAGAAACGACCTGCAATAGAGAAAAGTTGGCTCCAATATCCTGGCTAGGATCACAGACTAATGGAAGTGGAAAGTGTGAATGAAGGCCTCATCCACTTAGTTACTAATGCATTATCTCAGAATGATTCTTTATTGTGTCTTTTTCAATGAGATTGTAGGGAAAATAAATGTGTAAAGAGAAGGAGAGAGAGCCAGCAAACCACAGTCACAATAACCTAGTTAGACAAACACGTTATTGAAGGGGCTTAGTGAAGTGTCTCAGGGTTGAAAAAACAACCCAACAAATTACAGCTAAGGCTCCCAAGACCCAAGGGCCCTGTTACTAGGAATCTCAGAAAAAGGAGAGGAGTACCAAAAAACAGAGTAGAAGGTCATCATGTTTTAGGAGCTTTGCGTGAGTGGCTTCTGATGCAAATATTCATTGAAGTAATGCACCTACCTACCTATGGAACAATGAAAGCAATTTGCAAAAGACAACCCTTCTTTTTATACTCCCTTCAATATTTCTATGTGTGTTAGATGTACCATCTGTGACCCAACCCCACCAGACATCTAGAAGGTCTTTCACTCATCATGATAATAAGCCATCCTTCTAGCAGGAAATAAATGTCACTCATTTGAGCTGTTTTCCCCCGAGAGGAGCATTAGGCCACGCACATTTTCTGCAGGCCTTGCTGTAACCTGTAGCATGCCCTAGCAATGCAACCTCCTAGGACTCACAGAGCATTGCAGTGAAAGAGCAGCTCCAACTCAGGATCCTGCGGGTTGAACCCATGACCTTCTCCTCATTAGTTTAGCTGCTGAGAGCCCCGTGTACATCCTCTGATAAGCCGACAGGCCAGGACGTAATGACCTGTGGGGGAGGGGGTCTGGGCAGGCCAGAGACACTAGACAAGCCTAGCAAGAGAATCAGGATACAAACTCCACTGACCCAGCTCTGCAGATGACACCACACTGAAGGCTAGTCCTGAAGGCCCTCGAATGCCACCAAAATGGGACCCATGGTAAATCCCAGAGAAGAATTCTCAAGGTCATGAATGGCACCAACCGAAACCTACCTGGAAGCTGCCCTTCCCCTTTAGTACCTTGGCTTTGGAGGCCCCCAGTGGCTACCTGTCAGGAGAAGAGAAATCCCACAACACCTCTTCATTCCAAGTTTCAGTTCCCCCTCCCAGACAACCTCAGCCACCACCAGAACTGTAATTGAGGTGGGGGTCACCACAGTGATTAAGTTTGTGTGTTTTCTAATGGGTGCTGGGATGCAGTGGCCCCGTCGCCAGGCTGAATTATGGGTTAGGTCATTCCCTCGTTAGTGGGAATAAATTTTATTAGCCCCACTCTTGTTGCCCGGTGTCCTCCTCGCTCGCTGCTCAGCCGTGTGTGTGCCTGGGTAACACTGCCTGCATGCGGGATAAATCAGCTGAACAAATCCCATTATATTTTGGAACACTGACAGCACAGTAACGACACCGAGGCCGGGAAAAGATGTGGGCTTTCTTTTCCCTGCTGGTCCCGTTTCATGTACGTGGACAGCATGTTGGGCCAAACCCACCAGGAAAAAAAATGTAAATTCAGAGACTGAATGGAGAAGAACCTCCTCAGTTGTCTCCTTTTTCCTTCTCGCCATCAACTTTGTTAATGAAAAGAAAGGAGCTCAGTTTGTGGGTATGTAGTCAGCCCCTTCTGCCTTGCAAAAACTCAGGGACACCTAAAGATAACGGAGAGGAGGTTCTAGCTGGAAAGGTCTCTCCTTCAAATGCCTGAATTTAGCATTCATAGCATGGGCGGTGCAGAAAGGCAGGTGAAAGGGGCTACATTGCAGGGCCTGGGATATTGAACATAACATCTGGATTAGGCACAGCTCAAATCGTTCCCCAGCAGATATCAGGGGGAAGAGATGCAAGCATGAAATCACAACAATAATATTAAGCCCCTTTCTGCCCCATCGGGTGATTATTATAACCAAAGGAGAATATACAGGATGATGCTGTGAAAATATTTGTGTCCCACAAACATAAGGTGCTTGGGTAGCTATCATTATTTATTAATAAAGAATATCTGTGTATTTTCTTATGAGTCTCAAAGCACTTGATTAGAGATGATTTTAGCACCTCCTTCTTGAAGATAAAATGTGTAATTCAGAGCAAAAGGGAAGCTGATCACTAGCCCAGTTATATCTCAGGAACTGACTCCCAGGCTCCCAGGCCAGTACCCCAGCCAAGATGCCTCCCAGTGAGGATGACAGGAATTGAAGGAGGGGCCCAGAAATCCAAATTAGATTGTTAAATAGGGCTTCCCTCTGTGCGGATTGGATGAGAGGCTCCATCCATTTCAGCTGGCCTCTAGCATATGGGATGAGGCATGTGCGTGTGTTCATGGGAGGGGTTTGGGTGTGCAAGAGAGAAATGTTCTTGAATTAGCTGCTGTGTAGTGTGTGGGTGTGAAGGAGAACAAACCACAGAAAGAGGGAGACAGGGTAAGCCTATGAGGTGACAAGGAGCAGAATGTGAGTGAGCAAGTAGGAAGCGAAGACAATGAGAGGGTGAGATGCAGACAGGAAAAAAGAGAGATGTAAGTGAGGAGGAAAAATATACACCGAGAGAGAGTGGATCAGCCCTCGAGGATGGAGAGAATGCATGTGCATGCATGGGTGTGTTTATATGTGTGCACACCTCACTGCCGGGGTTTACGATGTCTCAGCATCAGGCCATGGCACTGCAAGGCCGCATGTCCTCATCCTCTCAGGAAACCTGTGCTGAGGTTTCTTGGGAGGTGTCTTTGTTAAAATGCTGTATGTGTGATTCCTGGGTACTGTCACCCTCCCCGCTGATCTGACACTCAATGGTGAGCATCCCAAGGGGACATGTCCAGCCCTGGGGGCCAACCTCCAACCTGTTCCTCTCGCCAGTCCCAGCACACTACTCAGGGCTCAGCACCACCTATACCCCAAAGCTCCATGCACACTCGGCTGGGGTGTGACTTTCATTCCAAATCCTTTAGGCCAAAAAGAGGGAAGGAGGTGGCATTTCCACCTAAATACCCAAAACAGAAGACTTCTTGGGTCAGGGCGGAGGGTTGGGAACAGAAAGGCTTGATTCTATAAAGCTTGGGACTGTGATATGGCAGCCACCAAAATGCGAAGCAAGAAGTCTGGAGCATGGGGTCAATGGGATATGAGCGGGGAGCGCTTGAGCCAAAGTGAAAGGAATTTTGTGGCCTGTGTACTTACTGGCACTGGAGGGTGGCATATGGCGGTAATATTTAGTGGGCCATGGCACGTGGGGAAAATGTAGTGGAGCTGAGAGAAGAGAGGTGGATGGTGGTTTCTTAAAAAGTTAAACATGGAATTTCCATTGACCTTGCAATTCTATGCCTAAATATGTGCCCCAAAGATCTGAAAACAGAGACTCATACAAGCCCATGTTGCTGCATGTTCATAGAGCACCATTCACAACAACCAAAAGGCTAAAACAGCCCAAATGTCTATCAACTGATGAATGGATAAACAGACAGTGGACTATCCCTACAGTGGAATATTATTCAGCCATAAAAAGGACTGGAACACTGATACATGAAACCTCCAAAACATTATGCTAAGTGAAAGAAGCCAGACATAAAAAGTTACATACTGTTGATTCCAGCTATGTAAAATATCTGGAATAGATAAATCCATGGAGACAGAAAGCACATCAGTGGTTGCCAGGGGCTGGAGGAAGGAGGGGGAGGGTAGACACTCCTTAATGGTTATAGGGTTTTACTTTGGCGTGATGGAAATACTTTGGGACTGGATAGAGGTTGCAGTGGCACAGCATTGTGAATGTACTGAATTGGCCACTTTAAAATGGTTTGTTTTTTGCTATGTGAATTTCACCTCAATAAATTATTTTTGAAAAAGAAAGAAAAGGGAGGGATGGGGCAGGGAAGAGGAGGAGTTCCTGGCCTCAGAGAGGACTATAACTGAGCAGAAAGAGAAAAGCTTGCTTAGCGCCATAAACAACAGGATACAGCCCCACCGAGTCAGAGCCACACTTCCTGCTGATGGGGAAAAGAAAACACCCCGAGCAGACTAGCAGAAACAAGCCTCAGGACCTGGGATGGCTGCCTGGTCATCCCGGATGCCCACTCGCATGGAGCTGCAGGATCCTCGGCGCCAGAGGAACCTGAGTGGCAGTCCAGCCTGAGTCACACAATGACACCGTCTCCTCCCCAGACCACAGTGCCTGGGGTCACCGATGGACCGGAAGTTCACGATACCCCCTGTTGGGCATGAAATGAAGCTTCAGGTAAAAAATAAGAAGCTCAGTCTCTTGTCCCTCCGCAGACTGTGTAGGACTGGGCAGAGTGTGTCAGGATTGAAATCACACAGGCGCTTGGTCTAGCCGTGGTTCTCAACCAGTGGCATCTGGAAGCAGAAGCAGCTTTTCTAGTTCTTGCAACAGCTGGGGGAGTCGTACCTCCACTTAGTGCTTTAGGACACAGAATCCTAAATTCTCTGCAGTGCTCAGACAATCCCTGCATTATGAATTGACCTACCACAAATTCCACTAGACCACCCCTGAGAAATAACAGAGGGAGAAGCACCAGGCTGAGTAAGTTCCAGACTGCTAATTACCCAGCCTTGAGTGAAGTGGCTTGACTTCTCTGTGCTTCGGTTTCCTCAATAGAAGATGATGTCTACCCTTTCCATTATTCTACAGTACCGTTGAGAGAGTAAAAGGAGGTGATGAAACCGCTGGTAAACTGTCAGGCACCCTATGAACTCCTAAAAGTGTTATTATCAAGCAGCTTAGCACCACTGCTCTCTGCTCCTGCCACTCGATCTTGACAGGTGTGAGGTGGTGATCTTGGATAAAGATATCTGCCCCAAGGACCACATTTTCTATTGGAAGGTCACTCTAAGAGGGAAGCTTGAGGGGAAGATCAAGAAGCTGATTTTCACCTCACTTCCATTCCACTCTCCTCAATCCAGCCTTATCAGCACTAAAACTGATACTGCCGGACTCTTCTGTCTGCCTCACAAAAGGGCTGGGGGCTGACACTTTGACCACAGGCGGTGGCTCCTCAGCCATACTGCCAAGTGCCCTGAAGACAGAGGGCTCCAGAGAAGGCTGGGCAGCAGGCTTCCCACAGGACTTGAGAGAAAGGCTATACCAGTGCCAAGCAAGAGAAACAGAAAAAGTAAATCATCATCAGCCCACAAGAATGTTCATGAGCAACGCAGCCGTGTGTTGGTATTTGGTCTCCTGACTCCCAAGACAAACTGGAGTCCCTCTCTGACGCTCCATATGCCCATGCCCTCCTGAGATCTTGTGAGCAGTTTTCAGACACTAGCCCATCTGGTCTTGGATACCTCTCTCTATTCAGGCTAGAAAAATCCAGGGCACGGGAATAGAAAGGCCCAGAAGGCAAAGGTAGAAGCTGTTCCCATGCACTGCAAACACTAGAAAATGCCTCGCTTCTTTCCCACCTGCTCAGGGATTTGCTTTTGCAACATGCGCTTACATTCCTAGCAACAAAGCTCTCCTGAGTAGGCTATTCCTGGCCAGCCAAGCCCTTCTCTTTAATGACCTGGAATAAAAACACCATGGATCTCTCTGGGAACTGGTGGGCTCTGACCTCATGGCCCAACACCTCTCCCTTCACCTGGACACCAGGCTCTGGCCCACCAAGTGGCTCCGAGGATGTCCCCTGGCATATTAGGCCAAATCACACAGGTGTTCTCTGCCCCACTCCACCCCATCCTTCCAATGGACACAATCAAAGGGGCTGCTGGCTCCTACTGAGGTGTCAGGTGACACCCTCTGCTGCTCACTGGGGCTCAGCAGGTCTGTTACTCCATGCTCTGAGTTCCAGAGGCATGAGTTCAGGGGAAAGAATGTTGGTGCAGGAAATGGAAGGTGCCCAGAAAAGCTTGAAGTGTACAATGGGGAGAGCATTCTAACTTAGAAAACAGGACAACGAGGAGCATAACAAAAATTCATTGCTGATCATATCCCCTTTTTAAGCTCTTCTAGTTGTAACTATGATAAAAACCCACAAGGGATCCACCCCCCACCCAACAAACACAAGTCCCAAAAGTCAATCTCCTGGGTCGTATCCTTCCCACCACTACTTTCCTACAGATGAAACATCACAGGACAGATGTGATTCATCCCGAGTTGTGAGCCACCTGAAATTCCATTCCCACTTCTCAGGCCTCAAGGGAATCTCGAATTCAGAGGCAGAAGAGAACTCCAGCTTTCATCTCATCCATCCCCTGCCTGTCTACAGAAAGGGGAAAATAAATCTAATCCAACAGACTGAATGCGTGGAGGGAGGCTGGCTTCACAAACAGGGTCATGAGCTCCCCATCGGGGCAGCTCAGGACTCTGACCTGGCCAAGGTCAGATACATGTGTGGTCTGAGCTGAGTCCAGATGATCGTAGCAAGTGGGCTGGAGCAAAGTAATTCAGGTATCAGCCTAATCAAAGGAAACTGATACTGTGCTTTAAAAGCCAGCGTGGCCTTTTTGGACTGGCTGGGGAGACAGTCCCAGCCCTGTGACGAATTTCTGGCCGCCTTTCTGCCCTCAGCCCTGAACTTACCTCTAACTTGAAAGGGCTAATGAGAGCCAAAAGAAAAATCAAAAGCATGTTACATCTGGCTTCATTACTTCCAGTCCTGGCATCAGCCTGTCTGGCAAAGCTGTTTCTCCTCTGTTCTCTCCAAGGCTACCACACGGAGTTAGGACCTTCAGCTCTGCAGACTTGCATGGTGAACATTGCTTTTTGTATTGTGGCAGGCAGCCAGACAGGACAAACACCTGCCCATGGGCAGCCACACTGATCCCTGCAGTGGATTTTTCTCCCAAAACCACTGCCCCAAAAAACAGGACTTTAAGCAACTTTTCTCCAGAAAAGTGTCAGAGGTAGCCAACCCCTCTGATCTTGTTTAATAAGCACACAGCCTAAGGTTGCTGTTTTCTAACATAGGTATGAGTACATGTTCATGAGTATATTTGTGTGTGCATGTGCATTTGTGTCTGTGGGGGGTGGGGGTGGTGAGAAGCAAAAGGGATTTTCCTCAAGTCCTGGCTCTGTCACTTACTCACCAGACATATGACCTTGGGCTGGGCCTTGGGGTGCTCAGGTGTAAAATGGAGTTTTAGACCAGAGCATCTCTAGGGCCTTCTCAAGACCAGCCTTCTAAGGCCTCTCCCCATGGACCTATGTTTGTGTGTGTATTGTCTATAGACATTGCATAGCCTCTGGCCTATCTTTTGCTGTCTTCACTTGGAAGCAGTCCAGGCCCTCCCCACCCCAAGTCCATAAGCCTGTCCCTTAGACTCTGGAGAGGATCAGCTACTGCCCCAAACAGGCTCCAAGGTTAAGGCACCTGCTTGGGTTCAGCAGACAGAGTGGAGTCCCCTCAGTTCTCTGGCCTGGCTCCCATTTGTCAATTTTTTGCTGCCTTCCTTGGCCCATAGTCCCTTTCCCATTTCCTTTGTAACAACAGGGGGCTCCTGGCATCTCAGGACCTCCAAGAAGAAATAGCCTTTTTTAGTTTCAGTCCTAGGTACCTGGTTCAGTGCCCAGTTTCAGGTACCTAGAAGACTTGCCACAGGAAAATATCCTGAGCCTAAGGGGCAGGACCCCAAAGGCAGACTTTGCCAATTCTCTCCTTCTCCTCACTCTCCCCAGGTCCACCCCAAGTCCCAATGCCCAGAGGAACAGCCTTGCCTCCTGCTAGGTGGTGGGGGGTGCCAGTGCCCTCTGACGTCTGCATGGGAAGTAGCTGTGTTTTGGGAAGGGAGACTTAAATCTTTTAAAATCAATCAAAATACATTTTCCTAATATGGAATTATACCAAAGTTTGGCTGGAAGTCAAGAACCACATAAGCACAAAAAATTCGACCTTTTCTCTGGTTCTCTACAGTACTCCTGTCACCCGGTACTATTCTCTGGCTGCTTCTTGTCCTATGACATATCTCTTCCATTAAACTGCACACACAGAAGATGCTTAACGGATACAGTCTGTCCCCACTCAGCCTTTTTCTAAGAAAGTTATGCTCTCCCCTCTATGTTCACTGGACCCTTCTGCCCTCATCTTGCTACTTCCTAAAGATACACAAGTGGCTAAAAACATAACTTCCCTGAAATTCCATAGCTATCCCTAAGGTAGATGCCTCCCTCACACCGTCCTCTGCCCCCTCATGGTTTTATGCTAAGCTCCCCTGAAAGTGATTCACCGGCTTGGTCAGTAGGAAGGGTGGGTGCATGTCTTGTACTCCAGTATACTATAATCTAGCCTCCAGCAATGCCTAGTGCATATGACAGCCACTTAATACATCCTCACCTATTCCTAGCCCTCCCTCTCATAACCAGTGAGCCAACACAAAATAGAGAAAAAGGCACAGACAGGAAATCTATGGCTCCAGCTGGGACTCTTACAAGCTCAGTGTCATGGTCACAGGATGTTTGAGTTGGTGATGATTTGAGTCCACTTAAGTCCAGAGAAGAGATATACAAAACAGGAAGGGAGGCCAACAAGACTGGGGTCCTCATCCTCCACCTCACGCAATCCCCCTGCAGGCCCTCCTCTAACTCACCGCGCTGCTGCAGGGAATGTCCTTCACCTTGAGCCAGGCCAGGTCCAGTGTGCCCTCGCCACGGTAGCAGGACTGCAGCCGCTCCTTAATGCGGTCGTTGATCTGCTTCAAGATGAAGATGCACAGGGCCGATTCATCCAAGGATTTCATTTTCCGCTTCTGGCCCTTGGAGAAGACAGTGAAGAGGAGATCATCATCTGGACGGACTCCAAGGGTCCGGGCAAGCACAGCCCCAGCTTTGGACAGGTAGGCAGCCTGCAGCAGGCGGTACTCAACCCCATTGTGCTCACAGCCAATGGGCACCTCCACGTATGAGTTGAAGGCTGAATCCTCCTTGCAAAGCCTCACTAGCTTGGATGTATAAACCTGTTCCTTTGTGGTGGAGCCTGGGGGAGACACCATCTCAGGCTGAAGGGTCAAAAAGTAGACGAAGTTGCCACTGCTGAAACCATAGACATAGTAGATATCAAAGTCAGGGATGACAGTGAAGGTGTCTGAAGGGATCTTAATCATCGAGGCCACAAACTCATCATGGAAGACATATGCGAACATGCCATCCGCCTCTGAGTTCTTCGTCAGCTTCCGGCTGGAGATGGTAGGAAAATACTCAGGCTTCCCATCTACTGCTGTGGCAATGAAGAGCTTGTCGTCTAGATTACTGTAGGAGACTATCACTCCAAAGACGGAGCCACTCTCATTGACCCCGGACAGGTAGTGCTCTTTCTTATGGAAAGGCTCCCCCAACTTGAAGAGGTCTTCTAGCCTCAGGAGCTTGCAGATGCCTTGGTACAGGCTGCCACAGGCAATCAGCCTGTTCTCCTTATAGTCTATGAGGAGCATCTTATTGACATTGTTGGTGGGGGTCAGCGGTTCATTGCAGGTCTGGACAATGCGGGGTGGGTAGCACTTGGGGTTGTCCTCATCTGGCCCTGTCTGGTGGGTCACCAAGACCTTCAGGTCACTGGAGAGCTTGTAGATCCGGTTGACGGCCCCCAAGTAAACGTGCCCTGTCCTCTCGTCTACCACCAGATGGTTGAAGCCCTCAGCTGGCTCCCCGCGGAATGTGACAAAAGACCGCTTTAGGGATAGTGGGGGTGGTGGCCGGGGGAGTAGAGTGGAGGAGCCCATACTGACCACCAGGAGATGGGAGAGCAGACAGGTCCAGTTCCAAGGCATGGCTTTCATTTCAGAGACAGGTCCTCCTGGCCACACTTGCAGTCAGACACGGGGATCTCTTCAGAGGGCCAGGACTCGGGAGTGGCGCCTCCCCTACAACCAGAAAGAAAAGACAATGATGCTGGATCACAACAGCAGTGTCTAATTTCACCCCAGTCTGTCTGGACTCTCCAAGCATTCTCCATATACTGAGACAGATAAAATGAACTAGTGGGAGCGAGAATTCTACTGGGTATGTGGAACACGCAGAGCTAGAGTGGGACAGCCAGAGCTAGAGTGGCAGCAGCCCCAGGAGGACACTTGAGTAAAAAATAATAATAGCCATCACCATGATCATCATCATAAATAGCCACTGCCAACCAAGTGCCAGACTTCATGTCAGTGACCATCAGGCATCTTCCAGAGATGGTCTCATTTCATCTTAACCAAGCCTTCAGGGCTGGGCATCTTCTGTTTGCCTCTCCAGGTTTACTCTCCCCTTCTCTGTGCTGGAAGCCTAACCTGTATGGACTGCCCACCAGCAGGCTCCCTTGCCCTTGGGCCTGCTTAGGTTCAGTAGAGGGAAGCCCTAGCAAGAGACCGAAGGGAGAAGGAGAGGGGAGTTTAGTGAGGGGGATCTGCGAGCACTGGCTGTGACCTTGTCCAAAGGTCACAGCTCCTGCAGGATAGCCCTCTCCACACAGCCTTTCTGTCCCCATTGGCTTTGAACCATCTCCTGTCCTCACCCATTTGGCCCTAGAGATAGTAACGGATGCCTCACGGTGACTAAATATTGCACAGCAGTCTGCAGGGAAACACACTTTTGTAAAGAGTCCCTTTATTAAACTTTACTCATATACCAAATTTGAGTGGGTTATCAATTTCCTGCTGGACCCTAATAGACCTCCGAAGTAAGTACTATCGTTATCCCTATTTGACAGCTAAAGAAATCGCATGTCAGGGATTTACAAAACTTGGACAGCTGAGAGGGCTAGAGGCAGGCTTCAGACCCAGGGAGTTGAAGCCCATAGTCAGTTCTCAATCTTAATCGTGAAACCATCTCAGTTTATCCCAGCCTTGCACAGATGGGGACATCAACCAGTTACTGTTATACACAACCAGCATAGTTAAAACGCCACCCCTTTTTGTGCGCTCGTTGTCCCCGTGCTGCCTCTCTCACTTTGTGCCCGTATCTACTGTCAGAGCAGCTCTTCCTTCCAGCCTCCTCTGCTGGATAGTTCAGTGAGGCCAAACTGAAATCCCACATCCTCGATCTCCTCACCCTGCGGCAACAACCAGGCCCTCTGGGTCTGCTGCCTGGTTTGGGGCCCTAATGTCATTTTAACAAGGCAGATCTTGGCTACCTTCCATAGTGGGGCTTCCTCTGAGAGGTTTTCATTAAAGGGAGAGAAAAATGCCTTAAGAAGTGGTCAAGTAAATAAATAAATAAATAACTCCCTGCGGAGCAGAAGACCCTTCTGTTCTAATGGTCTCATTCATTTCTATTCAAGATGCTCACTGCGTGTGCTTCCAAGGAGGACAACTTTGTATTTCTTCCAGTTCATGAGAAATCAGGGTAGGAATCGCCCATGTCTTATTTGGGGGCATCTGACCTGGGTGGACTTTCTCTCTTTCACCCCAAACTCCTCAATAAAAGGAGGTGAAGGGAAGAGGTAGGACACTAAGCAACAGAAAATACCCCAGCAAGGAAACAACGTGGGGCTAGATGGAAACCAAGAGAAGAAAGAAGAAAACAAAATGAAGACATTGAATTGCCAGCCAAAATCCCAATGAAAAGAACAGGTCTTCTCAATTAAACATCAGAAGAGGAAGATCCCGGCAGATGGAGCACCCATGATCAACAGCAGCACTGTTTGTCAGCAGATGCAAATCAAGGGCCTTCTTTTATTCACCCATTTGGCAAATGTTTGCTCAGAGCACATGCAAAATGTGTAAGATACTGGGATACAAGGATGGGATACAAGGTTGGGTCAAGCCCTCCAAGTACTTGTAGTCTAGTCAGGTAGATACAGCCAAAACCTAAATTATTGCAAAAGGTGAAAATTTATGTGACATTTGATAGAGTGTTTTGGGGATTTATGTGAGGAAAGATGGCTTCTAACTTGGGGAGAGGAAGAAAGGAGCAGGCTGTGGGAGGCCTTAGGGTGGGCTGAGCCACAAACTTGGAAAAGACACACAGAGCTGGGAGGGAAGGCTTTCTTGGGAAGGGGTCAACACAAGCAAGAGCATGGACATATTGAGCCAAGGTGGATGCTAGGAAGAGTGTGTCTGGAGAACACAGTTCATCAAAGAGTTGGTAGAAGATAAGGCTGAAAAGAGAGAGCCTCAAGTAGTGTCAGAATGTCAGTAGGAGATTGAGGTAAAGATGCATGGTGCTCAGGGAAAAAATTCAAAGAGTGAAGAGCAATGGCCCCCAGAGAGGAGCCTCCACACGTCTGTCGATTTAGCCTTTGCCCAAGGAGAGTCTGGAGCTGAGGAGCTGAAAACTGCATGGTGTGGGAGTGAGGAAATCCTGTCCTGCTCACCAGTGTGCCCACAGTGCCAAGTAGCGCTTGGCATATAGTGGAGGCGCAACAACAATTTCTTGACTGGCAGTAAGAAGGGCTGGAAGGAAGAACATCAATATTTGTGGAGCACTTCCTGTACCCCAGATCTCCTTCAAGTGTTTTCACCTGTGTGGAATAATACCCTCTCAACTGCTCTCTGGGGTCAGTGTTACTTTTCCCATTTTTTAGGTAAGGAAACCTTAGCTCCACAAGGACATGTGGCTGATTAGTGGCAGAGTTGGGATTGGAACCCAGGTTGGTATCATTGCAAAACCCAGACTCTTTCCAGAAATCCGCAATTCTAGAGTCCAGAATGCAGAGCATTTGAAAGTCCTCTTGAATCCATATAAGTCCCTAAGCACAGAAATCTCATGATACCACCCAGCAATAACTCCCAACCAGCTCTGTAGGAGGAAACCAAAGCCCCTGTGACCCATGGGGCACAACCTGGTAGATAATATCTATCAAGTAGGTATTAGTCTTTACCTCTCAAACTGTTAGTAAGTATAAAGCATCTGGCAAAGGATCTCTACCTGGCACAAAATATGTGCTTATTAAATGATAATTATTATTAGCGTTGACAAGATTGAAACAAGTTGAAAAGAATTACGATTATGATAACAGGATGGTACCTGGGATACCAACTCAACTAGAATGATGAGATATCAGGATGGTTCATCTTGAACTGCCTGTACAAATGCAAATTTTAGGCAAGAATCTAGACTTTTTATATGAAAGAGGTCATCCATTTCAATAATACCCAAACCCTGATTTTAGAGACAAGGAAGTTGAGGTCCAGAGAAGTCAAATGGCTTGCAGGAGATCTTGTGGTGAGATAAAGATAGGGGCTGGATTAAACTCGGGTCTCTGGACTCCCAGCCCAGTGCTCTTCCCACCACCCATGGCCTTGCCTCTGATTTTATCAAGCCTATTTCAGCATCTGCTCCCTGGCCTTTGGTGGAGACTGCTTTTTGAGCACCGTACACTCCAGTGGCTATCACAGCTCTTCAAACTTCTCTGCCAACAATAAAATTCCAGCAGGGCTGGTAAATCTCACTCCAGACTGTCAGGTGCATTCAGGGCTCTGCTACCAACCCTCTGGAGGGGGACTCTCTGCGTTCCCTGTACGGGAACCTGCCGAGCACTTCAGAGAATGTGCCTGCCCCACCACCGCCTTACTGTACACACTCACAGAGCCACAGGCCAATCAACATTTCGCCAGCGCGGAAGAAGCGAGACGAGGAAGCCTGTAATTATGAATTTACTGAGCAGAAAGGTGCCATGGCTCATTCTCCATCTTCTATTAGGCACTGAAATGAGACACAGTTATGCATCTCAAACACTTATCACCCTCATCTGGGGACGGTGAAATTACTGTGCCTGAAAGGGAGGGGGACCCGTGGAGACAATAACGTGTGATAGGAATAACCATCTTCTCATTTTACACAACACGAAAGGGACTGATTAGAAAACAAATAACAGAAATGGAAGAGAACAAGGGAAACAAAAAAGGATACAGGCTCCAGCTTGCCTCACCAGAGGGACCTCCAGGCATCACCTCAGAATGACCAGTGGCAGCCCTCCCTCCTGGGGTAGGCAGAGCTGTCGGTCCCGTGGCCCCTATCTGCCTAAGGCTGCCCCTTTATGTTCTGGCAAAACTGGAGCGTCTATGGGCAGTGTTACCATTCCAGGACATCAATCCTCATACGTGGTAACCCCAACCTAGGAAACCCCACCCTGATTCCAGAGCCTACCCACAATTTCTTTCTCAGGTCATTATCTAGCTGGCTTTAAAATAAAGTCCCATAGATAGCATTCAGCAGTGCCTTGATTTTTAAAGGCAAGTGATTTGACAGAGTCACCCAAAGTCATCCAAAGGACTCACTGTATGGTAGAGCGAGAAAGGGGCTGGAAGGCAAGAGAACTGAAAGACTCTGAATCAAACCCAACCACACCACAGTCTTCCCTTCTTTGAAATCAGATTTTAATTCTGAGGGGTCTCAGGGGAGATGGGACTCATTTTTAGAAGTTGATCATCATTTTGATTAAAGAAATTGGGGCTGTCTTTGTTTTATGTGGCAAGTTTTGAAGAGCTCAAACTAATTTTCACGAAATAGTACAATCCTCTCAAATTCCTAAGTGGTAGAGAAGAAAGTTATTACAGAGTAGTTTAAAAAAGCAATTATCTTACAAAATTACTTGAGAGTTTACAAAGCGTTTTCAGATACATGGTCTTATTCTGATTTTATTGTTCACAACAACCCCGATAGGTAGGAGAGGTATTTATATATATATATGTCTCCTTTACATTTAAGTAAACTGAGGCATGAGCAGGTACAGAGCTTGGCTGAGCTCACACAATGAATCATGTTGGGGCTGGGAAAGCTCTTCAGTTGCTCATCCTTCCCTAGGGACAGAGCCCTAATCCTTGGGCCCTTTGATATGGGGTAGTAGAAACATTTCTGAATATGTATTCTAGCATGGTGTTTCAAAATACAAGTCACAGCCCATCATGAGTCTAGCAACCAGTTGAGTGGGTTATAATGAACATTTTTTGATGAAATAAAATAGAAGAGAAAATATTATAGTAATTACATATAGGAAGGAAAACCACTGTTCAGTGGGAACTTGGTTTCAGTTGTATATACGTAAGTACTGAGTGTGATATAAATTTACTTCTTACAGTTGGTCATGGTCACAAAAGTTTGAAAGACACTCAGAGAGAGTGGACATCTTTGGGTTTTGCTACCATTCATCTATCCTCTGGGGATCCTCCCCTTTATGTTCTCTCAGCCCAGAAGCTTCCAGTGGAGTTGACTCCCTGGCTCAAGGATATACACAGGACCTGAGCCTAAAGCAATCAGCAGAGGCCCTCCTTCCTTCTCACCCTGTGCCCCCATCACAGTGGCTAGCTCAAGTACGGGTACTTGATCAATCAGAGCCTTTGAGAAGCAATAAGACTCTGAATGGGAATACTGGGGCCAAAGTTCTAGCTGTTTTCCACCGGATATGACCCTGGAAAGGTGCAAGACTAAGACCTGCTCACAGCAGTCTTGCAACCACTGGAGTGGGGATAAAGGAAAAGTCCTGAGGGGGAGCAGAGCTGAGCCAAAGGATAGAGAGTGCTGGGGCATCATGCAAACCTCTATATTAAGTGTCCTGAAGCCAGCTCTAGGCCTATACTTTCCAGCTATATGAGCCAAAAAAGAAAAATTCCCCTTTTGCTTCAGCTGGTTTGGATTCAGTTTTCTGGCACTTGGTAATGAAAGAATCCTAACCCAAAAATCCAACCTTCCAGCCAGAAGAGTAGAGTGTCTCTCATCCCATCCTCTCTCCCAGACTATTCTTTCATAGGAGGATGTGAGCACACCAAAGAAATCTATCACCATGGCCCACTGCCCACAGATATAGCTTATCATTTTCCAAGGAGTGAGGAATTGTCCCAGGTTACATTTGCATGAGTGCACTCGTGTAAGTACTGACTTTCATAATCAAACAGAATGCTCTTCCTGTCTGCCACAGGCATTTGTCTTGAGGGCTGTGCCGGCAGGTCTCTTGAGCAGTTCTTCACCTCTCCGTGCCTCTGTACCTTCTGCACCCATGGCTTATGTTCATTTGGGTACCTACCCCCCAACACCCTGCACCTAGTTGACTCCTGCAAAGGAAGTCTTCTCTGACCCTCACACCACTCTAAGATACCCCTCCCACATGTTAGTACAGGAGCAGGTACCCACCACAGCCCCCCCTTTTGCAAACTCGTAGTGTTTATCTGTTGATGCTGTCTCCCCATCTAAAAATGTGAGGGCCTTAAGGACAGAGAGGAAATATTTTTCTCTCCAGTTCGAAGCTCAGAGCCTGATACACAATAAGCATGTAATAAAGGTTTGGCAAATACACAAGCGAATGGATGAATGAACGAATGAATGAATGACTACTGCATGGCAGAGCATGAGATGGCAGCTGGGATCACTTATGGCTGAAATGCAAAGTAAATCTTGGTGCTGGACCAAACTCAAAAAGCTGGTTTACCCTGACAAATTCAGGACTTACACATACATAAAATATTCCAGTTTGAGAATAAGTTAAAATGCATCAGAGAAATGACATCTTTCATATATGATTTACACTGAGACTGACCTGTCTACCTGTTGTAATATCACCACAGTTCACCTTGTATCCTCAAACTAGACTTTGAGAATCACTCAGCAAGGAAATCAGTGCAGACCCTGTTCAGGAGATGGGGCTGGACCTGAAAACAAAATTACAATCAGGAAAATCAAGCTGGTGCAGGAAGCGCAAGTTGCTAGAAGTCAGCGTGCATTCATTCATTCAGCCAGTGAGTGTTGACGGAGCACATACCGTGTGAGGAGTTCTGAGGTGGATGGTGGGGGTGTGGGTACTCCCAAGCGGAAAACTTCCCTACCCTCCAGTAGCTGATGGGTCCCTAGAGGAACGTCTATCAGTCCTGTCAAGTCAACTCCAGACATTGGTAAGCTCTGCAGAACTCCCCCTAGGAACCTCATCACCCACAGCCACCCCTGCATGTTGTACTATAGGTAATTTCATCTCTATTTTTCAGGGGAGGGAAGGGGCAGGAAGCTAGCTATCCACCAAAACTTCGTGCTCTGCCAACCACAGTATGAAGTTGTTAGTAACAGGTGGCCAGAGTTAGGACCTATATTTCCCAGCCTATGTGAATAGTGTGGCTATGTGAATAGTGAGAATGTCATGGTGACACTTCCACACTAAAGCAGTTTAGAAATAATGTGTCTTCTCTACAGTTCTGTCCCCATCCAGCCGGATAAAGAAGATTCTGAGGCCCTACAGGGATAGTGGAGCCTCAAGATGAAGCATCCACCCACCAAGCAGGAACATCCACATCCGACTGTTACAAAAAATAAGTCATTCTTGTAATGAGGTTCTAAAATAGTGGATTTGTGTGTTACAGCAGTTAGCATCGCCCCAACAAATACAAGGAGAAACACAGCTAACACACTGCATAGCTGAGCCAGAATTCAAACCTGACGCTGGGCACCTCGAAGGCTCTGATCTTTCCAGCACGTCAGGCTGCTGACCCTTAAGAAGTTATCTTTAGGTATCTTGTTCCTAAAGACTGCAAGTCACCAAGCCCAGAGCAATGGGAGACAAACAGGCCGACATTTACCAAGGTAGAATATATTCCATTTTCCTCTGGCCCTTTCCAAGTTTGGGACTCATGAAGGCAGGGTGTGAGTGCAGCCGGAGCAGTGCGGGGATAGGGTCTCCTTTCCATGTCTTCCATGAAACACAAAACATGTATCAATCCAAATTAGCAAAATGCACAAACAAATCTTTTCTATTCCTACAGCAATTCATAGTCTACACATTCAGAATAACAAACTCAGTAAATAACTGTTTTTTTCATTCCTGTCTGCATTTCTCACTTCGAACTCGGTTTCTAGGAGTGGGGGCTGTGAATTATTATTATTTTATCTCTTTTTTCTGGGGCACTATATTTACATGTGACATGTATGGTCCAGTAATGCATCTAGTTAGAGTCTGGTGGTTAGAGTCTGGTGCCCATAAAGGATGTCCAGCCCCCCAAGTTCTTGTCCAGTTCCCTGCAGCCACAGCCTGGCCTTCCCTGCCTCCCCTTTCCCTTGTTGCTACCTCAAAAACGAGTGTCTGGCATTCAGAAAAGGAAGAGAGTCAGAGAAGGTAGATGTCTCAGCACAATCCATCACTACCACCAGGGGTGAAAATCAAGTCAAAGCAACTGTCCTCTCCCAGAGGAGGTCACAGAGCTGACTTTGGAGAATCTCACCCACCGGTGAGGAACTTTATATTCAGATCATCAACAGCCCAGCATGGAGACCAGATGCACCAGTCCAGCTGGTCCAAGTCCTGAGCCCAGGAGCCAATCTCTGCAGTTTTCTTTCCCCTTGCTCCTGCATCTCTTCTTTTGAGCAATGAGAAATGTGAAATCGGTGGTGAGGGGAAGGGCTGGAGAAGGGCATAAAGGATGGGGAAGAGGGAGCATTAGAGTGCCAGACACAGGCTTAGAGTTTTGCCGCCTCTAGGCAACCAGACCGGTCCCTGGGAAATTCAGCACCAAGCTCAGCTCTGAGGGGCTCTCTTAATCCTTATTTCCCAGTTTACTAAAGAGGGCTGGGAAAGTTGATGACCATGGACAGAGCCTTTGGAGCCAGCCTAGGAGAGGCCTCCGCAGAAGGGTGAGTCTCTGAGCTGCTCCCATTCAGAGACCTGGTCCTAGCTGGACCTCTGAGGCCCCTGTCCATGATTGGCACCCCCTGTCTCCCTCTCTCTCCTCCAGGCTTCCCTGTCCTTGGCCCCGAGGGAGCTCCCCCAGGGCAGAGAACTACCTTTCCCTGGCCAAGTCTGCTGTTCCCAGCAGAGCCGACTAGGAACTGCAGCCCAAGCCTAGGCCGCCCAAAAGGAAACTCTTTATTATGACACCAGTGCAGCCCTTTATATTCTAGGCGCTGTGCCTCCGAGGGGGGGAGTCGCTAAGCAATGACTCGCTTTACTCCAAGCCCCTGGCTGTGAGGCTTTGAAAACACTAAACTCTCAATAGAAGTCTGGATTGAGGAGGACAGAATCACAGATTTCTTTCCAGCTGCTCATGTAAAGAAACAGGCTGGCCAGGAATTTGGGCTCCGATGATCCAGCTGGACTTTGCGTTCTGTAAAGCGGGGCAGCCTGGCACCGAGGTGGTCACTCTCCCCTCCCCCCAGCCCCTTTGCCCAGCCCATGAGGAATGGTTTGTCCAGGTATGCCTACGGGGTGCTGACTCCCAGTCTTCAGAGGGTCTCTATTTGGCCTCCAGAAGTGCAAAAAGAGGGGGACATCATGGCAAGGTGTTCAAGACACCCAAAGTTGTGGTGCCCCAAAACCTGGGCAGGCATTCAGGTCATGGGGAAGGGGCTTGCAGGCCACCATGAGCTGGGCAAAGTCACCTTCCCAAGTAGCCCTGTGTCATGCATGTGGCCTGGAGCAAAACGGACTGGGGGCTTGCTCAGGTGACTGATTTTCATCTGGAAAGGAGCCTTACTATAGCTCTCCAAGCCGCCCTTCCCTACACACCCCTTACCATCTGGATCTTTTCTGATCAAACTCCCAGCCTGGGACTAGTAAGCAAAGGAGCATTAAATGGTCTTCACCCAAACCAGCTCTTTTCTCTCGAGACCCTCCTCACCTTTCCAGGTCAGGGAGAGAGGTGGGATGTTCTTAGCTCATAGCTGCTCCAGCTGGCCATAAAAACCTCCTCCCTCTGAATCCCCATGGTCAAGGATACAACAAGCATCAGGAATGGTCATCATAATTGGCTGCCATCCTGCCCAGTGACTGTCCTTTCTTGATGCCTTAGTTTTCCTTTCTGTAAAATGGTGTTTTTGGAACCAGAGTGATGAGGAAAGAGAGATCACCAAGTTTCTTCTGGGGTTAACTCAGGAGAAATAAGAAGGATGCATTTGCATCTTCACTGAACACAGCCCCTCACTGTTGTTGGGAGAATTTAACAAATGGTGTTTGCAAAGTTGCTGAGCAGAGAGCCATGCTATGGTGAGGATTGCGGCATCACCCAGGGGTGATGTTTTCTAGAAAACAAAAAATTGGTGTTGAAGTGTCTCTCTTGAGACTCTCTGCATCTTTGCTTAAAGTGGTGTATAAGTTACCTAAATCTAAATTGTGGGGAGACTTAGGAGATCCTGCTGTGGTGGAGTTCCACAGCCCACCTCTAGAGAACTCAGGGTACCTGTCTGTTAAGTGGGCTTAGATATTCCTCCCTGAACTCTATTTCCTCCCTCACAATGAAAAGGACCACTGGGATAGATACTTTCTATTAATTCAGGCATTGGTCCATTTCACAAAGCCAGATACTGAATAGTGAGTTAACCCTCTGGGGAGGTGCCTTCTCTTTTCTAGGCCTGTGGAGCACCTCTTCAGTCAGTTAACTAAAGAACCAGCAGGAGGTCTCCAAGCATCGAAGTTTGACTCCACCTCTCCATAGGCTTGATTTACAGCAACATGATCTGACCCATTTTATTTCCTACCATTAGCATTTGTGTTTGTTTCTTAACTGCTAAAACAAATACTTTATAATGGGATGGCTTAAACAACAGGAATTTATTGCCTTATAGTTTTGAGGCTAGGAGAAGTCCAAAATTGAGGTGTCAGCAAGGTGATGCTTTCTCCCTGAAGACTTTGGTGTTCTGAGCCGCCTGCCTTTGATCCTTGGGGATCCTTGCCTTTTCCATTACATGGCAATACATGTGGTAGTGTCTTCTCCTTTCTCTTCTAGGTTCCATTGACTTCTGGCTTCTGACTGCTCCCCTTGGCTTCTCTCTCTGTGTCCAATTTCATTTGCTCCTCAGCTATATTAGATGAAGGCCCACCTCATTCAGCTTGAGTACACCTTAACTTATAACATCTTCAAAGGTCCTATTTACAAGTGGGTTCACACCCACAGGACCAGGGGTTGGGACCGAGCATGCCTTTTGTGGGGGACATGATTCAATCCCCAACAGCAAGTAAGGAAAAGAAATGGAAATTCCCTTCCTTGAACTGATATGAAATCTCTACCTAAATTTTTCTAACTGAGAAAAAATATCAGTAACGTTGGATGCAAGGCTAAAGCAGGGTGCTGGGAGAATCAAGCTAAGAGTCCATGCTGGTTGCCAGCCCCAATTTGAGCCTCAACAATTCTCCCAGTGACCACTCTGCTCCTGCAATGCCTCCTTCCCCAGCCCCTGTCGCTGCTGCCCCCTTCCCACAGCCTAGCCACCAGCCTTCCAACATCAATGGAGTTTTCACTCTTGGAAATCTATAACCCAACCAAACAATGGCAAGGTGAGGGAATAGGCTGTTTGGGGTGCATTCAGGCCAAGTGACAATACTTCTGCTTTCATCTAATATCAAGTGGGAGAGCTCTCTGTCCAGCCCCCTCCTTGTCCTTTTACCCCTCCCCTTCTCTTTCAATTCCAGGAAAAATCAGGAAGTGAACAGTTGTCTCTCTTGCTGGTCTATATTCATGTAATTAGTGCTATTTAATTCCATGATGAGCCAAAGCTCATAAAATACAAAACATATTTCAGCTGTGTACCGCAAATCTTGGCAGAAATCTTCACTGCAGCCGGAAGCCGAACAGAGCTAAATTTGCTCCTTAAAAAAAAAATGTTCAGAATTACTTAAACGAAGTTTCAGGGGTAGGCACTACTACCTGGAATTGTGCAAGGAGGAAGTAGAATGGGGGATTTTGTATCTTGAAGTTTGGAAATAACCTTCATCACCATGACGACCCAGAATTCTAAAAAATATTTTGTATTTTTCAAGTAGCCGTAGTATAGTATGTCATTAGGAGGTTGTTCTTGGCCCACTCTCTCCTTACTCCCAACTTCAGAAATGTGCTTTAGGGGTTTGGGTCCCCAGCAGTGGGGACCAGTGTCACACACAGAGACCTCTTGCCTCTCCCACCAGCTGGGCGCAAACCTACGAGGCAAGTGGCCAAGGGGCAGTGTGCCGTTTCTGGCAATGAATTCCCATGAACTGACATTCTCATCTCTCAGCTCTTCTTCCCCTACCCACCCCACTTATGCATTTATGCCAGCAGCATGTGAGGCAAGGAGCAGGAAAACTTAACCCCATCCCGTCCCCGCCTCACAAGGGAGGCACAGAATGGCGAAGCCCTAGGACACTCTCCTCCAAGGGACCCTCACGTGCAGCAGATGAAGTGTGGCTCCTCCTCAAGGCAACCTCATCAAGGTGACCTTGGCCACAGAAACCAACACCAGTGCCTCTCGCCAGTGCTCCTGACTGGTCTCTCCCATAGCACCTCTATGAACTGCCCGTGCCCTCCCCCTTTTCCAGATAACAAGAGGAACTCAAGAGACAGCATATTGCTGGTGGTCCCAAGGCAAGGCCAGGCAGAGGAGGGAGTCGTGTTGAAGGTTGCCGACAATCCCTTTCGGGGCCTTCTCAGAAGCTATGCCAGTGGAGGCAGAAGAGGCCAAGAGATAAACCCAAGATGTGAGAGGGGGTCAAATCAGGGCAAAGCCCAGGAGTCCTTTAAGTAAGCACAACCATTATCACCATCATTATCTCTCAAGCGACCCTAGGAAAGACTCCTTTCCTGCTTCCTACTGGTTTCTGGTGGTGGCCGGCAGTCCTCGGCAATCCTTGGCATTCCACGGCTTGTAGCTGCCTCACTCCAGTCTTTGCCTCCATCGTCATGTGGTGTCCTCCCATGTGTATCTATCTCTGGTCTCTTCTCTTCTAAGAACTCCAGTCATATTGGATTAGGGCCCACCCTGATTCAGGATGACCTCACCTTAACTTAGCTACATCTACAAAGACCCTATTTCCAAGTAAGGGCACATCCACAGCTATGGGGGATTAGGACCTCTTTATCTTTTGGGGGGTACACAATTCAACCCATAACAAGCTCCTACTAAGTACCAGGCACCATGCTACGTTCTGGGGGTGCAGCAATGAATAAGACAATGGGGTCTTTGATCTTATGGAGCTTACTATTTAATAGGAAGAAGATAGACAATAAACAAGAAAAATAGCTATTTTTAAATAATGTTAAGAAATACAAAGGAAAAAAACATAGTAATTTGATGCAGAATAACTGGTGGAGATGGTGTTCTCTAGCTGGAGTGACCAGTGGAGGGCGCTCTGGAGTGATGCTTGCTAAAGGCCAAGGAGGAGCCAGTCTTGCAAATATTTAGGAAAAGAGCATTCTAGGTAAAAGGAAAATCAAGTGCAAAGAACCTGCAGAGGAGTAAACTTGGCAAAGAAAAGGGAGAAGGATGAAAGCCATCTAGTAAGTAAGAAGTGTAAGTGAAGAGGTCAGAGAGGAGAGGCAGGGGTCAGATGATAGAGAGCATTTAAGACCATGAAGAAGAATTTGAAAAAAAAGAAGAAGAGTTTGAAATTTATTCCAAGTGGTTTGGGGAGCCGTGAAAAGGTTTTAAGCAGGGAAGTGGCATGACCCAGTTTATCCTTTTTTTTTTTTAAAGTGTCCAGTGGCCATTGGACACTTTTGGGGCAGGGAAGGGAAAAGCAGTTGTAATACAGGGGCTTTTTCAGGACTTGGGAATTATCCTGAGTGACATTACAATGACAGATATATGCCATTTATATCAGCATATAACATGCAGAACTGTGTGGGAGAGAGGGTGGTCTACAATGTGAACTATGGTCCATGGTAGTGGCAAAGCCCAAGGATGTGTATATCCATTGCAGGTGATGAGCCTCACTAATGAAAGATGTTTATGTGGGAGGTTGTGGGAGGTGTGGGAGGTGGGGAAGATGGGAATCCCTGTAATTTTTGTGTAACATTTATGTAATCTAAGCATCTTTTAAAATATATATTTTTAAAAAGCAGTTTATTTTTTCTGTCAGTATAACATTTTGAAATATTTTTACATTAGAAACATTACAGGATTACAGATAATTCATGGAAAAGTACATTGTTCACATATACTCTGCTATTGCTGATACTTTGTATTTGTGGGTACTTTTTTTTTTTTAAAGATGCTTAGATTACACAAATGCCACACAAAAATTACAGGGATTCCCATGTTCCCTACCTCCCATGTAGTTTATCCTTTCTAACTTCAGCCTGGCTGATGAGTGCAGGGTGATTTGGGGTGGAACAGGAGACCTGCACAAGTTGAGGGAGGGATGATAGTGGCCTGGCTTAGATGACAGTGGTGAAAATGGAGAGAAGTGGGTAGATCTGCAGGGCTTGCTGGTGAATACAGACAGGAGCAGGGAGGAAGAGGGGGGAATTAATAATAGCTTCTAGATTTTTGGCTTGATCACCTTGGTGGATTGTGGTGCCATTTAATGACATGGGGAAGGGTGGAGAGGACAAGGATGTGGAACAAAGAAATCAAGAGTTCTGTTTTAGGCATGTCAAGGTGAGGGTGTTTGCAAAGCTGGCACTGCCCAGGTTGATGCTAAAGGGAATCATCGAGGGAAGTGGCTTACAGAGAACCAACCTGTGTGTTCTGCACAAGGCATCTCATTTAAATTCTTCCAAGAGGATGCAAATGTCATCCTTTATTTCTAGATGAGAAAAGCCTGTAGGCGTGAAGGCCCTCTAACAATCCCTAGGTCAATGCGTAGTGTGCCAAGGGACCTTGGATAGAAGAAGGTGATGGCCAACTAAAATGTTTTACTAGGGGATCTAGAATTTTACATTTATGCCTATTGAGAAGAACTATCACAGCAAAACATTCATTCACTAATGGGAAATTACAAATGCTTATGAAGTTCAGGCTAAATTGTAAATTTCATAAATTTCTAACCAAAATTAGAGGGGGAGGTGAAAAGAGCATGCGTCGATTGCATGCTTCTTAGCAAGGAGCCCTCTCTTCACTCAAGTTGTAAAGAGCATCCTGCTGTGAAAACCAATGAAGATCTAAAGGCCAGCATCTGAAAGAAATTAGACTGGAACCAAAAGAACTCAGGCAAAGGGCAAGGCACTTTTTAGTAAAGAAAAATAGATCACCCAAAACTGTTCTGGATTTTAAACTACTCCTCAAGATGCCATTTCACGGAGATGAGTAAGAATGAGAGGACCTAAAAAAAACATGGACAAATGCTTATCAAAGCATGTCTCTTCACCCCACCCACATTCCAAACCCCTACAATTATAACAGTGCGTTGAAAAGGACATCAGTCCGAACCAATGCTCTGCCCAAAATGGGTCCCCATTAAATAGTTTAGGAAAGACTGAATGCTGGATTATGGTAGAGCCATAGGCACATGAGCTAATTAAAAGATCATTTGATAAAGAAACCTGTTGATGGTTTGTTAACGAGGCTTTCTCAAAATTGTTTGACTAAGTGACCCTTTTATTGAATAACACCTATTAATATCTCAGGGAAAATCATTCCATGCTACACGTTTTTGGGAAACACTGGTACGCTGGCTTACGTTCCTTTAGCATTTATTTTGTCGCTCAGTCTTTATAAACTTCTTATCAGGAATGAATGGTTGTGATGGTAGCACAACATTGTGAACATAATTAACAGCACTGATATGTATGTCTGAATGTGGTTAAAAGGGGAAATGTTACTTTGTATATATAGTAAAAATAAAATTTTTAAAAGAAAACCCATGAAACTGCACTACACAGTGAATCCTAAGTTAAACCATGGTCTTTAGTTAATAGTACAGTTATAAAAATGTGCTTTCATCAAGTGTAACAAATGTACCACACCAATACAAGGTGTTAATCATAGGGTAGTATATGGGAATCCTGTATTTTATGCATGACTGTTCTGTAAACCCACAACGGCTCTAATAAAAAAATTCTTATCAATTAGATTGAGAAATGTAAGGTAATTTGCTTCACTTATTGAACAAATCCTCGAGCTTCCAAGATTTAGGTCTGAAAAGAAAATCCCTGAATGAAGAGAGACAACTAGAACAAGTGATATGGACTCTGTCCCCTTGATTTCCACTTCCTGCAGAAGACTCGCTCAGGCCATACATTGTGCCCACTGTCATGACAGCACCAGGGATACATGATCCCCCTCCCTTTAGCCTCCTGGCAGAGCCTGCAAGCCTGTCACAACCACTCCCCCCCCACCCCAGTTCCTCTTAGCACAGCTTGAAAGGCCATGATTTTTTCTATGATTATATGAAATCCTGCAGGAAAACAAAATACAGGTAGAGAAAGAAAGAAGCATAAAATGAGTCGATCTGAACAAAGTACAGATTTCTCCTTCACCCATTCCCAGCTTTCCCAGACTCAAAGGCCCTGCCCACTCCTCACATCCAAAGAGCTGATCCAAGCTCAAAGTTACCTTGCCAGCTGCCCCACTTCTTCACTGCCTGTAACGCAGGTGCTTCTGTGTTCGGATGGTTGTTTTCTTTGGGGACAGTGACTGTGCTGTCCTGGACTGTGGGCAAGGCTACAGTAGTGAGGGTGGGCATGACCTCCGCAAAGGGCGTGAACAGTCTCGGTGTCAGCCATCAGGAAGAGGCGGCTCCCCACACAGTTTGCTGGGACTGATGGCATACCTTCTCAGGTAGGAGAGGGAATTCCCATCCTCCTCTGGGCCTTGTTCTTTTATGCCTACACCTTAAGGGGACTAGCTTGCTCTCAAAGATGGGCATGGCTCCAAGGCATCGTGGTGGGTGTTAAAACGGGGCTTCACTGCAAAAGAATATGATGACACGACATGAACCATAACTTGGAAATCACATTAACTTATTACGGTAACTCTCCCTATTTCTTTCCCTTTTACTATCCCCAGACCCTTGCTAAAGTCCTGGTAAAATGTCCAGCCTTGCCTCAGCTATGCTACTGGATATTAATGGACAGTTGTAAATCCATACTTGGGCCGAGGGTTACAAGGAAGATGCATGTCACCCCCTGGGGCCAATAAGGTAGAGGCTGCACTTATTGGCAGGAGACCATCCTTGGACTAGAGTTGAGGCTGTGGGGTTTCAGCACCCCTCCGCAAGTGGAAGTTCTTCCTCCGCCACCAAGTCTGAGGCCCCAAGTTTTACTTTATTGAGCAAGGTGATAATTCCTTTACTGAGTAAAACTTGGCACCCACCTCATAGGGCCCTTTCTCCCAGTTATCCAACTGCCTTCTCAGCTGCTTGCTGCTTCAGGCAAGAGTTATACTCTCCATTTAGTAGATGAGGAAAGTGAGGTTCAGAGAGACTAAAGATCTTTCCCAAGGTCACAGACATTGTTCAAAGTAGAATGGGTACCTACAGTGAGTAAGGGCAGTACAATATGGTGAAGTCTCAAGGTCACAGACATTGTACTAGAAAGTAGAATGACTCCCTACAGTGAGTAAGAGCAATACAATATGGTGAAGTGTCAAACAGGCACCAAAAAATGGATTGAAAAGGAATGAAGCAATCCACAGTGAACGGATGAACAAGAGTCAGTCGGCAGTGAAAAATCAATGAGGCAAAATGCTCAGCCTGTAAAAATCAATGAGGCAACCGACAAATGACCTGTATTCCCACCTGAATTGACACCTGATCACATTACAGCCATCTCAGTATTTGAACTCCCCATCCCACCTGCCAGTATATTGACCAAGGTCCCATACTCAACCTCCACCCACTCACCTACCTTACCCAATCTGAACATCTTTAAACAGCCCTGAGTGTTAGCTGATAGAGTCAGCTCACAGAGGCTACAAAAGGAAGACTCTGGAACAAGGAGATAAGGTGACCTTCTGAGAGTTAATTTAGTATCAATCAAGACATCTTCATGGAGACACCAGATATCTGCAGGCGCCAACTTATAGGGCAAGGTGTCCCCTTAATTGCAGCTGAGAAAGGAAGGAACCGAAGCCCTAGCAGGGTGACAAGGGTGCCTCCTCAGGACAAGAATGTACCTCAAGAACACTGTCATCTAAATAGCCTGAATAAAGAGGATGTTAGCTGGGGTGGTCTGCCTGGAGTACGGAGATAGAAAGTAAAACAGCCAAACAGGTTGGTTTTTGTTTGTTCGTTTGTTTGTTTTTACAATATGCTTTTATTTTATTGATGCATTTTCCACTGAAGTTTCTTTAATTTCCACCATTATGTCAAACACAGAAAGAATTGAGAAAAAATAATAAATTTAATTGTACCATGAGTTCTCATTAACTGTTGGACAAATGCCAAGGCCTCACTCTAAAAACAGAAATAAAGAGGATAGTTTTCTAAGCAATCAACTTGGTTTCTAAGAATCAGATGCTTTAACAGAGACCATAAAAGATCTCAGCTTCAACTTGCCAATCATGCAGGCAACCAAAAGGACAGATCTCTTAAGACCACACCTTGAGCAAATATAGTAACATGTAGACAAGGGGAATGGGTGGAATTGGTCAGCACTTTTTTTAAAACTTTTTATTTTGAAATAATTTTAAATTTATAGGACAGTTAATAAACCTCATACAGAGAACCCCCAGCCCCTCAGATGCCCAGATCCACCAATTTTAACATTTTCCCACCTTTGCCATATCATTGTGTCATCCATCTATCTATCTATCTATCTATCTATCTATCTATCTATCTATCTATCTATCTATCTATCTATCTATTTATCTATCTATCTATCTAATCTATCTATCTATTTTCTGAACATTTAAGAACAAGTTACGCACATCATACTCCTTGAAAAAAATCATACTTCCATATACATTTCCTATGAACAAGAATATTCACTTATGTAATCACTGTAAGTGCTTACTATCAAGTGAACTTGATAGTTAAAGAAATTTAACATTGCTGTAAAACTTACAGTCTATATTTCAATTTTTTCTTATGTCCCAATAATGTCCTTTTGAGCCTTTTCTCCTCCATTCTTAGAATCCATCCAGGATCATATACCACATTTAATTTTCATTATCACTATAGTTTCTCTTTCTTTTTTTCAAATTGTGAAAACATATATACAACATAAATATTCCCATCCCCACCTTCCCAAGCATACCATTCAGCTTGGGAATCACATCCATAGTGCTGCAGTACCCTCACCACTATTCATTACTAGAACTTACATTTCACCCCAAACAGAAATCCTACATCCACTTTGCAATTAACTCTCCATTGCCCCTGCCCTGTAACCTGTATTATCTCTGTGAATTTGCATATTCTCTGATATTCTGTGATTGTCATCTGGCTTAAATTTAACATTCTAGGTCTATAACAATCTTGTTTGCTTAACATCAATAACACACACAAATTATATTCCTATACCCCTACCTTTCTGTAGTTCTTGTTACAAATTACACATTTATACATTATGAGCCCCAAACCATTGATTTATCATTACATTTTATACATTTGCCCTTTAGATCCTGTAGGAGGTAAAAATTGGAGTTGCAAATAAAAAAATACAATAGTACTGGTATTTATATTTATCCATGTCATTATCTTTACTGGAGATCTTTATTTCTTCATGTGGCTTGTCAATTGTCTAGTATCATTTCCTTACAACTTGCAGAACTCCCTTTAGAATTTCTTAGAGCTGGCTTAGTGGTGATGAAGTCCTTCAGCTTTTGTTATCTGGGAATGCCTTAATCTGTCCCTCATTTTTGAAAGACAGTTTTGCAGGATATAGAATTATTAGTTGGCAATTTTTTTGCTTTTAGTTCTTTAAATATGTCTTCCCCCTGCCTTCTTGTCTCCATGGTTTCCGATGAGAAATCAGTACTTAAACATATGGAGGCTTCCTTATATATAGGACACATTGCTTCTCTCTTGTGGCTTTCAGAACTCTCTTTATTTATGGCGTTCAACAGTTCTTTTATAATGGTGCAGTGTGGGTCTATTTGGCTTAATCCTGTTTGGAGTTCATTGAGTGTCTTAGATGTGCATATTCATGTCTTTCATACATTTGGGAAATTTTCAGCCATTATTTCTTTGAATATTCTCTCTGGCCCTTTCTTCTCTTTTGGGGACTCCCACAATGCATATTGGTATACTTGATGGTATCCCAGATGTTCCTCAGCTTCTGATCACTTCTTTTCATTCTTTCTTCCTTCTGCTCCTCAGATTAGATGATTTCAATTGTTTTAAAATTCACTAATTCTTTCTTCTGCCAGCTCTAATCTGTCATTGAACCCCTCTAGGGAAATTTTAATTTCTTACTGTGGTCTTCAGCTCTGTTTGGTTCCTTTTCATAATTACTATCTCTCTATTGATATTCTCTCTGTGTTCATCCATCATTTTCCTGATTTCCTTTAGTTCTTTGTCTATGTTTTTCTTTAGCTCTTGAGGATCATTTTTTTTAGGTTTGGAATGTCCCAGGTATAAACCTCCTCTTTGATGGTGTCCAATGCTTCAATTTTCTCCTTTGCCTGGGCCATGGCTTCCTGTTTCTTTGTACATTTTGTAATCTTTTGTTGAAAATTGGACATTTTGATATTTTAAAGTGTTATCACTAGAATTTAGACTCTTCTTTTAACTTGTATCCAGCTGGTGTTATGACAGAGCTTTCCTTGAATGCAAGAAGCTAACCACAAAAAATAAATAAATAAAAGGAAAAAAAGAAATCGTCTTTCTCAGTCTTTGCAGATTGACCAGTACAAGTGCTCTCCTTCAGAGCTTATCCATACAATGAGTTTAGAGAATACAGACATATATCATTTTATTGCACTTTGCCTTTTTGTGCTCTGCAGATATTGCGTTTTTTAGAAATTGAAGTGTCAACACTGTGTTGAGCATGTCTATCAGCAACATTTTCCAACAGCATATGCTCACTTCATGTCTCTATGTCACATTTTGGTAATTCTTGTAAAATTTCAAACTTTTTCATTATTATTTTATGTATTATGGTGATGTGTGATCAGGGATCTTTGATGTCACTATTGTAATTGTTTTGGAGTGCCACGAACCATGCTCATATAAGACGGCGAACTTAATCAACAAATGTTATGTATGTGCTGACTATTCCACTGACAGGCCAAACCTTGTCTCTCTCTCTCTCCTCAGGCCTCCCTATTCTCTGAGACACAGCAATATTGAAATTAGCCCAATGGCCTCTAAGTGTCACATGAAAGGAAGACTCACACATCTCTCACTTTAGATAAAAATCTAGAAATGATTAAGCTTAGTGAGGAAGTTATGTCAAAAGCTGAGACAGGCCACAAGTGAGGCCTCTTGTGCAAAACAGTTAGCCAGGTTGTGAAGGCAAAGGAAAAGTTCTTGAAGGAAACTAAAAGTGCCACTCCAGTAAACACATGAATGATAAGAAAGTGAAACAAGCTTATTGCTGATACGGAGAAAGTTTTAGAGGTCTGCATAGGTCAAACCAGCCACAACATTCCCTTAAGCCAAAGCCTAATCCAGGGCAAGGCCCTAACTCTCTTCAGTTCTATGAAGGCTGAGAGAATTGAAGAAGTTACAGAAGAAAAGTTTGAAGCTAGCAGTGGTTGGTCCATAAAGTTTAAGGAAAGAAGCCATGTCCTTAACATAAAAGGGCAAGGTGAAGCAGTAAGTGCTGATGTAGAAACTGCAGCAAGTTACCCAGAAGATCTAGCTAAGATAATTGATGAAGGTGGCTACACTAATCAACAGATTTTCAAGATGAAACACCTTATATTGGAAGAAGATGCCATGTAAGATTTTCATAGCTAAAGTCAATGCCTGGCTTCAAAGCTTCGAAGGACAGGCTGACTCTCTTGTTAGGGGCTAATGTAGCTGGTGACTTTAAGTTAATCCAATGCTCATTTACCATCCAAAATTTCTAGAGCCCTTAAGAATTGTGATAAATCTACTCTGCCTGTGCTCTATACATGGAACAAAAAAAGCCTGGATGACAGCACATCTGTTTACAACATGGTTTACTTAATGTTTTAAGCCCACTGTTGAGATCTACTTTTCTGAAAAGAGAAAAAAGATTCATTTCAAAATATGACTGCTTATTGACAATGAACCTGGCTGCCCAAGAGCTCTGGTGGAGATGTACAATGAGATGAATGTTGTTTCCATGCCTACTAAACAATATCCATTCTGCAGCCCATGGATCAAGGGGACATTTCAACTTTAAAGTCTTGTTATTTAAGAAATACCTTTCATAAGGTTATAGTTGCCCAAGATAGTGATTCCTCTGATGGGTCTGGGCAAAGCAAATTGCAAATCTTCTGGAAAAGATTCACCATTCTAGATGCCATTAAGAATATTCATGATTCATGGGAGGATGTCAAAATATCAACTTTAACAGGAGTTTGGAACCAATTGTTGATTCCAACCCTCATGGATGGCTTTGAGGGGTTTGAGACATCAGTGGTGGAAATAACTGCAGATGTGGTGGAAATACTAAGAGAGCTAGAGTTAGAAATGTAGACTAAAGATATGATTAAATTGCTGCAATCTCAGGATAAAACTTTAATGGACAAAGATTTACCTCTTATGAATGAGCAAAGAAAGTAGTTTCTTGAGACGGAATCTGCTCCTAGTGAAGATGATTTGAACATTGTTGAAATGACAACAAAGGATTTAGAATATTATATAAACTTTAGTCGATAAAGCAGTATCTGGGTTTGAAAGGACTGACTCCAATTTTGAAGTCCTACTATGGATAAAATGCTATCAAAAGAGCCTCACAAGCTACAGAGAAATATTCCATGAAAGGAAGAATCAATCAATTTGGCAAACTTCATTGTCTTATTTTAAGAAATTGCCACAGCCACCCCAACCTTCAGTAACTACCATCCTGATCAAGTCAACAGCCATTGACATCAAGGCAAGACCCTCCACCAGCAAAAAATGTATGACTCGCTGAAGTCTCAGATGATGATTGGCATTTTTTAGCAATCAAGTATTTTAATTAAGATATATATATACATTGTTTTTTAGACATAATGCTATTGTACACTTAATAGACTTCAGTATAGTGTAAACATAACTTTTATATACACTGAGAAACCAAAAAATTAAAGTGACTCTCTTTATTGCAATATTTGCTTTACTGTGGTAGTCCGAACTGAGCCTGCAATATTTCTGAGGTATGCCTGTAGCTCCAGGTCAAAGTACAGGGGCCTCCCTGGTCTTTTCTGCCCATGCATCTTATCTTGGGCATGCACATTTGGCTATAGGACTACACCCATTTATACAGATATAAATGCCCCCTCTTCCCTAGGAAACAGATTCCTCCTGGTGCTGGACACTACACTGTTTGTCCTATAGCCAGCAATCCCTTCCTCCAGGCAGCCACTGGACTGCTCTCCAGTAGCTTTTCGAAGGAGAGCTCTGTGAGCCGGCTTCTACATACAAGGCAAATTCTGGGACAGCAAGTCCCTCAGGCCACCACTGGATAGACTGGGCCACACCTACATGCTCCCAGTATGTGCACAAGGGTTACTCTACTCCCTCTGAACTGGAAACCAGGACCTGCCCTGGGAGCATAGGCCAGCTTAGCACCATGCCTGAGGGGAGGGAGAAGGGGCAACCAGGGTACCAGGAGACGCCACTACTTTCCTTTAAGTGGACTTTTTCTTGATTCAGTGCTTGCCCTGTTACTGCAGTCTTTTAACTATTTTCTAGATCTTTGAGGAAGATCTTTCTGCCAGTTTTTGCAGGTCGTTCAAAACTTCTGGGGTGGGTAGAGCCCTGAAGCTTCTCATTCTGCCATCTTGATTGGGGCAGAACAACAGGTCAGGTTTTCATCTTGCACTAAAGAGTATAACTGAGCTGTGGTGTCTTCAGACAGGAATACTTGGCTCACTAGAGAGGGGGTACTCTATGGAGGGACTGCAGCTGGTCAACAGGCTTCTTCACAGCCTGGATAAAACTGTTCTTTAAAACACCTACCTCCCGGTTCTGATTCCACATGTGTCTAGGTTGCAGCCAGCATGCCACCACTTCTTTCTTGCTAGTATATTACTCAGTTTTACTCAGAAGTTCACCCTCCATTCCGGGCCACACCTCAGAAGGGGCCAATCATTACTGGACTGAACTTCTCCCGGCTGGTGATCCATTTAGGAACAGCCTGTGGCCCAAACTGGGGCAGTTGCATCGGAGGGGAAGCCTGCTTGGGCATAAGGGAGATACTCCCATCCCTGTTGAGGAGAGGCGCACATGAGGCAGCAAACCTCTTCCTTAGTTGTCCACCCACACACATCACCTGGACTGTAGCAGACTTCTCGTGACCACAAGAGGAGACATCGCTGATGTGCACGTGATGGCTGAGCAGAGAGATGGAAAGTACCTGGGTCATGATAGTGATGTTGAGCCACTGAATTACCCAATCTGGGAGCCACCCAGCCTTGGTCTTCTCGTTATGTGAGATGCTCATCCACTTGTGGTTCACACCATTACTGGATTCTGTTTCCAGCAGCTGAAGGCATCTCACTCATTCACTCAGTAAACCTTGGGGTGACAGATGTGCTCTCAAGATGGCTTGACACCATTAGGGCCAGGAAGGGTGCCAAGAAGAGCACAAACATTATTTCATTAACAAGATAAGAGCAATGAATTAATCGGCATTTTACCTTAAATATCAATATCCTTGGGGATTAAAGTGAGTTAGTCCATCCCGGGGATGAGCCTCCCTGGCAACGAGGGATTAATACCAAGTGCCAACTGGCAATACAACTGGAAAAAGACCTTGAATAAATGGGGGGAAAGGTAAAGACAAATGAGTTCATGTGGCTAAGAGAATTCAAAGAGAGTCGGGAGGTCATCCCTGAGGTCATGCTTACGCACACCTCAGTAGGATCTCATAGAACACCAAAATGGATATCACCCCACACAGAAGGGCTCCTGAGGGCTCTGAAGACACACAGGTCCTATATAAGAGGGGATAGCTCCAGAGGTTGATGCCCTATCAGTGGGCTCTACTTTGGAATCTGTGCTCCTGAGAGTCACAGAGTTGGACTCAAATAAGTCCTCCCTGCACATGGTCCATCAGTCCCTTCTATTCAAACCTATACGTGATGCTGGAGTTTGTAGGTGTACTTCCAGAGACTGAAGCCTCTGACCTGCCCATGTGCCAGCTGTGCCTGGAATCTTGGTGGAGCTGCAACTCCTACTCTACAGCTCGATGGACTCACCCAAGTCACCTGGTGAGGAGACAATGATGGACAACAGCCATCCCAGGGAATGGAGAGAGCCTGCAGCTGCAGGCAGGATAATCCCATCCACCGTATCCATGGGATATAAGCCCCCTCTCACTTGGAGGTGGAGTGGGCATCACCATCCCAAACTCCTCAGGACTGGGGGAAGAGCTATGGACTAGAGTGGACTTAATGGTATTCTGTTGTAGACATATTGTGATTCAAGCAATGGAAGAAATTACAACAGTGAGGTGGAGCCTATGGCCACTGGATGCTTTTGGGGCAGGGAAGGGAAAAGCAGTTGTCATACAGATGCTTTTTCAGGACTTTGTAATTATCCTGAGTGACATTACAATGACAGATACAGGCCATTTTACATCAGCATATAACATGCAGAACTGTGTGGGAGAGAGTGTGGTCTACAATGTGAACTGTGGTCTATGCTTAGTGGCAAAGCTCCAGGATGTGTATATCCATTGCAGGTGAGGTGCCACACTAATGAAAGATGTTTGTGTGGGATGTTATGGGAGGTGTGGAAGGTGGGGAGCATGGGAATCCCTGTAATTTTTGTGTAACATTTATGTAATCTAAGCATCTTTTAAAATATATATATATATATATATATAAAGATGGCTTTGGGAATATGGTCATCATGTTGCTATTCCCAGCAATAATATATATTAATATATGAGTGTGTGTATATGAACATATATGAAATACATTTGTGGAATATATAATATGTATATATTCACTGAGAATGTTGACTTTAAAAAATTAATTAATTGGAAAAAAAAAGTGAGTTAGTCCAGACAGTCTGTATCTCTCTCTGGATACCCTGGCAAAAGCAAATACTGGTCCATGGTAACTCCCAACCCAGGAGACCCAAATCTTTCAGCCATTGGTCTCCTTCCATTGCATGTCTATGTCATCTTGTTTAGCAATAATTGGAGGGGATAAAGAAAAGCACACTCTACCTTCCTGTGCCTGCTCTATCTTAGATCTACTCAAGTCACTTATCCACTCTGTATATAGGCTATATCTTTCTTATCTACCACCACATGGTATTTCTGAGCGATTGAAATGAAATCAATATGAAAAACACAAAGTGATATATACACCGTGGAATTTTGGGATATGAAGGCTGTGTTGGAAATCATTGTAACTCACTGTGCTTCAGAATCACCAGCGGAGCTTTTTAGAAAACACAAATGCCACGATCCCACTCCCAGAAATTTTCATCTAAATGGTCTAGGGTGGACATAGGTATTTTTTAAAAGCTCCCCAAATGATTAATCTAATATGTAGGTAGAATGGATAAGGACCACTGAAAGCCAGATCATGTCATGTGGAGACAAGGAACCAGCCCATGGAAGGGAAGAGGCCATTCAAAATCATGCATCCGACTGGCTACAGAGCCAGAGGCCCATGAGTCAGGTCTGCTGTTCCCAGATTAGGCATCTCTCCATGATGCTGCCATGAAAGAGGCATCATTAATAGATGGAGAGAGGAGGGGCTGGAGGGAAGAATAACAAAAGGACATGAGTAAAGTTTGGGGGGTGATGAATACATTGATTGTGGTGGTGGGTTCACAGGTGTATACATATGTCAAAACTCAGTAAATTATACACTTTAAGCAGCTTCTGGTGGGTCAATTATACCTCAATAAAGCCGTATATAAAATAGATCTTAAAAAAATAAAATAGATCTATTGCCATCTTTTTCTATCTTACTCTCACAATAACCCTGTATATTTATAAAGCATGTTACAAATTCACTAACAAGAACAGATGATGATTTTTGAGGGTTTATTATGTGCTAAGAATTCTACATGAATTATCACATTTATATCTCATAACAGCCTATAAGGTAGATAATATTATTAACCTCATTTTACAGATGAGGAAACTGAGTCACAGAGAGAACAAGAAATCTGTTCAAGGCCACAAAGCTAGAATGTAATGGAGCAGTGGTTCTCACCTGAGAACTTGCTAGAAATACAAATTCTCAGTTTCCACCCCGAGCTAAGGAATTCATGTTTAAACAAGGCCTCCTGGTGATTCTGAAGCACACTAAAATTTGAAGAACCATTGTAGTAGTAGAATGAAGATAGGGTTCAGGTGAGAGCCTGATGTGTGATGATATGTTCAGCAGAATCACTTGGGGAGCCCACCACGCATTTCTGATTCTATGGATCTGGGGTGGAGCTCAGGAATTTACATTTCTAACAAGCTCCCAGCGTCAAGCTCCCAGGTGACGCTGAAGCTGCTGGCCTGGGACCCATACTTTGGGAACCTCTAATAGACAGAATCTCAACTTCCTTACCACCGTCTCATTTTTATCACTTGCTTAGGCTTTTTATCTCCATTTTTACAGATTCAGAAACTCAAAATCAGAGATGACACATCCTAGAACCACAAAAGGAATTAGTAGCTGGGCTGGGGCTATGACCTAAACCCAATGAGCCTCAGCACAGTACATCTTCATTCTGGTGATCTAGAGGTTTCCGTATGCCAGCTCTGCACACACCTGCCACCTCCCTCAAAGTCAATTAATGTCTGAAGACATAAAAGAGGTCTTTTCCCATTCCAATAAACTGGCAGTAGGGAGATCTAAAAAAAATAACTGGCATTAGAGACAAAGATCCAGTGAGGAGAAAGAAAAAGGACAAAACATTAATGATCAGAGGCTAGTTTGGAAGTCAGGATAGTAGGTGCAAAAGTGTAGATGGAGTTGGAAGGAATTGGAACATGGACCACTTTTTCTTCATTCCTATGAAATCATTCATGTCTTCCCAAAGGGAAAGAAGATGTTCTCTGCTGCATTGTCCAAAGTAATATGACTTCCTGCGGCTCTTAGTGCACACTGCATTCTCACGCACATGTTCTGTTACAGTCACCTCTTAATGTTCTATACATCTCTAGATTCTCCTTTGCCCAAATTATTTTGTCTGTTCTGATCATGACTCTCTCCTATTCAAAAATCCTCAGTGGCTCCCTAGTGCCTTCACAATGAAGGACAAACAGCCTCATATTCAAAGACCTCCATTGTCTATCTTTCATCATTTTCACTCAAATAGAACTAGTATCCATTGCCCATATGCACTTTCCTCTTTTAAGTCTTTACCAACTTGTTCCCTTTGCCTGGGATTCTCTTCTCCTTCTTCCTTCCCTAGCTCTACATTTACAAATTGGGCCTGGGCAAATTACATGTTCCCTCTCTGCCTCAGTTTCCTCAACCATAAAGTGTGTATGATTGTTGGACCTGCCTTACAGACTGTGGTCAGGAGTAAATGAGGCCATCCATGAAACTGAGGTAAAGACGTGCTTTTCATTTATAGTTAAGTGTGCAGTTCTTAGCATAGTGGTGCCCTATTAGAGTTGGGAGAACAAATGATCAGTATTGTGTGACCTTCAATTCCCCCTGGCACATCCCTTACAGTGCTCTGAGGTCCTGTGAATGGAGCCAAATCTTCGGGCAGGACATGAATTCAGGAATTAAATGGGTACAAGGCCGCCAACACGAAAAGATTTAAACTGTCCTGTGAATTGGTCATTGAGCTTTGGAGAAGCATCTTCCGACACCCCTGTTCAAAGGGTTCCCCTGAATCCACAGGGGCTGGCCTCAGCCCAGTTTTCCATCCCAAGGCATCTTCCGAAAAAAATTCAAAGATTCCTTTCGACATCAGGAGTCCCTTGTGCTTAGTTAAAACAAAAAAACCTTGGCTCCACAAAAAAACCTGTTTTCTCTCACTTGATACTCCGGGGCTCTTTTCTCCTTTTTCTCCTCTAGTCTGTGAAGCTGCAGCTGCCCTGCCCACCTGGGGAGTTCTGGCTCAGTGGGGTCTGCAGGCTTCTCCTTGAACGGGGCTGTACCATCCCCTCATCTGGAGATCCGAGAACTCCAGCTCGGGCCCAAGGCCCACAGATCCAGAACCTTTGGCAGTGTTTTAAAGGATAGAATAAGGATTTGGGGCTTTGGGTTTGTTGGTTTTTTGTTTTTTTTTTAACTCACCGGACAATAGAGGCAATGAGATTGAAAGACATTCCTTCGAATGGGGAAAGATTGAGAAAAGGAGCCTGGGAAATAAAACGCCTGCTTTATAAGGACTCCCAGAGCTGACACTACTTAGAAGAAAAGACCAGAAAGGAGGAAACCACGGCTTGATATGTGTAGAAGGGAAGAGGAGACTGAAATAGAAAACTGGTCAGCATAAACGAAGAAAGGATAAAATCTCTCTCCTCTCTGCTTCCCAGCTCCTCCCTGGCCCTGATCCAGGGCTCCGCAGCTAACCTGCCACCGGGCTGCCTTCCCTATTCTTTGTACCATTAGACTCCCTCTTCCCTGTAGGAGACCAGGAAAAGAGTACATTACAGGAGAGTCTACATACTGCTGCCCAATGTGGAGGCGGGGAGCCTGGCTACAGCGAGGGACATGTCCACGGAGCCTTACACACGAGTGTGTACAGATCTCGTGGTGGGGGGAGGGGTGCAGGCTGCAGGGCAGGGACAGCCAACAGATGCAGCAGTTGGGACAGACATGGGATTGATTGGCTGGTGCCAAAGCCTTTGATTTTAGCGGTCTCCAAAATAAAGTGCACACACCTGGGGGGAGGGAGAAACTATATATTTCTATATATTTAAAAATATATATGTACTATATATTTAAACTTCCACTTAAATTTTTTTTTTCCTCAAAAAAAAAAAAAAATGCAAGAGAAGAGCTCTGTGTAATGTTCAATATACAGACCACTGACTGGGTTGGTATGTCAACAGGCACAGAAGGTCTCCTGAGGGCAGAGCAGGCCTCTTGGGATGCTGAGGGGCTGACAAGGAACCTTCACTCGGCTCATCAGCATTTGGAAAAATATTGCAGTTTAACTGTGCCAACTTAAGGAGATTTATGATACATCACATTATTTCATTTTTAACAATCCAGTGTTGTTCTTTTAATGGAAAAGTGTCTTTAAGAGATTCTTATAAAGGAGCCATGGATAGAAAAATAATACAAATAATGCAAGTACTAGTAATCAATAAGAAAACGAAGAGGTGCTACTTCTAGTAACATCTCTTCATCATCACATTACAAGTCACAAGACCATCTAATCAGATCAGAAATCACTTCTCTTGTCAAAAAAAAAAAAAATCCAAATTATTAGGAAGATGATCTTGATATCTGGATTTACATTCACCACCCTTATCAAAGAACCTCCCCATAAATGCTTGTTCGCTTTGAGAGATGGCCTAATGGGTGGGGGTGCATGCCCCAGACTTTGCCGAGGGCTGCTTCAGTGGGAGAGTAGGGAGTGGAGTCACATTCTCATGAACCTCAAGATCTATCTCTTGGAAAAGGCCTTTTGTGGCTGAGGCCATCCAACTGATTCATTTATCCTCCTTCCTCCTTCTTCACATAAGCTGCAGTTTGGGCCCGAGAGGGAAAAGAAGGTTCCTTGGTATTGGAGGATAAGGTTACTTTCACCTCCGAGGAGCCAAAAGTACTCTAAGAAGAATTCATCTCATTACCTGATGGCAGCCACCTTATACCTCACACCACACTGTCCCACCAGTTCACCAGGGAGACAAAGGAAAGTGTGACAGAGAGAATTAGAACCAGATTCCTTTGTTCCCAGGCTCAGGCTTTATTCCTTGGTTGAGATCCTCCCCCATGGCCCCCACAGCCAAGCTATTTTCTCTGTGATTGAAAATCTGGGCGTCTTCACCCTTTACAATAAGAGCTAATTGCTGGCACCAGGTTGCACACTTGATGCCCATCCTCTCGGTTAATCCTTGCAACAGCTTCTTGGGTGGTTGTTGTTTGCTTTTATTATTATTACCATATCACAGTGGAGGGAACTGGGGTTCATAGAGAGTAGATCATTTTAAGTGGTGGCGCCCAAACTCAAACTCATTTTCCTGAGTTGGTGCTCCCATCTCTCTACGGCTTCCCACAGCAGTCAGAAGAGCAGAACTTGGAAACCTTTTGCACCTGTCTCTGTGACAGGTCAAGTTGGTCATGTTACTCTCTGAGCCTCAGGTTCCTCATGAGTCATAACAGCACATGGTGCATGGGGTTTGTGTGAGGATGGAAGGAGTTGTTAAGTGTAAATGCTTCCAACAGTGCAGGGCACAGAATAACTGCTATATTAGTGTTAGCAATTGTTATCATCAGTGTAGCAGTATGGTATTATTTGTGAATTCCAAAAATAGATATTAGATTATGTTTGTAAATTGGTCTGTGCCTGGGCTGATTAAATTATTATTAGGGCTTTGATTGGGTCATGTCAGTAGGATGTTGAGTCTCTGCCCCCTTGGAGGGTGGGGACTCACAGAGAAAACCACACCGCAGAGAAAACAGAGTTTTGAGCTGGAGCCTGGAAAGTAAGCACACAGAGCAGAGCAGCTGAGCCCAGAGAGAATCGAGCCCTGGGGAGAGAGACAGTACAGTTTGCCTGATAGTCTACAGCTGGCCTTATGGAGAGAGCAGGGCAGCTGAGCTTGGAAAGAAACAAGCCCCGGGAAGAGAAGAACCCAGGAAGCCTGAACCCTTACAGACGTTGGCAGCCATCTTGCTCCAACATGTGGCAACAGGCTTTGGTGAGGGAAGTAACTTATGCTTTATGGCCTGGTAACTGTAAGATTCTACCCCAAATAAATACCCTTCATAAAAGGCAACAGATTTCTGGTATTTTGTATCAGCACCCCTTTGGCTGACTAATACCATCATTATTTTGTTATGGTGCTTCCTCATGTTGTTCTCTTTGAAATTCTAGTCCTTATACTGTCATCCAACCTTGACCCTCACTCCAGACCCAGACAGAAGCTCCATGCTACCGAGGGGAAAGATTAAACTGCACTACTCTTCCTATCTCCACCTCCGCACACACCCCACTGGCATGTCTAGGGCTCAATAAATGAAATCAGGATCTGGTTGCAACAGGAGAAAGGATAAGGAGGTCTCTGGACAAGGCTTCCTTCAACCCCTGCAGGGCCACCACATAGCACAGTCATGCCTGGCAGGGCCCTGGCCCATTAGACAAGGCTTGCCTTCTCCTCTGAGTAAAGTTGCCAGATATAGGTTGCTCTACCAGGGCTGCAGACACCTCGAGACTAATTAAGCAGCCAGTTCTTGGGCAAATCAGCCCAGAGGACCCAACCAGGAGGCAGGTGCAGAGAGAGGTTGGAAGGTTGAAATCCCAGAGCCACTCCAAGGAGTTACCTCATCCAGCAGTTGCAGCAGCAACTGTTAATCCATCCTCCAAGTAAGGAGAACAGCCTTGAGGAGATGGCAGGCTTTCCTATGTCACGGGACCCAGCTCCTCGAAGTCATGGGAAAGGGATATTCATGGGGTTGGGGGCTGCACACTGTTTTGAGAGTGAACTGCTGAGTTCCCACTCTGTGCCTCAGGCTCTGCTTTTTGAAAAGGAGGGTTACTAAGTTGACTTCTCTCTCGGTGTCCTTAGGCTGATTAAAAGGATAAAGAGACAAGCAAGTAGAAAGCCAGGGTCTAAGGAGTCCTGAAGGGATAGTGTATGTTTAAAGGAAAGTTGGGGGCTGCCACCTGGAGTGAACAAGCTATTCTTTCTGGATTATTTCAAAGAGCAAAACTAAGGCCAGCAAGTGGAGGTTATAAGGCAAAAGATTCCAATCCTCTCTGAGGATCTCAGTCAATTGGGCTAGTCCTTCAATGGGACAGATTGTTGCCGACATATTCAGGAGCCAAATGTCCACTTGGCAAGGATGCTGCAGGCAAGATTTCCTCGTACAGAAGGAGGTTCGTGTCTGGAACATATTAAGCACTCAACATAGGGGAGATTTATAATAATTATTAATTCAATGATAAGATTTAGTGGTTCTTTTCTGGCCAGAAATAATGAGACCAGCCTCTTTTGAAGGTTCTGCAATCCTTTAAGTCTGCGCCTTGCCTTGAATGGAGTCATTTTCCACATTCAAGGTACCATTTCAAAAGAGTGAAGACACTTCTTTAAAGGGCTTTAGCTGGGATTCCCTAGTTTGGGACAGATGTGCAGAAGCACAGTTGCAGAATATCTCAGGACCGGGAATGGCGGGCCCCAGCAGAAGCAGACCCACACCACGTGTAGCTTTTGCTGGAGAGAAAAGGGGGAGGGGGAAAGGGATCAGTGGAGTCCAAAGGCCCCCTGAGAGTGAGGCATCAAATCCACAATGACAGGGAAACCTCTGGTGAGAAAGGAAGCTGGAAAAAAAAAGTCTTTATCTGTATCAAACGCTTCTTCAAGCCATTCAAGCCAGAAGCTTCTGTTGTCAATTTCATGGGGCAGTGCGCAGACAGTAGGGACCACCGTGACCCACTTGCCCAGCCTGGACACACCAGCTCTGGATCATTTATCAAACCAGCAGAGGGGAAAATCCCCCGGCCCCCAGCACCTCCTCCAAGGGCTGCAGAGCGTCGCTGATTCTGCCCTGACCCTGGACCTCCTTGCATCTCAATCCCTCCTAGGAAAGCCATCAGACAATCGCTGTCCTCTCTCACTTTCCCCTTTCCGGCTCTCCCAGTGCTGCCACCCACATGGAGAGGAAGGCCTGTGCACAAGGCTTGCAAACACCAGGAGTGGCAGCTGGAGCCTTTGCCTCCCTGTTAGAGCCCCTGAGTCAGATTTCCAGGTGGGTAGATGACACTACCACCCCTTTCCTCCCAGGAGCCCAGAGACTTGTCAGCTGTCCACAAAGCAGCACAGCAAAAAAGGAAAAAGGGTCCTGGCACTCGCAAAAGGGGAAAACCCTGGCCCACGAGGTCATATCGCCAGCTCAGGTTCAGAGGGAAGGTCTTAGGCAGAGCCGGCCCTGAAGCCTGGGACACCACTAGATTCACAAAGTTTAGGGAGTGCCTGCTCCTGGACAAGGTGAATGGAACGGAAGTGTCCCTGCTGAAAGGAAGAGGCTTGCCTTATTCCAACAAACCAAGCACTGAGGTTTTAACTGAGCATCAGTGTGAAGGGATTAGGGCACGGGCCTTACCTAAGGCAGCCCTGGGCTCCAGCTCCAGCGATTACTAGCTCATTGTGCACACCCCAGCAAATTTCTGAATCTCTTAGAAACTTAGTTTCTTCACTTACGAATTAGAGTTAACAAGAAGGCCCATCCCCCAAAGTTCACATAAACTGCTCAGGGTAGGTGATTGCCCTTAGTGAGCAATCAGCAACTGTGAGCGGTTGTTAGAACAGTATTATTGCAAGGATCTCCAGGAGCAGAGCGCAGCTGGCCAAGCAAGCATGGGTGCTGTTGGCAGCTGCCCTTAGGCACATTCACCTCTCCTTGGACTTCCCCCACTTCCATTCCAGCCACCACTATCATGACCAGGCACAGGGAGACATTGCTTCCTGCTAACACCCTGGCCCAAGCATGGAGGGGAAAAAAATCCCTTTTCTTGCACAGGCTGATGTTGCCAAAAGAAGAGAACAAAAATCTGATGGTCACAGAAAATACAAACACAATGGAAATAATTAAATTTCCTGAGTCCAGATCTCTGAGCCTTTCAATAACCACCTTCACTCACATCTTCTAAGATTTCCCAACCTCCTAGTCCCTGCCTGTCTCCCTGTGGCAGGCACCCCATTCCCATCCTTGTCCTTCTCTCTCCTACTACAAGCCCAAGGACCTCAAGAGTATCTAGTTAGGACCCCGCCTCTCCATCCCAGGGCTGAGGGATACCTGAGTCTCAGCAGGTGGACAGCGAGGACATAACCAGGTGAGACTGCCAATGCCACAGGGACTGTGCCTTGTCCAAGGCCCCAGGAGAACCATACAAAATCCCTTGATGTGTGTTGTTTGTGCATGAGGGAAGGGGTACTCTTCACCTGCTTGCTTTCTTTATTTAAGCATTTATCCTGCTTTCCTATAGGAAGTTATCTCAGGGTAACCAAATAGTTAAGAAGAAGGTACAATAGAAGGAGCACTCCAGAAGCTCAAGTCCCCTTCTAGGCACCACACCCCAAGGATAATGACTATCCTGAATTATCCATTTTGCTTACTTTTGTGCTTTATAAAAATGGCATCATATCTGTACTCTTTTGCATTTGTCATCTTTCAATCAATATTATTATTGTAATTGTTGGACATCTGTTCTCATAGTTATATAATATTTCATATGGGATTATACTATAATTTATTTGTTCTACTGTAGATAGCCATTTGGGAAGTTGCATATTTTTAGATATTAGGAACATTCTAGTTCTGTGCTGTCCAATATGGTAACTTCCAGCTTAGATATGGTAACTTAGATATGGCTATGTAAATTAAATAAAAATGAAATAAAATTTAAAATTCATTTCCTCAGTAACATTAGCCACATTTCAAATGTTGAGTAGCTTCACTTGGCTAGTGCATACCATAGTGGACAGTGTCGTATATAGAACATTTCGATCATTGCAGAAAGTTCTATTGAACAGCACTGTTCTAATGCATGTCTTTTATTGAATACATGTAATTCCAAGTATTTCTTTATAGATTTCAAATCTCTAGTGAAAGTCACCACTCTTTCATCCCCTTGGTCTATCTTTTCTTCAACATAATAATCATAGTTAGTATCTGTAGTCTGTTCCCATGGTCTGTTTCTTCTCTCAATTATTCATAATATCTCCTGCCCCTTTGCATGTCTTGTCTTTTTTTTTATTTTACTCTCCTGCCCACTGGATCTCTGTTCTTGACCAGGCCCACCCCTACCTGCCTTCTATGGGCTTATGATTCATTGCAAATTATTGAGAGTTATAAATAGGAAGACCCAAGTCAATGATTCTCAAGGACTGGTGCCTGGACCAGCAGCAGCAGTACCTGGGAACTTGCTGGAAATGTGAATCTTCTAGCCCTATCCCAGACCTACTGACTCAGAAACTCAGGATGGGGTGGAGGGTTGGATGGGGGGCTGATGGGTGGTAAGGGAGTATCAACAATCTGTGATTTTATGAGCTCTCCAGGGGACTATGATACATGCAGAAGTTTAAGAACCACTCACCTAAAGTGCAATCCAGCTAGTTGCACAACCTTGAATAATACACTTAAGTCTTTGCATTTTAGCTGGAACTAAAAACAATTTTGTTGTCTATTAAATGGGAATAGTAATGGGACTTACTTCAGTGGAGGATTGGTTACAGAGATTGAATGAAATCCTGCATATCAAGTACTTTGCAAATTGCATAACACATTGTAAGTACTCATAACTGTTAGCTAATATTACTCTTTCTAGCAAATGTAAAAGATGAGTTCCACTACTATCACCATGTAATAGATGAGGACCCCGAGGCCTCAGAGAGGTTTAGAAGTAAATCATCCTAGGTCACTCAGAGGTCAAAGATATCATAATAGTTTATCTTCCAGGAAAAGGCACAGGTATTAGCTCAGTCAAGGTGCTGACCCCACTCTTCTTCCCCCAGACTCGCAGTTCTCAGCCTGAGGCAATTTCCCCAAGCATCTAGAATTTTATGGAGGCTCTTTCTGCTGACTCGGTGCTCTAGGCTTTAAGGGTCCAGACGGTTAGGGATGGTTCTACATAATGAAGAATTGTCCTTCCCCAAATGCCAGTGACACCTCCACTGAGAAACACTGACCCTCAAGGGTTTCAGAGCTGTCCAGAGCAGGACACCATGTCAGAAGCTGCCTGGGAAATCCAAAAATTAGGTCACAATAATTGCAACAAGGGGTTGGAAGTCTCATAGGACATGTTTTCTATGGAGTCTCCAGAACTCCCACTTTGGAGTTGTAGAGCTAGCTTTCATCCTAGACATTCTGTTGTTTCACTTTAACATACCAAATCTAGACTAGATATTCACTTCCATGGACCCAGGTAACTATTTTCCAACTGTGGACTTGGGGATTCCTCTCCTCAAAAAATTCTCCAAAAGCTCATAAAGGAAGCAGCTGTTTGTCAGGAGGAAAAGATGTGCTGTGGAACCCTCTCTAAAAACCGTGTGCTGTTCATGATTTGTTACTGAGAGAGGACAAGGAAAAGAAAGGGAAGAGAATGTTGATGCTGTTCAGAAAGTTTTTTTTAAAAATTCTGGCCGTCAAAAATGCACAGAGTGGATTTAATCAGTGGAATCAATAAAGATTTATTTCAAAAGATGTCCAGTGATAAGGTGCCAGACAGAGAGCAAGAGGGGAACAAAGTACCACGCGCCCACAGAAGCACACACAAATCACCAGCTTCCCTGGCCCACTGACAGTCTGTGGCTCTGATGAAGTTAGCCATTTCCCCTAACTTAACACCTCCTTTCTAATATACAACCCCCTTCCTCCAGAGACTTCCACCTACTACTTTCATCAGTTCTCCCCCTCCCCACAAGAGGTAGCAACTGACTGTGCTAAAATGTTCCTTCTGCTGCAAACCATTAAGCTGTCAAGCTGAAGTGGTGAGCAAACCCAGAGAGAGCTGGTTGCCAGAATGCTAATGGCAAAATCCTTAATGATTCTTTCTGCCCTGGACAATTCTTGCTTCAACTTTACCGGTCCCAGGTCATATTTGTAATCTTTGGATGCTGAAAGAATAGGCATGACTTGATGTAGAAAATAACCAGGGATGTTAAGTCTTGAGAGAGGTGGAGATAACTAGCAGAGGAGTTTTTTTCATTGTTTTCCTTTTGACATACACAACAGGTGTCACACAATGGCTTCTGCTTATAAACCCTCCTAGCCAAAGGAAAAACAACCTCTCCATAAATACCTTGCCCACATCATTGAAATAGCTGTGTTACACACTTGAGTACCATTTTCGAGGACACTTTAAATAGAGCATCAGTCGCTGCTTTCAATTTAACGTGTGAACGGGAGCCGCTGAAGCAGGCAGAGATGATAAAGTGTGGGGATGGGCTTGTAGCCTCCACTGGTGCATCTGCTCAGACTTTTAACAGATCCACAGGAGCTAAAGGCATCATCTTGGGGACAAGCCACATGCATGATTCACTCAACAAACGAACAAACATCTACTGTGAATGCACAAAGCTTGGTGCTGGCACAACAGGAGACCAAAAAAGATGAAGTTCTTCCCCTAGATGAGATGGACTTTGCATACAAATTACAATAGCTCAGGAAAAAATATTGATGAACTTTGCATACAAATTACAATAGTTCAGGAAAAAAATGTTATAAGTGGCAAAAGATAGGTAAAATGCTATACAAGTTCAGAAGAGAGCTGTGCTGCCTCAGGAGTTTCTTGTGTAAAAAGCCCTTCTGAGTTTTATGAGGATTAAATGAGACAATATGTGATCAGTACCAAGTACAATGCCTTTCAGAACCAAATAAGTGCTCAATAACAGCAGCAGTAGTCAAGGATGGAGGATTAATTTTGTTGACATTCAATTATCTATAATTTTAATATAAATCTAATTGGAGCTAAAGACAAGAGGATCACCAGATAAAGCTTGATAAATATTGGGTAAAATCTGGACAAATGAATATGAAGAGTAAGCAAATAGTGTAGGCAAAGGTAGAGATGCAAGAAAACTGGGGACTTGCTCAGGAAATAGCAAATATTACAATGTGTCTTCAATTTTTTGCATTTGTTTTATGACTTGATTGAATGTAGATTTCTATTTATCCTGCTTGGAGTTTGTAGGCATTCTTAAATCTGTATATTGATATTTTTCCTTAGTTTTAAAATTTCACAGCCATTACCTCTTCAAATAATACTTCCTCATTCTATTTCTCTTTGTAGAAATCCAATTAAATAGGTAATACATTCTTACTTGTGTAAAAAGTAACCTCTATGTTTCTTATCCCCTTTTCTGTATTCTCTATTCTTCATTTGGATGGTTTCTTCTGCACTACTCACCTCCCCCAACTTCAGCTGTGTCTAAATTCTTATAAAACCCATCTATTGAGTTCTTAATTTCAGTTGTTGTATTTTTCAGTTCTAGAAAATTATTTTTGGTTCTTGTTTCAAATCTATTATCTCATTTTTATAGTTTCTAGATTGCTGCCAAAATTTGCTATCTTGTCTTATTTCTCCTTGAAAAGGTTGCAGTATCCAGAAACCCCGTGTGTCTATTATTTCTGCTATTTCTTGTTCATGTTGATTTGTTTCCTTGTATGCCTGCTTATCTTTAATTGTATGCTGGGCATTGTATTCAAAACTTATTTGTAGAAATAAATGTAATGACAAGGATAATGTTATCTTCTGCTAGAGAATATTTTATTTGCTTCTACTAGGTGACTGACTTGCATTAACATTACTCTCATTTTAGGAATTGAAATTTTTCTGAGCTGCTCAAATGATTCGAAGCTCTATTTCAGAACCTTCAAGGGCTGGTGTACCTATAGTCCTGACCCAACATGCTCTCACCCCGTAGGCAGGCCCTGGACTCCAGCATTCAGCCCATAATCCCATGAGGCTGTCAGAAACAATGCTTAGACCCTCAGCTGCCTCTTTAGAAACTAGCAAGTCTCACCTCTTTGAGACATACCATTTGATTTCCATCTTCTAAAATTTAGCTCTATAAATCTTCACCACCTTGCTTGCTTTCACATTTCTTCAAGCAAGTTTTTAAAAGTTATTTTCCTACTTTCTGAATTGCTCTCAGTAGGAGAGTTGGTCTGAATTACATAGTCTACCATTACCAGAAGAAAAAGTCCCACAAATAGTGCAGGATTTGACTGGAATACTGGATTTAAGTTAGGGAGGAAGTGAAAGATAATGCCAAAATACTGGCTGATTCCAAAACATGGAAAAACCTGAATGCTAGACATAAGAGAAAAGATATTATTCAATAAACCATGGAGAGACATTGAATATTCTTGTGCAAAAGAGTGCTAACCTAAGAGTTGTACTTGAGGAAGATGAATTGGGTATCACTGTGTCAAACAAATTGGAGGCAAATAAGACCAAAATCAGGAAGGAGTGTTAGCAAGCTTTATCAAATTTCTCAAGAAAAGGTAAATACAACTATGGTGGTGAAACTGGGAAAACAGAGACAGATGGGAAGTCCAGAGGTACTGTGCAAGTGATACCTGAACCAGAAGCCGGAGACAGTAATTCATATATAAGAACCAGAAGCTTGAGACAGTAATTCAAATATGAGGAGAAAACCCAGATGAAGGAAATTAGGAGAAAAATAGAATTATATGATTTTTCAACTAATTGAAAGTGGGGTTAAAGGAGAAGGCAAAGTCAATGGTGACATTGGAGTTTGAACGAGGCTAACTCAAATACAGGGGAATTAAAGTTGTTTGGAGAAAAGAGATTAAGAAGACTGAACCACAACCCACCCACCCTCCTTTAAGTCATGAGACAGCTTCAAGCAAAGACCTCAGTTTGAAGTTAGTGACAGTGGCCACTCTCCAACCCAGGAAGCCCCCAGAGGAGAGATGACTTCATGTGAGAATAAAGAACTCACCACTGGAATCAATCCAGACATGGAGGCATTATGATCAGGTAGATGGACAACCTCTTGGGGGAGAGAGAGGTCACCCCATTTTGTGATATCAGAGATTCTCTAAGTGACAATTCTTGATTAGGTCAAGAAAGCTCTCAGGGCTTGTTGATAACCAGAGATCCAGAGGCATAAACCACAAGCCAGGAGGTCCCACAGTAAATAAAGGAGCTGTCTTGGTAGTGAGAGCATGCAGAAATAGACCTCAGTGTGCAGAGGGGGAGAGGTGCACCCCCATAAACTCTAGGTGATCCTTGGAGTCTCCTTGGACTGTCATTATTGGTTTCATGGAGTGATGAAAATGTACCTACTACATTAATTTCCCAGGGTTAATTTCCCAGGTTTCTAGGTAGAGATGGAATCCAATGGAATTGTAAACCTTTAAACTATAATCACACCTTTCTTGGTCTAGATGTCTGCCACGTACTACAAATATGTTCCCCATCCTCCCCTTCATTTATATGAATGAGTGTCAAAAGGTAGCTACCTGTGAGGAAATAACTTCTGCTTTCACTGTGGGGATCTGGAAGATGAAATAAAATCAAAGTAAAACGTTACTTGAGGAAGAGCTATATACTTTCATAAATAAATTACTGAGCTTGACATCGAACTGAGCTGAACTTGTGTTACAGATGGAGGAGAGCAGTGCAGCCATACCAGCTAATGCTCATGTATAATCTGTTTGCTTTTACCATTTTTCATTAATTGTGCGAAATCAATAAAAGCCACAAGCAAGTGTACTTTCCTGTTCCTATCCTATAGCCAGGACTCCCCGCCCTCTTCAGACCTGGAATTCCACAGGATGGTGACCTCCCTCCCAATATCTTCTGGGTTCATGTTGTCTGTCCCCCAAAAGTTCCTTCTAATTCTAACAAAGGACCCCACCTCCTGCCATCACTTCATATTTTCCTGTGGGCAGCCTTAGTTTAACTCAATGAAAGTCAGAATGAATGTGTGGGTAGAGGGTTGGAAAGCTTACGAAGGCAGAGCGAAGCTGAGGGAAAATGTCCAGGGATAGACCATAAGCTCCCTGAGGGCAGAGCCATGTTTGTCAGTTCACCCCTGAGCCCCTGGCACCTAGCACAGGGCCTGGCTTATAGGAAATCCATATTTGCTGAATGCTTTAACTGAGGGTGTTGGGATGATGAAAGCAAGCCAGCTGCCGTTGTACTCTTCTGACGATTCTTAAACATTTTGCTACCTGAAAGCAAGACAATGAATTGATCCAAAGTTTTCCTCACTTTTTCATTACACGATCCCCAGGAGGATTCTCCCTGTAAATATATTCCATGTTCTGATATTTTTCCCCCTTTAAAGCCTTCATTTCATAAAAAAGCAAAACAGCAGCTGGATTTTCATACTCCTGATAAAAAGGAGAACTGCATTGTTTTCTTTTGTTTATTTGCATGAAAGGATGAAAGGTGAGAATAAGAATAAGTTGGGGATGAAACTATGAAAAATGTACTAGAGTAGAGGAGGCTAAGAAAAGTCAGGAGTGTTGCTGGGAGAGGGAAAGGTTTGGCCGATTTGACACCAGCCAGCACAGAGCTATCAGGGTGCTGGAGGCTCTGGACATAGCAGGATGTGGCTGGGTTTGTTCCTGTTGACTGGTGGAATAACTTTGTATCTTCAGAGCTAAAGTTGGGGCATGGGAAGGGTCCACCAGCAGCCTGCCATTCTGGAAGCTGGATAGTGCTAAAGAGCCAATCATCAGTGATAATCACAGGCCTCCCTTGCTCATCCAACAGGGGACTGCCTGACTTTAATGGTGCCAGATGGACAGGATGCTCCACAAGGCTGAACCAGACCTGTGTCCAGTTTCCCACTGTAATGTTCTGGCCACCATCCAAGGACTTAGGATCCTCTCCTCTAGCACCAGCTTCCCTACCCCCAATGCTAATCTTCAGAATGAAAAACAATGACAGCAGTGCCTAGAAAATGCGTGAAGGTCGATAGGTATAAATGGCTGCTTTGAGACCTACAGAAACATAGCAGCCAAGAAGGAACAAGTATTAGAGCCCCCGTTAGTATGGGTTATTCTCTTAGCTCCTCCAAACTCTGAGCCATAAAGGAATCTGAGTTCTCTCTATTTGGCTCCTTCTACCCCCAGATGGAGTTTAGGATTTCCTCTGGAAGTCCATGGCTGATAAAGGAAGCAGTGAATATGTTTTATTTCATCCTCCATTGATTGCGTCTGGCCCATGCTAGGCTACATTCCTAGATCTTCAGGAATCACTTGCCAGCTGTCCAGGCCACTGGGCCTGAAGCTCGGCTTCTATTCTGAACAATGAGTGGGGAACAGGAAGCCATTCTGTTTCTCCTAGGAGCCTCAGCGAGGCCAGTAGTGTTCACTAACATAGCCACAAAGAAGGCAGCAGCCTCAAGACCACATCAAAGGACATACAAGCAGAGCTCAGGTCTTTTCAAATCTTCTATCCCCACCTGAGACCTGGGTTAAAAAGAAGAAAACAGAACTAAATGCCTGCATCTTCTTCCCACCCTGTCTTGATGGTTAGCTATGTGGCTGCTCTCCGCAGTGGGATTTGCCTGTGCTTCTTTGTGGTGGTCACATATTCTCATTGGAAATTTTGCCTTGAGCTCTAGGCCAATATTTCTTAAAGTTTAGATTCCTGCAGAATCACACCTATGGAATCAGACTTCCTGAAGGGGCAGGGGGCCAGGATTCAATAAGTTTAATAAACTTTCTAGGTGATTTTATGGCACTGACAAGGCTCCCAAACTCAAGAGCCAACACAGGGACCTAGGCAAGTACAGCAAGTCACACACACGAGTAAGCAAGCTGGAGGGCGGTGCTGCTTTGCAAGCTGAAAAACATGTGTCCTCTAGGAAGCAGCCTCCATTTAGCTCCAGGTGCTGAAATGCCAAATAGAGGTTCCGCATTGCCAGATACTCCCATAATTCACAGAAGTGCAAAATCTACATTTTAAGTGAGATCTCTTGATTTTTAAATGTTGGCCACTACCAAAACACTCCTTTGGCCTAAATAAGACACAAATGTGTTTTGGCTCATGGATTTTCAGTTAACAGCCTTGTTTGAGAACTACTGTTTTACGTTCAATTTGAGAATCATTAAACTTTAGGATGTCTCTCAGCCATGCCTAGGAAGATCCTTTCCTTCCATTCTTAGGATAACATCAGTCAATCTGCAGAATCTACAAGGCAAGCTGCAAACAAGCCAATGACCTCCCAGATTGCTAGGCTTTAGCCCTCTGGTTCCTCCCAAGGAGAAGGAGGAAGCAAAGCCCCCTTTTAAAGTCTCTTCTAGATGATTCAGTCTCACTTGCCCACTGCCAGATGAGAAAGCATAGTCCCATCACAAGGAAGCACACCCTCTTGATTCAGAGCAGTCCTGCTAAGAAGAGGAGATGCCTTGCAATATCCTAACTGATATTGCTGAAGTCCTTAAAGAGTCTCAGGAATTAGATTTGAATCTCCTACTTCCCTGAGTTCCCAGATCTATAAGAAGAACAAAACTAACATTATTCCAGAATATTATCACTCACAACATCTAAAACTTGTCCTTGAGAAGCAGAAAAGAAAAAAATGGAAAAAACCCTCTGCATTTCCTAGAATCTGTTTCCCCTGCAGTAGCTCTCACAGACATCAAGGAATACTCCAGTGACCTTTTCCTGGTAAGCAGAGAGGAACATGTGCTTCAGCTTTAGCAGGAACCACTAAGCTCTGTGTCCAACGTCACTATTTTCTACTCAAGCAAAAAAATGAAGAGTTGGCAAGGAGGGGGGTCAAGGAGGGATACCCATAATCACACACAATCGCATGCTTCTCTTCCTCTTCCTTTCACACCTCCTCAGGGTCACAGCTAGGCAGAGTCCTTTTAAGGAGGTTTGATGACAAGAAAGAAGGGAAGGGGAAAAGGAAACCACACTGGCATGGCATGGATTTGCTTAAGGTGCTCTTAATCTTTCATCCTCTTGAAGGGTCCTAGTGCACTCAACATGCTACACCGCTCGGATCCAGGAACTGAAAGAGAAAGGAATCCAATGCATATGCCAAGAAAAAGTCCAAATGAAATTAGAATTTTGGTGGAAGCCATTTGTCAGAAAATCTAGGATTTTCTTGAGACTCCAGAAAATTGGATCAATGTGGCCAATGAAGTCCACAGTTAATTCAAGGCCAGATATTCATTTAGATTCAGGATCATCATTTAGATGATCTCTCTCTTATTTTTTTAAGGAGGTACCAGGGATTGAACTTGGGACTTTGTACATGTGAAGCAGGTACTCAACTACTGGGCTACAGTTGCTCCCCTTGCTCCCCTGCTGATGACCTCTTGAGTGCAGAATTTGTTTTAAATAATAAGCTGGAAAACAAAGAGGAGTGGAAACAGGGTTTTAAATAATTGAAACACATTCCCTACCAGTGTGTTGAAAGTCCAATAACAACGATCTTGCCTTGGGCTTCCTAAACTGACTCATCATCAGATCCCCCTTGAAAACCTTTTCATTAGGTTTTCCATCTGACACCCCACACCACTCCCCAACACCCTTGGAGATTCTGATTCAGTGTAGGATGGGGCTAGGTAATCTATAATTTTTAAAAAGTTCCTCAGGGGAATCCTTGGATATACAGGGCTTGGGGAAAACATGAGTCTAACCCATGAGAGTCACAAAATGAAAATATGTAAGTCAGATGCCAAATTAGCCCATCTGGTTTTGCTATTCAAAGAAAGGGAGCCCAAAAATATGCCAATTCATTACAAGTGGCCTGAAAAATACATTTATTTTTTAAATGCTTCCTCTCTTGGAAAAGTAAACTGAATTACAGCAGACTAGCCCCATGATGACATTTTACCTGATTCCAGTTCACAGAGATAATTTAAAGCTGAGAATACTTTCTAAAGAAAGAAATCCTAGGCCATGCTTTTCAACATGCTCTGAAGGTATTGGTGCTGAGCCTTTCACATACATCTTCGCACTTCATTCTGTGAGGAAAGCATCAACATCTCCATTTCACAGATGAATAAGTTGCTTCAGAGAGGTTTAAGTCACTTGCCCAAGCTAGCCAGTTGGGTGATTCCATTTGAATCCAGTTGAATTACAGAGCCTTCACCCTTAAGCCTACAGGATATTGCATCCTTAAACCTTCCCATGCTCACATCTCTTAAGTTTAAGGTCTTTGAATATCACTTAACTTCCCCTCCATGCCAACCTAGTCTCTTCAGCAGCTTTGCCAGATGCCTCCTGAATGCATGAAGGCATAGTTGAGGATCAACAGAGTCACAGAATTCACGGGGAGAGAAGGGCTCATCCTGGGATCATCTCTCTTCTGGTGAGGGGCAGAGCTGACCCAAGGAGTCTGGACTCATTTGTCCACCATGCAGGAGAATCAAAGAACAGGCATTCCAACAGCTGGACAAACAAGAGAAGAAACCACAAAGAAGACAAGGAATGGCAAAAGCCACTGGGACCCCCTACATGCACACCCCACCAGGAGACTCTAGTGAATGACTGTGGAGAGTTTGTTGATAGCCTAGATTTTTATTCTTTTGACTGTTCTGTAATTCAGCCTTATGCAATATGTTGAAAATGAACCCTAGGGATGGCAAAGAAATAGAGAGAAGCTTTCTTTGTAGCTATAACTACAGATCTCAAGATCACCCTTACCAAATTAGGACAGAAAGCCTTCATTGACGCACTCACGGGTCCCAGGGAGTCTGAGCATGAGCAGATCTAATGCTGTCGAACAAAACGTGAAACTGAAGGAAACACCCAGAGCCAAAAAGAGCCCTTTGAATTGATGGCTTCACTCCAGGGCAGCAAGTGGGGAGACAACAAAGCTAGACAAAGCCTTGCTTTGGAAAGTCTCAAAAGCGTTTCTAGGAATGCCACATCTCAAATCCAGTGGGGTTTGTGAGAGGGTTTGGAGAGTCCTGGGTGTTGAACAGCACTTGGTTGTCATGGTAGGCAGGGGAGTTCTATACTTGCCCAGCTCTTGTTTAATCAAATTAAATCCTAATGCAAAATTAATTCACATTAGAGTTCATTCTAGTTGCAAGATGACTGGGAAAGGATTTGTATGATAATCAGATAAGCCTAAGACAATTTCAAGTGCATGTAAGGCTCTTAGTTATTTGTTGTTGTTGTTTTTTTTTAACATTCCATCATTTTGTATACCTTCGGGGATTTTGCTTGGTGGGGAGAGTGCAGGCAACGGTAGTGGACATGGAAATAGACAATGCTGCTAGCAGTGGGGGAGAGTGCAGATGACCAGAAGCCAGGCAGGCAGTTCTGCTCCTATCACCCAGCCCAGATAAATATGTTCTGACTCAAAGGTGGACGTGTTTTCTCCAAAGACTAAGAAATCTATTGAGCTTTTCAGTAAATACCCAACCTAGCTCTTTTCAAAGCTAGACCTGGGGAGTAAAATGCACCCTCGTCAAAGAAAACTGGAATCCCAGGGAAACTAATTGTCCCTATGCACAAAATATTTATTCAGTGCTCACTTGTTTCTAGGTGTCTTAGGCAAGAGCTGAACTGTCCAAGTGGCTCTGAACCCAGTTGTATATTAGAATCCCCTGAGGGCCCTTAAAAAGCAAGATATCTGGGACCCAACCCCTGAACCTCTGATACATCTGGTCCCTCTAGAGATTTTTGAAACCTGGAGCCTCAGAAGTTGGAAAAACCTTCCGAGTGAGTGGACACTAAAATACCCCTGGGAGCAGATTTTCTTGATTCTCAGAAGGCCATTTGGCTGAGCTACTACACATTTTGGTGTTCTGGAAAATTGTGAAGTAGATTGAAGGCAAAGAGGCATCCTTAGCAGTCCTGTACACTGCTCTTAAGGTTAATTTTCAGCTACATCTTTACTATCTTCTCCTGTTTTATAGGGGAAGCTGTGTGGGGACTGGGATTTTTTTTTTTCTTAAAATGATTTTAGAATGCTCAGTTCATTTTTGAGGAAAGGCATGCAAGTGACAGTTTTGACATGACGTAGAAAAAGGAGGAGCAGGATAGGAAAGACGGAACAGGCAGGTGAGGCTCACTTTCTAAGAAGGGAGAAGCTAAGCCAGGATCCAGGTTCAGCTAGGGTGCTGACCCAGACTTTGGGAAATATACTAGTGTTGGACCATCCTGTTCTGGTGTTACCCTGTCCGTGCTGTCAAGCAATACCCCACACCTGTATTGGAGGGTGAGCTTTCCCCTGCAGGAGTGGACATTCCCTAGGAGGAAAATGAGGCCTGGACTATCAGCCCCACTCCACAGCCTGATGATGAGCCCACCCTGCCTCTAAGGAGAGAAGTGAGCCCTCGAGGCACCTGGTAAGCGAGGAGGCCCTTGAGGGCAGATGGAAACCTACAGATGCTGACCTGATGTGACAACATTTTGAAGCAGTTTAAGTTACTCTCTATTATTTTTCTGTTCCCTTCGTTATCCTTGACCTATCAGTAAAGATTTATTAAAAGTGGTAACCTGGATGCCAGAAGGAAGGGTGGTGTGCTTCTGAACCAGGGGTACTCACTACTGGCCTGTCCACCCTGGTATCAGGAGATGCGAGGCCCGAGGGGGTGGGCGTGGTGGCCGCCCAAACACAACCCCTTTGGCTCCCTCTCCTAGCCAATAGGTCCCAGGTGGCCTCCTCCAACTGTTGCCCTGAGCGAGCACCTTTGCCCAAGGAAAAGGAGAAGGAAAGAAATGGCAATGAAGAAGACACCACTCGCGCCACCCAGAACAAAAGGAGTCGTAGATACCCTGCCTTTCAGGAGCCCTGGGACAGAGTCTTCAAGCAGTGACAACAGCCCAGACGGCAAGTGAGCCAGAAGGCAGCTTAAACCAGGTCATCGCTGGATCCAGCCCCAGCGCTCCTTAACCCTGGCCGAGCCATCCCCACCATGCCAAGGCCTTTACTTCCACATCACCCAGACCCTGAAGGAAGCTGCTTTCATGGCCCACAGTACCCAGGCTGGCCTCCAGACGTGATGTACTGGCAGTTTCTTGCCTTCAATGAAGGGACAGTGCTGTGCAAATTTGATCTTTCAAATTACCATTTGCTTTTAAAAATTGCACAAAAAATTGTTGACTTTTTGGTCTATATTTGAAATAACAGGTTAACAAGCAGTTGTTTCCTTGCGGTTTTGCTACACTATTGCAATTTCAAAGGGGCCTTGAAGCAAGTTTTTATAGGATTCTTTTGAGCGTGGATATCAGATCCATGTCAATGTAATGGTATTGAGGAAATCTCATCTGCATGTTGAATCCATAGTATATCAATTCAGATTGATTTCCAAATCTGTCAATTAGAAATTCTACTTTATGTAAAAAAGGACTTTTAAAACATGGGATCTTCAATTTTTTAATTCAATAAAACTAGCAAAGAGTAAGAAAAAAAACGTGGTAGCCTGATCCCTCTTGTGCTGAGATGGATTTGGGGAAGGGCCTTTTCCATGTTTGGATTAATAATTAATGAGGAGCACAGGAATGGAGGTTGGAATGGGGGGCGTCAATCAGCATTTTGTGAGCTACAGAAGGCATTTAGTTGGCATTTGAAGGCGATTTGAGTGCAACTTAACTGGTAAAAAAAAAAAAAATCACCATGATTTGGGTTTTAACCAAACCATGACTTTATTTTGAACTCACAAACCACTGAAGTCTGCTGTACACAATTACCTGCCCCCTAACCCCACATTTCTGTCTGAGAGACTCGCTGGGAGGGGGAAGTGGATAGTCCATCTCCTCAGCCACCACCTTGTAAGCTGATGACCCCAACGACCCACCTTGGCCCTGCACTCAAATCACCCTCTCCCACTGGGCTGCAACCACCACCTCTCTGCTTACAGCCCCACACCAGCCTTTCTGCTCCAGATCTCAAGGCCTTTCTCTCCTGACCTCCAAGGCACTTGCACAGCCACTCCCTGAATATCTCCATTCAGCATCTCACAGGCACAGCCCCAGCAGTTCTTGTACACAGCTCCTTTTCCTGAGTCCCCTCCCTTTGTTAGAACACTTCTGCCCACATGGTCCTCTGTGACTCAGCTGCCTAATCTAAGCGCCACCAAGGCCTCCCATGGACCTCCCTGCAGGACCTTCCCTTCCTTCTCTCCACTGACACCTCAGTCTAAGCCCCCAGGGCCTCCCCCCTGGAGCAATACTAGCCCCCTAAGTGATGCCCCTGCTCCAGGCTTAGCCACCTGCCTGCCATCCACCACGTCACCAAGAGCGTGGTCTTTCTAAAGAGCCAATTGAACAAGGTTTCGTCCCTGCCTAAACCCTCTGCCCAGCTCATGTCCTACAGCACGAAAGACATCTAAGCACATTTTTTTTTCCAGCTTCCTCCCACCCCTCTGCTTCTCCCATTCCCTTCTCCTGGAGAATGTTTGCATACACACACAGAGTCAAACACACATGCTTTTCTCTCTCAGCAATACCTTGGGGAAACCCTCCAAGTCACCTCGTATAGCTGATACTTTTGGTTCTTTAATGGTCATATAATATTCCACAGTGTGGATGCACCATAATTTGTTCAGCCAATCCCCTATCAATGGACATTTGCTTTAGTTTTCCTTTTTTTTGCCACAAAGAATGATGCCACTATCAATATCCTTGTTTTTTATAGGCTTACATAGTATTACTGCTGTTTCTGTGAGATAAATTCCCAGTACAGGGATTTTTTTATTATATTAGATGTTGTCACTTTGCTGTGTACATTTTTCCAGCCTTCTTCAAGGAAGCCTGGTTAACTCCCAACATGATCAATGCCAGCTTCCTAACTGACCTTAACACTTGACAGTTGTCCAGTAGATAATCTCTGTAACTAAGGAGGTTATTGCTGGGCAGCCTGGGTGTGCATGGTATGAACTGAGGGTGAGATGAAGGATGCCAGAATTATACACCGAGCTGCCACTGGTTCTGGGGAAGAAAACTCAAGGGTCAATGGAGAAAAGTAGAAGGGAGGGGTCCATGCCGGCATAATGGTGCCCTTGGCTAAGAGTCACTCTTGGAGCATAGAGGACATGAAAAATGAATAATGCTGAAACTTCTTAAAACTCCCCTCTTCCCAAACCAATCTGCCCATAATACGAAGTTTTCCAGCAGCTTCCAGCATTCCATACCCATCATTCTGGTTTTCTCTCTGTACCACAAAATTATCATTTAGTCCCTTTCCAAGTAACCCAGGACCTGTCCAACCAGAGGAAAAATATTCCCACAAAGATTTCAGAAACATGAATCTACTTCCTTTGGGATCTTTGGGGTGACTTTCTCTTCTACTTTGTTTTTTTTTTCTTTTTCAATTTACTACTCCTTCTTTCTGTCCACCAAGTTTAGAAAATATCTCAAGAAAAATCTCCCTTGTTCAGAGGTATGCAATATTACACCTGTGCCTCTACTGGATCAGAGGTGTCTGCAGGCTTTCCTAGCCCTACTATGCCCCTGGGCTGGGCTGCAGCTACAGTTGGCTCCTGCACTAAGAGAGGCTCCCATCTTCCAATCCCAGCAGTAGAGAACTTGGAGACAGTGAGCCTGGATACACGTTCAGGTTCCCATACCAGCGCTGCAATTTCCTCCACACACTTCCTCTCTCCTCTCCTGGCCAGATGCAGAAAAGTCATTGGGGAGATCAGAAGTCCTAGGAGATGGTGGAGCTACAAGATGCAAGTATTCTGGGGTCCTAAATGCCTGCAGGGAAGAGAATCCCCTTGCACGTAGTAACCCATATTGGACTGTGACATGTTAACCCATTGATATTTGGGGGTTGTTGGTTACAGAATTATCATACTCTGATTAATACACTCCTTGTGTGCAATGCAACAGAACCAGCCTGTAATAGAAAAGCAGTGCCCATCCACTCATAGGCCTTTAGTCACAGCCAACAGAGTGAGTATTCCTCACTGGTTTCTGCCAGTCCCGTACGTGCTCAGAGCTTCTGTGAAAGTCTGTGTGCAGCCAGCCCTGCACCCTCTTGACCACCCTCTAGTTTCCCCACCAAAGTGAAGTGCTGGGATCACCGAAGGAAAATGCAATATGATTCTAGGTGTCACCTTTCAGAGGACATCAGTGACTGTCAGCTAAAGTAATTTAAGTCCCGGAAAAACCCCTGTGTCCTTTTAACATCCAAAACGAATCCTCTTCACACCAGACATCGATGTTAAATAAACAGAGATTTCCATTAACCTGAACCTCTGTACTTTTTTTTTTTAAAAGCAGTGTCACTCTCCCTTAAATGAACATACTAATTAGTGTATTAATAAATAGCTGAATGGAATCAATGAGACATGTAATCAAGGTCTGACCAGAAGTCTCGGCCAGGTTGAAGGGGGTGCGGGAAAGGAGGGAGAGGAGAAAAACTCTTATTAGCAGGTTTGCTGAGGAGGGACATGTAAAATCAATGCCCCACATGCATCAGAGATGCAGCCAAAGCTGACAGTGTCTGTAAAGCTAAGTGCTTGCCACACTTCCCTACCTTTGACAGGAAAGCTCACGGTGAGAGTTAATGTAACTAGCAGGGAGGACGTTAATTGGGGCTGGAAAAGCCATTTGGAGAGTGTGTCCAGATCACAGCTGGCGAAGTTACCCAGAACCTGAGCGCTGGGGAGCTGACTCTTAGACCTTTATTTAAAACACTGAAAAATAACAAGCTAGGAGGGTTGATTCATTTCTCAGCAAACACTTGCTCTAAAAGACAAGCCACAGGGGGAACGGCTTGTTGGGGGCTCCTTGTTAATCTTAACTCCCTTTACAAAGCTTGGTCAAAACGCAGGAGCAAGATGACAGCAGAATAAGGAGCTCCAAGAGTCAGCTAGTCCTACAAGGCAATTAGTAATCAGCCAAAACTATGTAAATCACCTGTTTGGGGGGCCCAGGAGACCAGACAGCCATCTGCAACATCCTTGGAAGAATGGAAGGAGGAGACTGCCCAGTTGCAGGATGTTCTTGAGTACAGCACTCCATGCCATGGAGGCCAGTGCCCATCCTCCATTAGTGGTGCAAGCCACCTTGGGAGCTATTCCCTGGCTGGAGTTGGAAGCTCCATTTCCCAAAAACAGGAGGAAGAGACGATAGGGCACCAGTTTCAGCTACTGATGAGTAAATTTGGCTGGCTAAAGTCCAGTCCTAAGAACAGCTAAAGTTTGAACCTGTCCACATAAGAAAGAGGCCAGTAGCCTCCATCTTAACTCTGCCCCTGGCATGAGGGGAAGCAGGACTGATTGAAAATCACAGTGAAGGTAGGGACTGGCTTCTTTCCACTCAGGTCAGATTGCAGCCCTAGCCTGGGCTCCAGCCCTATCTCTGGCAGGAAGGAAGCAGAGGGGACCTGCACCAGCCTCTCCAGGCAACTGCATGTGCTTTAGTCCCATACGGACTAGACTGGTGGGCAAAACCTGTGGATAATATCCACCCCCAATAGGATACGAGGGGGTAGTGCTTCCTCAACCTCTCCAGGCAACTGTAGGTGCCTTAGGCCCACATGAACTAGATTATTGGATATACCTGTGGCTCCACTCCCACCCACCCCCACCCCCCATAGGACAGGAGGGGAGGTAGGGTTTCCCCAGCCTCTCCAGGCAACTGCAGGCACTACTGGCCTGCAGGAACTGGATTGTTGGACACATGCCTGGCTCTATCTCCACCGCTGACAGGGCAGGAGTGTGCCCTCAGCCTCTCCAGGCAATTGCAGTCACCTTCAGCCCACATGGACTAGGTTATTGGGCACATCTGTGGTTCTATTCCTATCCCTAACAGAGCAGGAGAGGGACAGTGCTTCTTCACCCTCTCTGGCAAATGCAGGTGCTTTTGGCCCACAACGACTACAGTGTTGGGCACTCCTGTGGATCCATCCCTGTCCCTGACAGGGCAGAAGTAACTATGCTCCCTCATCCTCTCAGAGCAACTGCAGCTGCTTTTGGCCTGCATGGACTAGATTATTAGAAACATCTGTGGCTCTACCCCTACCCTAACAGAGCAGGAGGAGGGACAGTGCTCCCTCACCCTTTCTGGGAAACTGCAGTCACTTTTGGCCTGCACAGACTAGATTGCTGGACACACTGGAGGCTCCATTCCTGCCCTTGGCAAGGGAAGAGCGGGACCAGTGCTTCTTCAGTCTACATGGGCAACTGCAGTCAGTTCTGACTCACACAGCTTAGTTTGCTCCCCATACCTGCACCTCCATCCCTGTCCCAGGCAGGGGAGGAAGGGGCATGGAGCTTCATCAGTAACTCTGGGCAACTACAAATGATCTTGGCCTGAATAGCTTGGATTACTGCACAGAGCTGCAGATCTGTCCCTACTCCTGGCAGGGGAAGGTAGGAAAAGCTTCATAGGTTCCTGGGGAAAAGTGGGCAGCTTCAGCCTCCACAACTTACAGTACCAACCACATCTTCAGCTCCATTCCACAACCACCAAGAGGGAAAGGACAAGAAACAGATGAAAAATAGCTGAAAAAAATCAGGTTGGCTAAACATGAGTTACTATAAAGTTCCAAATTAATTTGAACCAAGTATCAAAGAGGAGCTATAGCACAAAGCCAATCAAATAGAAAGCCCTAGACTAAGGAGAGAAGCTAAGCCCAGAACAAATACATCTAGTAAATCAGATGCCAAATACCAACAAAAAATTACAATCCATATCAAGAAACAGGAAGATATGGCCCAGGCAAAGGAAAAAATTAAGCCTCCAGATGACATAAAGGAATTGAGATAACTAATCATAGATGTTCAAACAAATATCCTTAATAAATTCAATGAGATGGCTAAAGAAATTAAGGACATTAAGAAGACACTAGGTGAACACAAAGAAGAATTTGAAGGCATACATAGAAAAATAGCAGATCTCATGGGAACAAAAGCCACAATAAATGAAATTTAAAATAAACTGGAGTCATATAACAGCAGATTTGAAGAGGCAGAAGAAAGAATCAGTGAGCTTGAAAACAGGGCCTCTGAAAGTGACCTACAAAAGAACATGTAAAGAAGAAAATGGAAAAAAAATTGAACCAGGTCTCAGGGAACTAAGTGATGGCAAGAGATGTGCAAACATATGTGTCATGGGTGTCCCAGAAGTACAAGAGAACGGAAAAATGCCAGAAGGAATATTTGAGGAAATAATGGTAGAAAACTTCCCAACCCTATTGAAGGACATAGATATCCATCCATGTCCAAGAAGCCCAACATGCTCCCATCTGAATAAATCCAAATAGACCAACTCCAAGACACATACTAATCAGAATTTCAAATGCCAAAGAAAAAGAGACTCCTGAGAGCAGCAAGAGAAAAGAGATTCATCACATACAAGGGATGTCCATATGATTAAGGGCTGATTTCTCATCAGAATCCTTAGGGGTAGGAAGGCAGTGATATGATATATTTATGACACTCAAGAGAAAAACTGCCAACCAAGATCTTATATCCAGCAAGACTGTCTTTCAAAAATGAAGATGAGTTTAGAATATTCACAGATAAATAGAATCGGAGAGTGTTTGTAACCAAAAGACCAGATTTGAAGAAAATTCTAAAGGGAGTGCTACAGCCTGAAAAGAAAAGACAGGAGAGAGAGAGGCTTGGAAGAGAGTCTAGAAATGAAAATTATATCAGTAAAAGTAACCAAAAGTGTAAAAAGAGTGGTGAAAACGAGATATGACAGATAAAACCCAAAGATCAAAATGGGTGAAGTAAGAATTGTCTTTACAGTAAGAACATTGATATGCTGTCTACAAGAGACTCACCTTAGACCCAGTGATACAAATAGATTGAAAGTGGAAGGCTAGAAAAAGATATTCCACACATTCAGTAAACAAAAAAAAAGAAGAAGAAGAAAAAAGCTGGAATAGCTATACTTATATTGGATGAAACAGACTTTAAAAGCAAAGCTGTTATTAGAGACAAGGAAGGTCCTTATATACTAATAAAAGGGGCAATTCATGAAGAGGAAATAACAATCATAAATATATATGCACCTAACCAGGATGCCCCAAATTACATGAGGCAAACACTGGAAAAACTGAAGGGAGAAACAGATGTCTCTACAATAATAGTTAGAAGCATCGATACACCACTCTCATCATTGGATAGATCATCTCCATAGAGGATCAATAAAGAAACAGTGAGTTTGAATAATATGGTAAACAAACTAAACCTAACAGACATATACAGAACATTGCACACCAAAAGAGCAGTATATACATCCTTCTCAAGTGCTTATGGATCTTTCTCCAGGGTAGACTATATGTTGGGTCACAAAGCCAATCTCAATAAATTTTAAAAGATCAAAATTATACAAAGCACTTTCTCTGATCATAATGGAATAAAGCTGGAAATCAATAACAGGTAGAAAATGGGAAAATTCACAAATATATGGAGATTAAACAGCACACTACTAAGTAATCAGTGGGTCAAAGAAGAATTTGCAAGAGAAATCAATAAATATCTCAAGACAAATGAAAATGAAAACATATGTCAGAACCTATAGGTTGCTGCAAAAGCAGTGCTGAGAGGGAAATTTATAGCCCTCAATGCTTACATTAAAAAGAATAAAGAGCTAAAACCAACAATCTAACTACACAGCTGGAGAAACTAGAAAGAGAAGAGCAAACTATGCACAAAGCAAGCAGAAGGAATGAAATAACAAAGATCAGAGCAGAAATAAACGAAATTGAGAAAGGAAAAAAAAAAGAGAGAAAATTAACAAAAACAAAAGTTGGTTCTTTGAGAAGATCAACAAAATTGACAAACCCTTAGGTGAAAAAGAAAAAAAGACAAACCCTTAGCTGACAAAGAAGAAAAGACAAACCCTTACCTGATGAAGAAAAAAAAGAGAGAAGGTGCAAATAAAATCAGAAATTAAAATGGGGACATTACTACTGACCCCACAGAAATAAAAGAGAGCATAAGAGGATACTATGAACAACTGTACGCCAACAATCTAGACAATGCAGATGAAATGGAAAATTTTCTAGGAACATACAAACAACCTACACTGACCCTAGAAGAAATAGAAGACCTCAAAAAACCAATCACAAGCAAAGCAATTGAAACTGTCATCAAACACTTCCCCAAAGTGAAAAGCCCAGGACCAGATGGCTTCACAGGTGAATTCTACTAAGCATGCAAAGAAGATTCAATACCAATATTATTCAAACTCTTCCAAACACTTGAACAGGAAGGAATACTACCAAATTCATTCTATGAAGCCAATATTACCCTAATACCAAAGTCAGATAAAGATATTACAAAAAAAGAAAATTACAGATTCATTTCCCTAATAAATACAGATGCAAAAAATCCTCAACAAAATACTCATTAATTGAATCCAACAACACATTAAAAGATTTATTCATCATGATCAGCTGGGTTTTATCCCAGGCATGCAAGGGTGGTTCGACATAATAAAACCAATCAGTGTAAAACACCACATTAATAAATTGAAGAAGAAAAACCACATGATTATCTCAATCAATACAGAAAAGGCATTTGACAAAATCCAGCATCCTTTCTTGATTAAAAAAACACTCCAAAAGATAGGAATAAAAAAACTTTCTCAGCATGATAAAAGGCAAATATGAAAATCCACAGCTAACACTATACTCAATGGTGAAAGATTGAAAACATTCCCACTGAGATTGGGAACAAGACAAAAGATGCCCACTATCACCAGTGTTGTTCAAAATAGTGCTAGAGGTTCTAGCTAGAACAATCAGGCAAGAAAAAGAAGTAAAAGGCATCCAAATTGGAAAGGAAGAAGTAAAGCTTCTGCTCTTCGCTGATGATATGATCCTATACCTAGAAATCCTGAAATATCTACAACAAAGCTACTGGAGCTAATAAACAAATTCAGCAGAATGGCAGGATACAAGATTAATATGCAAAATCAGTAGTGTTTCTGTACTCTAGTAATGAGCAATCTGAGGAGAAAGTCAGGAAAAAATTCCATTTATAATAGCAACAAGAAGAAACAAATATTTAGGATGAAACTTAAGGACGTAAAGCACTTGTATTCATAAAACTACAATGCATTGCTAAAAAAATCAAAGAGGACCTAAATAAATGGAATAACATTCCATGTTCATGGATGGGAAGATTAAATATCATTAAGATGTCGATTCTACCCAAATTGATATACAAATTCAATGTAATCCTGATAAAAATTCCAGCAGCCTTTTTTAAAGAAATGGAAAATCCAATTATCAAATTTATTTGAAAGGGTAAAGGCCCCAAATTGCCAGAAACATCTTAAAAAGGAAGGACAAAGTTAGAGGACTCTCACTTCCAGACTTTAAATCATTACCTAGCTACACTGGTTAAAAAAAAAAAACAACAAACCCAGCATGGTCTAGCATAAAGATAGACATATACACCAATGGTAACTTAATTGAGAGTTCAGAAATAGACCCTCACATCTATGGTCCAGTGATTTTTGACAAGGCTGTCAAGCCCACCCAGTTGGACCAGAACAGTCTATTCAACAAATGGTTCTCCATATCCAAAAGAAGAAAGAGGACACCTATCTCATACCCCATATAAAAATTAACTCAAAATGGATCAAAGACCTAAATATAAAAGTGAGGACCATAAAACTCCTAGAAGAAAATGTAGGGAAACATCTCAAGACCTGGTGGTTTCTTAAACCCACCAAAATCACAAACAACAAAAGAAAAAATAGATAAATGGGACCTCCTCAAACTTAAACACTTTTGTGCTTCAATGAACTTCGTCAAGAAGGTGAAAAAGCAACCCGTTTAATAGGAGAAAATATTTGGAAACCACATGTCCAATAATGGCTTGGTTTCCATTCTATATAAAGAGAGATATCCAATTTTAAAATGGGCAAAAGACTTGAATAGACAGTTCTCCCAAGAGGAAACACAAATGGTGAAAAAGCACATGAAAAAATGTTCAATATCACTAGGGAAATGCAAATCAAAACTACAATGAGATACCATCTCACACCTCATAGAATGGCCATTTTTAAAAACAACAACAACAAAAAACAAAAACAAAAACAAAAAACAAAAAAAACAGAAAACAGCAAGTGCTGGAGAGGATGTGGAGAAATAGGAATACTCCTTCACTGTTGGTGAAAATGTAGAATGGTGCAGCCTCTGTGGAAGACAGTTTGGCAGTTCCTGGGGAAGCTAAATATAGAACTGCCACATGATCCAGCAATCCCTCTACTAGGACTACATCCAGAAGAACGGAAAATAGTGACGTGAACAAACATTTGCACATGGATGTTCATAATGGCATTATTCACAATTGCCAAAAGATGGAAACAACCCAAGTGCCTATCAACAAATGAATGGATAAACAAAATGTGGTATATACATATGATGGGATATGCAGTAAGAAGAAATGAAATTGGGACACATATGATAACATGGATAAACCTTGAGGACATTATGCTAAGTGAAATAAGCCAGACACAAAAGGACAAATATTGTATGGTCTCACTAATATGACCTAAATACAAAGAATAAACACCTGGAGTTAAAACCTAGACCATAGGTTACTAGGAGATAAGGAGAACTGAGAAGGGGTATTGATGCTTAATGTATGTAGAATTTTCAGTTAGCTTGACTGTAAAGGTGTGGAAATGGATAGAGTTGATGGTAATTCATTATAATGAGTATAACTAGCATGGCTGGTTTATAAATGGGATTGTGGCTGAAAGGGGTAGGCTAGGAATGTAAATGTTAATTGAAACAAAGCTAGAGAACAATCTGGGAATGAATAACATAGTTAACCCAGAGGTGGATGAGGATTGTGGTTAATAGTACAAATACAAGAATATTCTTCTATGAACTAGCACAGATGTACATCACTGTTTCAAGATGGTAAGAAGATGGTGATGCATGGGAAAAATACAATTAATGTAACTTACCAGAGACTACAGTTAACAGCAGTATTGTAATATTCTTGCATCAATGTCAAAGAAGTTACTATATCAATGCTGAGGGTCAATAATAGGAGGGTATGGGATTTTTTCTTTTGGGCTAAGGAAAACGTTCAAAGGTTTACTGGCGCGATGACCACAGAATTCTGTGATGGAAGTAAGAGTCACCAAATGTACACTTTGGATAGATAATACAAGGCATGGGACTTTAAAACACAGTGAACTATGTGGTAGAAGATGGACTGTGGTTAATAGTACGAATATGAGTGTGTTCTCTCATGAACTATAATAAATGTACAGTACTAATAGTGTTAACAATAGGGAGTGTATGGACAGAATATACCAACTGTATGCTATGGACCATAGTTAGGGGTAATAGTCTGATGATGTTCTTTCACAATCTATAACAAATGTTCCACAACAATGTAAGGTTTTGGCGGAGGGGTGATATACAGAAATTCTGTACATTATGTATGATTGTTTGCAAACTCACAACTGCTCTAATTTAACAAAAAAAGAAAAAAAGAATACAACAAGGTAGATGGGTAGCCATCAAGGACATTGCTTAATGCAAGGGTCAGCAAATTAAGCCACAGGCCAAATCTGGCCTGTCACTTGTTTTTATAGAGCTTCTGAACTCAGATTGATTTTTTATTTTAAATGGCTGAAAAAATCAAAAGAGAATAATATTTTAAGACACATGAAAATTATATGATTCAAATTTCAGTAGCCATACATAAAGTTTCACTGGAACATACAAAAAAAAAAAAAAAGCTTGGTTTAACAAGAGGCAGTGGGAGGTACCTCTGCCCCAAGAGGCCAGGCACTGGGGTGGGAATGGGGTGGGCACTGCTCCTTCATCAGCTCCCAATTTCCTGTAGCACACCTCATAGCTGGGAGGCTCTGGAGGTGAGAAGAGGAAATTCTTTTGCAGGTATGTAGTTTCCAGCTGAAGCCGGTGATCTGCACCCCCACTTACTGGAGGGCAGGTTAGCACTGACTCCGGTCTGCATTTCCTCCCATATGGGGAGACACTCTCCTTTGAGCCCCCAAACCCTGGACTGAAGAAACCTGGGTTTTCATTTCCCTGGAGATACCCAGAGAAACACACTTTTGCACAAAATCAGATGCCTGAGCCCCTCCCCCAACACCAGCTAAGTGATTCTAGCTGAAGTAGAAGTTATGGAGGGTGAAATAGACTCAATAGCCAAATCTTGCCTTGGGCCCAGCAGTGCCCACAAGCCCTGGGCAGTACTGGGCTAGGATTCTGGGGTGCCACAGGGATGAGAACAGGGTCTAATGCAATGAAAATGAGGTTCTTCCTAATTCTTGTTTGCTAGAGAGGCAAGAAATCCTGCTGGTCTGAATGCCTAACTGTGATACCCACATCCACAGCCGGATGATCTGGAAGCCTCTGCAGAACCTGTGTCCTGAGGTCTGTTTCTGGCGGATCCCAGGTGTGACCTGTGACCCACTCACCCTGGAATGACAGTAAGAAGACACATAGAGGACAGTGTGGGGATGTGGAGAGCAGGAGGGGGCAGCTCGAAGCCATTCTCCAGCTCTTTTCTGCATTACTGCAAATGGTATTTTGCCCCGGGGGGCTCATAACACTGCCCAAGAATCTCTAGGTGCCAGACCTCCTCAAACCTATCAGAAAAGCCAAGGGGTGAAGGCCATCAGGTCTGGCACAGTTTCCTGACAGAATCAGTGAAAATGAATGCAGAAGATATGAAATACAGACACATAAAGCTGATGGACAGGAGCCTCCCTGTCTGGATGGAGAGGTTCTAGCAAAGCCCCCCTGAATCAAACACACACCTTACCCCTCCATTGAGGTGCCTGAAATGCCATCACTGGAACTGTGTTTCTTTGGGCCAAGCATTCTGCTCTCTGCTCAGCAACCTACCTCCATCACCTCACTTCCCCATCACCAAGGGGACTCTCAGGAAAGCACCAATCAGAAGAGGAGAGTGGGGAGCATGCAAACAGCAGGGCCCCCTCTGGTCTACGTGGCTACTTTGTGGGAATCAGAGAAAGGCATCCCCTGTGGCCCCAGAGCTTGGCAGTCAGAAGGCATCTTGGTGGAAGAAAAAGGCAACTCCTCCCGGAGCAAGAGGACGACGCAGCCCTGCACCAGGGTATGAGGCGTGGCCTGGGAACATGGGCAGAATGTCAGCCCTAACTCACCCCTGGATCCTCAGGGCACAAACCATGCAGTAGACAGGAGGCCCTGTCTAAAGAAAAAAGAAGGGCAATGGAGTGCTGTGGGCAAAATTCAACTACTTCCCAATTTTGCCCAAGGTATGGTACCCTTTGGATATATAAGTTGCCTATATCTTCAAACCAAGAAAATCAGGGTACCCACTCTGACAGTGGCATAGAATATCCGAAATGGACGCTGTTCTAGTAAATCCAGGGTGGGTGGTCACTCTAGATGTGCCAGCGTGTGAAGGATGGGAGGATCCTGGAGAGAGAGTGCACCGGTGAGGCTCCCCCTCTCCTCCAGGGACAGAGAAGTGACCGGCCTCTCCCTGGTGCACCCTCATTCAGAGCTGGCCTGAACTTTCTGTTCAGAGAGGCCCTGCTGTCTACAAAGCACACAACTCCCTCAAACTCCCAGCCCTCTGGGCTTCGGTGCCCTCTCTACAGCGGCTAATCACCTTTCTCCCAGCCAACCAGAGGTTCCTTCCTCTCCCAGCCACAGCGTTGCTGGGAATTAAGGCAATGTTTCAAGTTTTGTCTTTAGGCAAGGATTTCACAGGTTTCAGAGCCCAGGAGCCTGGAAGAACTGAGCACGCTCAGACAACCAGGGTGTCTCAGGGCAAAGGATTCTGATTGGATAGTTGGCTACGTGCAGTGAAAACCATAGAGGAAAATCCCAGAGGCCCTTGCTATTTAGTTGAAGGCTTTCTTGCCAGGAAACTGGTTAGGGGGGGGGGGGGGGGGGGGGGGGGGCCGGCAGACAGACAGCTGAGATGGGCTGTTTTCAAGAAAATCTCTCCTGTTGGATGCCAGTGAGCACAGTATGTAAACGCCATGCACACAGGACCCGCCCCTCTCATCTCCATTGGACCACTTTAGCTCTATGACTTTGTTACAGGCAAATAGTAACAGATGCCCCGTCCTTCAATGCTTGGCACAATTAGTCATTAATAGTTAGCCACTGCCTTGAGCTGGAGTGGTGTCTCCTCTCAGTTCTCCTCCAACCAAATCTAGGATCCTGTGTGGTAAACTGAAAATAACAACAACAACAAAAATCTAGCAACCATCACCACTGTTAGCAGGAAAAACACATTATCTAAGATATTGCAACAAGTCCTATAAAAACAGCAAATGTTTACATGTGTGCAGTGGCAAAAAACAAAACAAAACAAAAAAAAACACAAGCTAGTCTATCTCAGGATAGCCCAATGAGTACAGGTTGGATATATAAACATGGCTATTAAATCTAAATGCCAGGCAAATGAGGGCAAACATTTTTTAGACTTTTTAAGAAAAAGATCACACTCAGAGGAAGAGCCAAGATTGACCCAAATATGACCAGCCATCTCTCTTCCCATTTGCTTGTAGAACCTCAAGGCAGTAGGTTCACTGAAGCCCAGTGTTAGAAACAGACTATTTAAAAACCAAGAAAACAGAAGTATTTTAATCCAACCCAGGGTGGCAAGAGCAGAACAAGGTTTACTACTGAAAAGCAGGCAGTAATTTTCAACAATATTTTGCCTCCATTTATTGAGCATTTACTATGTGCTACACATTCTAGAAGATAGCTTCCATGTCTCATGTCACATAATCCTGTCATGTAAGTATCATTTACCCTTTTACTTATAAGGAATCTAAGCATCAGAGAGGGGTAGGTTGAATTGTGCATTCCAAAAAGATGTTCAAGTCCCAGTCTTGTGAATTTGGCCTTATTTGGAAATAGGGTCTTTGAAGATGTGATTAGTTAAGATGAGGCCAAAGGGGATTAGAAAGGGCCCTAATCCAATATGACTGAGGTCCTTATAAGAAGGGGAGGTTTGGACACACAGAGACAGACACTGGGGAGAAGGCCACGTGTTGGAGCAAGCAGAGATTGGACTGATGCATTTACAAGCCGAGGCTTGCCAGGGCTTACTGGCAAACACCAGAGGCTAGAAGAGGCAAGAAAGGATTCTGAACGAGCGCATTGCTAACATCTTGATTTTGAGCTTCTAGCCTCCAGAATTGTAAGACAATACATTTCTGTTGTTTTAAACTACCCCATTTGTGGTACTTTGTCATGGCGGCACTAGCAAACTAAGACCACACTGCTAACCAGCAGGCTTTGATGATGTCTGTAATTTACTTTAAAATACTTTGGCTTAAACAGTGGGGCATAATGCGTGTGAGTCACCTTACTCCACACTCAGAGATGGTTAGTTAGTATACACTGCAAGGTTGGTTCGTTAGCTTTGACTCACACCAGGAGTCCACACTCCATAGTCTACTCTGAGTGCTTCAAACACTATCTCCATTGGCACTAATGGTTTTGTTAAGAGCATAAGAGATGTCAGAAAAAATTTTTCAGTGGAAAATTAAGTGATGTCAAAGATAAATGGATTGGTTATAAATACTGTCTGGGCATCTCTACACTATGGGCGTAAGAATCTGCCAAGCCCAGAGTCTTTGTGGCACCATTCTTGGCCAACGGCTCTCATTATGCTCTATGTTCCATCTCTCAAATGATTCTGTCCTCTGATCACAAGAGGTGAGCTGAAACCGGCAACAAAAATATCCTTTCATCTGCCTCAAGTAAACTCTCCTTCAAAGTAAACCTGCCAGACTGGCTAAGTCCATGCTCCCCAACCTTCCTTTCTTCCTGGTGCGTGCAGAAAATGGTCATATTTGTACCATATGGACCCATATTCACTGGGTCCAGGGAAGGTTGCTTTAGGGTCTCTGCCTGCTGCTTGTCCCACGTGTCTGCCTGCAGAGTTGAGGGGACTTGCTGTCTTGGCAAACCTGCCATCCATTCCCTGGCACACTGGCTGGGACAGAAAGCAGGGTCTTCACTGAGCTTCAAGAACAGGTTGCAGGATTGCTTTGATGCCTGCTTACTATCAATGGTACAGATATGGCAGAACTCAACCTAAAATTTGCTTTCAGTATAACATCCACCTAGTGAAAGGTTGTGGAGCCTACAGTTCTCATGTGCCTGTAATTGCCGGAAATTAAGCCCCCAAATAATCTGACTGCTGGGAATGGCCAAATTGACCTGGGTCAGATTTCAGTGCCAGATGTCTGCCTCCAAAGTTGATGCTTGGTTCTCTCTGCCCTGCTGCCTCTTAGACCCAAAGAAGGTCAATCAATGGCTATTTATCAAACCTGGAAGGAAAGCTGTCTAGGAAATGCCATGCCAAAGGTGCTGTCCTCAATACTGCCCTGTTTCATATTTCTACCATAATTTGAAAAAGGCTGAGAGTCAGACATTCAAATTTGCAGATGAAAAATTCTTGGAATTGAAGGTCAAATGGGATAATCTACAAGAAGTCACATGGTATTATTGTAATGCTATACCCATTTGTGGTGATGACTCAAAATTATCTTAGCAGGCTGGAACAAGGTCAAAAGTAGACCAAAAAAATTAATTTACTGTAATAAGCATATATTTAAGATGTAGGTATCAAAAAATTAATAGATAAACTACCAGATGGCAGAAGTTGATATAAACCATAAACAAAATGTTGGTGAGTGTGGGTGCTTTAGAGACCCACTGGCTATGAACCAAGAGTGTGATGGGGTTCATTTTTAAGTAGATAGTTCAGGGCCTCTGACCATCAACCCTAACATGCTGATGGATTCTAACTTTATGCTTTGCTGCCCACCACCTGCAGACCTTGGCTTTCTCCTCCACATCAGTCACCATCAAAGTCATGTGTGGAGTAAAGACTTGCCATCCTCAGCAATGAGCTCTAGATCACTGTGGAAAATAATTATAAGAGGAAGAGCCTCCGTCATGTGCTACCAAGGTTGGGTTTCTCCTATCCCTTACAAAGATGCTAGCACAGCCAAGATGCTTGGCACAGAGAAAGGAAATGGGAGGGGATTTGGTGAAAGTCTGAATCGAAGATGATAGGAATGGACAATGGGAGGAAGAGGAGGAGGGGGCGAAGTTAAAATAAGACAACAACTAATAAAAGGGCAACCATTTCTGCTATTTCTTTATTTACTTGAATTTTATTATGGTATTATCTTTTTTATTTTTTTCACTTTTGCAAAACATCAGAAACTTCTGAGCAAAAATAACAAGAAGTCAGCCAAGTTTAATGAAATTTTCATTCTAGAAAGGAAGTATCAGCCACTCTTATTTGCCTACCAGGTGATATGTGGTCAAGACCTCTGAGTCATTAGATGCTCTATTCACGATTTGTTGGAAAGCAATGAAGATTAAGTAAACGACTAAACACCACAATATAGACATCACTGCATGCACACTTTCACAGGAAGCTACTTCCCACTTCTTGTGGACTCACAGTCATTTCAGTATGTGCTATGCTTTCAATTGTGTTGGACAATTCTAGTACCCACATCTTTTAAAGCTAGAAAACCAAGTTTAAGGTGGTGGAGAGAGACAACAAAATCGACCTATACTGGGTCCAAAGGGAACTGCAAATATGTGTAAGAAATTTGCCTGATTTCAAGAAGCTTGCACTTCAGTGGGGCTATGAGATATAAATACAAAGAATGCAAGGCAATAAATCATATATTACAAATAAATTCTTGGCAGCCTGAATTTGCAGATATTCTCTAGGTGTGCTATTTACTGTTTTCACACGAAAATGCCTGGACCTGGCTAATGTCTGGAATGTGGACAAGGTTTCCTGCAAAATTTGTTAGCTGGTAAAAATTCCTCCATGCCGAAGGATTTTTTAAAAGTTTGCAAATATAAATTTTAGATGAAAATGCCATTATTTCAAAACAGGATATGCTGGGGAAATGTTACCTGACATTTTTCGAAGTTAATTTTCTATATTTGGCCATGTGATATTCCTAACTTTTAACTCAAGCTATCTTGAACACCCCCAAAATGGGCATAATCAAATTTAACCCAGAGACCTCTTATTACATCTTAAATCCTAGATGCCCATGAAATACCATTTCACGCAGAAGTGACAGCCATAAATACAAATACCATTTTTTAAAATTGTTTAATTCGTTTATTTTTAAGTATTTGCCAAGAAGAGTCCAGTCCTCCTAGTATCAAATCCTGGAAGGGGAAGGGAATTAGCTGCAGCAACATCCGAAATTAGGCCTGGTTCTGCCAAAGTCCACTCTCTCCTACCCTCCTCCACCATCCCGGGCCAGCCAGCAGCCAAGAGTCTATGTCCAGTTTGGCATCCTGTGTGCAGTCAGTACTCTCTACCACGAGTATTTGCCTCCTTTCTTCGATCTTCTTATCTGAGCATAGAACCAGAAGCCCCTTTGGAGACATCTGGTAACCTGCAAGTCAGTGGGAAGTCTCTAAAATAAACTATAGGAAGGTGGTGCAAGAAAGGGAAGTGCAATGGGACTCTGAGACTCATCTGTCCTGAAGCTACCCACCTGGGGACTTTGCAACGAAGAGCTCAGGAAAGTGTCATCTGCCCTATTTCGGTCCTGTGGTCAGGTTACTTCCTTCCTCAAAGGGAAACCAACTGCGACCTGACAAACTGGGAAAACCGCTGAGCTCCCTGAAACCAACAGTGTAGCTGCGTACATACATACCTTATGCACCGAGAACAGTTGCTAAAATGTGCCAGGGCTGGGTACAGAGGTGGAAGGAAGGAAGAACAGAAACCCTGTCATCTCCGGAGCACTCTTGAAAGGTTAGAGCTCAAAAATACCTACCCTGCCCCCTGTTCCCTTTCAACCAAAGAGCACCCAGGGCAAGCCATTTTTATCAGGGACTCTGAGATACCCAGAAGCAATCCAGAGAAGAGAGTAGTTCCATTGTCTCACTTGAAATTGCACTGCAATTTTGTAGCTAAAGATACTGTCTGGGGCTGAACTCTCAGAGTCCCCCATTCTGGAGGACTGGTCTAAACTGTGCCAAACTCTGCCAATGCTAGTGAGACGCCAGCCCTGTCTGAGTCCTCCACCCTCCACCCAAGCTTGATTGCTTTCCGCACCAGCATAAGGGAGGCAGAGGGGGAAGGGGAAGGGTGGACTTGATGGAGTTGAGGTTTTTCCTCTCCAGGACTCTGCTCAGTCCAAATGGCTGCTTTCTATAGTTTCTAGAGTATAAACACATTAACTAGAGTGTCTAAAAGTTTTGCCACCAGCTACTTCTACACTGCCTGCAGTTAATAGGGGTTACTAAATTATAAAGCAGAATGCTGAGTGCTTGACACAAATACTAACCCTTTTATTTTTTCTACACATTGGAAAGAGGGGAAAAGAAAATCTGCCTGAGTACCTACTAGGTACCAGCCTGCTTTGGGTATTTTAATTCAAATACCTTCATCCTAAAGGTGTGAAGCAAAGCTATGACAGCAGGGAGTGCAACCTGTGGCTCCCCGGAGAGTAAGTGTCCCACCTAAAGGCTTTCAAACAATAAAAACTTTCCTGTAACACTCTTTGAGCCAAGCAAAACCCACCTACCTGGAGGCCACGATTGTGCAGACTGGAGTTAGCCACCTGGGATATGGAGTTCAATAAACAAGACCATCTCTCCCAAGGATGTGGTCAAAATGTTAATCACCATCTCTTAGCTCATGGTGAAGCTCGGCTCACCAAAACCATGCCATTTTGAGTGTGTGCCCATTGAAAATGGGGATGCTCCAGTCAAGAAAGAGAACAAGCTAGTACGTAAAACAAATGCCTGGTCGTTCTCCATCGCCAGACTTCTAATTCTGCCTTTATTCCCAGCTTGCTCCCTAACAGGCAGTGTACCACTCAGCCTCCTGGGACCATTCTTTTTCCACTGGAAAAATCGGGGGATATCGTAAAGCAAGATGAATGCCTGGAATGTTTTCAGAACAATCTCAAGCAAAGTGTCCACAATAGTATGTTTAATTCGAAACATGAATTACTTAAAAAATGTACAAATCTATATGAAAGTCTGCTTGCATCTTTACCAAGGTTCTGCTAGATCCCAAAATGAACTCTGCAGTCTACAACTGGGACCAGAAGTAAATGACATGGGTAAGCACTGAGATAAAAGCCGCCAGGAGCACAGGAGCCTTCTGGTCATCTCTACCTATAAATCTTACACATACCTCAAATGTACCACTTCGAGAACAGAACTCACCACTCCCTCCCAACTGGGTCTCGAGAGAGAAATCTCTCGCTCAGGGAATGGCATCACCTTCCACCAGCTGCCCAAGCCAGACATCTGAGCAGCGTCCCAACTCCCCCTTCCCTGACCCCCCGCCCCATTCCCCGCTCTATTCACAATCTGACAGTTCTAATTCCTACACGCCTCTCAAACCAGTGCCTTTCTCCCCTTTGCCACGACCTTTGATCAGGCGCTCTCAGGCCTCCCCTGGATTTCTGTAACAGCCTCACCTCCAGTTCTCCTCCACAGATGCCCAGAGTAAACTTTCTACAACGCAGATTTGGTCTTGTTGATCCCTTCCTTGGAAATGCCCGGGGCCTTGCTACTACCTGCGGGGTAGAGCCTTAGCTTGACCTTTAACTCAGCCCTGATCCAGCCTCTGCCTATGTTTGCAGCCTCAGCATGACCCCCTACCCCCGCCTTGGACTACTAGCATGTGGGCACAAGTGCTGGGCTCGTTCACGGCTCTATGTCTTGTACAGGCCGCTTCTTCCACCTGGAACACCTTCCCGCACATGCTCACGAGGCCAGCCCTACTCAGCCATCAAACTCAGTTTGATGACCCCTCTTCCTCCTCCAGGAGACCTCTGCAATGCCCTGCCTTTCAAACCTGGATGGGTGCCGCCTCTTATGTATTTCCAAGGCACCCTCTGCATGCACTCATCTCCCATCTCACCTCGTTGGGTTTCAATGACCTGTTAGCACACATGTCTAAGGCCACACTAAGCCGTGCACTCCCTCCTGGAAGGAACACTATCTTTCATCTCTGTACAACCAAACTCTTGCATAGAGCCTAGCACATAGTAGGCACTCAATAAATATAAGCTGAACAGACCAACAGGTTAATGGATCAATTAAATATTCCGTGACATCACTAAAATATGTAAATAGATATTAATGGTGGAAGAGGAGCAATAGGCATCGAGGGAACTCACAACCCCTTTGGCCTTCTCCCAGGCCCTGAGCTTAACCAACCACCTCCAGGATGGGGACTCCCCACTCACGCATCCCTCCCAAGGTCCCCAGCCAGCTCCACTGCACTCCATTTCCTGACCCTCTCCAAGTGGCTTTTCTCTCTTACAGCTCCTCCCCAGAGCAGCCAGTAAAGGTAGAATGGTGAAAGTAGGGAGCCCAGTTTTCATTGTTTTCCTCTGCTGCCCTCCAGGCCCTTTCACATAGATGGCCACCTTCACCTCACCCCTGGAGCTGCAGGTGGGGAACAGCAGGGCTTATTCCCCACTTTAAGGAAAGAGAAATTGAGGCCAGGGAGTAACTCACTGAAGAGTATTCAGCAGGCCTAGGATTAGAAGCTAGGGCTCTGTCCTCCCTGGCCAGCACTTAATACTTCTCCAATTGCTCTGAAAATGAAAACCTCAGGATGATTTTGCAGGAGAAAAAAAATAGGCCTTGAGAAGCTGTATGCACCTTTCCGACAAGCTCCTTTCAGAGGGCACCGTAACTTACATAAATGATGTCCTATTATACTGCAATTGTCACTGCAACATGATAGTCTTGCAGCCTCCTTGAAGTGTTCTCTCTGTTGTTTTTCTGTACAGAAGAATCAAATATGGTCCAAGCAGGAAAACAAACCCCACGACACCCACAGACCCAGATGCCCCTTCAGCACGCCTCCCCCTGCAGAGTGCCAAAGAGAATGCAGTGACTAGTCACCCCACCAGCCTCAGCCTTCTCCTCCTGCCCTGTTCCCACATCTCTGCTGTGTCCCTGCAAATTGGATTTCTTAAATAAAAATAAATACATACATAAATAAATAAAAAAGAAAGCCAACAGTTTATGAAGAAGAAATGACGTGGCAATTTCCCACCATGGCCAGGAATCAATACCAGCTGTTGTCAGGGTTTTCCTTTCAAAGGGTGACTGCTAAGAGTGAAAGAGCGCCAGTGCTTGACTTACAATGGCTTCATCAGAGCCAGAGTTTTAATTTAAAACTCACTGCAGTTGGGTTCGAACTCAGCTGGGACCTGATTTACTGCTAATTCATATCTCTGATTCCTATCATTCTAAACTCAGCCACCAAAGAGTTTAATGCTGAGAGAAGCACCAGTGCAATGCTTTATGAATGGGTGTCAGGGGAATTGTGTTAGTGAGTGTGTGTTAGCAACTGTGATGCACTTTGGAAAGGAGCACTGTGCTCCAGCAAGGCATGACAGTGGCCCTCTAAGTGGGCACGTGGGTGATAGTGTCCCTAGGTGATCCAAACCCAATGCCACTGGGGTTATACCCTCGCTCTATCCCCCAATTCACACACTCACACATACCATTACTTCTATGAGATGAATACTGGGTGGTAAAAATGCTTCCCATGGGAAATGCCTAACTTTGCTCTCTGGGTAACCACCAAAAGGCGAAAACCATGGATTTACCATCTAATTAGAAAACTTAGGCTCTCCCTAGGGTAGCAAAGTTGGGTTTTTTCTTTCCCAAGAGGAAATTTGTTTCAACAATCCAAAATTTAGGGAGCTGGGTCTTAAGAACTCAAGCCTTCTTTGTTAATTCAGAACGTATATCTTTACCAGTTATACTGAAGACTCTTATTCAATAACTGCAGCCAAAAAAAAACTATCAAGAAGGTGAATGTCATTACTTACATATTTTACAGACATCCATCTTGCTCTATTACGTGCAACCGAAAAGTGCTACCCGTTGAAAACATTTCCACAAACCTGTCAGAACTGCTATTGCACTTCTTGAAATGGTCCCATTAGAAAATATACAGCTGTAGGCAGACCATGTAGCCATGGTCACCAAAGCCTTGGAAGAATTCACAGTCATTTGAGGGATTCTCAAAAGTAAATGACAAGGAGAAGAGGAAGGGGCTCCTCTGAGAGTTGGGTCTTAGAGGATTCCTTCTCTTGTTTTTTCACCTCCAAAATAAACTCAAACTTGAAAGCATCCAATTTAAGGCCAGTATTTCCCAAGGTGCTTTCTATGGAACATTCATTCCAAGGGATACAAGTAAGCATAACTACCGACATACAAAGGGATTCCACAGCTACATAAATTGAAAAATAGTTGGTCAAGAGTAGTTAAGCACGTTTCTTTACAGCAGGTCTCCACTTTAATGTGCCAATGCGCGTCTTGAATCTTCAAGAGGAGGACACAGGATAAGGTGTTTCCAAAATTTATTTGGCCATGGAATGTTTTTTCCAAGGAGCGTCTTATGGACTAGGCTGTGGAACACTCTAGGAAATGTATTTTGGCTGCTCCTCCCAATCTAGTAGCCTCTAATCCCATGGGGACTTTTACTTGGAGAGCAAGAATTAATTCCATATGCATCTACATGATAAGACCACTGCACCCTGACCTGCCCCAAACCGCTGTGGCTCCCAAACCACTCTTGGGTATCTGATAAGCTCAGCATGCACTCTTCTTGGTTCATCTTATACTTTTGAATAGCCAGTCAGCCCCTCTTGATGTGGTCCCAACCCTGCCAAGCTGGAAAGAAGGCACTCCGCAATAAGTCTGGTTCTCACTTCCTTACGTTTGCCCTTTTTAGGCCATTCTTCACCACCTTGTCCTGCTCCATTTATGTATTCTGTTTATTCAGCAAATACTCATTGATCACTTCCAGTATCATAGGCTCTGGGATGGGCACTGAGTACACCACGAGAATCAAGAAATGGTCCCTGCCTTCAAGGAGTCCTCTCAATCCAAGACATAAGGAAGCAAATAAGCAATACTGTTGTCATCACTGCCATCACCACTGCCACCAGCAGCTTCTTTGTCATTATTTTTAAAAGCATTAATTACACTACTGATTGCACAAGTGACTGCTTCAATCAGGGGCTGGTCCTGACCCTCTGGAAAGCAGAAATCTCGGACAGTCAAACTAATAATGACACATCTCTAAGTCAGTGAGCTCCTCCTGTCAGTCAGCCCTTGAGGGCAAGTGCATTTTAGGGGAGGAAGGCAAGGGCCAGTCCCTACTGAGGAGGAGAGTCGGGAAAGGGGCCAAAAGCACACTGCCATCAGCGGTCTGCCCAACATGACCCTAGAGGGGCTTCAAAGAAAAAAAAAGAAAGAAAGAAAAGAAGGGAAGAGGGCAAGGCTAGAGGCAATTCATCGTTGCCGGGGGTTGGGGACAGCCCAGGTGTCCATCGGCGGATGAGTGGATGGGCGGCCTGTGGTCTGTTCACACGATGGAATATTGTGCAGCTGTGGGAGGAGGTGAGGTCCTGGAGCGTGTGGCGGCATGGATGAGTCTGGAGGACATTGTTTTGGGTGGGGCAGGCCAGACACGGGGGGACGGGTGCTGTGTGGGTGCATTGCTGTGGACCGGGTGTATTGTGGGGTGTATTGTTTGATTCACACACAAAAAGAAGCAAGCAAAAAACAGGGCAACAACGGAGGAATTTGCATGTGTCCATTGCATTTAGTTGAGAGGTGTGTGTGTGTTTGTTTGTCTGTGTTTGCTTTTTGGTTTTTGATTGCTTATGTTTTCGGTTATTGAATGTGCAGAGTGAAGTTAAGGAAAAAAAAAAAAAAAAGAATACAACCACAAAAAAAAAAAGTGTATAGAAATTATTTTATGCAGACTGTCACCTGTTGCTTTCTATTTCAGTGCCTGCAAGATTACTTAAAACTAGGATAGAGGCAGAGGTCATTTGCATTCATCCCTCCTCCTACTCAGCTATCACCAACAAAAGCACCTGAGGGAGTCACACACGTGTGTGGAAGACATTCCTTTGCTCAGAGATAAAAGCCTCTAGAAATCTGGCTGATACCAATGTTTTTGGTTTTTTAAGAGACATTGTAGGTATACAGAAAAACCGTGCAGAAAATACATATCCCCCCCACCCCAACACACACATAGTTTTCTCTATTATTAACACTTTGTATTAGTGTGGTACTTTGTTACAATTGAAGAAAAAATATTATTATAATTATACTATTAACCATAGTCCATAGTTTATAACAGGGTTCACTGTGCTGTACACTCCTGTGTTGTTGTTTTGTAACCTTTATTCTAGAAACAAACATACCACCCAAAATTCCTCCTCCCCCTCCTTTTTTTAGGAGGTGCTGGGGATTGAACCAGGACCTCATACATGTGAAGCAAGTGCTCAACCACTGAACTACATCTGCTGCCCAAGGAGAGTGGGTTTTTTCACTTGTTTTGTTTTTTCAGGAGGCGCTAGGGATAAAGCCCAGGAACTTGTACATGGGCAGCAGGTACTCAACCACTTGAGCTACATCTGCTCCCCAAAAATTTCCCCTTTTAACTGCATTCAAACATACAAACATTCTCAACGTGGTTTCTATTTGGGGTTTAAATTGGGTAAGCCATAGCACAGCTGGAACCTTATTGGCGCATTCAGCCCTGCCTGGCTATCTGACTCTGACTTATATGGAACCCATATAAGAAGGGTATCCAAGATCCCCAATTTATGCACCTGTCTGGACCTGTTCAGCCCCTCCAGATACCCCCTGCCCCAATTCTGGGCCTCACCGCTTGCCCTGCCTCCCGTCAAAGTGGCCCCAGTGAGGACTCCTGCTATTCCTGCATCCTGATGTTCCCCTGGGCACAGGCCAGGCTCCGGCAGGCATGGCTCCATCAGGGCCACTGTGGTGGGAGACCCTACAGCTCCAGCCGCCACTGGGCCTGACCCCCAGGGCCTCCAGCTTGGCCTAGTATCTCAATTGCAAAGTGCGAGGAAGTTAACACTTCTTGGGATGAACTTGGACTGCAGGAGTGAGGAAAGACCTAGCAGATGGACTGCTGGCCAGCTGTTCCTGCCCTCTACAGACTTCTCTCACACGGCTTGTCTGTACAAAACCTGAGTGACCAAGCTACACATTGTGCTTTGTTGGGAAGCTGGGACTAGCTTCCTCATACTCTATTTGTTCCTGCCCTCCCCTATCCCTCCTCCCCATTTCCTTCACTCTTGCTTTCCTGGGATTCCACCCCTCAATAAAGTTAACACATTAGGTTTTGTTGTTGTTGTTGTTTTTTTATTTTTTTATTTTTATTTATTCCCCACCCCACCCCCCAACCCCTGCTGTGAGGGCTCACTTGTCTGTCTACTCATTGTCTGCTCATCTTTTTTTAGGAGGCACTGGGAACTGAACCTGGGACCCCCACGTGGGAGGCAAGTGCCCAAATGCTCCCTGCTAGTTGCAGTGTCTGCTGGTTGCTGTATCTACTCCTTGTGGCATCTATTCGTGTTCTTTAGGAGACACCAGGAATTGAACTTAGGACCTCCCATGTGGGATGCAAGTGCCCAATTGATTGAGCCACATCACTTCCCAACACATAAATTTTTGCCTCCAGCTCTATTTTCTGGGGAACCCAGGCCAAGACTGGAGGCCAAGGGCAGACAGAGCAAGAGTATAAGGTGCCAGGTCCCTCTGTGCTTTAACCTGGGCAGTTCTCTCAGCTGTTCTATCAAATAGAATTCCATATAAAACCTCCTTTGAATAAAGAGTTCCACTGCATATGTATGAAAATATTTTAAAAATCACTGATCTAGACCATCCCCCTCATTTTATTACTGGTAATACTGAGACATAAAGTGATTTTCCCAAGGCTCCTTAACTGGTATGCGACAGAGCTGGCATTACCTGTCTCTATCTATCTGTCTCAGAAGCCTAGCTTTTCCCACAGCATCAGTGGTTTTGAATGAGGGGAACATCCAGAATCATCTAGGAATTTTTTTTAAAGGATTGAAGTCTGGACCTTACTCCTGTTTGAGAGCCTCTCTACTGCCTTGGAAGGATGGATAGTCAATGAAGGTGTCTGAGCAAACATTGAGCCTAGAGTTGAGCCGTCTATGCATCTGGCAAAATTCTGCATGAGAACCCAGGACTTAAACAATCATCAAAACCTGGGACTTTGAATTTGTAGCATTAAAGTTCAGCTTAAAAATTCTTTTGTAGAATCTACCCCTTTATTCGCAGTCAAGAATAGAGAAATGAAAGTGCTTGTCTTAGTCCATCATTTCTTAGTGGGGTCCAGGTTTCACTGCACAGTGACACCTTTTGTGGTTGCACATTCCACACTAGTGTATTAAAGGCTCTGAGAAGTCCTGCGGCAAGGACTCTCTCTGACTTTGTTTTATACCCAGGGTTTCTCAAACATATTTAACCATGGAAACTTTTTTGTGTGTAACACCTATTCACTCCCACAGAATAAACTTTGGGAACTTCTACTCTATTTTAAGTATTACCTTCAGAAAGCAGGTCTGAGATGGAAAGGAAGAAAATGAACTCTAACAATCTCTGCAAGGTGAGCTGGCACTCCATGCAGGCTGGTCAACTATACAACATTGATGCCTGCTGCCCTGACATGCCCTCCTCTCACTCTCCACTCCTTAAATCAGGAGTTCTTAACCAGGGATCCACAGACCCATGGGGGCCCGTGGAAAGATTTCAGGGGGTCTGTGAGCTTGAATTGAAAAAATCAACTTATTATCTTTATTTTCCCTGACCATTAACTGAAATAGCATTTCCTTCACTTATGAATGTGTGCAATAAATTACGGTTATATTCCATGATTTTTCACCTGACTGGCAAAGGGATCTGTGAAACAAAAAAGGTTAAGAACCCCTGCCCTAAATGAAAGAAGAAACCATTCGTCAACCGTGATTTGCTTACTTTCCCTCCTCGCAGCCTCTGGGCCAAAGCCAAGGAATAATTTGTTCACCTTCTAGCTCTAGACCTCACACTATCAAGAGGGAAATCTAGCTGGACTCATCTGAGACAAGTTCAATGAGCATGTCAGATGAAAAGCTGATCCTGAGTGAAGACCAAGAAGGCCTTTGAACTTACATGGTTTTCCTTTCCTAAGTTTCTAGTGACATCTTGCTCAACTGCTTCTCTCTCACACTTCGTAGTGAAAATACCTTCCCAGTAAGACTTCGGGAATTGATTCAGCTAGACTTTGTTCAGCGCAGTGACTGTGGAGAAGACATCCTCTTAGCTAGTGATTTGTTTTGTGTTGGAGTGACAAAACATCCCAAAATCCATTTTGCTGTTGCAATTCCTGGTTCACACAGGAGCCACCATGGAAGTGGGGAGAGAGGTGGAGCCTATCCAAACTTAGGGTTGCTGAGACCTCACAAACACCCATTGGTGTAAGTCTGTGCTGGGGTCCACATGCAACAGTTTTCATCTTAACATGCCTTTCAACACTCCAGTTGCTGCCCCAGAGCAGAGGCGATGAAATTCCAAGTGTGCTCCTTCTAGCCACCTCACAGCAGAGAAGAGAAGCCAAACAAAAAAATGCATGGACTAAAGGTTTGTCATTTAGAGATGGAAAAAAAAATCACAAGTGCATCACCCCTGCAGTTTTCCAGAGGGACCGAGTCGACCAGCTTAGCTTCCACTTTGAGTGAGACAGCATCTGGCCAGCTCCACGGGCTCCGTCGGGGTCTCGCTCCCCACAGCACTCGGTATCACCTCACCTCAGTCTGTGCAATCTCAGGCCCTGGTTATTTTTTCCATATGAATGGGGACCGATAAAGATCCTACTGTGTGACTGACCAGCACCATCACAACACCCTACACACACACACCCTGCACAGTCCCTTTGCACCAACTTCCAACAGTCCAGGCACCCAGCACGGCATGACTTCCACAGGCAAAGATTTCTTCCCTGCCTCTGGATCCCAACATCTAGAACCCTAGAGCCAATGAGGGGATGAATATCTACTGTGAGTGGCAGAATGGAAAGCATCCTTGACCGAGGGTGAAAAGACCATCCAGCACATAGCAGCTGGGGGACCAGGGATATCTCACATAAACTCCCTCAGCCTTAGCTCCTACACCATACCATAAATCATACCTGCCTTACAGGGTTATTTGAAGGATTAAACAAGAGTGTATCATTTTTACAATACCAGTATCTCAAAGCAGTCACTAGGGAGAACTTCATAAACTCAAAAGCCTCATAAACTGAAAACCCATTTACTTCTCCTTAGCTTTTCCTAAAAGGAAATGGGAGTTGCCAAATGAGGTAACAGTGCTCATCAGCAACAGCTCTGCTCAGTGCAACACTCTGCTAGAATGATCCACTCGACAGGTCACAACCCACCAATGGCCAAGATTCATCCCTATTTGATGAATGGGGAGTTCAGGACTCAAAGAATATATAGATTTGCCTGGGGTCACAGAGTTAATCCAAGGCAGAAACTAGAGTCAGATGCTCTAAGCGTCCCCCAGCACACATGGCAATGCAGTTGGCACATATATTCCAAGAAGGCCACACAGCACAGTAATAAGGAGTGAGGTAGAGCTGCTCGGGGTGGAGACGTGGCTGTGAGATCTTAGACAGAGTCCTTAATTTCCAGCATCTCAGTTTCCTCATGGAAGAAATGGAGATAATAATAGTAACCACCTCTCTAGGTTATTGTGAGGAATGAATGGGCCAACCTGTGTGAACTACTTAAATGGAGCATGATGCAAGCAAGTGCTCAATGAATGTTAGCCATCATCAGCATCATCATTTTCCATTCATTGTTTTCACAAGAACTAAAACCAATTCTAATGTCCTCACAGCCTCTTCCCTGGGAAGCCTGATGCCATGTGATCATGAACAACAGAAGCACGCAAAGATGCAGGAAGTTTTACTTCTAAGCTATTTCATAGCAAGCAGGGAAGCAGCCTTCCCGCTCTGGAACGAGGCCTCTGCTCTGGGAATCAGGCCCCCTGCCTTCCTTCTCTTTCAAGATCCATGGCTTACTATTTATCAGCCAGCCCCCTTCAGTCTCTCTGCTGACTCCACCTTCCTGCCACAGCTAAAGTGCTACAGTCTGGGCAGGGAGGAGAGGGGAAGGAAGACAGAGTGTGTCAGGATGAAGAAAGGGGAGCAGGTGGGAGTTAGGGGCAGGGAAAGGCAGTGTCCACAGGGCCTGTGTGGACCAAGCATTGCTCAACTGAGCCCACAGGGCAATTACCCTAATCATGTGCTCTCCCAAACAGCCCTTTGATTTATTAGCACAACCCTCTTTCTAAAATGCCGCTCTTAAATATAAATAACACTTAATCATCCAGCTGTCGTTAAGTTCATGTTATATTGATTTCTTGGAGTGCCACAAATTTGCGGGCAAATGGGCTGGCGGATGTGCACACAAAGCCAAGAGGTGGATTAGCAAATGTGTGTGGGAGGGGTGGGGCGGAGAGAAGGACTACTGGGGAAGGAGGTGCGGGGGAAGGGACGGGAATGAGCTCTGTTCAGCAGCCCCAGGGTCTGAACCAATTTCACATCCACTAGCGCCCGCCAGGACACAGATAAGAAGAGGGGAGTCATGCCTAAAAGCCATTGGCACATCATCCTCATGGGGTTTTCTGTATTGCTGCCACCCCATCAGGATCCATCTTGGAGCCACTACAACAGGTCTCCAGTGTGGCATGGTTTATATAGTGCCTTCTCAGGGTGAGGATGAGAGAAACGGCTAAGAAATGCCTCCTAGCTTGCTAGGAGGAGAGACATTCTCCAAAATTTCTTTGCATCAAAGCCTGGTGATAACTAGGAGCTGAGAGCAGTTAATGACCCACCCCCGCACCTGTCCCACTTCAGGACTGCTTCCTCCCTGGAAGGTCCCCAACTTAATTCTCAGCACCCTTTACTGTGATTAAAAGGATCCAGAGGCCAAGTGTAGGCAGACTGTGCCAGCAGATTTCCCCGTCTGCAGGGAGCAGCAGCAGGCAATAGAGAGGTGCAGAGGAGGAGGAAGGAAACAAGTTGGCTGGCTGGAATACCTCCAGAAATGTTTACAGAGTGTCAGTGGGCATCCAGGATGAAGTCCTGGGAGGGCAGAGGACAGCCAGGAGTGTGGGATTGGGCAAGAAGGAACAGCTCGTGGGCAACCCACGCCTAGTGCTCACAGGAGAGCTGCCTAGAGCACAATCTAGCAACAGTGGTGTCTGCCCAACCATTCCTTCATGGGTGGGGTTTTTCTGGTGTGGCTCCCTTCCATGTGATGATGGCCCCTGAGTACTCAAAAGTAAGGCCACAGAGAAGTGGTAGAGAGAGAGAATGGCAACATGACATGCTCCAGGGCTGGGCAAGAGAGCCTGAAAAAATTAGATGATTTACACCCAGCTTTACACAGATGTTAATTAATGCCTGCCTTGTCCTAGAAACCAAATTGGTACCTAGTGCTAAGTGCAGAAAGTGCAGGGATTCTTTGAACCCAGGTGCTCTGCTTATAACCAGCATAATGACTGCTGGCTTTGCATTAAAATGACAGATTCTGAGCTGCAACGATATGAGAAGGGAAGAAGGTGGAAAGGAAAGCAGAGATTGGAACAGAGGTCTGATAGGGAAGATATGCAGATATTTAAGGATGATCTGAATGCCATTCAGATCATTCTTCAAGGTCCCCTCTGGGAATGTTTACCTGGGAGGTACCCATAGTCCTGGAGTCCACTATTTCTGTTAAAAACCATGTGCCACCATACGTAGATGTGGGACTTCCCTGTCCATGCAACGGAAGGGCATATGTGTGGAAATGGTCCAGTTCTTCCACAGCCCAGAAGACAGAGGTGGACCCCATTGTCACACAGGGTTAGATGAGCTGACCAGGGACAGCCGGGCTCTGCAAGACTCTGTGTGTGTATATGGATGTGTGTATATGAACACCCACCATTCTTAAAGAGAAAATAATGCTTTTCCCCTACTGGGTTCTCCCCATTGTGAGAGCTTTGCTTTATTCCATCCACCCCTTTCAATCAATCAAAGGGCAGTTCACACAGCACACAGCAGGAATACAATCTCCCTCCTGGGGCGCCTGCTCCTCTCCTCCTCAGCCTAGAAGGAGACCTTTCAGGAGCTGAAAAAGTTTGAACATAGCAGAGATGAGGATGGATGGAAAAAGTCCTTTATTTTAGTGTCCAGCTTCAGGATTTACAGAAATGACCCAGATCCTGTGCCCAGCACTGAGGCTCCTTTGTTTGAAAGAGTATTTGCTTCTTTCCTCTCATGATCTGGAACACACTCAACATATTTTTCCCACTGGTGGGTCTGTAGGACCCTGAGCACATGATCTTGTATAGAGGGCACAAGCTTTTCCATTTCTTGTTCAGCTGCCCAACAAGCTACCCCAACAGGGAGCAACTAGACAAACATAGAAATGTGCCTTATATGCATATGTATACACATACACTCAACTCCACATTATTTTCTATTTGGATCTCACATTCTCCTCACTCCAAATGAACTGAGCCCAGAATGAGTTGCTTTTTGACCCCCAGATGGGAACTGTGAAGAAGCCTTTTTGGAACCCCAGCCACCTCCTACTTCCTCCAGAAAAAGTTGGAAAATGAGCAGCCTGTGAAACTATAGGCAGGGAGAGAAAGAAAGGAAAGGCTTTAGAGAAATAGAACCTTGAACGTCAGGCTTCCGGGGATGCCTTGCTTCCTTAAAGGGTGGGTACTGCCGATGGTCATGAGAGAGCCGACCCTCTTGTCTTCCTGGGGTACAGCCTCCTCTCTTCCCCATTCAGTTCTTTTTCTGAGACAGACACCTCTAAAGGCTTGTGCAGGCGTTAGCAGAGGCCAGGGGAAGGAGCAGCCCCCTGCTTCCACTACAGTGAAGAGGGATGGGAAGGGGAGGGAGCTGAGGGAGAGGCGTAAGTCCTAAGTGCTCAAATCCTGTCTGCTTGCTCTTTTCCAGAGACTGGGGATGGGAATGGGTCGTACCTTTTAAGGAGGATCTGAGCCCAAACCCTCCTTAGGCAAGCAATGCACACTCAGCGTTTGCTTAAGCGCCTTCCTGCCTGAAATCCCGGCACATTCCCCGCGAAGCGGAGCCACGCTTCAGAAAGGCGGTTGTGCTGCCTCTTACTGGGGAAACGCAGTGTCTGTTTCCGACCCACCGCCCTACAGAACTGCAGCCCCATCCACCTATGTGGCCTCCTCCCCGCGCGCCGGGCCACCACTCTCTCCAAATATACATCTGAATATCTGTCAATCTGTGTGCCACTAAAATCCTAGGGTGTCCAAACACCACGGAGCAGAGATTACACTGGGCGGGTCTCCTAAGACCTCCCATTACTTCCCTCGTTTTTAAAAACAGCTACAGATGAAAGGGGCTGGGAACTGAAAAATCTCTCCCTCAGCCTACCCGGGTGGGAGAGAGATCCAGGAATACACAGAATCCTAGTCTGAAAGTCCTGGTTCAGAGAAGTCTGAGTCGGGGAGCGTCAGAGGAGAAAGAACATGGGAAATACCTGCTCCGGCCGTGCTGCACCTACGCAGGTCTCCAGGTGGGACGTGGACAGGTGCGTGTGCGCGGTGTGTGCGGGTGTGTATTCCTGCATGCGCGTGTGTGTGTGCACGCGCAATGGGCTGGCTCGAGGGTAGCCGAGGACTCCCCGGACAGACCCGGGTATTTCCGCCCATGCTGCCCTCGTCCTCCTGCCCGGCCCCCGCGGCCGCAGCCGGGGCTCCTGGCCGCGGGGCTCCTTACCTGCAAGCGCCGCTTTCCCTCCTTCAGCGGGAGCGCCGCATTGACACTGCAGATGGTGCCTGTGCCGCTGCCTCTCGCCCTCCTCTGAACGTGTGCGTGTGCGCGCGTGTCTGCCTCCTCCAGCCCCAGCCCCGAACGCAAATACTCCACCGAGGCACCGAGAACCCAGGAGAAGGAAAGGAAAAGCGAAGGGGGAAAATCAGAGCCTTCGGGTCTTGACAGCTCCTCTTCCAGCGTCCAAGGTGGGCGTAATGTCCAACAAAAAGGTCGGGAAATGTGGATAAATTCCAAGCACCCCTTACCTCCACCCAGCCCCGGAGCCCGAGCACCAACGGCGGCTCTCGGGGGCTGCGCTGGCGCCGTGGGTCTGCCCCCCTTCGTCCCCACCCCCACGGGCTGAATGTCCTTGATGCCAAGCGGGCACGGCGGCGTCACTCCGCGCCGCCCATGCTCTCCGGGTCCGGCCGCTGCCCTGGCGCGGCGAGTGCGCGGGGGACCCGCCGGGGAGCGCTCTCGGCACCTCTGCGCGCCTTCCTGGGCAGCGGCGGCCGCCCCTCGGCAGCCCGCGGTCTGCAGCGCCGCTGCTGCCCCCGCCCTTGCTCCGGGACTCGCCGGGCAGTGCCAAGGAGCCGGGACTGGGGGGCCGCGGGAGCCGCCGGCTGCTCCCCGGGGAGGCGCCGGGCTGCTGCGGTGGCGGCGGCGGCGAGCGCTGCGGCGGCGGCGAACGCGGCTGCGGGGCGAGCTGGGCCTCCCGGGCGGCCCCCCAGCCCCCTGGGCAGGCTGCTCGCAAAGTTTGCAGCGGGCAGGGAGCGGGGCTGCCGCTGGCTCGGCTGCCGCCGGAGCTCCCAGGCTGCCTGCTGCCGCCGCGGCTCGCTGCTGCTGTGCATTGAAGCCCGGCCAAGCGCTGCAAAAACTCCAGCTGCCTGGCACTCTCTGGGTCCTCCTCTCCTCCCTCCCGCCCTCCCTTCTTCCCTTTCTCCCTCCCTCTCCTCGCCTCCTCCCCTCCCGGCCGCCCGCCGCCGCTCCCTCTCTGGCTCGCTCTCGCTGCCTCGGAGCTCGCGGCTGACACCTAGACCGAAGGAGAGCGGACCGCAGAGGGGGCAGGAGGCGCCTCCGCCACACACACCCGCCGCCACCCGGCTTTCCTTCTCTCCCCCGCACGGACGTTACCTGACACCCCCTGTAGTCCTTTCTGCCCGCACGGGGCGACCCTGCCAGTGACGATGTGGGGCAGAGATAGGTGCACCCATGGTGATGGGGGCGCACTGTGCGCACTTGGAATGAGGCACACTCAGCTGCCTAGGAAGGTGAGGACAGGGGCGCTGATGGTCAGAGGGACCCTCAAGTGTTCAGCGCTGACATGGACAAACGCTGACTCCAAGGCATACACCCATTCCTAATGAACACCGCCCCCCACCCCCGGCATCCTGCACCACACTAAAGGACAGGAGGCTGGGGTGAGAGAATGTGAATCGCCAAGGGCCCAGTGCTTGCAGGGTAACTGACTTTTCTAGTCATGTTTATATTAAGGGGCTGCCTTGGCTCCTCTCTTCTCTAAAGCCCTAGACCCTAGAGGACAGATAAAACAGACAATGCCAACTTAGTTGGGGAAGTCCAAAGAAAGACATCACCATGTTACTCTGGTTTAGACAGTCATCCGGCAGGGAGGAAATATGTGCTGGGAGATGGCCCACACCTACTCCTAGATCCTGCTAGGAATGTGCCCCACCCACCAGGAGAAACCTAAGGGATCCCCCCACTTATTACTCAACTCTTTGCTTAGCCCCCTCACCTCACATCCAACCTTATCCCCACCCACACGACTGTCCCAGGGAAGTGATACCACCAGCCAGTGGTGTCCACTTACTGCCTCCTCAGGTGCGTGACAATCAAGGATGACCCCATAAATAAGGTTATTGTTTTTGGCCTCCTCCCTTACATCTATTCTTCACTCTTCCTTTTCCCCTGCACCCAACAACTTCCTGGCTATTACTGTCCCTCCCATCAAAACGTCTCAGAACCTTCCTATTAGGTGGAAATGATTGACAACAGTATAAAGTCTTACACCTGCCTGGGGTGGGGGGGGGAGGCGGTTGCCCAGAAATCAAAGGTATAAACTGAGTAGACTTTGAAACAAGCTGTGAGCTGGCAGGTTTTACAGGCCCCAGGGTGGGCAGCACATGTAGGTCAGGGTGGGTCCAGCTAGAGAGGGCCTTTGCTGAATACTTTGTACTCGAGAGGTGAGTGCTTCAAGGAGAAGGAGAGGAGCCAAACCAGAGTGAGGAGGAAGTCAGATGCTTGGTGTTTGGTTAAAGGGTATTCCAGGAGACAGAGTGGAGCCCTTTTAGCCTCTGGTTTTCCACCAAATATTGCATAGCCCAGAAAGCAGCAAGGAGTTATCTTATTATCTTATGTTAATACATTGATCTGGCTCCTCTTTCTCAGAAACCCTGGATCCCAGACTCTAGATAAAGCACACGAGGCCAATATCAGGTTAGTTTCAGAAGCACGGAGAAACACAACAAAATAACTCAATGCTGCTGCTTCATGGACACGCATCTGGGGCTAGACAGGACTGGGACGATGGTGAGGCAAGCGAGGTACCTAGGGTGCAAAATTGAAGGGGGCTCTCTCTTTCAGATCTGTGACAGGCTTGCCTTCCCCGGAGTCCTGGCCCTGCCTCCAGCTATCTTCTCTAAAATCTCTGCACTGGATCATCACGGACCATTCCCAGAAGTGACATACCAGATAGCCCAATGGAAAACCCTAATGCATTACTTAAGGGATATGGTTCAATGAAAGTGGGGGAAATCCTTTAAAATGTCTGTTTGCCATTCTGATTTCCGTGCATGCCATAAAAATGCTGAAAGGGAGGGGGGAAGTGAGAAAACAGCTCTGCTTCCATTCTCAGTCATTCTAGCATGTATTTTTAATACAACCTGATTGTCTTTTTTTTCTCCTGTAGGCTGTGTGTATACATGTCTGCGTGTGTGCACACGCATGCGTGCGTGTGTGTGTGACTATTGCTAGTGAGGTCCATTTCCTGATGAATGGATGGGAATTCAAAGACCTTTTTCTTTTTAGAGGTGGCAAATAAAATGTATTTATTATTCTTTATCTCCTGCCTCGTGTGTGGTGTCGTTTATTTTCATTCAGAGAAATGAATGCTATGTGGTGCCTGAAGAATAATAACAGACCCAAATGACAGGAAAGGAACAAGGCAAAAAGCCAGACCAACAATGGACAGATGAGGGGCCCCAGTCGATGATCCTGTTGTTAACCGGGGCCATCTCATGAACTGCCTTTCCCTTCTATTAAATAACGCATGGAAGGAGTGCCACAGGAGGCAGGCAGGAGGTCACTGTGAGGAAGGGTCAATAGTGTGGAACTTAACTTTTTGTTAAATTATGATGGCCCCTTGGATTTGTTCTCTCAAGCCTGGAGTGTGGAGTGGTGTAAGATGAGAAAGGCTGAAAGCTGAAAGACCTGGGATCTACTCTTGGCTCTGCCATGGACCAACTTTATAATTGGGGGTAAGTCACAGCCTCTGGATGAGGCTCCATCTTCTCACCTGGGCCCTTTACCTTTTAGAGTTGGAGCAGCATTTCAAGCAGGTGAGAGCTATTAAGGTGCTTTGAAACCCTAAGGTAAGTGCAATACACACCTAAGGGCTTATTAAGACATCTTAGACACACATAACCTTCATTTTCAAGTGGCAAAGACAAGGAGAGTACATAGGCCCTCTGCTCTGCTGACCCTCTCTATGAATAGACATGTTTTCCCAGCATCATCTGATAGTTCAAAATGTGTTCCTGCATTAGGTACAGACCTTTTTAGCTCTCACACCTCCCCCACCCCCTGCCAGCTGGTGAGGGGCGAAGGGAGACAGAAGTACGGCCAGCAGCCTAGCTTTCTCCTGCTAACATGTCTGTGAATCACCCACTCTGCTCCTAGACTGGTGGTTAAGCTGGGTAGGTCATGGTCATTTCCAGGCCCCACGGCCACAAGAGGGAGAAACTCAATGGCATATTGCTTCATAAAAATCCCATTTTCTAAGGAAGCCATTTTTGCGGGATTTGGGTTATTGTTTATTGTGGGGTTTGGGGAGAAAAGTATTGGTTCATCACTCATGACTGTATAAAGGGGCCAGATTTAGTAGGAGAGAGGAGAAGAAATTCTGAAGTTTTCTTTCACTTAGCCAACACTTAGCCTAGAAACAGAACTACTATTTAAGTTTATAAAAGCCAGATTTGCTCATTAAATAAATTGCCAGCGCCTGGTGGTGCTATGGAGAATTTTTTTTCCCCCAAGAGCTGCCCCCATTGCTGGGTGTTACAGAATGAGCCTGATAAAAACCACAGGGAGAGAGCAGCTTAAAAAACTAAATTGTGGCGCCACCTGCAGGAGAGCAGAAATATCATCATTCCAAATCTCAGCAGGCTGGGAAGGAAGAGCAGCCTTCCGCAGTGACGCTGTGCTGGCGATGCAGGCCAGGATTGCAGACAGAAAGATGGGCCCCCAACTCCCCCACTGACCCCTGCTTCCCGGGTGTGTCCCCAGATGTCCACTGTGCAAAGCAGCAGCCTTCAATCTCCACCCTCGGTGAAAGCTGCCATTCTGAGGTATCAAAGGCAGCTCTTGAGATTCTCAGTCATTTAAATAAGCCCTGTTCTTTCCTGTTTCCTAAGGGGTTAAGTAAAAGGGTCCTAGCTTTCAGACTCTGTACTATGGGACAGTAAAACAACAGATAAGCAGCTGCCCTTGGGGGGAGGGCAGGGGGAGGGCAGGGACATCTCTGTGTCACCAAGATTCTTAACTGTAGCTTAAACTTGGTGGCTGGTTAATGTTAATGCACCCAAACAGTCCCAAGCTTCACCAGCTCATGGGTGCAAACAAGGACACAGTGATATTAATATCTGAATCTTGACAATTCTTGGCCTTCTCCTGCTCATACAAGACTTTGGATGACACTAACAGTCCCTCCTGTTTCCTCCCATTACATCAGAGCTCCCCAACGGCAGCTGTGCTTAGGAACAGGTCTAATTGTGTCATTCTACATGGGTCTCCTCATGGAAGTCCATGGCCACGAGCCACCTTATGGAAAGGCATCTCTTTCCATTGCCCCCACCCCCACCCCCCGGGGTAACCTATGTGAGAACGCCTTCACCCAGTCCACAGCTGGGGGCTGGTGCCAAAATGGGCAGATGCCCCCCAGGTTGTCTGGGCCCCAAAGCAGCCCCTGTGCCTTCCATGGTCCTAACTCACTTCCTCTTCCTCCCCAGAATCTTTCATCCACCTCCCAAATGCTTCTTTATCTTTCAGCTAAAAACCAAACTTGTCCTTTTAACTGCAGGAACTAGAAGTTAGAGCAGTGGAAGGAAAGAGGAGGGGAGACCTAACCTCCATGGCCAGAAATGGCCGAGCCCCAGCTCTAGTCAGTTCCGTATCTTGGCACAATAAGAAAATGTAGGCATGTAGGGGCTCAATCACAGGAGACACGAGGTCCCCCGTGGTTCATGGCCCCCACATGATGACCTCCACCTTGCCTCTGCCTAGTTCACTTGCCAAGATGCTGAAGGAATTTTTTTTTTTTTTTTTTTTGTACCTCTGCCTGGGATACAAATAGTACAAATGACCCGGTTGGTTTTCTTGTAATGAAGATAGCTTTGTGCTCTCACACATTGTGGTAACACATTTACAAGATGGTCGCCAGGTGGTCTGCAAGAATCAGTTCTAAGTAGATGTGGCAGCCAGGCTCCAAAACGACCCCCAGTGATTCTCACCCACCGATATTCATGCCCTGATGTAGTCCACCCTCCTCTGAATCACAGCTTACGTGTGTGACCAAGAGATCACTGCAAGTGTTGGAGTTGAACTGCCAAGTCTAGGCTATAGAAGATGGTGCCGCTGCCAGCTTGGTCTCTTGGGGCACTAGCTCTGAAGGAGGGTGAGGACCCTCAGGCAGCTCTGGGGCGAGCAACTGAGGTTTCCCACCAGCAGCTGGCCCTGACTTACCCGCCACACGCACGAGCTGCCTTGTAAGCGGGTCCCTCCGGTCCCACTGAAGCCTTCAGAGGATTCTAGCCTGCAAGTCTCAAACTGTGGTCCCAGACATCATGGAGCAGAGACAAGCTACCTCTGCTGAGCCATGTCTGAATTCTTGACTCACAGAAGCCAGGAGATAATATGTGATTATTATTGTTTTATGCCACTGACTTGGAAGTGATTTGCTATGCAGCAACAGATCTCTAATATAGTGACTTACAGAGAAAGACTCATATGCCTGACCTTGACTTCATTAGCCTCTTACTCTTGGCTTTAGAAAAGGACAGAGGGAACATGCTTGCTGCATGATATTGCCCACACCACGCAGGACTGGGCCCCCATACCTAGGAGAAATCCTCCCAGTGCTCCTGGGTCAAGCTTCTTAGCACTTCGCCCTGTGCTAAGTCAATATAAGAAAACCCAACCCGGTGGCTGGAAAGCCTCACATACAGCATGCTCAAGGCCAGCACTCTCTTTAAGTTGGCTGTAGTCTGTCCCAGACTGTCAGAGATCAGAGGTGTCCAATAGTGAGGCAGAAAGGGTGCTGGGTCCTGTTTGTTTTAAGGAGCAGCCTGACGTCTGCCTTCCGCAGAGAGCCTTTCAGAGGTTCTCAGAATGAGGGGGTTCCAGAGTGAGGCCTTGCACCTGTAGAGCACAAGGCCATTGTGCTAAAAATGCTCCCTATGCCTGCTGCCCACCCATATGCTGCAGGCCAGGACGAGGTCCAAGGACACTTCTTGTTGATAAAAGGTACAAGAAGAAGAAGAGACTAGAAATAAGAAGCAGCCAGAAGCTGATGGTCCAGTTCCCCACCATACAGTTTCCCGTGAGGACTTTCTTGCACCCACCTTCCCTTGGGCTTCAAGGAATCTCCTCTGCCCTCAGCAGTTTCTGGAGAACTGCCTTGGTCTTTGGTGGGAAGAGAGGAGGAGGGAGGAAGGGAGTAGAGAGGAAGGACAAGAAGAAGGGAAAGTGGTGTCTGCACTAAGTGAGAGCAGAAAAATAGCCACAGACCATTGCCTCAGGTAATAGCACACTGGTGGCACCATAGGAATAAGGAAACACGACAAATCAGGGCATTTCTGTGGAGAGCTGTGGAGAGCTGGCTGTTAAACACCCCAGTGGACAGGACAGATGACTGACCAGGATAAGGCCAGGCCTGCCCAGCTCCTCAGCTGACTGCTCGTGGGTACCCATCAAATGCACCAACAGCATCAGCTCAATTCACTGTCACTATAGTAACAGCAAGGGTTTCCTTCTGCCCACACCCCACTTCTCAATTATAAGAAAATATTGCTATACCCTCTTCCTATTGGCTGTTATTTGCCAAGTCCTGAATTTAAGGAGCTTTTCCTAGTATTATTTTGACTCGAGAATCCAGAAGGGAAACTGAGGCAAGGAATGTTGAAGCGACCTATATCAGGTTATATAGGAAGCCAAAATGCAAACCTGTTAACACCTGTACTCTACTCTTTCTAAATTAAACTTAAGATTAAAACCCTGGGTTTTGCAACCATTCTGTTCCCATCCCCTCAAAGCATTGCTATTAACATTATGGTACCCCTGTACAATAGAACACAGTGCGGATATTAAACAGAAGGAAGTAAATCTAATTATGCGTCTCTGGGGAAAAAAAGCAAGGGACAAATAAATAAATGTATTTGAATATATGCATTAGCATTAGCATATTTTTTAATATACAGCAAGATAGGTACTTTCCTAATAAGAATATATATATATACATAGAATATTTTGGAAGGATGCACAAGAAACTTAGAGTGGAAATCTCAGAGTAGGAGAGGTGATATATGTATTTTATTGTTTTATTGTATATCTTTTTGTGCTTTTTGATATTTTTGCCACACACAAGTATTACATTCTCTTTAAAAAAAAAAAAAAAGCTACTTAAAATGAAAGACAAATATCACTGCTAAAAACATCTTTATTACACCGTCTAATCCTCTACTCTCTCTCTCTTCAAATCCAGCCAACCACTCCTCCACCCCATCTGTATCATATTCAGGCTTGCCTTTGTGCTAGTTTCCTACTGTATGCTTCATCTTTCTTCTCTTTCTTGGGCCTCTGTGAAGGTCACACAGCAGCCTGTCTGCCAGGGCATGGCCAGGTAAATGCCCCCAAGAATGGGTCCTCACCTCTCACTTCCTAAATAAACTAGTGTCCTACTTGGCCCTAGGACTTCCATTTGGCACAAATTGATTAGAGAGAGATTCTAAGGATGATCCAGAACATCCTTTCTATGCTAAAGCAAATAAGCTTAGATGCAATCAAAGGAAATACTCTTCTACACCAGGGCCAGTGAACTCATGGAAAGTGACAGCCCCAGCGACAGTGCAGGCTAAAGCTATGATGATGCCAGAAAATATTTTAGATACCAATGGATGAAAGCTCCATATCAAGTTATTCATCTTAAATTAGGGATGGTGTAGGGAGAGGGTGAAAAAGACTAGGGAAAGGTAAATGCAATTCTGTTTTGCAAAAGGGAAAAATAATGTAAGTCCTAAAAAATATAAACAAATGAGCTTGGTCTAGATATTGACCATTGGATCACTAAAAGGTAAGTGCATGATTATTTAAAAAAGGATGTGGTGATCACTAGGAAGAAGTCTGGGATCACAAAAAAACAAATCATGGCAAGCTGAGTGCATTCCCTGATTCAGTAAGGTCACGAGGTTTTTAGGTCAAGTGAATTTAAGAGAATATCTAGATTGCATCAAGACATTTGATAAACTATCTAATAAAATCCTTATATACATGAGATAATGTGGGCTGGATGGATTAATTGACTGAATGGTCAAACCCTAACGATGTTCATTAATGCATTGAAGACAGCCTGGAGGAAGTTGTTCTCAAACTAATCCTGTTCAACATGTCTACTTATGACCTACGTAAAGACCAGGGAGACAAGTTCATCAAATTTTTCTATGACTTCAGTGAAAGTAAAATATTGAATTCTAAGCATTTACAATCCTCCCCTTTTCTCAAGAGAAAGAAATCATTGCTTAATATTGGGCTTTTTGGTGTTAATGGGGTATTTTGATGTTGGTTTGGGGCACTATGTGGAGAAATGAAAAAGGTGAAAGATTTAGCTCGTCTACATTTAAAAAGATGGGATCCAGGAAAGATGTGAGCAGCAGTCACAAGGAGAGGGATTTTTAGGAAGTCTTTCAGAGTGTGTGATCTAAGTCCCCCTTTGCAGCCTCCTCAAGAGACCTTCAGTAAAGAACTTGGTAATATTTCAATGCTTTAGAGGGGTGGATTTTGTATTTCTTTTGAATCCATCATCAAGCTGTGATGAATCTTAAGGTAGGAACAAGCGACCCTGTTTTATTCAGGCTGCAAGTCTGTGATCAAAGCTTAGCAACCTAAAATATATAATCTCCATTCAAAAGTAATTTATGGGGGAAACTAGAACAAAATGAAGTGTAATACAGTTTCAACCAAAGTCCTATGTATAGGTGTGAAGGTTAATTTCATATGTCAACTGGGCTAGGTTATGGTGTCCAGTTGTTTGGTCAAGTAAGAACTGGCCTGGTTGTTACTGTGAGGGTATTCCATGGTTTTAATCATTAGTCAGTTATTGCATCTTTGGCTGATTACATCTACAATCAACAAAGAAGACTGCCTTCAGCAATGAAGGTCTTCAAGGGAGAAATGAGAATTTCAGCCGTCAGAAAGAAGAATTTCTATCTCTGCTGCAAACAACTGGCATCTCCTGGGGAATTTAGCATCACCTTCAATGAGTTTCTGTCTTGTGGTCTGTCCTGTGGAATTTCAGGCTTGCCTATCCCCACAGCAGCATGAGCCAATTCCTATAATAAGTCTCTTTATATATATATATATATAAAATGTATATCCTGTCCAGTTTCTCTGGAGAACCCTAATGCAATGGATATAGAAAACAACTTTGTAAATACAGGATCAGGGAGAAGTGACCACATTAAAAAAAAAAAATAGTGCCAGCTGTGGTGATAGTCCCACTCTACTCTGAGATAGCTAGACCATATCAGAATTATGGTATACAGTTCAAGGCCCCACACTGTAAGATAAATTTGAGCATATTCAGGGGACAGTGGCCAAGCCCAAAAGAAACTTAACTCTGTTATATTTGGATCAATCAAAGAAACTAGTGTTGTTCAGCTTTGAGAAAATAAGACTTAAGGGAACATGACAGCTTCAAATATCTGAAGGCCTGTCAAGTGAAAGAATTACTACATCAGTTCTATATAAATTCAAGATATCAAATTAGAAACAATGAATGGATCTTATCTTATTTAGATATATTTTGGCCCAATATAAGGAATATCTTTCTAATAGTTGGAGGTCTCTAAAGACAGCATAGATTTTCTTGGGTGGTAATGAGTTGTCCATCACTCAATGTGTCCACGTAGGAGCTAGGTGATGCTTAGGTAAAGATTGGAGCTTGGATGAAATGATCTCAGATTCTCTAAGGGTCTGAAATTTTAGTTGTCTTGTGTTTAAAGTTGTGTCATTTACAGTGCCATATGCTTTGCATTAATTCAGTAAATGCTATTGAATTGAACTGGAATGCTTTGGAGATAATATCTAGGCAAGATAATCAATGTCCCACCTAAGACCATCACTGAGGAGGGAAGTCAAAGGTGATGTCAGAAAAAATAGGGTGAGTGAGATCAAGGGAATAAATAAACACAGAGCTAAGTTCAACCCTGCCTCTTCCCTGCTTTGTACTATATACCTCATTCACCAGATATCCATCCTCTATCTGGGGCTGGCCTGCATGGAACCATTTCCTGATCATTTGCTCATGGGATGCTCATATAATCCAGAGTTCTGAATTTTCATTTGTTCCCTTTCGTTTTTCAGACCTACCCCTTTTCCTCTTTTCCCAGTGTTACCAGTCTTTCTGCCTTGTATGCCCACATTGTTTTCTCTTCCTTTCCACTAGGCAGTCTCTCCCTACTCTGGAGAGGAGCCCTTTCCCTTCCTGCTTCAGCCTCAGCTCTCTACACCTACCAGGAGCTCGAAAACCAGTGCAGGGGTCTTAATCTCAGAGCAGTTGTAGGCAATGTGCTTGATGCCAGGGTGTGTCATCTGGTCCCATGAGCTGGAAGGCTGGGGGCAGAACAGGGTTTTGTCCTATGCTTACTTACATTGTGGACATTCAACAAACCATAAATAATGACTGCTCTTCCCTCCTTTCATTTGTTTTAAATGACCTGAACAATGGCCTGCTCATCTCTCCCCTGGGGGAAATTATTCCATCATCAAATGCACCTCTCTGTGAAGGAATGTGTATTTGCTTCTTCTGCAGAAGTTCCAAATTTTCAGTCTAAATGTCCTTTTGGCATTTCTAATTATGCTTCCTCCTGTATTATGGTCACTATTATCGTCATCATCATCATCTTCTTCTTCTGCAAATAAAACTTAAATATCCTATCTCTTCCTCTCCAGTGACTTTATCAACACTTTTCTGGCATGGTCATAACTTCCCTTCCTGACTCTTCCTGCTTATTCAGGCATAAAAGCTACAGGAAGAGAGAACACATTTTAGGAAAGAGTGAGGTGATGATGATGGCAATAAGGAAGGTATTTTCCAAGGGCTAAAACAGGTATCACAGGTTTTCCTGGGACTATAGGTTATTTTACTTTATCTCAATGTAATCTTAGAGTAGAATATGCCAATGGGATACATTGTGTAACTCATATCATGTTTAGGATCATTCATTAAAAAAAAAAAACAAAAAACATTTATGGAGTGCTTACTATATGTCATTGCTGCAGATCAAAGCTGTTTCACGAATAGTCCCTACCCTCAGGGGTTTTCAGGCTAGTGGGGGACAAAACAGTAAACAATGCAGTGGTATGGTATCGATGCTAAGATATACTATTCACCAAGTAGGATGAGATTTTAAGAGAATGTCAATTCAGAAAGCAATTCTTGATACTGATCATAATACCATATTCAAATTATAGATATTCATTTTTTATTAATAGTATGCCTGCTGTTACAATATTTTAAAAATCAGGCTCACATAAATGAGAAATAATAACGACATTAATATATGTTCTCCTAAGACAGGCTTTTAAGTGAGAGAAAGTAGATTATGGTACAATATTTACCTGGCACCTTGTATGAGAAGTTCTGATTGTTTTACCTTTTAATATCTCCATCTCATAAATAGTGAAATATTCCCTTGGGGAACAAAACCAAGGATTCAGATGAGGCAGTTACCTCATATCCATTCACTCTTTCTTTTACTTATTTGTTCTATAAACATATTCTGAGTCCCTACCATGTACCACATACTGTCTAGGTGCTGGTGATAAGGTGGAGCTCAGGGCAGACAAGGTCCATGTTCTTGTGCAGTTTCCATTCTGGATGGAGGCAAGAAATAACATGTTAGAAAATGAATGAACAAAATGATTTCAGGTAGAGATAAATTCTGTGAAGAAAATTAAAACATGGTGTTGCAAGAGGTGGAGTTACACAGGCTAGAAAAGACTTCCTTGAGGCGGTGGTGACCCCTGAGCTGAGACCTGAAGGACAAGAAGGTGCTAGTCAGGCAAAGACATGGAGAGAGAACACCAAGCAGAGGAAGAAGCGAATGCAAAGGCCCCAAGGTGGGACCTATAAGGAGCCAAAGAAGTCAAACTTCAGAAATTATGAAACAGGGCCAATGTGGGCAGAACTAAGCAAGAGAAAGAGATGGAACAAGCCATTATAAGCCCACAAACACACAGATAGTAGTACAATTGGGAAGGACAAAACAGCTAAGAGTTAGGAAAATTAATGTGTAAATCAAAAGATCATTGGATCATATGACTTCTTATACCAAATGCACCAGCCTGGTTCCATAAAAATTAATATGTAGACTGAGGAGCTGAAGGAAACCGACAAAATGAACTGAGAATGGAGGATGCTGATTAGAAGTGGAGACTGTATCAGTTAGGAAGGTTTTGTCTGCAAGTAACAAAATACTCATCTAGCTGCTTAAGCATTTAATATCTCACACAAGTAGCCTGGCTGTAGGTGGTTGCTTTTTTGGTGAGATCATCAAGGACCCAGTCTCCTTCTACTTTTTCTGTGTGCCATCCTTACAAAATTGACTTTTTGCCCTAGGACTTGTTTCTTTATGGCTATAAGAGTGCTGGCCGCAAGCCCAAGCATCTCATCCCACAATCATATTTAAACGTGAAGAAAGGAGAAGAGGCGGTAACAGAGAGCTTTCCTGTAGTAGCTCTCTCTCCTACCAGCAAATGGAATCTTTTCCAAAAGCTTCCCTTATGACTGGGCCATGTAGCTGCCCCAAGCTGTAAAGGAGGTAGGGAAGGTGAGTGTCTGGCAAAGGGGAATGGGATTATTAAAATCGATTCAGACCACTCAAGATCCAATGACTTATTCCCTGCAGATGGGAGCAACAGGAGAACCTTGGAACTGAAGAAGGTGGGAATGGCAGACCACGGGAGTGCAGAGCTGATCATCCAGGCCACATGGGGGTAGGAGGGGAGAAGGAGGCCTCTACTGGCCATAGGAGGAAGTGCAGTGTAATGGAAAGACCCCGGATCTGGAATCAGAAGATGTAGGTGACAGCCCAGCTCTGAGCTAGTCACTAAAAGAGCCTCAGCCAGTTTCTTCACCTATAAAATGGAAGTGACAATACCTATCTGCCAGGCAAGTTGTGAGCAGCAGAAATTGTCAGAGTGGTTTGTGAGCCCCTGGGTATGCTCAAGACTCCATTGGGATGTGGGAAGGAAGTATAACTTCTATTTATATTAATTTTTCCTGTTCTTTAAAAATATGTATAGTTGTGCATATATTAAAATGAACATAATACATTGCTAGAGTAGTGTATATATATATATATATACCTTATAAATAAATACACATATATTGGGGGTGCTCAAAAATTTACTTATAAGGATATAGATTTTTTTTAAGTTTGAAAACACTTTTTAGTTTGAAAGCACTTAGCACAGGAGATGGCACATATTGGGCCCTCAAATAAGACTGGCCCCATCCTCCCTTTCAGACTTGTAAGTATTGTCATTTTAATGCCAAGACCAGGCATCTGTCATAGACCCTATCAACTCCACTCTTAAAATGCCACAGGCCATGTGTCCTTGTGGCACCTCAAATCCCTCTCCCAGAAACAGGATTCCAAGTGCTGCACCACACAAGCAGCTCCTGGGAGCTGTTACCAGGTAGCTTCCCCAACCCCTAGCATCTTCCACTCTTTCCACCTTCTGTCCATCTTCGGGTGTTTCTTGGCTAGTGGGCATGTCCATGGAGGGGTGAACAAGGGCAGGGAGATGAGGGAAAGTGAAGCCAACCCATGTCAAAGGCTCTGATGGGAGGGGAGGGGAGGGTTAAAACAATTCATTCCTCTCTCTGAGCCCAGACTCCAGTTAGCATGGACAAATGAAAATTATATCTGCTTTCCATCTGTCCTCGTCTTTCTTTGTAGGCACTCAAGGCACTTTAGAAAGATCTTCTTTCTTCTACCGAGCATCACCTCTGCCATGGGCAAGAGACAAAGATGGGAGTGAGGGTGCTGGCAGAGGAATAGTCTTGAATCCATTTAGGGGCTCAGCTAGAAAACACACAGGAGTCCTGAGTCACTATCAAAATCACTTTTCTCATAAAAGCACAAAGATAAAACCTCCTTTATAAAAATGAGGACCTTAAATAGTATCCTTTGTCTTCAGCTATGCTAGCTATAGAGGCATTGTTCATTTTTTTTTTTTTCCCAAAAAACTCTTGGGTTTGCCTTTAAAAACCCACATTTAATTCTCACCTAACCATTTGACTGATTCCTCTTTAGCTCCCTTTAAACGAGCTGCCGATAAAGGAATAAACTTGCTGAAGAAATAAGAAATAAGCCTCTGGAACGCTGCAGCCATCTATGCCACTGCTGTCCAGGCTGAAGCCCCTCTCCGGTGAATTGAAAGAGAATGCTAATGGAATTACACATTGTGGCTGGATCAGGGGCTGCCACCGGGAGATAAATACCAAAGCAATGCTGAGGCATTTAATCAAAATTAAACCCTCTGCGTGTCTCTTTTTCTCCCAGGAGGAGAAAACACGAGACCTAACTTTGCCGCATATATTACTTCAGTCGCCTTGATGCTATTATTTCCAATAATTTGGTTTAGGGGAGGTCTCCCCACACACACACACATACAGGAAAGCAAATTAAATTAGTAAGAGTGACCCACCCAACTTATGTTTATGGTGACACACCAAAACCATGGCACACCTCTTGGAAGATAAGCTGTACATGGATAAATTCGCAGAAATAAGAGTGCTCATCTGTTTTCTTTAGGTTCAGTGTTAACAAGATGCAATCCTTGGGCCCTGTGACTTGACGGTCAAGAAGCAGATCTGCCTCACAACTGACGTGCAATCTGGGCTGTAATGGAATAGAAATTAGCATGTGGTGGCTGGCAGTCACCTTCTCCTGCTCACTTCTGCTCCAAAGAGGTTGGGTTCATTAGTCACAACCTCTAAACCCAGGTCTGAAAGCCCAGCTCAGATCTGGGTCAATAGAAAAAACCTGCGTCATGGTAATTTTTCATCTTTTGGGAATCATGATGTGTCCATTGATTATTTCTAAGATTAGAATGAATTCAGCAGCACCTCTCCAGGTAACCGACGATACCCTGAGTGTATCAATCAGAATTTCTTTATGTGAGTAACAGAAATGGATTCTGGTTCTCTCAAAAAAAAAACAGGACTTACTGGAAGAACAGCAGGGTTTTGCAAGAAAGGAAGCCAGGGAGAAGGCCCAACAAGGCCACCCTGCAGGGACAGGCTAGTTTGGGTGCAGCTGCAGTACTGCAAACAAATGTAACCCCCACATCCACTTGCTCAGGGAAGGGACCAAGCCCAAGGGGACTGGGTCTGACTAGCTGACCCATGTGTCCGCCCCTGGCTCCCTGGAGGTAAAAGGAGGGTCTGCCTTTTCAGTTCCTAGAGTAGGAAACTTGTAATACCTACCAAGGAAGCTCTGTACAGTAGGGGGAGTCCCCAAAAGGAAGATCAGCTGCTGAGAAAAAGAGGTTGAATAATGGGCACTCAAAACTGACAAATGACTCCTACACTAGGGCCAAGAGAAACATGCAGGAGAATCCCTTGTTTAGTCTGAACATCAGATAGGAGGCAGCTTGCAGTAATGAGAGCACTTGACGATCCATCAGGAGCTCTAGACCTGGGCTTAGGTGCCCTTATCAGGCAAGTCTATGGAGTTGGGGCAAGTCTATTTCCCTCTGGCTCTTCTTCTAGAAGATAAGTGGATTGGATTAGTTTGTGACTTTCAAACTGTTCTAGTGTTGACCTGAAACTTAGAACTTTCTTAGAGTCTTGGAAGTTCTTGGTAGCACTTCTGAAATAAAACATGGGACCAGGTGATCTCCAAAGTCTAACACTGTCTAAATTAAAGCTCTTTCAGTTTTGACAAAGGACTGTTCAAAATTTGGAAAGGATGTTTCAGGGAAATTTCCTTCTTTGCTATGTGGATAGGCTAGTTGCTATTGTGCTTTATCAGCCAACAAACTCTATGAGAATAAAGCTATTTCATCTAATGCTAGAAAATGTGGGAATATCTTGGTCTAGTCCACTGATATCTCCACTCAGACAAAAATATCTTTGCTGGGCATGGGTCCTAGAGACTCAGTCTCATTCTAGACCCTGTCCATTCCACAATGGATTCCACCAATTGAAAGGTCCTATGACCTACCATCCCCCACCTTCCTTCAGTGACTGCCAGCATCCAGTAGTGGAGTGCCCAGAACACTAGACACCACTCTGAGATGTATATGACGTCATTGTTGTCTATCTTCAAACATATAAAGAATTGTGATGTCATAACTACTTGGGGGCATAAGGCACCATGCCAGGCTTGATCACATACATGCCAGAAGTCTCTACATAAACTTATTTCACTGTGGGGATTGATTGATGAGTTTTCTCTCTACCATGCTAGATTGAGAGAGCCATGAGAATGGGGACGACTCTGTTTGTTGGTTTTGAATCTCCAGAAACAGGTGGATAAATAATAAGTGATATTGAATGAATATCAGAATAACTTAACACCTTCCTAAAACCCGTATTATTTTAAAACTTGGGAAGGTGTATATTCACAACATCCAGACTCCGAGTCATGGCAGAGAGGAAAATTTGTCCAAATAATACTTGCCCAACCTGATTCTGATTCTGTTACCGTATCGGTGGCATTGAGTCACACGTAGAGAGAAATGTCCAAGAAACAACGAAAAAGAGGCTGCCATTCTTTCTTCCTCCACACTTTGTTATACATTTTTCATACATACAGTTTTAAAAACTAGTAAAATGAACACATGTATGCCCTCCACCTATAGTGAATATTGTTATCATTTTCCCACCTTTGCAGACATGAAATTTCACTCCTAAATATTTCAGCATACCTCTCTTGAGAACATTATCTTATATAACTGCAATACCATTATCAAAAATAACAAAATAATAATTCCATAGTATTATCTAATATTGAGTCCATATTCAATTTTTTTCTATTATCCCAAGGAATATCTTTTATATATATTTTAATCAGGATTCAATCAAAGCTCATATATTGCATTTGGTTGTTTTATCTCTCTAGTTTCCTTTAATCCAGTATAGTCTGCCAACTCCTTTTTTGCAGAGTCAGGCTGCTGGTCTTATGGGATGTTGTATACACTGAACTTGTCTGATTGTTCCCTCATGGTGGTGTTTGGTTTGTCCCTCTATCCACTAGAGGAGGCTGCCATCTTGACCCACCAAAAACGGCAAGAGTGGCCTGGAGATAATGGAGAAGCAGGGCTGAATCCTCCTGTTCAAGGTCCCCTTGGCCTCTCTCTTGCCAGAGTGCAAACTCCACGCCAGCACCAGCAGTGCCATCAAGTTGCCGGGCCACTGCCCCAGGGCTCTTGGAAAGCATTGCTATCCCTCTGGATACCCTGTTGCTCTGAGGTCAGAATGAACACAGCTGGAAACATACACACAGTGCCACAGAAGATTACGAAGATTTAAAGGGTTCTCAGTGATTTATGTCTCTTTAATTAAAGGCTTTTATGCTTTAATTAAAAAGTTACAGAAGTTGTCTTTACTTCTGAAAAAATGTGCTTATGGCTGACTGCCTGAGTGAATTAAATAGCATCAGACCCTTGGATTGGCCCCATGCTTGACTCCCAGAGCTCATTTTCAGGAGAGGGGGAAGGACTTCGGTGAGAAATGCCATTAAAAGGGAGGCTGTGGCAACTTTCATTACTTTTTGATGATCATGCAATAATTTTCCATGATAAATCATTTCATTATATTTACAAATTTGGAGGCAGAATCTAAATGCCACAGTCCTGAACAAACAGCATTGGGTCCCTGGTTTCCAAGGGATTCACCTCCTTGCTAAGGAAACAGAATAAAAGTGTATATTTTATTACTAGCCATTTAATTGTTCCCAGGTCACAATAACTATGGGTATATGTGCAGAGCTTTAGTGAACCTAGATGTGGCTCCAGACTGGCTTTTTGTCTGGTAACTTGCCTAGTGCTGTGGGCTCAGTTAAACCATCAAGACACCTTCCTTGATTCCCCTTTACAAGGTTGACATCCCCTCCTTTACTTTCCCATTGGATTCATTTTTATAATTCACTTTTAATTTTTCCCCATGATTCTTTGAGTTATATTATTATACTTTTATAATTATAGTATATGTTATCATACTTTATATATATATATATATTATTATTATTATTATTATTATTATTATTATGCACATCTGTCTCCTCCATGGTTGCCTCCTGTATAAGGTCACTTCCCAACTCCCCAGGCTCCCAACCCAGGTAGAAGTTACTACCATCATTTGTGTCCCTGCTCTGGAGGGAATTGCAGAATTGCTCTAAAATATCTAAAACACTTTATCTCACTTTTTAATGAAATATGCCTATCTCCTTCTACTAAGTTGTAAGCCCTAGTGACCATGATTTGATCATCTTTTCTTTTCTTTTCTTTTCTTTTCTTTTCTTTTCTTTTCTTTTCTTTTCTTTTCTTTTCTACTGTAACTTAGGGCAGAGTACTGAGTTAACCATCGTCCTCGGTCATGACATTCATTTATACATGAGCTCTATTCATTCTTTCATTATGTATTTATTTCCTTTTATCCCAATTTTCCACCCCTGTTCCCACTCTGAGTCTAATGAATATTATTTTACTTATATATATTCTTATAAAATGTGTATTTTTGTGTACATGGAATTTTACTTTACATAAATGTTATGTGTTTTATTCTGCTTATTACTTTTTTTTTCACTCTGTTTTAGTTAGCTAGGCTGCTGAAAGCAGATACCATGAAATAGGTTGACTTTTAACAATGGGAATTTATTAGCTTAATGGTTTTGAGACTGACAAAAAATGTCTAAATCAAGGCATCAAGGTGATGCTTTTTTCTCGAAGACTGGCTGCTGGCAATCTGTGGCTCCTCCGCCATACAGCAAAGCACATGGTGGGTGTCCACTGGTCTCTCCCTTCTCTTCCGGGTTACTTGCTTTCAGTTTCTTGCTTCCGTGGCTACTTGTCTC
>JAKSZT010000049.1:53234462-53632682 GCA_026826555.1 Tolypeutes matacus | reverse complement strand
TGAATGAGGTGGGTCACACGATAACTGAAGTAGCCTCATCAAAAGGTCCACACCAGGAATGGATTAACTTTAAGTACATGTCTTTCTGGAGTGCATACTGCTCCAAACCATCACAACTCAATATTGTGTTTTTAAGTTCCATCCATGTTGTTATATGTTCATATAATCCATGACCTTTAATTACTACATAGCACTTCATGGTGTGCTTCATTCACATTTTCCATTTTTCCCTCCCCACTGATAGATACCCAGGTGTCTTCTAAGTCCTCTTTGGGTCCTGTGGTATATAGACACAGGAATGAACTTTCCATGTCACAGGGTTAACACATATTTGTGACTATGCTGTGACACATTGCTCTTCAGAGTATCTCCAACAATCTACTCTCTTACCAGCAGGATATGAGGTTTCCCATATTCCTACACGCCACCACCCATGACATTATCCAATTTTTTAATTTTTGTCTGTCTGATAGGTTAAAGGGGTATCTTACCTTAATTTCCATTTTAAAGAGAGAACTGCATTATCTCTGCTTCTTAGACTTTCAGATTTGGTATGCTGTAAATAGCCTGCTTGTATCTTCTGTCCATATTTTTGGGGGGATTGACACCTTTGCTTTGCAGGAATTCCTTATCAATTTTAGGTAGTAGTCCTTTTTCAGTTTTAGATACAGTAAATATCCTTGTCATCAGCCCATTAGCTGTCCATGATATCCTTCATCAAATAGAAATTCTTAATTTTGATATGAATTATGGTTAAATTCAACAAGCTTTCCCTTAGAATTTGTGCTTTTGACATTTTGTGTAAGAAGTCCTTCCTTATTCAAGGCCTCAAAGATATTCTTCTACACATTCCTCTATTAACTTTACAGTTTCACTTTTCTCATTTGAGTCTTTAAGTCCACTTCAGATGCACTTTTATGTGGGCTATCAGAAACCCAGCTTCTTGTTTCTCAGTATGGTAAGACGTTTACCCAAATCTATTAATTAAATAATCTAACTGTTACCCCATTGATTCATGGGCCCCTTTAACTGTACATTCACCTCCCATATAGACTCTCTTTGGCCATCTATTCTGTTCCATTGATTTATTTGTCTGTTCTTGCACTATAATTGCACCTTTGTTTTTCTTGTTGTTTAACTTTTCATTTTGAAATAACTTCAAATTTTCAGACAGTTGCAAAAATAATACAAAACTTTTATGGAGAATCCCAACATACCTCTTGCCCCCAATATCTAGATCCACCAATTTTAACATTTTGCCACATTTGCCATATCATCCTATCAATATATTCATCTATCAATCAATCTAGCTAGTTATCTATCTATCTATCTATCTATCTATCTATCTATCTATCTATCTATCTATATCTATCTATCTATCTATCATCTATCTGTTTTCTGAACATTTTATCTTAGGTTGCATAAATCATGTTCTTTGAATACATAATACTTCCATGGGCACCCCCTAAAAACAAAAATATTCACCTAGATAACCATCTTAAGTAGAGTTATCAAATTTGAGAACTTCAACATTGACATAAAGCTTACAGTCTATATTCCAATTTTTTATAAGTTCCAATAATGTTCTTTTGAGTCTTTCTTCCTCCATTATTAGAACCCATTCAGGATGATATATTGCATTTAATTGTCATTGTCTATTTGCTCTTTGCATTTTTAATTATAGAAACATATATACAACATAAATTTTCGCATCTCAACCACTCCAAAGTATACCATTCAGTGGGATTAAACACATTCACAATGTTCTGCTTCTCTCACTACCATCCATTACCATGCATTTCCTATCACCCCAACAGAAACCCTATATCCTTTATGTGTTAACTCTCCATTCCTCCTGCCCTCTGCCCCCAGGTAACTTGTATACTACTTCATGTCTCTATGAGTTTGCACATTCTATTTATTTCATGTAAGCGGAATCATACAATATTTGCCTCTTTGTGTCTGGCTTATTTCACTCAACATGATGTCTTCAAGGTTCACTCATCTAGTGACATGTATCATAACTTTATTCCTTTTTAAGACTAATATTTCATTGTATGTATATACTACATTTTGCTTATCCATTCATTCACTGATGGACATTTGGGGTGCTTCCTCATGCCGGCTATTGTAAATAATGCTGCTATAAACATTTGTGTACAAATATCCATCTGAATCCTTCTTTTAATACCTAGGGGTGGGATTACCAGGTCATAGAGTAGTTCCATGTTTAACTTTTTCTGAGGAACCACCAAACTGTTTTCCATAGCTGTACCATTTTATATTCCCACCAATAATGCATGAGGCTTCCAGTGTCTCCACATCCTCACAAACACTTAGATTCCATTTTTTTAAATAATAACTATTCTAGTGGTCATAAAATAGTATCTCATGGTCATTTTAATTTGCATTTCCTTAGTGGCTAATGATGTTGAGCATCTCCCACTGTCTTCACTCCGCTGTCTTTCTAAAATGTCTTAATATCTGGTAGGGCAGGTCCCCCTACCACTTCTCCTTTTCAAAGTTGATCTTGCTTTATTTGTGGACTTCTGTCCTTCCCTATAAATCTTAGAGTAGGTGTATTAAGTTCCTTATACAAATCAATTGGAATGTTGATTAGGAATTACATTAATTTATTGATTGACTTGAGAAAAATTGACATCTTTAAAAAACTGAAATTCCACATTTGAGCATGGCATGTCTTTCCATTTACTCAGATCTATTTCTAAGTACTTTACTAAGGTATTAAAATTTTTCGGTAATGGCCTCAGATACTCTTAAGTAAATTCCTGGTTAGTTTTTCTTGCTAATGAGAATGATATTCTATTTTTATTGTATTTTATATTTTGTTACCTTTGTCATAGAAAAATGCTCTTTTGGTTTAGGAAGATCTGATATCCAGAGATCTTGCTGAACTCTTTTATACATTCTAATAGTTTATCTTTAAATTCTGTTGGTTTTTCTAGGTAGAAAGCATATCATCTGCAAACAGTAACACTTTTATCTCTTACCTCCTTGCCCTTGGACTCTAATTTCTTATACTTCTCTTATAGTAGTGGTCAGATCCTCCTATATTGTCTTACCAGGACCAGTGATAATAGCACTGTCACCATAATCTCAATTTTAAAGGAAACACATCCAAATTGTTTACAATAAAGATAATGTTTATTGTATATATATATTTGGAATATAACTTTCACCAATTTACAGAATTTCCATTCTATTCTGAGTTTGCTAAGAGTTTTTGTCATAAACAGCTGTTGAACTTTATAGAACACATTTTCTTCATCACTTGAGATAATTTATGAATGCTCTCCTTTAGTCTATTAGTGTGGTAAGTTATATTTAGAGATTTTTCTGGTGTTGAACCATCCTTACTTTTCTGGAATAAATCCTACTTGATCATGATGTATTTTAAAATACACTGTTGAATTTGCTTGGCTCATATCTGTCCACCCCATAGGGCTAATGAACTTGAATCTCAAAGTGCTCTTTTACCTATTCCTTTGTGAACTGTGGTTTAGGGCCCACATTCAACCATGATTTTGCAAGGAGGTTTGGGGTTCATTTCCAGAGCAAGCTTCATGGGTGACACCTGCATGCTCTGTAACCTATACAATCAAATGGTCATGTCTCCTCTGCCTCACTACCAGCTTTATGTCCTATGGTCTCCTGGCTGTAAGCAGGGACTTCTCAGAGTGTTCTGTCTTCAGTGGCATCATTATCAAAGTTTACCATAAACACGGGCCCTGGATCAACTCCAGAAACCAGAAAAGAAACAGAACACTCCTGGATCCAGACAAGGGGGTATATTTCCCGGACAACGGGGCCTGAGTTTATAGGACAAAGAATCCAAAGTCATAGCTAAACCCTGGAACTGCCTTCAGGGAGTTGGTAGGGAAGGGGGGAGGGGTTCAAAGGTGTTATGATGTCTTTGTACTCCTAAAAGGGGACTAGGTCCAGAGCCTCTTGCCCAAACATCTCACCAGCAGGGAGGAAAAGAAAGAACACTGGTATTCACTGAGAACTCTCTTTGTGCCAGCCGCTGTAACAGGAGCTTTCATATACATCTCCCATTGAATCTCTCATCAATTGAAAGGCAATGTAGAGTAATGGTTTCGCATAAGGGCTCTGACACCATTCAAATTCTGATTCCTCCACTTACCAGCTGCAGGACGTTGGGTGAGTTATTAACTTCTCCAGCATTCATACCAAGTGGAAGTAAAATAGTTTTTACCTCACAGGGTTGATATAATCAAAAGGGTCATTACAAGCAAGGTATTTACAACAACGCCCATCACATAATAAACTCTTGATAACTGCTTGTTGGCTATTATTCTTAATCATCAGAGTGACACTTTGAAATGGTTTTTTTGTGTTCATTTTGAAGTTACAGAACATGAGAGATAGAGACTTAACTTCCCCAACATCCACTGCTAATAACTGGGGGAGCCAAGATTCAAACCCAAGCTCATCAAACTCCAAAGCCCTTGTTCTTTGCCCTGGTTCTTTGACAGAAGCTATTCCTTCCCTAGATGACTGTTCTATCCACAACTTAGCACCCTTTGACCTTATGAAAAAACTGTATACCAGCAGGGCCACTAATATGTTTAAAAGTTGTAACACTCAATGGAAATGGAGTGCTGGGCTTTTAGGAGCTGCCCGCTGATAATAGCCCTCCCTCCACCAACTTCAAAATCAATTGAGGAATATAGTTAGACAGGAATGAAAATATTGGGCTTTTTAATCAGTAGAATAAAGTAGACTTGGCTTAGACCCCAAACCAAAATAGGCTTCCTGATCTTTCTTCCTAAGCCCCAACCCTGGATCTCACATAAGTTTACCAAGATCCAGGATGGTTATCAGGGACAATCAGGGCCTGGTTCCCATCTTATCCTTGGAAGAGACTGCAAAAGAGGCAGGAGATGTGAGAATCATCCTTTGACACAGTAATCCTGCCTAGTAGTGACACATGGACCCCGGGATGTCAGATTCTCACCATCTCACCCGCCAGTGAATCCCCCTCTGCCATGGAGAAGTCAGTAGGAGGTGGAAAGAAGATTCTTCCCCATACTGTCAGGGAATGTTAGGGCAATTCTATTTTATGAACCAGAAGAAACATGTAGAAAGAAAGAGAACAAATAATTCCCCATACATATGCCCATCAACTACTGGCAATCAATCAATCAATCAATCAATCAAAAATGAAAGAAATCCCCAAAGTAGCCAGAAAAGAGCTGTGAGTCTGGAAATAAAGTGTTACTACCCCCCCACACCCTCCATTTTCCTTCCTTTCCAGGCCATATTTTTATTCTTCTCATAGATGATTTCTTTCTTTAAATAGCACCCACACTAATGTGATTGGTAGTTTAAATGTCTCAAAGAAAGAGCATAGAGTTCTGGGATCTGTATTTTCTTGCTTAAAAAAAAAATCAAATGGACTGTGGAGAGTTAGGTGGAATTAATTCCACCCTGGGAAGAGAGGAGCTGAGCTGCTTCAGTATCTTGGTTTATAAGGTCACCAGCATCCCTTGTCGGGAATTATTCCTCTGTAAATCACTTCTGCCCAGCTACTCTGCTGCCCTGAATTGCAGATAATCCAGAAAGTGATTGTGTCTGGTCTCTGGGCAGAAGCTTCTCTGACTTCCCCTAAGAGGATTCTGATACCGGCTTTGGCTGCAAGAAGTGGGGGAGCCCAAGCCAGTACGTGCCACTCTTTGACCACCTGAGGACCAGGATTCAGCCTTGCAGGTAAACATCTTCGGTAGAGCAGCCACTGCTGAAAGTATAGTCTTATAGGAGGGCCCCCATCTCTACCCCTGAGGCTACCTCATTCAGCACGTGGGAGGGGAGGGCATTGGGGTTTGGTGGCTGGGGTAGCCAACCCCCATCAAGTAAACAAGCCCCCAACTACGGGGGCTGGTGTGCATTTGTATGTCTTCCTTAGGTGTGTTTTTGTATTTTTAAAATATATTGCACCAATTAGTCCATCTTTGCCTACCAATTAACTCTGGCCTTGGACAAATCATTTAATTTCTTTAGGTCTTAGTTTCAAACAGATTTAAATTAAAACACTGCATCTACTCCATATTAACGGTGTCCTTGGCAAATTACATGATCACTCTAAGCCTCAGTTTTCCATCAGTATGTTGGGAATGCTAATGTATATTGTGCAAGGTTGTGGTGAGGATTTAAAAGACCACATATATAAAGGGCATCACAGACAGTCTGGTTGTTTAGCCCCAGACGGGATTACTTGCCCCACTGTGCACATAATTGCCCATTGCCCTCTTCTGAGAAGTCCACCTTGAGTCTTCTATCTGCAGGTTGCAGGGCTGGGCTCTGGGCAGTCATGCTGTTCCCTGACTCCCCTACTCCTCCGGCCACAACTGAGGTCCAGGGTGGTCACTTAACCCAAGCCAGGTAAGTAAGAGTCTCTTCCCCCAATATTCACCATTGGATGGGTGCTGAGAGAGATGGGTCTCTCTCAGGGGAGCGGATCACTAGCTCCAAGCTGATGGAACCCCTGTGCTCTGCCAAGCAGCCTGACACAGCAGGGAAAGCTAGTTTTCAAAGGGAAAGAAAAATGAGGGACACAGATATACAGAGAGGAGACAAGGGACAGGGTGTTGATAATACTCGAGTCCCTCATTCTAATTCAGCTCTGCGCCTGGGTTCCATGAAACTCACAACCCTGCATCCATCATCATAAGTTCCCTTTTCTTATTAAAATTAGCTCAAACTGTACTTGCTACTTGCAACAGAGTCTTAATTCTCTGGTGAACAGTGATAAATCAATAAACAGTAACCACCAACAGATATAAAAAGAGAGCCTTGGCCAAATGATGCCTTAGGTTCTCCTCCACTCTCCCACTCTCTGACTTGAAGTAATTTACTTACTGGTATCTCCTCTCTATCCATTTCTCCTTTCCCAACAACTCTAACCCAAAGTTATTATTAGTCAGCAATTCAGTCATTTGATAAGCTTGTCTCATGGGTAAACCGTTTCTCTAATGCAGGGACCATGACCTGCCTCTATTTCAATGCACAGATGGCTACATCTCTCAGCCCTGGCCCCTGGGTGTGACCCAGCTTGCACCCAGACCCTACTGGCAACCACATGCTGGTCCCCGGCCCACATGTCCCAGCATTCCTCTCCTGTCACAGCCCTTGTTGGCCCTTCCTAGATTAACTAAAGTGCTGACAGTGCACATCTGCCCAGCCTCAACACCAATCTGGAAAGGGGTGCTTTTCAAAGGCAAGCTCCTCTGATACAGAAAAAAATAGCTAACGTGCAGGCCCCATGCTGAGCACACCACGTGAATCATCTCGTTTAATTCTCACAACAACCCGTGAGCCTGGCACTGGTATCCACATTTCACTGATGAAGGAGCTGAGGAACAGAGAGGATGAGAGATTTCTTCAAGATCCCACCATTTGGAGGCAGCAGAGTGAAGATCCAAATGCAAGTCATGGCCCTCCAAGGTCCACGTGCTTTACCTCTTAACCACGCTAGTCTAGAACGTCACCCATAATTCTTTGTTATATACTACACAGACGAGCCTGTGAAGGCTAGAAGAAATCAGAGAAGGGATTTATCCTGGGCTCCTAGAGTCATCAGAGGGAGTTTGGGGGATGGGCAAACCGAACTTTTGCCCAGGAGAGTGGGTGGGAGCATGACGGGCAATGAAGATGACAAAGGTCTGGAGGGGTGACTGTGCATGCAGGGCTTGTTGGGAAGTGGGCAAGGGGCACCGGCAGATTGCGGCTAGTTCTAGAAAGCCAGGCAGAAAGTGGATACTTGGTTTGGGCATCATCAGAGAGGCCTCCTAGGTCTTTGAGCACCATTAAGGTAATGATAGGGAAGCCACAGAGTAGAAAGAAACTGGACTTTGGAGTAAAATTAGATTCAGCCAGTCCTTTCTATACTTTCTACCTCTCCTTACAGCCCAGGGAACAAACTCCATCCTTCCTTCTGTCCCTCTGTTTCCCAGGTGACCCACTGATGGCTTTGGGCAACTTGATCTTTCTTTCTTTACCTCAGTCTCTTCACTTGTAGAAATGGAGATGGCAATGCTGGTAGCTGCCACGCCTAAACTGTTTCCTTTGCCCCAAATGCTTTCTCTCTGCACCAGCTTTCTCCACAGCACCTGCTACCCCATGGCAGAAAGTGCATTTAGTCCTTCATTTGTGTCTGTCTCACTCCACTAGAGTGTCAGCTCCTAGAAGATGAGAATATATTCTGCTCACTAGTAAAAGCCCAGCATCCAGATTAGCACCAAATACACGACAGGGGTTCAACAAGTACTTGAGGAGCAGTGTTATATGAAGATTAAATGAGATGATGCATGTGACACACCTATTCTATAGTGAAGACTTAGTTAAGTCCCCCAAACACTATATTTCACATAGAAATTTTGTGGATAACTGAGAGACATGTGTTCAATGCTTTGCACATCATATAAGTAAAGTTGAAATTCTACCACCATACATAACTAATTTTAAATTGTATTGGGTTTGCCATTTCTTTAAGCTGGAAGACACATGACCTTTCAGAAATGTTCCTTGTAAGTTATGTAACTTTGGTAAGTAATCAAAGTTGTCTCTTATAAGGGGATCACCTGGTAAGCTTCCTTCACTTCAGGATGAACACTATCTTCTTTTCCCAGCTGGTTAAAGTGAGGCCCGAGCCTCCCAATTACAGTTTTGTTATAATGCAACAAATGCGTTATTAAAATTCACCACACTGAGCAAAATTGCACAATAAAAACCACAGGCTGATAAAAATGGGGTTAGGGGCACAGCACTAAAAATTTCATCAATGACACATTAAAAGAAGGAGAGGAGCCTATTAAAAATGGTAGCACAATGTTGCACTTGTGAAATGGCTAAGAAATACATAAATGCTACAATAAATATGGTACTTTACCTTGAAAAAGTCCCGAAGCTTGCTTGCAGAAATGGACATCAGAAAGGCTGCATTCTCTGAGTTATGGTGAAATGGTAGAAGAAGGGTCATCTGAACCTGGACGGAAAGTTCTAACACCATATGTGGCTGGGTGTGGCTCATTACATGCAGTGAACTGAGGCATCTGATAGATGTTTGAGGCATATGTGCATGCATTTTGTATATTCTTATGTGGCTCGGTTCAGCTGATGAATTTCTGCATTCACCCAGCACATGTAGGCACATAAGCAAATGTGGAGATTGAGTTATGTTCACTTTGTCCCCTAATACATCAATTGCATTGGGACAAATTTCCATTTTCAAAACAAGCCTTATCATAGAACTGACTCTATAACCAAACTCACATGGGGAGCTAGCATCCAGGTTGGGCACAGTTTTTAATAAACTCCCCTGATTTGCAGTGAAACATCTTACTTTTCACCTGAGAAAAAATAGAGAGGAGAGAGCATCTGATACGTGGTAAAACTTTCACTAACCAGAAGGCAACTCAAACCCTCATGTATGTAAAAGTAGCTGCCTTCTACTTTTAGAAGAAGCAGAGCACAAGAAGCAGGCAAATATCTAGGATTTTAATTAACCAAATTAAATCAAGAATGTGTTTGGAAATAAGATTCACCCAGTTCCCTGAGCCTTCTACGCCCATGGTTATGTGTAATAAAAATTGGCATTTCAGAATAGGGATTCTGAATCATGATCCTGGATGCTTTCTGATTCACCAAATCAAGAGTAAACAGTGTTCAGTGTTCAAATAGCAAGGAGAGAAAGTGGACTGAAGACTGTGTAAAAGAGTTTCAGGAGACTAACCAAAAGAAGGATTTTTGATGATCCTCAGTTAACCAGAAAACCTACGCCCTGAGCATTCCAGTTACCAGAGGGAGGCTGCATCCATCCACAGGAGATGATGTGCACTCTCTGAGCATGTAAGGTGACTCACAGCCTAAAATTCTGAAAAATGGCAGCAGTTTAAATTGTCTACAGTGAAGCTGCCTCTCTTCTCCTCTACCCCTCCTCTTCCTAGCCCACTCACCTACCTTTGATCTCTTTCCAGTTCCTTCGGGGTAGACAGGCTTCCCCTAACTTGCCAGGAGCAACATAGAGCATAGCAGAATAGCAGCTGCAAATCTGTATTGAGCAGATGAGGAATCAAAGGAAAATTTTATAGACGGAGGGATGGATAGTTCTGAACCAGATGAAGGGAATTGGAGCTTTATCTACCTTTAATAGAAGAGCCTTAATGGGACCCTCGGGAGCTAAGAGCGCAATAATGACTGTATAATGGGAATGTTTCCTGGGCCTACGGCTTCTTCCAATCACGGCCCTTTACTCACCTTAATTAATTAGGCCTCTTGCATTCCCCAGAGTAGGTTAGAAGTCTTATGTTCTGGAAAGGGGAAGGTGAGCAGTGCCACATCATCACCATCATCATCACCATCACCATCATCGTCATAATCATCACCATCCCTTTGGGTTTGATGGAAATCTGTGAGACCCCATGCTGTAAGCTTTAGCAAATCAGCTAGGCACATGCTCTCCCTCTACAGGTGTACGGTATAAGGCAGAATGAATAGTTTGCTAAGTCATTTACTCATTCATTCATTTATCAACATATTAATTGTATGGTTATTGGGCCCCTATTGTGCTGAAGTACTAGAAGTACTGATGGAATGAAGACATAGTACCTGCACTCGAGGAATACCCAGTCTAGTGGCAAAGGAGAAATAAACAGCAACCGTTATAACTTAAGTGCTGTAACAGAAAGTTGGCCCAAGATTCCATTCATCCAAGAAAGCAATATGGTAATCACCATCAGCCTTCCTGTCACTCTCCCTGCCCCCCACACACACATCCAATTCATCACCAGGGCTGCCCAGTCATCTTCTCACTATGACTTAAATCTGTCCCCTCTGCCACTGTCTTGGTTCAGATGAATAGCTCTTAGAATAGTCTAGAAATGTATCTCCATGCCTCCACACTTATCCTCAGGATCCATTCTCACCAGTTGACCTGGACTGATTTTTCCAAAATGCAAAACTGAAGGAATGACTCTACTGATGAAAAACTCCCCTTGTCTCCAGGTCCACATTCAGACTCAAAAAAGGCCCTTCAAGATCAAGCCCAGACTCACTCAGCAGCTCATATCCAAATGCTCTTGGGGTGGGCCTGACACAGCACCACCCTGCAGTGTGCTCCATTCCCTGGCTGCACCATGCACTGGCAGACCCTGAAGCCTCAGTCATATGCTGACACTTATGCCTGGGCTGTACCGCTTCCCCCTTGCTACCTGCCAAAATTCCTCTCCTCCTTGAAGGTCTAGCTCAATGTTCTGCATAAGTGACATCTCCCAAATCCTCTCTAGTCCAAGTAGAATTAAACATGCCTTTATTATAGCATATTAATCTTTTGTCATAATTATTTGTTTAAATATCTATCTTGCCTCCAAGACTTTGAGTTCCTCAAAGGCAGGCCAGTCTCCCCAATGCTGGGTCAGTGTCTGACACAGAACAGGGTGATTGTTCCATGATTGTTCGTGGAAGTAATGGATGAATGACAAACTGCCTGTTTCAAAAATTTGCCAACTTTCAGGGAGATAGCATCAGAGTAGACATGCAGGGCTCAACTCTCTCACAGAAACAATGGAGGAAGGGCCAAAAGCTATCTGAGGGATCTGCTTTGGGGATCAGCAGACCAGGTCAGTGCTGTACAATCCCCAGGAGAGTGAGAGACCAAGAAATGAAGAACCCAAAATGACAACCGTGAATTACTAACCCCCCACAGCAGCTAGGAAGGGCACCCACCCCCCACCCTCAATGTGCACAGCCTCAATAAAACCCATTTCCCACTGTAGCAGACTGAGAAGGGGATGCATGTCTTCTTCCCTGGGAAGAAGGAGGGTGCAACAGAGGGTGACGAGTACTTTCTTTTCAATGAATTTGGCCACCAGAGCCTGCTTTGAATCTCAGCTCTGGCCACACTAAAGCACCAGCAACTGGAGGTTGAAAGAAACACTTTTGTGGGAAGGTTCACTGATGAGTAGCATCTGCTGGCTGGTAGGGAAACTGCAAGGAGAAAAACTGCTTTTAGGTCTCCCTTACCCCAAACCCCTGGGAGAAAGAAAGTCTGTGCCCCATTAGTGAGTCTCTGGCCCGATTTTGATAACTTAAGGTGGGCAATTTTAAAAACTCAGAATAAGTTGAACAAAAATCAAAGAACAGCTGTGAAAAAAAAAAAAAAAAAAAAAAAAAAAAAAAAGAAAAGAAAAAGAAAAAAATAAACAAACAAAAAAAAAAAAAAAAAAAAAAAAATGCCCAAACAACAGCAAAAAATTATAAGCCATACTAGGAAACAGGAAGCGATGGCCCAGCCAAAGGAAAAAAAAACAAATATCCTGACAAGGTACAGAATTTAAGACAACTAATCAATGATAATCACACAAATCTCCTAAATCAATTCAAAGAATTGAAGGAAAATATGGCTAAAGAGATAAGATATTAAGACACTGGGTGAGCATAAAGAACAACTTGAAAGCCTTCAAAGAAAAGTAACAGAGTTTATGGGAATGAAAGACACAATGGATAAGATTAAAAATACATTAGAGGCATATAACAGCAGATTTGAATTCATTGAAGACAGAATTTAGTGATGTTGAGGACAGAACATCTGAACTTGAAAAGACAGGAGAACAGAAAGAGAAAAGAATGGGGACAAAATGGAACAGGGTCTCAGGGACTTGAATGACAATGTGAAACACACAAATATATGTATTATCAGTGTCCCAGAAGGGGAAGAAAATGGAAAAGGGGCAGAAAGAATATCTGAGGAAATAATGACCAAAAACTTCCCAACCCTTATGAAAGACATTAATATCAATATCCAAGAGGACAACACACCCCAAAGGGAATAAATATGAATATACCTACTGCAAGACACCTACTATTCAGAATGACAAATATCAGAGATAAAGAGAGAATTCTAAAAGCAGCAAGAGAAAAGCAAAGCATTACATATAAGGGAACTTCAATAAGATTAAGTGCTGGCCTCTCAACAGAAACCATGGAGGAGAGAAGAAAGTGGTATGATCTTTTTAAAAACTGAAAGAGAAAAACTGCCAGCCAGGAATTCAGTATTTGGCAAAACTGGCCTTCAAAAATGAGGATAACTTTAAAGTCGTAACAGACAAACAAAAACTGAGAGAGTACGGTACCCAAAAGAGAACTACAAGTAATACTAAAAGGAGTCCTACAGTCTGAAAGAAAAGAAAAACAAGGGAAAGAGACTTGGAGAAGAGTGTAGAAATGAAGATTATTAGGAAGGTTAAATTAAAGGATAGAGAAACAGACAATAGGAAGATAGGACAACAGAAAGCCAAAGGATAAAATGGACAAAGTAAGTAATACCATTACAGTCATAACATTGATTGTTAGTGGCTTGAACTCCCCAATCAAAAGACATAGACTGATAGAATGGATTTTTAAAAATGAGCCATCTATACGTTATCTACAAGAGACAAGGGGAACTTCCGGGAAGATGGCGGACTAATAAGACACAGGAATCTCTTCTCCAGAAAAATAGCTAGAGAACAGGCTGAAACAGCCCTGAAAAAAGATCTTCTAGGGTTTAGGATAGTAGGTGAAGTCTCCACACCACCCAGAGGAGAGAGGGACAAAAGAGGGAAATTGCGATGACAGAACCGTAAGTTGGAACCAGCAGTGGCTGCTGCTGCCAGCATCCTCCCCCACACTAAGGACTCTTTAGAATTCTTGGGCCTCTGGGCCTGCTACTACAGATAAAGGAGGCTCCAGGGATCTACCACCACAGGAAAAGGGAGAGAGAGGGACACAGTCTAAGGCTGACTCAGGTTCTGACCCACAAATTTGGGCTGTGGTGTCCCATGGGTCCTCCCAGGCCAGGTGAGACCACACGGTGGTTTGCCCTGGAAGCCGGCAAAGGACTGGAGAGATCGGACCCTCACAATCTCACTCTCTTCTAGCTTGGACTAATTGCTGAGGAATCCACAAGAGAGGGGAGAGAAAGCCTGGAGCTGACTCGACTTTTGATGTGCAGGTTTGGTCTGCTGTGTCCCGAGAGCCATTCCAGACTAGGTGGTGCTGCGCCATTGTTTGCCTTGGAGCCTGCAAGGGGCTAAAAATATAAAAACCTTCCAATCTCCTCCTCTACTAACAGGGACTGATTGTTGAGGACTCAGAGGGAAGTGGAACTATTTCATAGCCGGGAAAAGGGAGGGGGCTGCCAGAGAAGACTGGAGAACTGTCTCAGAAAGTTTGAATTACAAGGCTCTTAGCCTCCAGACAGGAAGCTCTATCACATTCATCTGGTTTGTGTTGCAATAAATACACTCCAATCAGTCATTGAATTGAGAGCTGCCAAAGAGCCTCATCTCCTGGCAGACCAAGGAAGTGCACATAAGAAAATTAAAAATAAGTAGGAAAGGCTTTTACTGGCCTCTATAGCCTCCCTGCCCAAGGCCCTAGGAAGTGACTCTACAACAAATTACTGGGTCCAGTGCCCAGTTTTGAGCAACCAGCAGGACAATCCTAACAATCCAGGTCAAGCCAAAAATCAAAGAGGTATGGTAATCACAGCCTCCTACCACTAAATCGCTATAAAAGAGAAAGAGATTGAGCATCTGAGTAAACTACATCCTAACCAGATGCCTAAACACCAGCAAAAAATTATGAGCCATACTAAGAAAATAGAAGACATGGCCCAAAAAAGGAATACATCAAAGTGCCAGAAGAGATGCAGAATTTGAGAGAACTAATCAGCAAGATGAGCACAAATTTCCAAAATCAAATTAATGAGTTGAAAGACAATATAGTTAAAGAGATAAATGACATCAAGAAGAGACTGAGTGAAGGCAAAGAAGAATTTGAAATCCTGAACAGAAAAGTAACAGAGCTCATGGAATGAAAGACACAATAGGTGAGGTCAAAAACACATTTGAGGCATACAACAGCTGACTCAAAATGATAGAAGAAAGAATAAGTAATACTGAAGACAGAGCAGCTAAAATTGAAGAGAGAAAAGAACAGAGAGAGAAAAGAGTGGAAAAAATTGAGCAGGGGCTCAGAGAGTTGAATGACAACACAAAATGCAACAACATACGTGTCATGGGAGTTCCAGAAGGAGAAGAGAAGGGAAAAGGGGCAGAAAGAGTATTTGAGGAAATAATAGCTGAAAATTTTCCAACTCTCATGAAAGAAATGAACTTACATGTCCAAGAAGCACACCGTACCCCAATCAGAATAAATCCAAATAGACCTACACCAAGACACATACTCCTCAGAATGTCAAATGTCAAAGATAAAAAGAAAATTCTCAGAGCAGCAAGAGAGAAGCAAATGATCACGTACAAGGGACGTCCAGTAAGACTTAGTGCAGATTTCTCTTCAGAAACCATGGAGGGGAGAAGACAGTGGTATGATACAATTGGGAAACTTAAAGAGAAAAACTGCAAGCTGAAAATTCTTTATCCAGCAAAACTGTCCTTCAAATATGAAGGTGAGTATAAAATATTCACAAACAAACAGAAACTAAGAGAGTTTGCAAAAAAGAATCCACCTTTGCAGGAAATATTAGAGGAAGCTTTAGAACCTGAAAGAAAAACACAGGAGAGAGATGCTTGGAGGAGTGTATAGAAAAAAGGATAGCAGAAAGGATAACCAAAAAGTAAAAAGACAGACAAAAACAAGATGACATATGAAAACCAAGAATAAAATGGAGGAAGTAAATAGTGCATTTACAGTAATATCATTGAATTTGAATGGATTAAACTCCCCAATCAAAAAATACAGGCTGATAGAATGGATAAAAAAACATGAGCCATCCATATGCTGCTTACAAGAAACTCACCTTAGACCCAGGGATACAAACTGGCTGAAAGTGAAAGGTTGGAAAAAGATACTCCACGTGAATAGTAACCAGAAAAGAGCAGGGGTAGCTATACTAATATCAGACAAAACAGACTTTAAATGCAAAAAAGTTATAAGAGATACAGAAGGGCATTATATATTAATAAAAGGGATGATCCACCAGGAAGATATAACAGTCATAAATATCTATGTACCTAACAAGGGTGCCCCAAAATATATGAGACAAACTCTGGCAAAACTGAAGGTAGAAATAGACATTTCTACAATAATTGTTGGAGAGTTCAACACCCCACTCACATCATTAGATAGAACAACTAGTTGGAAGATCAACAAGGAAACAGAGAACTTGAACAATATGATAAACAAGTTAGACCTAATAGACATAAACAGAACACTGCATCCAAACTCAGCAGGTTATACATTCTTCTCAAATGCCCATGGATCTTTCTCCAAGATAGACTATATGTTAGGTCACAATTCAGCTCTCAATAAGTATAAAATATTGAAATTATACAAAGCACCTTCTCAAATCATAATGGAATGAAACTAGAAATAAAAATAAACAGGAAAAAAGTAAATTCACAAATGTGTGGAGACTGAACAACACACTCCTAAATAATCAATGGGTCAAAGAAGAAATTGCAAGTGAAATCAGTAAATATATTGAGACAAATGAAAATGAGAACACAACATATTAAAACTTATGAGATACAGCGAAGGCAGTATTGAGAGGGAAATTTATAGCCCTAAATGCCTGTATTAAAAACCAGGAAAAAACTAAACTCAAAGATTTAACTGAACAACTAGAGAAACTAGAAAAAGAACAGCAAAGCAATCCTAAAGCAAGCAGAAGGAAAGAAATAATAAAGATTAGAGCAGAAATAAATGAAAATGAGAACAGAAAAACAATAGAGAAAATCAACAAAACAAAAAAGCTGTTTCTTTGAGAAGATCAATAAAATTGACAAACCCCTAGCTAGACTAACAAAGAAAAAAAGAGAGAAGATGCAAATAAATACAATCAGAAAGGAGAGGGGGAAAGTTACAAATGACCCCACAGAAATAAAAAGAATCATAAGAGGATATTATAAGAAACTATATGCCAACAAACTAGACAACCTAGATGAAATGGACAAATTTCTAGAAACGTACAACCAACCTACACTGATGCTACAAGAACTTAACAAACCAATCACATTTAAGGAGATTGAATCCATCCTCAAAAATCTCCCAGCAAAGAAAAGTCCAGGATCTGATGGCTTCACAGGTGAATTCTACCAAGCATTTCAAAAATAATTAACACCAATCCTGTTTAAACTCTTCCAAAAAATTGAAGAGGAGGGAAAATTACCCAACACATTTTATGAAGCCAACATCACCCTAATACCAAAGCCAGATAAAGATCCTACAAGAAAAGAAAATTACAGACCAATCTCTCTAATGAACACAGATGCAAAAATTCTCAACAAAATACTTGCAAATCGAATCCAACAGCATATCAAAAGACTTATACGTCACGACCAAGTGGGATTTATTCCTGATATGCAAGGCTGATTCAACATAAGAAAATCAATCAATGTAATACACCACATTAACAAACTGAATGAAAAAAAAAACACATGATCATCTCAATAGATGCAGAAAAGGCATTCGACAAAATCCAGCATCTTTTTTGATAAAAAACACTTCAAAAGATAGGAATAAAAGGAAAATTCCTCAATATGATAAAAGGCATATATGAAAAACCCACAGCCAACATCGTACTCAGTGGGGAAAGGTTGAAAGCTTTCCCTCTAAGATCAGGAACAAGACAAGGATGCCCACTGTCACCATTGTTATTCAGTATTGTACTAGAAGTTCTAGCTAGGGCAATTAGACAAGAAAAAAATAAATAAATAAAGGCATCCAAATAGGAAGAGAGGAAGTAAAACTCTTACTGTTTGCAGATGACATGATCCTGTACTTAGAAAACCCTGAAGTATACATGACAAAGCCACTTGAACTAATAAATGAGTTCAGCAAAGTGGCAGGACACAAGATCAATATGCAAAAATCAGTAATGTTTTTGTACTCTAGTACTGAACAACCTGAGGAGGAAATCAAGGGAAAAATTCCATTTTCAATAGCAACAAAAAGACACAAATACCTAGGAGTTAATTTAACCAAAGAAGTACAGGACCTATATGCAGAAAACTACAAAACAATGCTAAAAGAAATTTTAAAAGACCTAAACAAATGGAAAGACATTCCATGTTCATGGATTGGAAGAATAAATATCGTGAAGATGTCAATCCTACCCAAACTGATTTATAGATTCAATGCAATACCAATCAAAATCCCAACAGCTTACTTTACAGAATTATAGAAGGCAATTACCAAATTCATCTGGAAGGGTAAGGGCACCCGAATAGCCAAAAGCATTCTAAAAATGAAGAATGACGTGGGAAGAATTTCACTGCCTAACCTTGAAACATATTACAAAGCAGTGGTCAAAAACAGCATGGTACTGGCATAAAGATAGACACATCGATCAGTGGAATAGAATTGAGAGCCCAGAAATAAACCCTCACCTATCCAGTCAACTGGTTTTTGACAAACCTACCAAGCCCACGCTAATGGCAAAAAACAATCTCTTCAACAAATGGTGTTGGGAGAACTGGATATCTATAACCAGAAGAATGAAAGAAGACCCCTGTCTCATCCCCTATATAAGAATCAACACAAAATGGATCAAAGATCTAAATATAAAAGCCAGGACCATAAAACTACTAGAAGAAAATGTAGGGAAACATCTTCAAGACCTTATATATAGTAGGTGGTGGTTTCTTGGACCTTACACCCAAAGCACATTTAACAAAAGAAAAAATAGATAAATGGGATCTCCTCAAAATTAAACACTTTTGCACCTCACAGGACTTTATCAAAATGGTGAAAAGGCAGCTAACTCAATTAGAAAAAAATATTTGGAAATCACATATCTGATAAGGGTTTAATATCCAGGATATATAAAGAGATGTTACAACTCAACAATAAAAAGACAAACGACCCAATTAAAAAATGGACAAAAGATTTGAATAGGCAAAAACAAACAAACAAACAAACAAACAAAAAAACACACACACACATGAAGAAATGCTCAACATCATTCATGATTAGGGAAATGCAAATCAAAAATGAGATATCATTTCACACCTATCAGAATGGCCACTATTAAAAAGACAGAGAACCACAAGTGTTGGAGAGGATGTGGAGAGATAGGAACACTTCTTCACTGTTGGTGGGAATGCAGAATGGTACAGCCACTGTGGAGGACTGTTTGGCAGTTCCTAAAGAAGTTGAATATAGACTTACCACGTGACCCGGCAATACCATTACTGGGTATATACCCGGAAGAACTGAGAGCAGTGACACGAACAGACATCTGCACACTGATGTTCATAGCAACATTATTCACCATTGCCAAAAGTTGGAAACAACCCAGGTGTCCATCAACAGACAAATGGATAAACAAACTGTGGTCTATTCACACATGGAATATTATGCAGCTGTAATATTGGAATATTATGCAGAGGTAATATTGTAATATTATGAAGTTATAAAGCATATGACAATATGGATGAACCTGGAGGACATTATGTTGAGCGAAGCAAGCCAGACACAAAAGGACAAATACTGTATGAATGTGTTACTATGAACCAAATATATTGTGTAACATATTGTTTGATTCAAAAAAAATGTTATATGTATCCAGTACATTTATTGAGAAATGTATATATTTATTCACCTGTGTTTATTTTTTAGTTTTTAATTGTTTATATTTTCAATTATTGAATATACAAAATAAAGTAAAAAAAAAAAAAAAAAAAAAAGACTCATCTCAGATGTAAGGACACAACCAGGTTGAAAGTGAAAGACTGGAAAAGGATATTCCCTGCAAATAGTAACCAAAAAAGATTTAGAGTAGTGATACTAGTGTCAGACAAAATAGATTTTAAATGCAAAACTGTTATAAGGGATGAAGAAGGTCATTATATATTCATAAAAAAGGTAATTCACAAAGAAGAAATAACTCTAATAAATATTTATGCATCTAACCTGGATGTCCCAAGATAATTGAGGCACACACTGGCAAAATTGAAGGGAGAAATAGACATCTCTACAATAATTGTTGAAGACTTCAATAAACGACTCTCAGCATTGGCCAGAGCATCTGGAGAGAGAATAAATAAAGAAATAGAGAGCTTGAATAATATGATAAATGAACTAGACTTAACAGACATTTATAGAGCATTGCACCCCAAAACAGCAGGATATACATTCTTTTCAAGCACTTACGGATCCTTCTCCAGGATAGACCATATGTTGGGCCACAGGACAGGTCTCAATTAATTTAAAAAGATTGAAATTATACAAAACACTTTCTCTGATCATAACGGAATGTTATTTCCAATAACAGATAGAAAAGGGGGAAATTAATAAATATATGGAGATCAAACAACACACTCTTAAATAATCAGTGGATCAAAGAAGAAATTGCAAGAAAAATCAGTAAATATCATGAGACAAATGAAAATGAGAACACAATATATCAAAACCAAAAGGACAACACAAAGACAGTGCTAAGAGAGAAATTTATAGCTCTCCATGCTTACCTTAGAAAAGAAGAAAGAGCTAAAATCAAAAACCTAACTGCACACCTGGAGAAAGTAGGAAAAAAAACAGCAAACTCAACTTAAACCAAGCTGAAGGAAAGAAATAATAAAGATCAGAGAAGAAATAAATGAAATTGGGAAAAAAAAAAAACAATAGAGAGAATCAACAAAACCAAAAGTTGGTTCTTTGAGAAGATCACTGAAATTGACAAACATTTAGCTAGATTGAAAAAGAAAAAAAAAAAAAGAGATAAGATGCAAATAAATAAAATCAGAAATGAGAGGGGGGATATTACCAGTGACCCCACAGAAATAAGAGAGATCATAAAAGGGTACTATGAACAAATATACACCAAAAAACTAAACAACATAGCTGAAATGGACATATTCCTAGAAACACTCAAACAACCTACACGGAACCTAGAAGAAATAGTAGATGTCAACAAACTAATCACAAGTAAAGAGACTGAAACAGTCATCAAAAACCTCCCAAAGATGAAAAGCCCAGGACCAGATGGCTTCACAGTTGAATTCAACTAATCATTCAAAGATGATCTAATACCAATCTTTAACAGAATAGAACCCTACCAAACTCATTCTATGAAACAAACATCACCCTAATACCAAAATCAGATAATGATACTATGAAAAAAGAAAATTACAGACCAATATCACTAATGAATATAGATGCAAAAATCCTTTAAAAAATACTTGCAAACCAAAGCCAAAAGCACATTAAAAGACCACTATCAAGTGGGTTTTATTCCAGTTAGCAAGAGTTTTTCAAGAGAAGAAAATCAATTAGTGTAAGAGACCACATTAATAAATTGAAGAAGAAAAATCACATGATCTTCTCAATTGATTCAGAAAAGGCATTTGACAAAACAAAACAAAACAAAACAAAGCATCCTTTCTTGATAAAAACACTTCAAAAGATAGGAATAGGAGGAGGTGTTCTCAACATGATAAAGTGCATATATGAAAAACATACATCTAGCATTGCACTCAACAGTGAAAGACTGAAGGCCTTCCCAATGAGATCAGCAACAAGACAAGGATGCCCACTGTCACTGCTGTTATTCAATATTGTGCTAGAAATTCTAGCTAGAACAATAGGGAAGATATAGAAATAAAAGGCACCCAAATAGGAAAGAAAGAGATAAAATTTGCTATTTGCTGATGATATGATCCTCTATCTAGAAAATCCTGAAAAATCCATAATAAAGCACTAGAACTAATAGACAAGTTTAGCAAAGTGGCAGAATACACACAAGATTAATATACAAAAATCAGTAGTGTTTCTATATACTACTATTGATCAACTGAGGAGGAAATCAGGAAAAAATTCCATTTATAAGAGCAACTAAAACAATAAAATATTTAGGAATAAACTTATCCAAGGACATAAAGGACTTATATTCAGAAAACTACAAAACATTGCTAAAAGAAACCAAAGAAGACTTAAATAAATGGAAGGACATTCTGTGTTCATGGATTGGAAGACTAAATATCATTAAGATGTCAATTCTACCCAAACTGATTTACAGATTCAATGCAATCCCAAAAAATATCCCAACAACATTTTTTGCAGAAATGGAAAAGCCAATTATCAAATTTATTTGGATAGAAAGGGGTCCTGAATAGCCAAAAACATCTTTAATAAGAAGAATGAAGTTGGAGGATTCACATTTCCTGACTTTAAAGCATATTACTTAGCTACAGCGGTAAAAATAGCATGGTACTGGCATAAAGATAGACACATTGACCAAAGGAATCAAATTGAGAGTTCAAAAATAGACCCTCACATCTACAGTCAAGTGATTTTTGGCAAGTCTGAAAGCCTACCCAGCTGGGGCAGGAAAGTCTATTCAATAAATGGTACTGGGAGAACCAGATATCCAGAGCCAAAAGAAAGAAAAAGTACCCCTATCTAACACCTTATGAAAAACTTAACTCAAAATGGATCAAGCACCTAAATATAAAAGCGATTTCTAGACAAAAATGTTGGGAAGCATCTGTAAAATCTTACGGCATGCAATAGTTTCTTAAACCTTATACCCAAAGCACAAGCAATGAAAGTAAAAAACAGATAAATGGAACCTCCTCAAAATTAAACACTTTTTTGTTCTTCAAAAGACTTTGTCAAGAATGTAAAAAGGCAGCCTACTCAGTGGGAGAAGGTATTTGGAAACCACATATCCAATAAAGGTTTGCTATCCAGGTTATATAAAAAGAGGATACAACTCAATGATAAAAAGACAAGCAACCTAATTTAAAAATGGGCAAAAGACTTGAACAGACATTTCTCCAAAGAGGAAATACAAATGGCAAATAAAAACTCATTATAAAAAACAGCATCACTAGCTATTAGGGAAATACAGATCAAAACTACAATGAGATACCATTTCACACCTTATAGAATTGCCATTATTTAAAAATTAGAAAACTACAAGTGCTGGAAAGGATATGGAGAAACAGGAATACTCCTTCACTGTTGATGGGAATGTAGATTGGTGCAGCCTCTATGGAAGACAGTTTGGCAGTACCTCAAGAAGTTGAATATAGAACTGCCATATGATCCAGCAATCCCGTTACTAGGAATATATTCAGAAGAACTGAAAGAAGCAAGAACGTGAACTGACATTTGCACACCGATGTTCATAGCAGCATTATTCACAATTACTAAAATATGGAACCAGCCCAAGTGTCCATCAACCGATGAAATGAATAAACAAAATGTGGTATATACACACAATGGAATATTATTCAGCTGTAAGAAGAAATGAAATCAAGATGCATATGAAAACATGGATGAAACTAGAGGATACTATGTTGAGTGAAATATAAGCCAGACACAAAAGGACAAATATTATATGGCTTCACTAATATGAACTAAATACAATGAGTAAACTCTATAGTATAGGTTACTAGGAAATGGAATGTGGGTTGAGAATGAGAGCTGATGCTTAATGTATATAGCATTATTAATAAGGTTAATTGTAAAAATGTGGAAATGAAGAGTTGAGAGTAACACATTGTAATGAGTATAACTAACACTGCTGATTTATAAATATGATTGTGGCTGAAAGGTGTAATCTGTGGACGTAAAAGTCAGTTGAAAGGAAACTAGTGAATAATCTAGGGAATGTATAATAAAGTGATTTTGATGGTTGATGAAGATTGTGATTAATAGTATAAATAAAAGAATGCTCTTCTTTTACAAAGTGCTAAGAATATGGTGTTACAGGGAGAAATTACAACTAATGTAACTTATGGATGATAGTTAACAGTAATATTGCAATATTTTGCAGCAATGGCAAGAAGATATTATTTCAATACTAAGGGACAACAATTGGGGATATGAGGCAGGGTATTAGTCAACCAAAAGGGTACTGATGCAAAGTACCAGAAATCTGTTGGCTTTTATAAAGGGTGTTTATTTGGGGTAGAAGCTTACAGTTACAAAGCCCTAAAGAGTTCAACTCAAGGTACCATAAGAGGTACTTCCTCACCCAAAGTCTGATGCCATGTGTTGAAGCAAGATGGTGGGCAATGTCTGCAAGGGTTCAACCTTCCTCTTTCCTCTTAAGGTTCCATGGTCTCAGCTTCTTCTGACCTCAGCTCTAGGCTGGCATAGGGCTCGTTTCTTTCCTGGCTCAGCTGCTCTGTTCACAAGGTCAGCTGTAAACTATCAGGCAAATGGTTCAGCTCTTCCCAGGGCTCTAGCATCAAAACTAAGTACTCCCCTCTTCCGTGTCTTTTTCTGTCCTCTTGATTTAGTGTCCATTTATATGCCCTATCAAGAGGGTGGGGACTCAACCCTGCACACCCTAACCAAATGGTTGAATCAAAGCCCTAATCTTGATCTAATCAAGTAAACATAAAGCCTTTGAATTTAAATCAATCATAAGGTATCATGCCCAGAGGAACAGACCAGTTTACAAACATAATCAATATCTCTTTTTGGAATTCATAAATAATATCAAACTGCCACAGGGGGGTGTAGCAGTTTGGCAGTTTGGTATACTTATGAATTCCAAAAAGAGATATTGGATTATGCTTGTAAACTGGTCTATTAATCTGGGCATGATTAAGTTATGATTAGGGCTTTCATTGGGCCACGTCAGTAGGGTGTTGAGCCCCACCCCTTGGTGGGTGGTGAATCGAAGATAAAAGGCATGGCAAAGGACAGAGTTGTAGTAGTTCTGATGTTGGAGTTTTGATGCTGGAGCCCCAGGAAGTAAGCAGGCAGAGGACCTTGGTCGTGAGGAAGGAGAGAAGGCCCAGGGAAAAGAGATGAGCCATTCTCCTGATAATCTACAGCTGGCCTTGCAGAGAGAGACAAAGCCTAGAGAGCCTCATAGTCTACAGCTGACCTTGTGAAGGAAACAGAGGTGCTAAGCCCGGAGAGAAACAGAGCCCCGGGAAGAGAGGAACCCAAGAAGCTGTCTTGCTCCAACACGTGGCAATGGACTTTGGTGAGGGAAGAAACTTACACTTTATGGCCTGGTAACTGTGGACTTCTACCCCAAATAAATACCCTTTATAAAGATCAACCAGTTTCTGGTATTTTGCATCAGCACCCTTCTGGCTGACTAATACACACCCCTTCCCTAATAACCATATGAAGTAGGTATTATTACCCCCTTTTTATAGGTGAATAAAAATTCTCTCTCAAAGCCATACAGCTAATAAGTACCAGAACTGGGATTTGAACCCTTTACTGTCTGACTCCAAAGTCTGTGTTCTTTCCACCATCCTCCTCTGTCTCCCATAAGCAGTGGAAGGCAGAAGCATGTGACCTTTGGTGGGGTAGCTTAGAAAGCAATGGCTCTGCTTCCTGTAGAGCCAACACTCCATGAGCATTGGTTTTATTTACCTTATATGGTGAAAAGAGAAATGCCCATTTTTTTCCCATTTCTGCACACTCTAACAGACGGGTGCTAATTTGGTAAGTGCAAATTGTCTGGCTTCAGTTCTATCCACCATCTGCCTGCTTGAACTAGTGAAACCAGGGTGACTTGTAATTATGCCCAGTTCTCTTCACAAGGTCCTTCCATCCCTTTGGGTGAGTTAATCCTTTTCCTATTTTAAGAAAGAGATTCACAGAGCAGGGCATTTATGGAACACTTCCAAGAACCAGAGTGGAAAGTGATATTATGAAGCCAAAGCAATCACAAAGACAAAACCCTGAAACCAGATGCCAAGAGACTTGGTCTGCCCCACTCCTCCCAGAAAATTACTGGGGGAGCAGAGAAAAGCCATTGTACCTCCCTGGGCCTCAGTTTCTCCACCAGGGCACTGGCATGTGGAGTCCCTAAGAGTAGGAAGCAGAGCTTTGCTACTTATGTGGTGGGTCTGCTCTGGCTTTTGCTGCTGCTGCTGCATGGGCTGGTGTTTGGAGGGACAATTGATAAGGTCCCCATCCTCATACGCCAAAAGAAGCTCTTCCATCCCCTCCTCAAAGATTCTCCCTGCTCCCCCCACCCCTCCTAAAAATAAAAAGCTGAATTTCATCATATTCATATTGCAACTCGAATACAGGTGCTTGAAGCTCTGCTTCCCTGCTTTCAGTCCCCACCATGTTTTAAAAACTAAAATGTGCATAAATGATAAGAAGGTCATAAGGCTAAGAAGCAATTTACCCGGCCCAAAGCCTATCTTTTAAACCCCAAGTGTCATTCCTTCCAATCCTAAGGAATTCTTTCCATGCATTTACCTGAGGTTCCTCTTCTACCAGAATTTTTCCCACCTGGAGGGGTGCATCTCTTTCAGGAGATAACTGCCCATATGGCAAAGGGATGGATTTCCCCTTCAGCTTATAGGAGCAGAGGCGCACCACATGGGAGCAGGTGACCAGGGAAGTGCACGGCCGATGAGAGAGACTCTCTCCGTCCCCAGGAGGGAGGGAGATTTTCTGTGCACTGTCACGCCCCCTTCCCCACCCCCTCCTGTCTCTTTTCCCCAACCCCAAATACACACACACCCCACTCCCCATCTCTGAGACTGGCAAATGAGCTGGTTCCACTGCCAACAGCCAAGTTAAATTTAAAAAGTCTCTCTTTGACTAACTAAGAGGAAAAGTTGGATGTTTAACTCGATGGTTTTCTTTAGCAACACTGAAATGTCTAACATATAAATGTGTGGTGTTTGCGAACTTAAATATGTCGCCTCTGGACCAGCCATTCCTCAAGGAACATCTGCTCTCCAGAAGATCACAAGTGATATACTACAAAATTGCATTCCTTATATTTCCCTAAAGAAATGAAAGGTGTTTTTCTCCCCCTCAAAGTAACAGCTATTTCTCCACCCTACATCAAAACTCCAGCCTTTGGCAAACATGTCTGAACACTTCCAAATCCAAGCTCAAGTGCAGAACTTCAGACTTCAAAAGTGACAGCAGCAGTGCAGGCCCAGTTCACAGTTCTCAGAACCCGACTCCTTCATAAGTTCTGAATGGCTCACATGCAGAATCAGAGGGCCAGGAAGCTACTGTACTGAACGGGCTGTTCCTGCACACATAATGTCCGTGCAAAGGTGGGCAATTCATCCAACAACCTGGGGAACCGTCCTGGAAGACAGGCCATATGCAAATCTCCCTGAGGCAGAGTCTTGTCTATAACTTGAGAAAATTGTGAAAATAATACCTGAGGCTGGCAGATAACTAGGCAGGTAGGTGGAGCCAGTACCGAAAGAGAAGGGCAGATGCCTTTGGTGAGATAGGAGGCCCTGAGAGGAGAGGCCATGCAGTGGAAAGAGCCCTGGACCTTCAGTCTCCTCTGTGACTCTCTGTCAGCTAGAAATAGAATCAGCTACGTGTTACAAACAAACAAAAATACCAGAGATTTAGGCACCCTGGGTTTCTTCTTTCATGTAAAAGACATCTGGAGGAAGAGTCCAGGGCTTCCATGGAAATCATCAAAGACCTAGGCCCCTTTGTTCTCTGCCATCTGCAAGAACCCCATGGTGTCTGTCTTAGTTTGCCAGGCTGCTATGACAAGTACCACTCAATGGAGTGGCTTAAACAGCAAGCATTTGTTAGCTCACAATTTTGTAGGCTAGATGTCCAAAATCAAGGGGTCAGCATGGCCATGCTTTCTCCCCAAGTCTAGTGTTCTGGGGCTGGCTTGTCACGGTCCTTGGGGTTCCGTGGCTTACACTGCCACCTCCTGTCACAAGCTCCTGTGGCAAGCTCTCTCTCTCATGTCTGCTCTTCTAGTTTCTGCTGACTTCAGCTTCTCCCTATTGCCTTTTCGACTGACTGTGTGTGAGTTTCTTCTGCTCGTAAAGATCTCCAGTAGTGTGGATTAAGGCCCACCCTGACTCATCTGGGCTATGTCTTAATAAAAGCACATCTTTGTAAAAGTCCTATTTGCAATGGATTCCTACCCATGGGAATGCGTGTTAAGATTGAAAACATGTCTTTTGTTGGGGTACCTAATTCAGTCTCCCACAGCTTTCACCCTCAAGGTCATTCAAATTCCAAGATGGCAGCTTGAGCTCCTGCAACCACCCCACATTCTAAGTAGGAGAAAGGAAGAAAAACGAGAGCATAGTGTCCCACTGACCCAACTGCAGCCAATCAGCTCCATTTTAGAATGCTTCCCCAGAAGATGAGACATTTCTGCTTGCATCTCATTGGCCAGGACTCAATCACATACCATACTTAGCTGCATGGGACACTGAGAAACAGTGGCTTTTAGCCAGATGCACTGCGACTTTGAACATATTGGGCTTCTTTTTCTTTTTTATGACAGTGGATATGAGGCAGCAACGGGCAGTCTGCTCCATAGACTCAGCTTTCCAGCATCAGAAGAATATATTCATCCTGCCTATATCTGTATCAGGATTTCTCAGTACTGTTGACATTTGGGTCCAGATAAATTTTGTTGTAGGAGGCTGTCCTGTGCATTATAAGATGTTTTGTGACATCCCTGACCTTTATCCATTAGACGCCAGTAGCACCACCACCACCACTACCACCGGGAGTGTGACAGCCAAAAATGTCTCCTGACATTGCCAAATGTCCCCTGGGGGTGCAAAATCACTCCTGGGTGAGAACCACTGGTCTATATCAAAATGGTATTAAGATGAGATCATGGACATGAGTGATGGGTGATGGACATAAGCCATCACCCATACGAACATAATCTATGGTAAAGTAATAAAGTATAGTTGCATATTGAAGGATAGGACAGGTGGGTAGTGATATTACTGGGTTTGGTGGTGCAGGGTTGACAGTGGGTAGATTTAGGAAGGGTGGATTAGAATACCCAGGATACTGGAGGGAGAGATGGGAGAGGGACCAGGTGAACATGGGATTTGTGGGTATGATGTTGAAAGTGCAGGAGTGGGAATGCTCTTATGGCAATATGACAATGTAGTGTCACTGGTTTAGGGTGTAGGTTGGGGGGCATTCAGGATGGGGTGCATCTGGAGTAGGCTTCTGGGGAGTGTGTGAGTGTTCATCCTGTCATAATGTGTTGTGTCAGGGAGTGGAGACCCACAAGGTGAGTGGGAAGGAGATGGACCCCCATCTTTGGGAGGACCGAATCACCCAGAAACAGACAGGTGGGTGTCTTTTAGGAGCAAGGGTGGATTCTAATAAGGGAGGACAATCAGTGTGTCAAGACTTCTTGTTGCATGTAACTATGAGTCATCTAATGAGTCAAGACAGGGGGCTGTCACGTGCCCCAGGGGGATGGGGAGGAAGGAACAGAAAAGATCAAACAGGGGGTATTTAGTGGTCAGGGGAAATGTTTTTCATTACCTTACAGTAATGGACACAGGACATGGTAAATATCATCAAAAAATATTAAACTGTACCGTCTAAATTGTAAACTATACTGTAAACCAATGACAATGTTTAATAGCTGTGTTTCACTATCTGTATAACAGCTATAACAATGCTACCATCCACATACAAAAAGGTTTTAATATGGGGTGAGGAAAGGGGGAGGAGATCGGGTATATGAGAGTCTAGTATTCTGTATGTGACTTTGCTGTGACCTAAAACTTCTTTGAAAGTTAAATGAAAATTTGGGAGACACTGGGGAGTGAGAGGGGGAAGGTGCTATGGTACAGACTGGACACCCAATAATGCAGTAATAAAAGGAAAAATGTTTAAAAAAATTTTTTTTAATTTTTCCCTATTTTTTGAATATCCCAATCCTTTAATTTTATTTTATTTTTAGTGATTTTTTTTAAGTTTTCATGTATTTTATCTCTTACATTTAAATTTATCATTATTATTTCCTTTTCCTATTAATTATATTTGGCTATTATATGGGCTTCATATTCAAGGAAGGTTTAGATCACAGAAGGGTTACAACAGGGGCAGGGGAGGATCATTGGTGGGTGGGTGTCTGGGATGGAGGTTTCATGGGAGGAATATACATAAAAGATATATAAAATTGTTCAAATGATCAAGGCATGGGGCACGTTCACAGTGGGTGGAGAATCACTCAATAAATGGGATAATACTGAATTCCCAGCCTGGAGAGCTCTGCCACATTCTTCAAGGGAGCAGCAACAGTCTCTCAAGTGCAGGGGCAGTGTCTGGCAAAGGAGGATGGTCCACTAATGGGTTCTTGTTATTGATGACTAGCCTTACGAGTCTTTGCTCTTGTAATTGAAACTTAACCTACTGTTATGGGGTGCCTAAGGGTTGCCACCTGAGAGCCTCCTTGTTACTCAAATGTGGCCTCTCTCTAAGCCAAACTCAACATATGAATGCATTACCTTCCCCCCAGCATGGGACATGACTCCCAGGGATGAGCCTCCCTGGCAACAAGGGATTAATACTAAGCGCCAACTGGCAATATGACTGGAAAATGACCTTGAATAAAAGGGGGAAAAGGTAAAGACAAATGAGTTTGTATGGCTAAGAGACTTCAAAGAGAGTCGGGAGGTCATCCCAGAGGTAACACTTACGCACACCTCAGTAGGATCTCATAGAACACCAAAGTGGATATCACCCCACACAGAGGGACTCCTGAGGGCTCTGGAGACACCCAGGTCCTCTATAAGGGGGGATAGCTCCAGAGATTGATGCCTTATCAGTGGGCTATCCTTTGGAATCTGTGCTCCTGAGAGTGACAGACTTGGATTCAAATAAGTCCTCCCTGCACATGGTCCATCAGTCCCTTCTATTCAAATCTATATATGGTGCTGGAGTTTGTAAGTGTACTTCCAGAGACTGGAGCCTTTGGCCTGCCCATGTGCCAGCTATGCCTGGAATCTACAGCCCAATGGATTCACCCAAGTCACCTGGCGAGGAGATGATGATGGACAGCGGCCATCCCAGGGAATGGAGAAAGTCTGCAGCTGCAGGCAGGATAATCCCATCCATCTTATCTATGGGATATAAGCCCCCTCTTACTTGGAGGGGCAGTGGACAGCACCATCCCAGACTCCTCAGGATTGGGGAAGAGCTATGAACTAGAGTGGACTTATGGGTATTCTGTTGTAGACATATTGTTATTCAAGCAATGGAAGAAACTACAACATTGAGGTGGAGCCAGTGGCCACTGGACGCTTTCGGGGCAGAGAGAGGGAAAAGCAGTTGTAATAAAGGGGCTTTTTTGGGACTTGGGAATTATCCTGAGTGACATTACAATGACAGATATAGGCCATTTTACATCAGCAGATAACATGCAGAACTGTGTGTAAGATAGTGTGGTCTACAATGTAAACTATTTTCCATGCTTAGTGGCAAAGCTCCAGGATGTGTATATCCATTGCAGGTGATGTGCCACACTAATAAAAGATGTTAATGTGGGAGATTATGGGAGGTGTGGGAGGTGGGGAACATGGGAATCCCTGTAATTTTTGTGTAACATTTAAGTAATCTAAATTAATTAAAAATAATAATAAAAGATATTTGCAAGTCAAAAAAAAAAAAAGATGAGATCATGGACATGATTTTTGTACAGAAAATATTTGCAAATACATGTGTATATATACTATACTATGCATATATACTATTTTATATATACTATGCATATATGCATATATACTATTTTACACCCGGTCACCTAAGCCATTAATTTTTTTAAATATTAAACTTTATATTAAGAGAAGTATTAGATTTACATTTACAGGAAAATTACACCAAAAGTATAGGGAATTCCCACATAAACCACCCCCCCCCCCCCCCCCCACATACCCAAACACATAGTTTCCCCTCTCTTTGACATCTTAGATTAGTGTGGTACATTTGTTACAGTTGATGAACCAGTATTGAAGCATTGCTAATAACCAAAGTCTGTAGTTTACATTATGGTTTACACTTTATGCTGTACAGTTTTATAGGCCTTGACAAATGCTTAATGTCATGCATCCATCATTGCAATATCATACAGAAGAATCTCATCACCCCAAATATGTCCTGTGTTCTATCCAATCAGTGCTCCCCCTCCCTTCTGAGCCCCCAGCAACTAATATCTTTCAATCAATGCTATAAGTTCTTCCATTAACACAAGATAATAACTACGATAGCAATAAATCTACTTTGGTCTGTGGTTACACTCCACCCTTACGATTGTTCATTCCTCAATCTTGAGGGATTTGGGATGATGTCCACTCTGACTGCTTCTGGCTGAGAGGGGACTTAGATATTATGGGGGCATATGGGAGGAATTATCTTGCTTGCAGTTGTAGATAATCCTTGTTCTGGGGGATGGGACTTGTCCATCATCATCGTTTTGTCAGTTGTCCAGGGCAAGCCCAAAGAACTGGAGAGCAGGAGTTGGCTGCAACTCTGCTGGGCTTTGGGGCTCAACTGGCATATAAACAATGCAAAGATTTAAGTCTCTGAGGCATAACTTAGCAGGTACATTGAAAATTATAGGTTCAAATAAAAGGAGAAGAAGAATCATGATTGGGAGGATTATAAATGAGTGTAACTATGTTATATTGGGGAAATAGATTATCGCACATTCCCAGATAGGGCCCCACCGAAGAAGTGTTATTTCATGAGGATGTCAGCTTTGCCTGTGGTGTCTGGACGTCCCCAGAGCCCTTGCAGCACTCTTGTTTGAGGCTCTGTTCACTGTGGCAGTTAGTGAGACCTGCATAAGCACAACCTCTGGAATGACTTCTGGACTCACTTTGAAATCTCTTAGCCATAAAACTCTTTTCTTCTATTTATTGTTTCCCCCTTTTGGTCAAGGTCTTTTCCCAATAAGCCGTTAATTTTTTCTAACAGTGTGAGAAGAAATGGAATTAAGCTTTATGCTTTTTTGAAAATACCTTTAGGAATTTTTAAGGGTCAAGTGATTTCTATGATGCTAAGTCCCAAAGAATAAACTCAGAACACGGAGAGGAAACTGACCTACTAGCGATTCTTCTGTCCCTCCAGAGCCCAGGACCACAGAGAAACACGCTCAGCCTCAGGCATCTCTCTTCCTCCCTCCCTGGGCTCCAGGCACACCCTGCACTTTCCCATCTCAGGGACTTCCCACATCAGATTCCCTCTGCCGTGGACCCTTCCCCTGCTCTGTACGTGACTGCCTTCTCACCCAAGCAGGCTCTGCTTAAATGTCATTGCCTCAAATTGACCACCAATTTAAATAAACCTGCCCTTCCCCCAGCTAAATCTGAAACCTCCTCAGCATTGCTCAGACAGATATATAAATCTATTCACTTTTTCTTATCACTTTTCCCCATTGCATTGTAACTTCAGTGAGGGCAAGGACCATGTCTCTTTCTTCACCTGCATTCACCTGCCTATCACTCAATATTTGATAAATGAATGAAGGAATGACTATGGTAACAGAGTGTCAGAGAGAGCATGCGTAGGTTGGTGATGGAGTGGGCAAGAGAGTGACGGAGAAACCTGGAACACAGATGAGGACAAAGGCTTCATGATCACCCATCAGTAGCAAATGTGATTTCCTTTCACAGACTTAATATTTTCAGTCAGTTTTGGGCACATTGGGTATCTAGAATACCTAGAATAGAAAAATATATAAAATATGGTCACAAGGAGCTAGAGTATAATATGGGATATAACACACATATATTAATAATTATAATAAATGGAAAATGTACTAAAAGTGTATTTTAAAATACCAAAGAAAGAAATGTACAACAGTGCTGAAGGTTAAATACATTACTTCTTCCTGTGAGCATTGAGGTTTTGAGGGAGGCCTTGCAGGATGGGTAGGAGTTGGGTAGGTAAAGACAGGGAGATCTTTCCAGGGGGAGGAACAGGTTGTGCAAAAACAGTAAGTAAGAGAGCAGATGTAGTTCAAGTGGTTGAGGGCCTGCTTCCCATGTACAAGGTCCTGGGTTCTATCCCTGGTACCTCCTAAAAAAAAAAACAGTGAGAAAGTCTGGGCCTGTACTAAGAATGCTGTCTAGTTCAGTGCTGTCCAGAAGAAAATATAATGCAATCCACAAGGTAATGTTAAATTTTCTAGCAGCACCGTTTAAACAAAAAATAAAGAGAAACGTGAAATTAATATTGTATTTTAATTTAACTCAATATATCCAAAATATTATCATTTCAACACAGTCAATATAAACAATGATTAATGAGATATTTTACATCCTTTTTTCCTAACTAAGCCTTAGAAATCCAGTATGTCTTTTACATTTACTACACATTTCAATGCAGACTAGCCACATTGCATAAGGTCAGAAGGACTCAGGCAGGCCCACCCGGGGGAGATGACAAAAAGTACCAGGCAGAAGGTGTAGTTTGATTAGGCATATTTCATACTGTTTTCAAAATGTAAATTATTGGGAGGAAAGCACAAATGTGGGGAAGCACAGAAGGGCGAGAGCATTGTGGAGAGCAAAGGTTTATAAGCACGAGAACCAAAGAGAAGGCACAGAGGTAAGACTCAAGGTCACGGGCACAGGGCCCGGCCGCCACGCTGGCCCACCATGACCCCCCGACCCTGGCCACAGCTGCTGGATGGAGGCACCTGGCCCAGTTTGGCAAATAAGACATTTCCAATGGATCTGGGACTGGTTCCATTTATTCAGTCTCTTGAATGGAGGTGAAAATACTAGCAAGATGTGGGAGGGCCACATCCCCCCACATGAACTGAGCAGCAGAGAAGGGCAAGCTGCAAAGAAGAAAGCAGCAGATGTGCAGAGAGAGTCCGAGATGAGCGGCTACAGGGGTGTCCACCATTGGCTTTCAAGTTCTAGCTTTCAGATCCTTCTGAACGTCCCCTGAAATAATCCTGCCCTTGGGCTCCTTGAAATGCACCCGTGTTCATGTTCTCTGTCTCTTTCTCTCTCTTGTTTTCAGAAGGCTGGTTTCTGTTCCATGCAACTAAAGATTATGAGGTCCTGAGAAACACTCTGAGTGCACTGCTTTATGACATGCATGTTTATTCCCTCCTGACCTGGGGAGAAGGCATGGGAAGCCGGCAGAGGGGAGTCCCATGGGAGGTAAAATTGCCAGGAATTGGCAACTGATTGAATGGGAAGGGGTATTAGGGAGACTGCTGAGGTTTCTAGCCTGTGTGACTGGAGAACTTCTGGGAGATGGGAGGCAGAGGGAAGGGGGAAGGGGGAAGCAGGTGCCCAGCGGGAAATGCTGCTGCACTGTGCACAGACAGCGTCCTCAGCCTCTGCCCTGGCTGGGACTGCAGAGCCCTGTGGGCTGCCCCTGCTCCCGGCTGAGTGAGATGCAGGAGCTGGGGCTGCTCCTACCTACCCACAAGCTGCCAACAGTATCCTGGGCTGAGCGGTGCCCCCAGGTCCCTGGATTACAGGCTTTCATCACTGGTCTGCTGGCCGCTTTGTATACAACAAATAGTCATTTCCTGTGTTTACTTTCAGATCCGTCTCCTGATAATTTTCCCCCACACCCTCACCCACTGGCACCTGCCCTTTATTCTCTTCACCATCCACGCCCTCCCTGGCCTTCCTTCTCTTCTTCCAGCCTGCCACTGTAATGGACAGGAAAGGGACTCTCTTTTCATGTCCCAAAGCTGGAAGACTCCATTTTAACCAGAGGAAGAAAAACTAACACTCAGTTCATGTCAGCTTCCAGCAATGTGTGCACAAACACACACATATTCTTCCCCCTTCCTTCCCACCCTCCCTCTCTCCTCTCCCCTCCTTCCTCCTTCTCTCTCTCTCTCTCTCTCTCTCTCTCTCTCTCTCTCTCTCGCTGGAGTGAACCTTTTAAAAATTTTCAGCCTGATGCCCTGCCCACCACAGACTCCCCAAGTTATGAAAGCACATGGCCTCTTTGCTTGCTGGCTATGGGCAAGAGAAGAGAAGAGGTTCCAACCTAACTCTACCCCTTTTCAGCCTCTATTCTCTAAAGACCTTTTGGGTATTGATCCTGGAAGCTTCTTGACTTTCACAGCCAAGTAAACCTCAGTGTTAAGGGCCCCTGGCCCTATCTTCAAAGAGGCCTCAGCCCCCACTACCTAAGATTCTCTGGTTCTGTTATCTCCAAATATTTTTGATAGCTTGCCATATCCATAAAACTTTTTCAAGCATCCACCCCCAGTATATGCATATTTATTTATTCTTAAATTATAATTGTGTACATCATTATGTACCTTGTAAATAGATGTAGTCATTATATAATAGATACAGAATAAATAGAAATCGTAAATGGAGAAGATAAAGAATAAATATAACTAGAAGTTCTACTCTGTTCTTCCTGCTCCCATAGGTCATGATTTGTGGCTCCTGGGGCACACGCCTGCCTTGAAGTCTGTGCCAGCCCACAGACCTTTGCACAGTATGATTTCCGAGCTAGATATTACTGCTGCTCACCAATATTTCTAGTTCCCCTTCCATTCCAGACACAGGGAAACTCACCACCCCTTGAGGTTCAGAACACCTACATGACTTGCTTTGTCCAATAAAATGGGTCACTTCCGACAGATAGCCTCAAGAACCATGGCCCCGGACAGCTCTTCTCTTGCCACAATAAAGTCTGAAGCCTCATGTTGAAGGTGGTGTCATAAGATGGTAGCCTGGGTTCCTCAAGTGGCTAAAATGAGCAGACATGCTGACCAGAGTTGGATATGAGATCTGGGAGTTGATGGTTACTACAGTGCCACATAGCTTATCCTGACTGATACTGTTTGTGAAGAGCCAGGGTATCACCATGATAACAGGTTTGCTCTCTAACACCTGATCTCTTCCAGCTCTCATTGCTGAGAGGGATTCCTAGGTAGTGATGGACAGCCAATGGCACCATGGAGGGAGGGAGAGCAGGGGACACCATGCAGGGAGGGATGGGAGGGAGAGATTGGTTGAGACATAAGAAATGGCCCATGGAGTCTGAGGACCAAACCTAGAGACCAGGAAGTCATCATCTGGGCAGACTTGCCCCAGGAATTTATGGGCCTATCTCCACTCTAATCCAAAGGCCATCTTGAACACTTAGCTGAAATGCTATAAGCCAGAGAGTGAAAGATGAGTTTGTAAGAGTTGTATTCCTGGTTTCTATGTCCTGTGTCTTCCTAAAAGAAAGGGACTTGATTCTAGGCCAAATCCATAATCCTTCCCTTTTAAAACTACTCTTTCAGCTCCAGAGGCAGTGGATGTTCATCTTTTAGAAATTTTCAGGGGACTTAATTTGGGAAAGTACCTTGCTCACTGAGGCTCTTTCCCCATTGACTCTAAAACATCATCAGCCCATTTCCCAAATGCCTCCCAGATTGGTCTGACTGCTCCTGAATTCATCAAGGAATCCCAAGTGGTTTAGATAAGGAGATGAGAAATTTGAAATTCTCTTTTACACCTGATATATGAGTTACTATATTGGTCCAGCTTCCCCAACAGAGAATATATAATAGAATTTTTTTCTTTCTCACATAACAGTCTGTACGAACTGGGCTGGTAGTTTGATTCTGCTCCACAGTATTGTCCACAATATTCTACCTTTCTCCTCAACACAGATTCCCTCACATGGTCTAAAATGTCTCCTCTAGTTACCACCACCAGGCCTACTTTCCAGATAATAGGAATAGGGGAAGGAAGACAGACCCTTCCCCTTATGGGCACAATGCAGAAGTTGCACTTATCACTTATGCCAGAATTTAGTCATATGGTCGTATTTCTCTACAAGAAAGGCTATCTGGGCAGTCGTTGGCCAGTTAAATTTGGGGCATGCTATTATTAAAGGAAGAGGAGAGGGGTATCAGTGGACAACCAGCAGCATCTGGCTTCCTGGCACATGATGTGGCCTTCGTCAGGAAGCTTCTCCTCCCTCGTTCCTCTGCCCCAGCCCATAAGCTCCCATCCCCTGCATGGCTTGTCATAGCACTCAACACAGTGCACTGTCAATGCCTGTTTTACTTGTCTCTATGCCCCACTAAACTGCAGTTTCATGGAGGCAGAGGCTGAGTTCATTCTGTTTCCCATTGTAACCCCAAGCTCTGGCACTGCATAGCTGCTTAATAACTTTTTATTGCCTAACTGAATGAACAGATGATGAGTGAAAGGAAGAGAACTATTAACCTATGATTGTTCCCTCACCACCCCCCCTCCAGTTCTGCCTCACCTTGCCTGCTGCTCCTTCTTCAAAAGCTTTGGCTTTTGTGATGCACGATTGGGAAGAAAGGAGGAGGAAGAGATAAAAGGAGCAGAAGGTTAGGGTTAGGGGATAGTTTTGGACTATGTGGGACAAGTGGATAGGGGAGGAAGTGGACTTAAGCAGTATCGTTATGGACATCGTGGCACTGAAAACTGCAAGAGGAGGACAGGAAAAATTTGTTAGACCGTGTTTCTATGACCCAGACGCTGCTTTGTGACAAGACAAGCTGCAGCCCAGAAGGCAATGACTCAGAACACTGAGAAAATGTCAGAGAAGTATAAATCCCAGAAAACCTTCTTAACAAAGATTTCTAGATTTCTGTCTGCTTTGATTCCTTGGGAAAAATAAACAATCCTACAAAAGTCAAAATACAAGTCAGAGGTTTTCAAACTTTTTCAGGTAGTACCAAGTCTGGAAATGATAATATTCTCTTTACAACTCCATGAGATATTTATATATTTAATTCCATCCACTCACAATTTGAGTATGAGACAGTATATCGTATGTATGAAATATAATATCACAGCCATGCCTACATGTCCAAAAAGATTAGTTGTCAAATTAAACATAATAAACACTTTCTGAGTTTTCCTGTTAATGTTTATGTGCTATTTGTTCATCTTTATTGCTATTGTCTGTTGGTATTGTCTGGTTCTAAGCAGAATCGGAAATCAAAGGAAAGCCTTATGGGAGAAAAACCAAAAGTGGAGAAAATTCTATGCATTCAATAAGTGTTTTCTGTAAATTAAGAAAATGTCACTAGCCTGTAAACTCCACAAGTAAAGGGGCAATGCCTTTCTTATTCATTGCTCTGTTTCAGTTCCCAGTACTGTACCTGGCACATTCTTGAAACTAAACAAATTTGTGTGATTTGATCTGATTTTGGCTAGGGAAGCTCTCAGTCCAACTTCTGGAACACTGGAGCACAACTGAGAACTATGGGACAATAGCAGCTCTCCTTGTCAGTTTGTCTCAATAAGCCCTATTTTTATTGGTAAGTATGTTCAAGGCAACAGGGCCACGTTATCTCCTACTGGTCTTGGAAGACTGAGTGACATATTCAATACCACGAGGTAAAATTCCCAAGCACTCCTGTGGTTTTGAAGTGACCCTGGATAAGTGGCATGCTTCTGAGTAGGAACTGTGGAAGGATTCTTCCATTTGTTTAGTTTTTTGTTTCTTTGTTCAAAATCTTAACTCCCTTTCCATGTCAGTCTATGTACATCTACCACATCTTTTTTAACCATTATATGATGTTCCATAACATAAGTGTACAACAGTTTATTTACCCAGTCCCTTACTGATGGAAACCTAGATTGGCTTTAATCTTTTGGTTCATATACATTGCTCTAAGAGGCATCTTATTTATGCCTCATTGTGTACACATGGTAGTGTTATTCTAGGATAGTAAGCAATGGAATTGCTGGGTCAGTTCCCTAAACCCCTGCAATCTTTAAAACAAACTTTAAAACAATTGCTAGTCGGATGAGTGAAAATAGTTTCACATTGTTGTTTTATTTTACCCACCAGAGTTTTGAGTGTGGAAGGTCAACTGCCTCAATTTACTTTATTTCTTGTTCCCCACCCCCCATAAACAGGAAGACTGACCTGGCTGCTGGGTGTCTGCCAGATCTCTTCTTCTTGGACACACAGCTAGACCATGTTTCCCAGACTTCTTTGCCTTCAGGTGTAGCCTTGTTCTTACTGAGTTCTTGCCATTGAAATGTAAGTCATGTGTATCACATCCAGAACTGGCCTTTAAAAATGTTCCACCTGGGTCTTCCCTGCTCTTTTCCATTTCACTGGCTTTGATGACCCTAGAAGCCACATGTTGAAGACAGCAGAATCACAGGAGGAAAGACACCTGAGTCCTTGAGTAACTGCTCGGAAAAAAAGATACCAACTCATCGAAAACACCTGCTTTAGATTGACTGTGAGGAAGAAACAAACTTCTATCATGTCTGAGCATATGGGTTTTGTTTATTACAGCAGCCATCAGTATCCTAACACAATGCATGAAGATTCCCTCATTAAAATGATTGCAGGTGATATAAAAATGTTGGAAAATAATCAGGGCAGAATACTCCCTCTTGGAAACCCCCTAAATAATTAGGAGCTTGCTGAAGACAGAAAAGCTTGGATATTGCACAGTTTAACTTAGCAAAGGAAAGGATTTCATCCATTTTCTGGTCCTGGTTGTGGCCTGAGAAGGACCACTTACTGGGGAGACTCCAGTTAGCTGTCAGTCAGTGTTCAGTCCTGGGGACTCTGGGAAATGCTCTGTCTGCTGTCAAGGTCAGTTGCTGTGGGGAGTCTGGATGCTTCAGAATTCCTTCACAAGGTGAAAGACTATCCAATAATGCCATTTACTGTGAGAATGCCACCTACCAGCTCAAGGCCAGGGGTGAAGCTACCACTGGTTACCAGGTTACCTGCTGAAGGTGACTGTGGAGGTGGAGAAAGTGCTTTAGGAAGAGTCATGCCCAGCATTTTGGGGGAAGCACAGCAGTCTCAGCTGGGTGGCCATTTGGGCCCACTGTTGTCCTGTGACTATGAAAGAAGGATACCAACCCACCCCTTCAGGTGAGTTGTCACCCACCTGTCCCCTACCCCACTCTATATTAAAGTCTTCATACCTGTATTTTAGTTTCTTGGGCTGCTCAAGCAAATACCATGACATTGGTCAGGTTAAACAGTGGAATTTATTTTCTTATGGTTTTGAGGCTAAAAGAAAGTCCAAGTCAAGGCATCATCAAGGCAATGTTTTCTCCCCAAAGATGGGGATTCTGGGCCTGGCTGCTGGTGATTCCTGGTTCCTCTGCCACATGGCAAGGCACATGGTGGCAGTCCTGGCCACTCCCTTCTCTTCTAGCTTCCTTTTATGTCCAGCTTCTTGCTTCCTGTGGCTCTCTCTCTCTGTGTCTAAATCTTATTCTGCTTATATAGGACTCCAGAAATAAAACCCATCCTGATTGAGGTGGGCTACACCTTCTTCACTGAGGTTACCTCATCCAAAGGCTCTACTTATAGAAGGTTCATACCCATGGGAATGGATAAAATTTAAGAACATGTTTTTCTAGGGTACATGTAGCTTCAAACCTCCACACCCTGGTTACAATCCATTAATGGCAACATGCTGTCTCTCTCTCTGGCTACCATTGAGAGGGAAGGAAAGGGACTTTTATAGAGGCTTGCTCATGTGTCAAATGTAAGAGTTAGAAAAAATCAAGACAGTTCAGCTCCTTTCACCAAAGTTTTCAAGTAATCAAATAAAGTAGAAGAAAAGCAAGCCTGGTTGAAACCAGGGAGAAAGGCCCAGAGTCCCTCCAACTTGCTCTGCCTTTCACTCATGTGAGAACGTCCCTGGGACTCCTGGGCACTGCAGAGTATAGTTTGGAAACCACCTCTCCAAATGCCCTTCCAGGTCTAGTAGGAATCAAACTCCAGTGTCTGCAGCCACATGCCCTCAGGTGGCAGAAAAGCAAATCTGTAAATAGGAAACTTAACACTGAACCACAAAGACCATGAGGGCATAGACTGACTTTTTGCCTCTCTTGTAATCCCAGCACCTGGTTTAGCATCCAGCACATAGCAGGCACTAATATCCAGGGAAGGAAAGAATGCAGGATGTTTGGTCTTTGCATTGAAATCAGCAAGAGCCACAGTACTTCACAGTTTACAAAGCACTTTCCCTTATACTGTCTCATCCAATTCTCAGACCCCCCCCATAACATAATCAAGCCAGAGATTACCACCCTTTAAATAGAAACTGAGTATCAGAGAGGTTAGGTGACTTGCTCACAGTCATACAGCTAGTCAAGGGCAGTTGCAGGCGTGGACCACATCTCCAGGCTCCAAGTGCCAATGCTGTTTGTACTACTGTTGCTGGTGAGATTCACTGAAGCTGCCATCATAAAGGTAGTAGCAGGGGTGATGGCGGTATAGGGTTCATTGGGAGCATAGCAGTATGTAAAGCTTATAAAGGCTCCAGTCTCCGGCTGGTCAGCTCACATGGCTGCAGGTTCTGTTTCTTTACACCGAGATCAGCAATCCCTGCTCTAGAAAATGAGCACAGATGCAGGCCCCACACCCAACAGTCACCCTGAAAGCTCATGCCAAGGATCTCCAGGGCATAGAGAACACGAGTAAATTAGCCAAACTCATCTTCATGACCTGGAAACCAACTCAAAATCCAAGTCCTCCTTCATATGGAAAGTCACAACTGGGAACTTACTCAAGCTTGGTAAAGGAAGCATGAGCCTGGAAACTACAATTCTTGGATCCTGGTTTAAGTCATATAACTCTGCCCATAAAACTCGCACAGTTGACTTGGTGTTTAGAGGTATAAAGCTTAGGCACCAGCCCCACTAGAGAATTTTGCTTAGACAACCCGGATTAGGCTCCCCAACCTGCTCACTACTCTCAGAGTCACCTTCACCATAAACCCTAGAAGGTCCCCACCTCTAAGTCAGCCCCCAAGCATGAGTGATAAGCATACATACAAGGGATTCTGGGTAAAGAAAGAATAAATAGCCCAAGTCATGGAAATTCTTCTACTTCTATATAGCCCAATTTAGTCTCTTATATAAAAATGGGTAAAATACCTCCAGCCCCTTGAATGGCTAATGCTATGAATACATTGTCACTCACAGAAGAATGAGTGCTAATGAACAAATGAACAAAGCCTGTATTTGGCCTTCAAGGTCTTTCCCCTTTCTGTTCTTAAAATTTCTCCTCTACTTATTTTTTTGCATCTCAAAAGTTAGGGCTAAGCAATTTGCAAGAACCCAACTCCCCTGATGGAGGGTAGAGCCAATGATTTAAGCCCAAGTGAGCTGGAGGGTGTTGAATCAAGCCTCCCTGAGTGGAGGGTTATACAACCCAGCACAGCACTAGGGGCAGAGTTATGGTGATCAGGGGATCCCTAACTCTGCCTTTCTGACTTCTGTGTACCTAAAACACAACTACCTCCCTGTGCTGCTAATGTGTATAATCTGAGCTTATCTCCAAGAAAACTGGCTAATTCTGCAATAATTTAAATGCATAGTCCCCTCTCTTGGCACCATATTTTCACACCATTCACACAGATTCTGCAGAGCATCTGTCACACCCAAGCACCAGAGAGAAGATCATAGAAGGTGGGAACAGGTCTGGGAGGCAGAGAGAGGTGTGTGGTGTCCTAGACAGGGAGAGACTTGAGATTCCCTGTCCACTCATTAATCAGTTACTTCCCATGCATTTGGCATGTGAGTGCTTTGTGCCCCGCCCTGTGCTGAGGTCTATGGGATGTACAGAAGTAAAATAACTTAGAAGTGGGATACATCGAGGGAAAATGATACAACAGTAAAATAATCTGTGGTATCAGACAGCAAAAGGCCTCAGGCCATGCAATTCAGCTTATCCCAAACTGAATCTCTCTTCTCTGAACCCAGCCTTACAAGTGAGAAACAGGGATTCTCAAACAATCCTAATTCACTTCTCCCTCCCCTCACTCACCACGACTGATCAACCAGCATGCCATGTAGAATTTTACCTGCTAAATGCCTCTGAAGTCTGTTCTCTCCTCCATATTCTCCCTGCCACAACTTAATTCAGGCTCTCAGGGTGTCTAACCTGTTGTGGTGAATGCCCTAATGCATGGCCCGGATTCCCTTCAATGAAGGATTTCTTGCCTTAGCTCTTGGAAGGCTGTTGCCCACAGCCTTCAGCTGTCAACCCCCTTAGGAATATGTCAGCTGCAGAGAGCTGTGTGGTCCAAGGCCCGGCCATCTCTGCCCAACCCAGGACAACTCTGAAGGGCTAGTCTAGCTCCAGATCTCCCTGTGGGGAACTGCAGTGCAGCATGCCATTTTCCTCTGCTCATCCCCACTTCCTTCCCTTCCCTTCTGCAGGCGTTGATTCCAAAGGTTCTCCTTAATAAACAGCCTGCACACTAAACTCCAGCTTAAAGTCTGCTTCCTGGGGAACCCAACATGTGAGGTCCTGGAGCATTGGCTCCTGACTACCTTCTCTGCATCTCTGCAGCCTTTCACCAATCCCATCTCTGAATATCCACCAAAGAAATATTTGTATTCTTTTAATTTTAGTTTTATTTTTTTATCAGAATACTATAAGGTTTATGAAATCAAATACTACTCAAGGTTTATAATGAACAATAGCCTTCCCTTTCCCCATCCTTCACCATCACCTTTTGGCATTTACGTTCATATTTTTAAATAACATACTTATGCTTCTATTTATTCATGTTTTTAGTTTTAGATATCTATTGATTTCCTACTTTGGAAAATGAGGTTTTAGGTCTTTTACCCAAACACACACACACACACACACACTTTTCCTTTCTTCATTTTCTCAAGATTATTATATCACAATTTTCATTGCTTACATTGTTTTGACTCTGATTCAAAACAGCTGATTCACAGCTGATCCATGTAGTATTCTATGATTACATTTCTTTTCCTGTACAGTTTGTTGTTTTCCCTGAAATAAGTAACTGCCTTGTTTTTGCATTTGCTTAGTTTTTATGTTCCCCTCACTAATCTCTCTCCAAACCTTCCACCAGAATATTTTCTCTTGATATGTTTCAATATATCTGGTAATTGATTTTTTTCTTCTTGGACACATTCCTCTCAGAGTTCTCCATTCTCTTTTTCCGATTTGGACTGAAACACTCTAATCCTGCTCAACAGTCATCATCTTTGAACTTCCCTTCAGCTTCTACTGCTCTTCTAAGTTGATGCCCCTATTTACTGGGTCCCATATCTTCCTCTTTCTTGGTTTACTCTCTACTTTGGGTGGAAGACATTCTCTAGTGGCCTCCTGATACAAGATATATAGGAGGTGATTTTTTGAGACTTGCATTTCTGAAAAATACATTCTAGCCTCATGTTTGATTGATATTTTGGCTGGGTATAGAATTCTAGGTTAAAAATTTTCCTCAGAATTCTGAAGACATGGCTCCATGGTCTTCCAGCTTCTCACATTACTAACGAGAAGACCTGTGCCCACAGTGAGTCTGTGATTCCTGCTCTTTTATTTTCTCTTGATTTTGCCCTTTTTCTTTCTTTCTCCTGGCTTTTAGGCTCTCTAAATATGGCATTTTGAAAATCATGATGTTATGCCTTCATGTATTTCTTTCCACTTCATTATGCTTAGAATTCAGTGGTTTCTTTTCAGTTTGGAAACTCACATTCTTTGAAAATGTCTTTTTTTTTTTTTTTTTTTTTTAATGTCCTCTCTTTCATTTCCTCTGATTTCTCTTTCTAAATACCTTTTACTCAGATGTTGGATATCCAGGATTTTATCTCTTTTCCATCTTCAATCTCTGATCTAATTTCTGGGAGATGTTCCTCAAATTTATCTTGAACTTTTTTGTTAAATTTATTTCTGTTCTCTTTTTTTCAATGTATGAGACATTGTTTCTGCTCTCTGAAGTTCCTTGTTTTACAAACATTTGTTCTTGTTTTATGAATGTAGTATTATGCCTTTCATCTCAAAGCATTTTAATCATGGGGATATTTTTGTTTTCCTTCTATACTTTGCCTTATATTTATTTCTTCTGAATTCATTTTTTGTTTGGTTCAAATTATATTTCATGTTAAAGCCTTTCTTCAAATGTCTGATGTCCTTGGCTATCTATGTTCAAGAGTGAAGCATTGTAATGCTGATTGAAAGCTTTATTATTGGCTTTTTCAGTGGTTGACCTCACCATAGGGTGATCAGGTGGGGGCTTTTGTTAGTACATTACAAGTGTTGACACCTTTAGTGCTTCCGCTTGGGTGGGTGCTTTCCTTAGAGAAGAATTCTTTGAACTCTTGCCTTGGACAGATAAATCTGGCTTCCAGCATTCTGGGAAACTGAAAAGAAGAGGGGGTGGAAAGGTCTATCTGTTTGGTAAATTGGCTCTAACTCAATTTCACTCTCAACTTTGCCTGGTAACTCTGAGTCCAGAGCCTCTATGGTTCAATCTCTCCAGAGTTTAAAGCTACATTCCAGTACTGTGGTAGTAGACAGGTAGGTACCTGGATGTGCAGAATTGGGAAGGAACTCTGATAGGTCTTATTTTATGGCTCTAATGCTGGGTCACATTAAGATCACTTGGAGAAATTTTAAAAAGTCCTGATATCTGAGCTCTTTCCTGGATCAATTAAATATGTCTTTCTGGGTGTGGGGCCCTGACATCTGTATTTTTAAATTCTCCCAAGTGGATCTGATTCATGTAAGAGGATTGTGAACTGTATTAGTCAGTCAAAGGGGTGCTGATGCAAAATACCAAAACTCTGTTGGCTTTTATAAGGGGTATTTATTTTGGGGTAGAAGCTTACAGTTACCAGGCCATAAAGCATAAGTTACTTCCCTCCCCAAAGTCTATTGCCACATGTTGGGGCAAGATGGCTGTTGACGTATGCCAAGAGTTCAGGCTTCTTGGGTTCCTCTCTTCCCTGGGCCCCATTTCTCTCTGGGCTTAGCTGCTGTGCTCTCTCCACAAGGCCAGCTGTAGACTATCAGGCAAATGGCTCTGTCTCTCTCCCCGGGGCTTCTGCCATTTCTAAGGAGCTGTCTCTATTCCTCTGTGTTCTTCTCCTTTGTGTTCACTTCCCAGGCTCCAGCTCAAAACTCGGCATCAAGACTCCAAAACTCACTACTCTGTTCTGCCACCAAGGGGGCAGGGACTCAACATCCTACAGACGTGGTCCAATCAAAGCCCTAATCATAATTTAATCACACCCAGAGTAACAGACCAGTTTACAAACATAATCCAATATCTATTTTTTGGAATTCATAAATAATGCCAAACTGCTACAAGAACCATGGCTCTAACTGCTCTTTATAAATCTCCTGTTACCACCTGTGGTGGCTTGGAGCTATTTTTTCTAGAAAAACATGTTCTTAAATTTAATCCATTCCTGTGAGTGTAGGCACATCATAAATAAGATCTCTTCAAGATGTTATTTCAGTTAAGGCATGGTCCAGATGAATCAGGTTGGCTTTCATCTGGATTACTGGAGTCATTTGTAAGCAGAGTGAAACCAGAGAGAGAGCAGCCAGAAGCTGAAAGTCAATGGAACTCAGAAGAGAAGGGAGAGGCCAGGAGAGGCGACCATATGATTTGCCATGTGATAGAGAAACAAGGACCAAGAATTGCTGGCAGTTAGCTCCAGAACACCACAGTCCTCTGAGGGAAAGCATTGTCTTGTTGATGCCTTGATTTTAGACTTTCTCAGTCTCAAAACCATGAATCAATAAATCCCCATTGTTTAAGCCAACCCATTGCATGGTATTTGCTTTAGCAATGAGGAAACTAAAACACTAGTCTATAACAGAGGACTTCTGAGAGAGCCATTGCCTTTGATTCCTAATCTTTTATACAAATCACTTTGCTGCTTCTTAGTTTCTCCCCAACAGAGTTTCGGCCCTCTCTGCATTGCTAAGTCACTTATCACATGCCCATTGGTTTCCTACTTCTACAATTTTGTAGACATTTTTTCCTTCTGTCATCTCCTCTCCTATACTTTGTCCTTATGTGTATGTGCTTTTTTTTTTTTTTTTTTTTTTTTTTTTTTTAACTCTTTATGGTCATTTTAATGTTTTGGAAGGCAGCAGAAATATATGCAAGTGTCCAATCTATATGTTTACTTGGTAATCCTCACGAGTGGCATTTTGACATCTCTAAACTGCAAACTTTAATAAAACTCTTCAATTTCTTCCTGTGACACTCAGTAAAGACTTTTTAACTTTTCAATCAATGTACCCATAGTGGTAGAAGAGAATTAACATGTGTCCTACCAAGTTTCTGGGATGAAGTCCAAAGAAGACAAACACTTGCATGGAATTTCTTTGAAATCTCAAGATTTTTTTTTTTAAATATATGCAAATTTTGTCCCTATTCCATAATAGATTTGTTTGTTTTTATATAAGAATATTATTTTAAATTACTTGGCATTTAAACTGCTTTCCTTTCCTTCCCCAATTTTCAAGTAAAATTGATGCTTTGGGAAGACTGATCATGTTTATCTCATTGCTTTGGAAATCCACAAGACACATATCTCGACTTATGAAGCCCAGCCCTACATGATGAAGTCCAGACTCCGTGGTGTGATGCAGAGACCCTCCATTTTCCAGCTGTTACTCCTCCAGTTTTCCCTCCTTGCCCTTCCACACATTCACCCTGCATACTTACTTTCCTGAAAATACTCTCATTTTTATTTTTGATTTTTTGGTTTTTCCACTTCTACATCCATATACAAGTTCCCACCTGCACCTGGAATGCTCTTCCTCAACACAATCTTGAAAACTTAGCTGGAACATCTATCCTGTGAGGCATTCGGTATCATTAGAGTTAGCAAATGAGGTCTAGAACATCAGTTCAGTTTGAACTTCAGATAAACTACAAATAATTTTTAGTATAAGTATACCCAGTGCCATGATGGGGACATATTATACCAAAAATTATTCATTGTTTGTCTGAAATTTGAAAGGAACTGGGTGTTCTGTATTTTATCCGGCAATCTCATATACCCTGCCAAGATAGTGTTAGGTGCTCCCACTATGCCTTCTGCTTTCCTGACTTCTACTTCTCACCTTAATATTTTGTAATTCCTGTTGTCCCTTGCTGTATGAAATCAAGAGCCAAATGAATTCACATAAATTTTCACATGAATCCCTCACTATTCAAACTCTCACTGCACACTAGTCAAAATTCAGAAACCAAATAGATTTCCAGCGTGTAGTGATCCTTGCTATCCATAGTCTCACTGTACAAACTCAGAAGTTGAGTAGGTTGGCAAGGGTATTTATCTGCATTGTTATCCCCCCATTCTTATGTCTCCAGCCCCAAGCACAGTATTGCCTCTTAGAAGATACTTAACAAATGTTTGATGACTGAAATGAACTGAAGGATCTTGAAGGAAGAGTGTTTTTTGGATGGGGGAGGGTACATATGGTATACCAAGTAGACCCCATCACAGAGCCCTAGAGGATAGAATGAGCCCATTGCCTAGTGAGTGTACACTCTGGGCTGTAACATGGACAGGGAACTTTTCCAATACTCTGATTTTGTTTTTCCCCTGGGTAGTAGTGTTCTTGGGTGAGCCTTGCCATTGAGATATGTTCATCTCAACATATAACTCTTGAACCCCACCCCATGCTCTTGCCATCTCCTCACTTTGCCTTCCTCATAGCTCATGGCAAGATTAAATCCATGTTCTATGACCAATTCCAATGCTAGAGGCTACATTCTCAGAAGCAGGGCTGGTCTTACACTGAGGGGCCTAGACAGCCACTTCAACTTTTAGCACTGCTGGTATGGTCCCCCGACTTAAAGCAATCTCCCGCTGAAGTCAGAAATTCTTCTAAATCATTGTCCTCCCCCTGTGCAAACAGCCCTGGGAGAGATATCACAGCAAGTCTTTAACATCCCTGAGAGAATAGATACAAAAGCAGCTATCTAGCTTCCAGGAGTAGGCACAGAGCTTAGTGGCTGTGGTAGGAGGGGAAATACCTGCTGGGGTTGATACAGAATTTTCAATCTCCCATTAGAGCCAAGAGCTTCTAGGGGAGAAGGCAGCTGTTTCAGAGTCCATTGGTTCTCTTTTCTGGGTCTTATATTTTGACCACATAGTTTTGAATACATACAAATAGATCTAGAGCATCTAGATCTCTTTCCCCTTTCTATCTCTTTTTCTTTCCTCCCTGTCCCTCTCCTCTCATCAAAACCTTAAAAGGCAAAGAAATTGGATTAGTCAAGCTGGTGGGAAGGATTCCAAATTTCTTGGGTAGAATTTATAGAATTAGTGCTCTTGATAAAAAAAGGAAAAGAATCCTTTCATGGAAACCCCTAGAAGTCATACTAATAGAAAACACATATTAATTTATTTCACCTCACAATCCTATTAGGTAGATATTATATTTTCCCCATTTTATAGATCAATAAGCTGAAACCCAGAAGTGACACAGCTACTAAATGATGGAGAAGGGTGTGAACTTAGATTGTGTCTGATTCCCAAGTGGTAACCATTAGACCACCTCCTGAAGTAGAAATGTAGCATCTAACGCAGTAGCTCCCAGACTCTGAGTTTTCACATGCCAAGAAAATTTCAAAATAATTTGGGGGAGGGTGGATCAACACAGGACTGCCAACTTTTTATTTTGCCAAATAAGCGCATTAAAAATAAATCTTATTATCACTACCGTTCCACTTTTTAAATGACTTGTTAACACCACAAAATGGGAAGAAGATAATCTCAGGATAAAAGCAGAAATTTAAACTGAATAAATTTCGACTTCACAAAAACAATACATCCCCCTTGTTTTCTGCATTTTGCCAAAGACCATTGAAAACCTTCTGGGATGGGCAGCAATCCTTTTACAGCACTTGTAGACACTGATCAGCTCACCTGATCGCCACCTTCTCAGGAGCCAGAGCTGTGTCTCTAGGTCCACTTTGCATTGGGTTGGGGTCCAGGGGACACAGACCCTCAACTTCAATCCTGGGGACTTCACAAGGAAGGAGAGCCTGTGCCTGCCCCTGTCCAAAACTCCCTGTCCTAATCAGACATCCCATTCTCCCTTCAATTGAAAATGTTCCTGGGCCAAGAGCAGTCAGTGTGTTGGGAGAGGTGGGTAAGGATACAGAACGAGGGAATCCAAATGAATGAAGCCGATGTCTGGGAGGGATGCAGAGGTTAAAGGTCTAAATGAAATGGGGTAGTTAATTGCCCAAGACAGAGGCGGACAAACACAATTCGCTCAAGGTGATTTAGAAAACAGTGGGGGCTTGATGTTCTCATTCTTGTGTTTTTTATTTCTTCCTCAGTTCAATTGCAGTCAAGCATTTATTCAGTAACTGAATTGTTAAAGTCCTGCCAATTTTAGCTCCTAAATATTTTTCAGGTTCTCCTCTGCTGCTTCCCTGTTCAGGCCCTCATCATCTCTTTAGTGGATTATTGCAATGGCCTTGTCCAGTGTCCCCATGCTCCATCTGTCTTCCTCCAGACTGGGCTTCCCAAAATGCAGAACTGACTCTATGCCCCTGTGAGCCATACCCTCCCTTCAATAGCTCCTCACTTGTTACCAATGGTATCAAATCTGAGGACCCCAATATGGTGCACAATAATGCAAACGTGTGCACACACACACAACCACACGCCTCCAGTGCCAACTTATGCCACTGCTTCCTCACACTACAGAAATATGGTCCTACCTCTAGATCACCAGACAAGGGACTCTGGGCCTTTGCCCATGCTGGTCTCTCTACCTGGATTGCCCTGCCCCCATTTCCCACCTCGTTCTTATTCGCCCTTAAGTACTTAGGCCTCACCTTCTGGAGAAGCCACTCTGACACCCTCCCTTGGCCACCCACCTCACACCTAGGTTGGGCCATGTGGATGTGTGCCTCTACTAGCCTGGCTGCTGTGCTGAATTCCGCTTCACCTTGAGGATGAAGTTCATATGATATTTTGCATTCCCAATGCCTGCACAGTGCATGGCACTAGGTGTTTTTTGTTTTTGTTTTTGTTTTTAAGATTTATTTATTTACTTACTTACTTTTATCCATTTTAAACCCCACCCCACCCCACCCCCATTTTTGCTGTTTTGTGTCCATGTGATGGGCAATTCTCTGTGTCTGTTCCCTGCCCTCTCTTCTCATCCTTCTCCTCCTGTCTTCACTGGGATTCGATCCTGGGAACCTCCGATGTGGGAGAGAGGCATCCTACTGCCTGCGCCACCTTAGTTCCTGGTTTTTCAGTGGGTCTCATCTTGGCTGTCCCTTGTGTCACTCTCCTGTTACGTCATCATCTTTCTGCATGGCTCAGCGGGGCCTGGTGGCCTGTGTGCCTTCTATATTTTTCTTTATTTTACTGGGGATTGAACTCAAGTCCCTCCATATGGGAGACGGACGCCCAACCATTTGAGCCACATCTGTCCCCCTAAACTAGGCTTTTTGAACCACACATTTGTCTGTACAGAGCCAGATGAGACATGGGCCCTGACCTCAACAGCTTGTAAGGCACCTGGAGAGATGAGTCACCACAGGTTTGCAGCATCATAGAAGACAGGATGAAGAGTGCTAGATTCGCAATAACCAGGATCTGTAACACATGGTGGTATGTGTTCCCAGAAACTAGGAAAAGAAGAAAACCACGCACATTGACACTGCTAAGAGAGGTTTCTTGGAAGACTGAGGAAGAAGGAATGCCTAGACAATTCCTGGGCACATGTTAGTACTGGAGTTTCTGGGCTGCTTCTGTGTGCCTCGCCCCGGACCTCTGCCAGTCTGGCCCCGGAAGCCTCGGCCAGCACAGGAAGCGTGAGCCCAAACAGCAGGAGCTGCCCCAGACCCTGCACTCGCGTTTGACAGCACAACTATTTTCTGAGCACTGGGTTATTAAACCTGAAGTAAGTAAATGAAAGAATCTTTGAAGTTCTGTTTCTGGCACTTTTTAAGAGAGGAACAGTGTATATTTATCTGCAGGCAGAAAACAAGGGATGCAAGTTGCCTGGAGGCTGGCATTCTGATAGAAGAAGCCCTTTCTACAGCTCTCTGGGGACTTGGAAACTTTGGGTGCTGGCACCCCTCTAAAGGGCTTTGATGAGATGTTCAGAGGTACGTGTGAAAAAAGAGCGTCTGCCCTTTTTGGCAATAGGGAAACCGGATGGGAAATGAGGGCAACAAACCTCTAACTCAAAGCCTCAAGATTGAAGACCAGGTTGGCTCAGCTCTGCATGAAAACTCCAAGCAAGCCAAGGGTTTCATAGTCAGAAAGCATGGGGTAGGGGAGGGCTTTTCAAAAACGTTACCCTTAGAGTTGTGAATCCAGAAGTTTCTGTGAGTACAAGGTCCTGGGAGTTAGGGGACCAGAAGAAACAGGCCTTGGCAGAAGCAAGGGGTCAGATCAAAGTTAGGGAGAGGAGCCAAGGTGCCAGCAGCCTGACTGTTAATTCCACGAGTTGGGAGATTCACCGAGTCTGACGTTCTAGGCATGTGGGGCTTCTGGGGAATGCGTATTTTAGGAATTTGTGAGCTTTAGAGACCATCCCAAGGAATAGCATCCCACGGGTGATAGATATTTTGTAGCCACTAGTTATTGCCCCACAACCGCACCCCCACCCCAAGATTGCTGGACAATTTACCCTAACATGCTGGGGCACCTATGCTTCAGTTAGGCTATACCTGGCACATGAAGTTGCAGCAGCTCTCCTGCCCAAATCCTGCTCTGGCTACTGATTTTCAGATTCACTTAAAGCCTTAGACAATCAGGCTTCAGAGGACTGCCATCCCACATCCCCACCCCACCCCCATAAGGTGGCCTTCTCCAACTAACAGCTCCTTGTGAGTCATTCTCTTCCCGATATGCAACTGGCCTCAGGTATTGAATGACTCAGGTCTCCCATGGGGACACTCAAACCAAGCTTCACCTTTGGAATTTGAATAAGGTTGCAAAACCACAGCTGTCTGAACCCAAGGGATGCAGGAGGGGGTGGGGTGGGAAGAATTCTGCTCCATCCAGCACCCTCCATGCTCACCTCCTCACTCCCAGGAAGCTATAGCCTCATGCCTTCGTGGTATTGTTTGATGCTGAAATAGTCCATTGTGGAAGTACCTCGAAGGACAGGGATAAGTGTGAGAGATGCAGAGATAGATGCTCTACAAGTACATTCCCACAGAGCCTTTTGGTCATTCTCTCCACTCATAGCTCCACTTTCATCCTTTCCTTCTCTCTCTCTCTCTCTCTCTGTCTCTCCCTCACCTCTCCCTTTCTATCTCCCTTTCTCTCTCTCGCCCCTCCCCCATTCTCAGACTAGGGTCACTATCTGTGGGCACAATCCTCCCTGTCCTCTAGTGTAAAAAGGATGAATTACCTCCTTGATCTCAACGTGACAGGCCTTACCCAAGCATACATCACCTGCTGGGTACATAATTGAAGTATGGTCTCTGAGTCTGTAGCTGTCACGTAGCAATTGACAAAGAGGCAAGAAGAGGGCTCTGGCACAAACCAGACTCTCCTTGGCTGCCTTGAGCACTCTAGAATGCAATTTGCCACACCTCACACAAGGACAAGACCACATGGTGTTGTTCTCAGACACTGGATGTGCCTTTCAACTGGGGGTAAAAGTCAGCAAAGCTATACCCAGACTTGCTTTCAGTTGGTCTCTCTGCCCCATTCCTGCCTAAGAAGATTCTAGAAAGCTGACAAGCAGAAGTCAGGCTAGTCTTCCCAGACTATAAGAAACCCTTAACAGCCTTAGCATTGGCCTATCTTGTGCCTCAGTTTCCCCACCTGTGTTTCACTTATTCCATCAGCAAATAAATAGAAATAAGGGAAAAATTTCCCCAAACACTGAGTTCTAGGCTATCCCTCATTTCCCCTGCCTCTCTGCCCTCTCCTCTCTGATAGGCTGATTCTACTAAGACTTCCTCTGCCACCTTCTGCCCAGATCCTGAACCAATCCTAACAAAGGCAAAAGCTTATCAGGTGGCTCAATCTCCCCTCTCCACCCACTCCCCTATAAGCTCTTCTACTCCATTACCTTGGTCTCTACTTTTCAATCCAAAATGGGTGCTAAGTAATACAATGGCCAGGAACCCCAGTGGTCAGCTGGGCTCCCCTGTCTTCCACAGCAGTGTCATCCACTTCATGAGTGACTAGTGCCCAGCCTCAAGCAGCGACCACAGTCCAGATTCCTGCCCACACCCACCTCTGTGCTCCTGGGTGGGAAGTTCTGCTGCCAGTCTACAGCCCCCTCCCTCCACAGCCGCACTGGCCCAGCTATGCCCACAAGACAGAGTGCAAATGAGTCGGCTTCCCCCTGTCCCTCTGTCCCTCTGTCAAGGGGTAGCTGTCATGCCAGGCACAGTCCTGCCCCCTCCCTGCCTGCCCCTGCTGTCATGAGCAGATCAGCACTCACCATGGCAAGTCTCAACAGGACAGTTGGGAGATCACATGAGACTATGTAAAAGGAAACGCTGGCCATTATTGCCCATGATTACTGTACCATCACAGTCCCTCTCTCTTTGACCCTTTATATCCTCTCTCTCCTTTCCTGGATGATATGGGGGGTGGGGAGGAAGATGTTAGGAAAGTGTTTTGAGCTAAGAGTGAGCAAGAGATGCTCTGATAAGTGTAACTGGAAAGCCTCAACCCAAATAACAATGTCCTTGAGCCCCAGCCTGCCTGACTAGCAGGCATCTCATCTTTTCCAAGTCCCCAAATATTCCCAAGGTCCTTGGGAATTCCTTCCATGTGTCTGGTTCTAGTGAGCCCCTCTCACATGGTGTCCCAGTGCAGCAAGGCTGCTGCTCCCTAGTTCCAGTCAAAGCTCATCACCAAGGATAGTGAGGTCCAATCTGAGTACAGGCCACACAGCCCCAATTCTTGTGACCTCTGACATCATCCTAATGTCAGTAAAACCAAAATAACATCTTTGTGCTGAGATTCAGCTCTGATCCAGCCTCCAAATCCTGGGCGCCCAGGGGCAGGTTTCCCCCTTCTGAATGGGCAATGATGGGTCTATTGACTTTTAGGCCTTTTGTGCTAATTGTCTTTGGCAGGGTCGCCTGTGCCTCAGTTTCTACTTTCAGCACAAGGTGAAGATCAAACCTGTGCTCTTCTGTCTTCTCTCTGCCTCCGTTTTCCATTTCCTAGCCAGCCTTACCTCCTTGCCACCATGAACGCATATATATGAACATCAGTTATTTTTATAAGAAAAGGCAAGAATTCTGGCAGAATGAAATAGAATGTTTGCCCTTCAGCCTCCCCTCACCCCCATGTCCCTCAACACACTCCCCAGTAACCAACAATAAAATGTTCCTAAACTGAACATTTACCTTTTCAGGTTAAAACCTCTATATTTGGTCAACACTGCCCTCCCCAGGTCCCCCAGCCTGGGTGGGTGCTGCCCTACGTGTGTATAACTAAAGGGGCCATTCAGGGGGCTCTTGCAGAACAAAGGACCAAGCGTCCCAACAACAGTATTAACATTTTTCATCTCTAACGAGGAAAAGAAATTGCATGCAATTTTTCAGATAATTTTTCAGTCTCATGTCACTTGCGTAAACTTTCAGACTAATCATTAGAGTCGGGGGCGGGGGGAAGACACTGCAGAAAGGACCTGAGCTCCAGTGCCATCCCTACCTCTAACTAGCTTTGGGTAAGGACTTTGCCCAGTTTCCTCATCTGTGACCTGAGGGGATCTGGCTAGATTTCCAAAGATCGCCCAGCTCTGACATTCTAACATTGCACTGTCATTCATGATTAGTAATTATGACCAACAAGATCTGGTCTTTCCACCAGTATTTTATATGTATATGGGAGGCCCCTGGCATTCTTTCCCAAAGCAGAAACTGTGTTGAGTTTTTAGAGAGGATCACTAAAAGATGTCAAGCACCAAACATTCATTTTGCACCTACTATATACCAGACAAGGTGCTAGGTGCTGAGGAAACAACATTGACCAAAGAAGACATAATCATCATGGACTTGACAATCAAAGTTGTGATCCTCATGTATCTTTCAAATGGTATGAGAAACTCACAGTAAATAAATACATATTTCATCAAACCTAAGACGCCATTTTCTTTACAACATACCACTATTTTATGTGCCACTAACAAAACAAACACTGCCAATTAAATATAATGCTTTCTTATCACTTAGAACTTTTAGACTTATTGAAGGACTCTCTTAGAATCACTTAGATAGATTTTTCTATTGCTCTTATGCAGGCAAAAAAGGAACAGTAGAAAAATTTTTTTAAATGTGTTACAGCATTCTTAAAACTTTTCATATTCAGAGTCCAACTCCTCTGAATCACTTTGCAACTCAGCATTGAAAATGGTTCTATGGATGGATGATGCAGCATTCTTAAAGTGTGCTCCACTATTGTCTCCGAGACTGTCTTCCAAGTCATTGACACCCATTGTACAAATAGGGTGCTGACGACCTGATGCTTGTCCTGTAATAAGAAATTGCTTCACAGTAATGTCAATAACAGAAGGCAACATAGCTTCATCTACTTGTGTTTTTCTTTCTGAGGTCCTGTACAGTACTTGGCTATTACTATGTAGGAAAATATTGAAGTAATATTATTTTCCAATGATAAAAATTCACTCTGCTAACATCAAATTGACACTCTGCAATTCTGATTCCTTGCCTTTCTACAAAAATTTTTGTTTCTGTGTCAAATTGGAGCGTGATTTTTTTTTTTTTTTTTTACTATTTTTAAGTATAAATTAAACCCAAAGCATGTAAAAATAATGCACCTAACTCAGAGGAAGTTGTGACAGTATGAACAACCATGACCAAGCCTGTGCATACCCAGACAGCAAGGCTGCTGCCAGGCCTACGGTATTATAAGATATCATCAGTCGTAAGATACAGCCCAATTTCAGAAGATTAAATGTGGAAAAAAAATATGGTAAAGCAAATTAAATTAGGATAGCCATAAAATTCTTGTTCAATATAAGTTTTCAATAAATTCACTTCTACATAATATACAAGCAATTTACAAAATGCAACAGAAAAGGAATTTACTCGAGATTTGAATGAAATTTTTAATGATTCATTTGTTCTAATTTTTTAAAAATTTTCTGAGTTATAAACCCTACATTATATGGAATAGTTATATCCAAAAGCATCTAAAACGATGTTGACTATGTCAAAAGCCAACATTTCTGGAATTAAATATAGCAAATTAGGATTAAATTCCCTCTCTGTTTCATCTTGCAGATTGTTTATATCATAATTTATTAGAAATTCAAACCACGTAAGGACTTTAGGGCCGTGCTGTACAATATTAAGTGATTGATTACAAGGAGACAGAATGCTAGGGGGATGAATGGAACATGGGGACAGTGGGTCACTTCTCTGAGGCAAGATGCCCTGAGGAAACGTTACTCAATCTGAGATCCAATGGACTGTTTTGGTGGGTGTGGGAGTGAGGTAACATTTCAAAGAGAAAGAACAGCATGAACTAAGGCCCAGAGGTAGAAGAGAGGAGGTTGACGGACTTGAAGCTGGGTGAGCAGGGAGAGAGAGCATGGCAGGACACAAGGGTGAGGTTTGGGCAGGGCCTGGTCAGTCACACCTGTGGGCCACGTTTACACATCCCTGAGTGTCTAGGGGCTGTTCCTTGCTTCATTTTTTATACTAGCAAAAGACCAGAAATAACCTAAATGTTTCATCAGTGGTTAAGTAAGTGATGATCCATCTAAACAATGAATTATTAGACATGTATATATTTTTTTAAAGTAGAACTCTTTATCTATTGGTATGCAACAAACCAATAGTGCTAGGTGCAAAATTTCTTGATATAAAACATTATCATATCATATCATAATATAATACAAAATGACTTGGGTAAGAAAAAAAAGAAAAAGTAGTTTAGACTTGCTTATATGTAATAGACTAGTTCTGGGAGGTTACAGAAGAAACTAGAGAAGTTGGTTACCTCCAGGGAGGGGCGTTTGGATAACTAGGGACAGGGATGGGAAGGAGAATTCTAATAGTCTGCCCTTGGTAATCTTTTAAGTCTAGCATCTAGCAAATGCAATAGAGGAGGAGAAGGAAGATGTTTTCAATGTAAGGGCAGCTCATTTAGGACTATGACTTTATGGAAAGGCTTGTGTACAGATAAGTAATGATGGAGTCCTCTATGTTCCTTCAGGCTTATTCAGGATCCATTGTGTCTGGTATTGTTCTCTGGTAGTCTCACAAGGAGCTTCTCTTTGAGAAAGATTAGAAACTCCTCAGGGCCGGAACTGTGCGTGGTCTCCAAGTTCTGAATTCCCCACAGCGCTTACTAGGCAGAGCAGCATGCGTCTTAATTCTGGCTCCCGGGTTTGCTGGCTATTGTCTCTCTCCACAAAGCAGCCTCTGGAGCCTGCCCCAAAGCCAAATGCAGCCTAAACAACCTGAGGCACTTCTTTTTTTCTATTTATGCCAGTCCAGTCTCAGGGCCAGAACATGCCCTTATTAGAAGTGTTCTTTGCGTTTAAAATTACTCTCTCAGGTACCAACAAGGGGGGTCTACAAATAGTGGGTTCATTACCAATTAGTCAGTTGTGAAATCAATTTGGTGGGCCCAACTAGTCTTTAAAATAATGAAGGGAATTAAAAATTATCAGAACATATCACATGCTAATAAAGGCATTATTTTGTGAAATTTTTATTTCAAACATGTACATGTGGGAAGCAGATATGGCTCAAGTGATTGGGCTACCGTCTACCATGTGGGAGGTCCTGGGTTCGATTCCTGGGGCCTACTGGTGAAGGCAAGCTGGCCCGCGTGGAGAGCTGGAGCAACAAAAAGAAACAAAGAGGAAAGACAATGAGCTACACAACAAACCAGGAAGCTGAGGTGGCTCAAGCAATTGAGTGCCTCTCTCCCACATCGGAGGTCCCAGAAGACCTAAAGAGAAGACGAGAACAGGAGACAAGCAGACACAGAGAGCACACAGCTCTCTGTGAGCACACAGAGAGACAATAACAATGCCTATCTGGTGGGATTATTGTAAGGTACTTGGCACAATGGTCAACATTCTAGAAATGCTCATTATTACTATCACAACCAAGAAATAGTCCCTTCATCTTGCACAAGCCGCCCTGGCCCAGAAGCAAACCACAGACTTGGTCACGGTCTGGGGCTGAAATGAGAGCTGGTGGCGCCCTGTGTTCCAAGGAAGCACCACCTTCCTGGCTGCCTCAGAGCTTGGTGACCAGCAGCTTCTCCTCAGCTTCCTCCCCACCGTCCGTCCAGGCAGCAATTGACTTGGCAGCTTCCTGCTGCTTCACCACTAAAGGCGCTGGATGACCGGAAGGCACATCTCCACTCAGCGGACAACATTACTTTGCTCTAATGGGACATTTGTTACCCTGACCCCCTTTCAGTATCAGTGTCAGGGAAATAAATGGTCCCCAGCCACGATAATTCCTTCAGATAGATTTAAAGAGGAAGATGATGAAGAGAAAGATGACAGCTGACTTGTGGTTTGAAAGGATATGCAATATGTATGTCCCCGTCCAAAACTAAAGATGATGAATCAATGTCTGAGAATCAGAGAAAGTGCTTTATGCTGGGACCTTTGGTGGAAAGACTTACATTCTCCAGGCTCCCAGTTTCAGCCTTTCTACAATGGGGAGGGTTTGTTATCAGTCACCTCTTCTGATAAACATCTCAAAGCCTGCCTCCCTACCTCTCCCATACCTCCCAAACCAGCTGTCAACCCTGTGTTCCTGCTCAGGGCACAGGTTAAGAGAGGGGGAAACAGCAGCCAAGAATCCGGAAATGCTGGAAAGACCCCTGGATATTTTCTGTTGAATTAGGTCCACTCCCAATGCCTTTGGACCAGGGCGTACCGGAAAGCTACTTGTTATGTGTGACTTAACTTGCAGAGCTGAGCTGGGGCCACAAAGGTGACCCACCTGTTGCTAAGGATGTCCGTTAAGGAATCATGCCATGACTGGGTACCAGAACTCAACCAGCCACTTCCTAGTTCTCATTTCATGGCCCCCGTCTCTGCAAGAATACTAGCAGAGGGAATGAAAAAGAAACTCCTCACATGCCCAAGTCTCACGAGTGAACAGACTCTGTATGGACAGGAAGCTTGGCTAATCTGGCCCATCAGCTACATGACTCAGCCCTCATCTGAATGAGAGTTCATAGCTCATCCAGGGAGAAAAGTATCAAGGGGGCTGACAGAGGGGAGATTACTGTGTTCTATGAAGCTTGTCACCTTAATGGCCTGATGAAAGGAGGGTGACAGAGATAGATCAGGATAATACTGTAGATTACTTACTGGATTGCCATTATCATTAACAGCCTTAATTAGTCTATAATATACTGCACCTCAGCAGCAAGTGCTACTGTTAGAAATGGAAATCAGTCCAGCAATTGGGAAGACAACCAGCAGGAATGCAAAATCCAAACCTCCTCAGACCACACAGGATGTTTTTCTGACCTTAGAATTCAAGTACTCAAGTACAAAATTTAGACTTGAGTTTCTAATCAAACCTGTGTTTCTTGATCCTCACTCTCTCACCAATGACTACCAGCTTCTACTCTTTTTAATTCCTTGATAATAATACCATCTTATATGTGCACCCCAAACCCATAACCCTAGTCTAAACATGAAAGAACATGAGACAAACCCAAACTGAGGAGGATTCTACAAAATACTTGGCCAGTAATTTTCTAAAGTGTCAAAATTATGAAAAACGGGGAAAGACAGGAAAACTATCATAGACCAGAGAAAAAGAAGTCTTTACAACTAAATAGAATGTGGGTTCCTGGTGAAATCTGAATAGTCTGTTGTTTGGCTAATAGTACCGTAGCAATGTTAATTCCCCCATTTTGACAATTGTTCCATGGTTGTGTAAAATGTTAATACAAGGGGAAGCTGGGTAGATGGGAACTCTCTGTACTATATTGGCAACTTTTCTGAAAAGCTAAAAATAAAATGTTTATAAAAACACAAAAGGCAACCCAGCTGATATCACCACAAAGCAGCATGTTACATGTTCATCTTAGCCTTACACAACTGATGACTACACATATGAGAGCATGTTCGGATTGCATGCTCTGAGCTTAGCCTGTAGCTTACTTGCTCACAGAGGCTGTGACCTACAGTCAGGTATTTGATGGTACTAGTTACTGGATGAAGACATGCTAAGTCCTGAACTTAAAACAAATCAGTGCAGAGTTGCAATCTTCCAAATCAATGACATGTTAATAAGTAATTCATGTGCACACATACACACACATACACAGATGGCAAGGGGAAAAAAACTTTATTTTAATACCTGTACAAAAAGAGTTAGCCTAGCAAAACAAATTAACATATCGGCTTATATTTTATTAATATTTGGCATATAACCCATTTGAGTTTTTCTATGACAGTTATAGAAATAGATTTTGAACGGAATTCAAATCATTTCTGCAGGGAATGGGGGTCCCAAAGAACAGTTTGAAAATCACAGGCACAATGCTATCATTTTGTAGGTGTAGGTGCAGGTGGGCTTAACCAAGTCACACAGCCAGGTGAGACGAAAACCCAGGTCTCCTGAGTTGACCACAGAGGGTCAAGGGCAGGACCTGTGCTGGAACTCTGATCCATGGACAGCCCAACAAACACATCAGGCCGGCCGGGTACTGAGAGCACGTGGCTCCATGACTGGTACAGTGGACAGCTCTGTAGAGGGCATCTCGGGCAGACAGCTTTCTAAGGAGGTCATGGCAGCCGGCAGGAGGGTACAGGACGCAAGGACAGAGTGCAAGGCAGCTAGAGAATGAAAGACGGCCTGGGGGAGCACCGAAGGAAATGCAGCCTCCCCAGGATAAGGTGGAAGAAGTGCTGTCGACAGAGCCCAGTGCTCTATTGTCAGGGCTGTGTTGAAGGACAGAGTTATTGGCTGCTACATTGTCTCGGCAAAGAGAAAGGGGAAAACATTTGATGGCTGGATTTTTAGGGAAAGTCAGAGATTGTGGGTGGATAGCCTTGATGTTGTAAGAGGATAATCAGGGACAGGCAGCACTGGAGGAAACCAAGCTCGCAATTCTAGAGAAAATCAAATAATTCCCTGATAAATATGCCAATTGATTCAAGCCTACCCTTTGTAAGAGATGGACAGGATGTAATACACACAGGCATTCCAAATCAAATCCACATCCACCTAAGCAAGCCTTACTTGTTTCATTCCTCTGGGCCTGAGCCCCTCCTGGCAGACAAGAGGACACTGATTCAGAGCATTTTGCCATCAGAGCCAGCCAAACAGAGGGAATGAGCTTAGAGGCAGCAGGTGGTTGCCTAAAGATTGCTGGGCCTGGGGACCCCAGTTCTGGGGCTTTTGCTGCTTTGTAGCTGGGTGGTCTTGGTTAAGCCCTTCACAGTCTCCTCATCTTTTGAACAAGGTACCACTTTCCAATTCTAATTCATTTCACATTACTCTCTGGTCAAGACTCTCCAGTGGCTTCCCATGCAATTAAAATAAAATTCAAACTCTGCCTACCTTTTTTAACCTCACTTTATACCATTTCCTCCCTCTGTTCCTTCTCCAGCCTCTCAGGTCTTCTCCACATCCCCCAAACAGCAGCTCAGAGAAGCGTGCTCTTGGTCCAGGATTAGAAATTAGCCCCCCACCACCCCCACCCCTGGATCTTCCCATGCCTGCTCCTTCTTGCCATTCACATCTCAACTCGACCAGTAGCTCCTCAGAGAAGGCTTCCCTAAGCACATCATGCCGTTTTCATTTCTAGATAAGCTTTCTCCCTATCTAAGATTGTCTTGTTTCTTTGTTTCATTGTTTATAGTCTGTCTTCCCCAACCAGAATATCAGCAACTTGTCCATCACATCCCTAGTGCCTAGAAGAGTGCCTGGTACATGTTTACTACACGAATGAACGAATGAATGAATGAATTAATTAATTAATTCTTCCCTTACCCTTTGTGTCTCGGACCTCAAGTTTTTCTACATCAGAGACATTCCCTAGCTACATCTTAGAGTTTGTTTGTCAAGAAGCAGAGGCTTTGATGGAAAAGCTCTTTGCTGAGAGTGTCTTGGGCAGGGTTTTTCTGCTTCATTTTCTCCTCCTAATGTGTGACAGCACAGCACCATGGTTGGCAAGCTGTCCTGAGACCATGCTGCTTCCCTCCCGGGACTGCCACATCCACTGCATCTGGTTTACAAGCCAAACGCTGATATTTTTCCTGTCCTTGGGTAAACTCTAACATTTGTGTCAGATGGTTCCTCTGCCTTAGGAATTCAGGACTTAGAAGGTTATAGAAAGTATAGCCTGAGGCTAAAAGAGATGCAGCATTTCCTGTATTGAATATGAGACCCCAGCATTGCAAGCAGATATTTTGGGTGTAGTCTACTTGGTGCATCCTGCATAAGGAAGGCATGGCTGAGGGCAGCTGCCCTACCATCGTTCTTCCAGATGGTTAAGAATGAGAGAAAGACTTTCCTTAAGGAGAATAAAGTTGGGGGCGGGGTGGGGGGTTGCCTTACCAGATTTCAAGATTTCCTGTGAAGAGCCATATCCTTGACACAGAAGTGGCATTTCAGGTCACTGGGGAAAGGATAGATGTACAATAAATGGTGCCAGGACAATTGACTATTCATGGCAAGGAGGGGGAGGAAGGGGGAATATGCAGATTCCTAACTCTCATCATGCACAAAAAATGAATTCCAGGTGGATTAAAAACTTAAATGAGAGAGGCAAATTTATAGGGGAGTATTTTATAAACTCAAAAAGAAAAGGTTGATAAATTTTGACTATTCTAAAATCAGGGACTTCTATTTAAAAATAAAAAAAGAACTTTGATTTATTAAAAGATAGCATTAGAGAAAAAATAAATTACAAGAAATAATTACAACATTTGCAAGGCATTTAATCAGCAAAGGATTAGTATCTAGAACACAGAAATAATTCTTACACGTCAATTTAGAAAAAGATAATAGCCCAATAGAAAAAGAGCAAAAATGATGAATAGGAATGTCACTAAAGAGGAAATATGAAAAACAAAACATATGAAAAGATGATTGACCTCATTAGTAATCAGGAGAATATAAATTAAGTGCACAATGAGCTGCCATATGATTTTCACCAGATTAGTAAAAATTAAGGGACCTGAGAATGACAAGAGGTAGTAAGGATGTCAAGGAATGGGAATTGGGAGTAGAAGTTGATGCAATCACTTGGGAAACATCTTGAATGTTAACACTACAACCTGCCATAGGCCCAGTCATTCTATTCCAGGTACACATCCGTATTAGTCAGCCAAAGGGGTGCTGATGCAAAATACCAGAAATTGGTTGGTTTTTATAAAGGGTATTTATTTAGGGTAGAAGTCCACAGTTACCAGGCCATAAAGCACAAGTTACTTCCCTCACCAAAGTCTATTGTCACATATTGGAGTGAGATGACTGCAGATGTCTTGTGAGGGTTCAGGCTTCTTGGGTTCCTCTCTTCCGGGGGCTCCATTTCTCTCCAGGTTTAGCTCCTCTGTTTCCTCCACAAGGTCAGCTGTAGACTATGAGGCTCTCTAGGCTTTGCCTGTCTCTGGGCTCAGGCTTGCTTTGCGCCACAAGGCCAGCTGTAGACTCTCAGGCGAATGGTTTGTCTCTATCCTGGGGCCTTCTCTCCTTCCTCAAGAAGTCTCTAGCATCAAAACTCCAACATGAGAACTCCATCTCAAAAACTGCTCCAACTCTGTTCTTTGCCATGTCTTTTATATTTGATTACCCACCCACCAAGGGGTGGGGCTCAACGTCCTACTGATGTGGCCCAATTAACACCCTAATCATAAATTAATCATGCCCAGATTAGCAGACCAGTTTACAAGCATAATCCAATATCTGTTTTTGGAATTCATGATTACACCAAACTGCCAAACTGCTACAGCATCCTAGAGACATTCTTGCACAATTGTACCGAAGACATGTGCAGGTTATTCACAGTCATGATGCTCTGAAACAATCCCCCAAAATTAGTTATGTCAGACTAAAAGAAGACCGAAATAAATATGGGCTTGCCTGAGGAGAGTATGCGAGAAGATAATGAGTGAAAGCTGAGGGACTCAGATATTGCTTCTGGGGACAGAGATTGGAAGGGATCAGAAAACTCAGAACTCACAACAAGCACAACATGAGTGCAGAGCCTGAGGTAATCTTTCTCACAGAACTTTCTGCACTGACAGCAATGTTCCATATCCGCACTGTCCAATATGGTAGCCACTAGCCACATGTGTCTACTGAGCACTTGAAATGTGGTTAGTGTGACCAAGGAACTGGCTTTTTAAAAATTTATTTCATTTTAATTCATTTAAATTTAAAGTGCCACATATACTTAGCAACTAATGTAATCAGGCAGCAAAGCTCTGGAAAAACACTAAACTAAGCTAAAAAAAGAAAGAAAGAAAAAAGAGGAGGGTTATTGGAGGGAGACAACCTCTGCAGGCTTCTAGGAGATTCAGAGTCAATTTCAGGGACTTTGTATGGGCACAGCTCAAGAGGTGATATCGTGCCAAGTTTCAAGGAGTTTCTTCCTGAAACTGAGGGAAAACCCAGATCTACCTCCAAAAAATTAATCTTTTCCAGGTACCAAGGGAGGGAAGGTTAAAGATATATGTGAGGAGAGTTATCACTGAATTGTTTATAACAGCCAAAACATTGGAAATAATAGCAGATTGATTGAATAAAAAATGGTGCACATATGATGGAATATGCAAACATTAAAATCATATTTTTAGTTATTTAATAACATAAGTGAAAAAGCAGAATATAGAACTATGCATACACCATTATTGAAATTTTGTGGCAGTAAATACACTATGTATACACACATAGAAAAAAAAAGGCTTAGAATGAAAGAGGTCAAAATATCAACAGGAGTCATTTCTGGGTGATGAAATTATGAGTGCTCTGCTTTCTTTTTTATGCTTTTATGTTTTTTCCAGATTTTCTATAATGCTTATTTATTACTTTATGCCAAAAATAGTCTTTTTAAAGGGCTGCTCTAAAGAGCTATAAATAATGTGGAAAATGCACTTTTCTAATAAGAAAAAAAAATCAAGGCATGATAATGTACAAGTAAGTTCTACCATAACTATATAAACAATACATAGAAAAAAAAGATTGGAATGGTTGTAACACTCTGGTGAGATTATGCAGTTTTTTTCCTGCCATTATGTGTGTATCATTTTCTAAAATAGGAAAAAGGATTTTAAAAACTAGAGTGGAAAACCCTAATCCATATGGATGAAACTCCAACCCCAAACATTTGAGCAAGCATTGTACAAGCCCTTCCCCCAACCCTGGACAGAAGTGTGCAATGTCCAGCGACCTCAGTGGCCTCCTGGCACTCCCACTGCCACATGGATGACTCACCACTCACTCTTCCTTTGCAGCAGAACCTTTCTTCTCCTTTCTCCTCCCACTCCATTACCACAGCAATTCACTGAAGGAGGTCAATAAATATGAAAAACAATTGATTTCTTCTCCCCTCCACCCCCTTCTTTCTCTGAATGATTCTGTCTGACGTAAGTAAGGGGACTCAGCATAGAAAGGAAGTACCACAGCTTCCGTCCTGGGACACTGTGCTCCTTCTCCCTCCCTGCCCCACTTCCTCCACACTTCCAGTGACTTCAGGATCAGAGGCTCTTTACCAGTGAGGCAGACGCTGTTGCCCCTCCAGCCACATGCTTCCTGAGCTGGTCTCCTACCTGGTCCCCCTCCTGCTAACATCTCAACACCAGCATCTCACTCAGGGCAGAGGCTCAGGCTGCAGCTGCAGTAACCTCTCCTCTGCTATCCAGGAGAGTAGAAAACTATAGCTGGTGGATCACCAGCCTCAGTGGAACACACCGGGGTCTTAACTTAAGAAAGGAGAACTCTCACAATAGATTCATTAAAGAACTTCATCTCAAAAAGCAGCTCAGAGCTTTAAAAGGACCTGAATCTATTGGGAACCCCAGCACTGCAATTCACTCCGGGATGGAATTCCATACAGGGCACAGAACCTTGGCGTTTACAGGTTTAATGCTGGCTATTTTGACCCAGGAGGTCCATCACCCAAAATAATTTACAGTTTTACTAAGGCATGGATTTGAATGGTTTATGCTTTATGGCTGATGTGGCCAGGCAAAATTGAGGGCATGTCACCTCCTTTGGTAAGGTCAATGAGGCACCAAGAGGTGAAGATATTGGCCCAAGGAACCCAAAAGGTCTGAATTCATAGAGGAGCATTCAGTATGGCTGCAACAGAAGCTAATCTGGATTTATAAGAATGTCACAGTTATTTTTTTATATTAAAGAAGCTGTGAGTTTTTAGAACCATCATGCATAAAATACAGGATTCACATATACCGTCCTATTATTAGCACCTTGCATTGGTGTGGTACATTTGTTACAATAGATGAAAGCACGTTTCTACAATTGTATTTTAATCATAGTTCATGATTTAATTTTGGGTTCACTGTTTGTGTAATTGCAGTTTCATGGATTTTTTAAATTTTTATCTCTCACCGTATGTACAATCTATCATTTCTCCCTTTTAACCACATTCAGATATATATTCCAGAGTTGTTAATTACTTTCCCAATTCTGTGCTACCCTCACCATCACCCATTAACAAAATATTTCCATCATTCCAAATAGGAACCCTATATATTTTAAGCCTTAACTCCCTATTTCCTATCCTCACCTCATCAACAGGTAAACTAGATTCTAGATTCTGACTCTATGAGTTTGCTTATTCTAATTACTTCATATCAGCGAGATCATACAATATTTGTCTTTTTGTGTCTGGATTATTTCGCTCAACATGATGTCTAATATAATGTCTTCAATGTTCATCCATGTTGTCTCATGTATCATAACTTCATTCCTTTTTACAGCTGAATGGTATTCCATTGTGTGTATATACTACATTTTGTTTATTCATTCACTGGTTGACAGGCACTTGAGTTGCTTCCATCTTTTGGCAATTGTGAATAATGCCGCTACGAACATCAGTGTGCAAATGTCTGTTCTAGCCCGTTTTTTATTCTTTTGGGTATATACCTAGTAGTGGGATTGCTGGAACATATGATAATTCTGTACTTAACTTTCTGAGGAATAGCTAAATTGTCTTCCACAGCAGCTGCACCATTTTACATTGCCATCAACAATGAATGAGTGTTCCTATTTTTCCACATCCTCTCCAACACTTGTAATTTTCTTTCTTTTTTTTTTTTTTGTAGTAGCCATTCTAGTGAGTGTGAAATGGTATTTCATTATGGTTTTGATTTGCATTTCTCTGTTGGCTAATGATGCTGAGTATCTTTTCATGTGTTCTTTTTTGGCCATTTGTATATCTTCTTTGGAAAGATAACTATTCAAGTCTTTTACACATTTTTTAAATTGGGTTGTTTGTCTTTTTGTTGTTGAGTTGAAGGATTTCTTTATATAGTCTGGATATTAAACCCTTATGGGATATGTAGTTTCCAAATATTTTCTCCCACTGTGTTGGTTGTCTTTTTACTTTTATGATAAAGTCCTTTGATGCACAAAAGTTTTTAATTTTGAGGAGGTCCCATTTATCTGTTTTTTCTTTTGTTGCTTGTGCTTTGGGTATAAAGTCTAAGAAACTATTGCCTACCACAGCGTCCTGAAGATGTTTCCCTACATTTTGTTCTAGGAGTTTGATAGTTCTGGCTCTTATATTTAGGTCTTTGGTCCATTTTGAGTTGATTTTTGTATATGGTGTGAAGTAGGGTTCCCTCTTCAGTCTTTTGCAAATGGATGAAGTCTTCCCAGCACCATTTGTTGAAGAAACTATTCTTTCCCAGTTGAGTGTTCTTTGCCCCTTTGTCAAAAATAATTTGGGGGAGCAGATGTAGCTCAAGTGTTTGAGTGCCTGCTTCCCATATACAAGGACCTGGGTTCAATCCCTAGCACCTCCTAAAAAACAAAAAACAGACAAAAAAACCAACTCATTGGGAGCAAATGTAGCTCAGTGGTTGAGCACCTGCTTCCCATGTATGAGGTCCTGGGTTAAATCCCCGGTACCTCCTGGAAATAAAAAAAAACTTTTGGCCATAAATGTGAGGGCTGATTTCTGAGCTCTCAATTTAATTCCACTGGTCAATATGTCTGTCCTTGTGCCAGTAATGACCACTCTGTTTTGATTGCTGTTGCTTTGTAATCTTAATAAGTTTTAAGATCAGGAAGTGTGAGTTCTCCAACTTCATTCTTCTTTTTCAAGATGGCTATGGCTATTCAGGGACTCTTACTCTTCCATATAAATTTGATGATTGGCTTTTCCATTTCTGCAAAGAAGGTTGTGGGGATTTTGATTGGGATTGCATTGAATCTGTAAATTGCTTTGGGTGTAATTGACATCTTAACAATATTTAGTCTTCTAATCTATTAACACAGAATGTCCTTGCATTTGTTTAGGCCTTCTTTGATTTCTTTTAGCAATGTTTTGTAATTTTCTGTGTACAAGTCCTTTACATCCTGGTTAGATGTATTCCTAGATATTTGATTCTTTTAGTTGCTATTCATAGTTTCATGGTATATCAGTCTCATCATCAAAGCCCCCATTGCAAGCCTTCACCAATTTGGAAAACACACACACCCAGAGTTTATTCAATATCCTTAAATTGACACTTGCTGCCCTTAAAGCTCTGCATGCAGCCTGTGGAATTGAATTCTGTGGAATTCAAAGTACGCCCACTGGGCCCTAATTGCCATGCTCCTAGACTACCAAGACAGGAACCCTCAGGGCAGCACTTCCCCTGGTGGACACCTGCAGGTTTCTGGTCACATCTAACCACTGTAGCCAGAACGACCCATCTTCATCCCATTAACCGTCCTTTCTTTCTTCTTACTCCCAACTGCCTCAATCCCATCCATACTTTCCTTCCTTAACCCTTTATTTCCAAACTTTCCTGTTGTGTCTTGTGTCTGCCTGTGACACTGATGAGAACTAATTGTAGCTCAAGGAGGGGGGACATACCACACTGGGTCCAAAGCATAATCCTCTTATTCCAAGAGCTTTAAGATGAAGAACTCCTCGTATTCTGCATGAATAATCCATGTCTCCTTTTGCGTGGAGCAAACTTTTTTTCTCTCTGTGTTCTAGGGCTAGAACTCCTTAATGCTTGACTTACCTGACAAGAAGTAAGCAGGGAGGAAACTGAACAGATGGAAGACATGTTGCACCCAGGTGTATGGAGGAGGGTTGAGTCAGGAAGTAGGAAGAGTAAGAGTGTTTGGAGCAGAAGCAGAAAGAGACCAGTCAGAGTCATTTAGTGAGATTCATTTCAGGACACCAAGCAAAATGTTGCCAATCCCCTGGCAGATGATTGAAAGTCCATCGTTATACAGTCATTCCTGTAGCGCAAAATTTCAATCTGTTAAAACAAAATGTGTTGGCAACACTTTGAAAAGAGATTGGTATTTTACTCAGCTATGAACGTGCCTCCACTTCCTGGAGGCTGGTTTTGATATGAAATAGGAGAGCAGTGGGCACCTTAGGTGAGGAGAGGGGTGATAAGCTAGATGAGGGAAGGGAGCTGGCAGTGAGAAAGGCAACGGGGAGCTCCACCTGCACCACCCCACTCAGGGGTCAAGCCTAATCTCTTCTCTTTTTGTTTTGTTTTGACTTCTCTTTCTCTTCTTCACCTCTCCTGCTCTGCATCTTTTCCCTTTCCTCGCTGATCTTTCTCCATTCTGGCCAAGATGGCACAAGTCTCCCAACTTGCCAGCCTCATTAATCAACCCCCATGTATCCCAATGACTTCATAGGACAGTTTTCAAGTAAGCATTCCCTTAACCATCTCCAATTTAGCAGCTTTTACTTCTTCCCTCCTTCCTTCCTTCTTTTCTTTTCTTCCATTCTCCTATCACTCTCTCTATCCCACCACCCATCTTTCCTTCAATATTTATTTGGCAGCTATTTATGTACAAGGCACTGGTAGAAAAAATTAAGCCATCATTCTCCTTTCGGTCAAAATACACTTCTAAAGCTAATCCCAAGTTTAGGGAGCAGCAAACACATGAGTTTCATTTGTGGTTCATCTCCTCACCCCTCCTCCATCTTTCCCCAGTGGACCTCAAGCAATTAACAGAGACTCGATAACTCAGTTTCTCTATTGATAAAATAGGAACAGTAGTAAAACAGAGAAGCCTTCTTTTTTTCCCCTCACAACCTTGAAGAGAAGCATATTAAATCACTTGCCTATAGTGCAATGATTTGCATCCCTATAGGAACTCATAGAAAACCAAGTGCTATTATTAAACATACCAGTGAAGGATATTTCAAAATTCAGAGACTGCCTTCTGTTTTGTATATTAATGCTTTGGTAAATTTACCTTACAGATTGCACTATAATAATATTTCATTTGGAAGTTATCTAAATTCATTATTCTAGTTCAACATAATAGTGTGTTTTTTGTTTTTTTCTAACTCACAATTTGAAAAGGAGTTTTCAATAAGGATCCTTGGTTACTTTTCTCTAGAACTTACATTATATAATAATTGTTATATCATTCAAACATGGTTCTACCAAGAATTTATAGTTTGTTTTTTTGTTTTTGCTTTTTGTTTGTTTGGTTATTTGTTTGTTTTTTGAGTGGCAGCAGGCTGTGCTGGAAAGAGCACTGGACTGAAAGTCCTGAGACTAGTGTTCTAGCACCAGCATTGTTGTTCACTAACTCTGTGTCTCTTTTAGTTAAGGTTCTTTTACTTGCCATTAGCAGAAACCAATTCCAAACAATCTTTTTGGAAGGACACTGAGACTAAAGAAAGACTTAAACAATGGAGATTTGTGGAGAGAAGACACAAGGATAACTCCAGACCCTCAGCACCAGAAGAATCTGGACAGCCTCCCAATTGTGCTGTCTTTCATGGACTTAACCTTCAGAGCCCTTCCTGCTCTGAGAGTCTTTACTTTGAATTTCAAACTCTTGAGAAAGAGACCGATAAGGTTAGTCTGAGACCAGAGGAGAAAACTAGCTGCCCCTAGGGTCTAGCTCAAGAGGTAGGATGACAGCCCAGATGTGACCCTGGAACATACCCCTGTATCATAGTCATGCCCAGAGAAGAGGAACATCAACAGTGCTGGAGGATACTCCAAAGAAGCCTCTGCTAGTGTCTTTGGTCAGGTTACCCAATACCTGCATTTCATTTCCTTCTCCTGTAAAAGTTAGAAGCTGGACTAGATTTTTTCTAAGATCCCTTCTAGCTCCATGGTCCTATGATTAATGGTGGTGCTTCCTAGTTCTTTTTGAAAGTAGTAATGGTGATCTTTGGGCTTCCTTCAATATTTCCAAAATTGCAGTGCAATTGTTTGTTGGAGATAAGCTTGCCCAAGGCACATTGAAACATTGTGTGGCATAGCAATTGTCATATACTGATCAGAAACTCTGGTTGATGGTTCACAAAATGTGATTAACATAAAATGGGAAAAATTATTATTTAATCAATGTAAGTTGATTAAAGAAATGTCTTGTAAGATCTTTAGAGGTGAAAGGCTTTAGCACCCCTAATCTATGTTATAAAAGGCTTAATTTATTTGTGGGAAATTGGAACACATTTTCTCACCACACCAAAAGATACCTATAAGAGAACTCCAGGAAATTAGGAACTTGTGGCTGCCTTTACTCAGCCCCAAGAAAGAAAGCCCAAGTACATTTAGCCATCAGTGTCTACGATGTATTTCAACAGGAGGTCTTTGAAAGAAATTTAAATTTCATCTCTTGAAAGTTGCGATAAATGTGCTTTCCCTCTTTTAAGGAACTCAGAAGGAGAACATGCAACCTAATGGACTCATGGTTCATTCCCAATTGAACAGGTTAAAATTACAGGTAACCATAATATATTCTTGAGTCTTAAATTTTCTAGGTGCATTTTGCATAGAAAATTATACCATTGTTTGATCAATTAAGCAACAGAAAAGAAGTTGATGTCAGTAGAGCAACAGGTTGGGTGTCAGGAGACTGGCTTCTCATCAGTCCTACTCTTTCAGTCACTAGTTTGTGTCCCTGAACCAATCACCTCTCCCTCTGAGGTTCAGTTTCCATCCTCGCAGAGTGAGGAGCTGGACATGAGGCTTTCCAAGATTCTTTCTAGCTCTAATTTTCTGTTTTACTAAAACAGCATATATTACTTAAGCTTTTGTTGTCCAATATTCACTACTGTATATGACTGACATACATTATGCCCTTTAATCCCTAACAACAACATACCATTTTTATCCCATTTTTCATAAATGAGGAAACTGAAGCATGGAACGGTCAAGCTAAGGGAAAGCAGAGTTGGAGGTTTGTATCCAGAACTGTGCTTTTAGCCTTATCCACCCAGGCACTAGATGTTTCCCCACATTTCAAACTTCAAAATCTTCTGCATAGCCTGAGCAGATGCTTGCATGTGCAGTTCTTTTTATCTTTCCCACTGACATTGCCCCTAATCACCTAAGTTACTTGTATCTAAATTGCCTGCAATTTGTCTTCCTCTTTCTAGAAGAGAAGACATGATGGCAATGCAGCTTTCCAGGTGCAGTTTCCCTAGAGCCCCATAAATAAAAATGTAAACGTCTTTCTTGGAAGACCTTTACAGAAGTAGCATCAGTCTGAGTGGTGCTGCCCCAGAGGGCAAGAAACCACAGAACTCAAAAGATAATCAGAACCCCAGGAGGAATAACTGCTCAACAAATTAAAGGGCTGGGAAACAGAAACCAAGACAAAAGTTTATGAAATTGGAATTTAAGTTTACTCACCTGAAAATAATAAAACTCATAAATATTGAGAGACAATTCTCTATGGGACTCTCATGGTTTTCCATGTCTTGCAAGCAAGGTACTGACTGCCCTTTGTTCCAGAATACCTTTTCAGGGATATTCCTCACTCCAAAGCAAAAGGAAGGCATGTTTACTGCTCATTATAAAAGATTTGGGTTACCTAAGTTCTGGTTTCTTCTCTATAATGAAACTTACTGTGGGTACATGTTGCCAATCTCCAGGCACCAAAAAGTTGCCTGGCTCTTATCCTCTCTCCTTCATTGTCCCTCCCTATTCTCTTCATTTCTGTCCTCCCCAAAATGTCCTCCACAGGGTGACTTGAGAGTTGACTAGGTAAGTGATTTGGGCAGTCCCAAAGGTTCATTGCTTCCAAGATACCAGCAGACAATGAAGAGGATGGTAATGATGGCACAGAGCTCTGAGTGTCACAAGAGGTCTGACATGCTCACTTCCTTGCTAAACACAGCACTTCCAATGACCACAAAGCAGCACCTCAGCCTATACATCCTTTATGATGAAGAATTAAAAGCATTTCCCATGAAGTCTCCTACACACGTCCAGACCATTAGCACTACTTTATGTTGCCATAGGAATTTTCATCTCTCAAAGCACTACTATCTCAACCGAGTCCAACAAAACTCAATATTAGGTCAAATATTATTAAATCCATTTTACAAAGAAATCAAAATATATAGAGGTTAAAGGTGTTGCTTAAGGTCATAAGGTGGTTGTTATATGGCAGAGCTGCAACTGGAGCCCAGCCACTTGGCTTCAGTTCCGTGACTCTTGTTGCTCTACCACACAGGAGAGGGATGCAGGCAGCAATGAGATGCTGTTCCCATTTTATAGAAAGGTCCAGCAAAACACAAGAGGCAAGTAACTTGTCCAAACTCACATATCATGTTGTGGTGGAACCAGAACTAGATCGAAGGTCCTCAGACAATGTGATCCCAGCTCATTCCCTATGGCCACTCTAACTTGTCAGGTAGATGGGAAGTCATCTTTGAGAGGTTGAGCATGTGGCCAGTGGGCTTCCTGAGTCTGGACACCAGGGACCTAGAGAATGACTCATCTCTCCTTGGTCTTCTGTAGTGTAGGTTCCCATCTTCACTACACTGTGGTGGCGAAGTGCATAGGTGACATCAGACCAACTAAGTCTAAGTCCCAGCTCTGCTATTTGCTCTCCATAAGGTCTTTTTTTTTTTTTTTTTTTTTTAGTGATAGTTGCCTTGACTTTATTTTTACATATATTACACATATCAGACACATAATTAATCTTCTATTAATTAGCATTTTTCTGATATTTTTTTCATCCCTTGATTTTAAACTTTGTAAATAGTTCCTAGCTTTTCTTTCTCTTTCTTTATGTCTACTATAGTCACTGACGTGTTTGGATTGGCATCTCCATTTATATCACAATTTCTTGGTTTTTTTTTTGTTTTTTTTTTTTTTATTATGGGTAAAAATCAAAATTCTCACAATACATACAAACATTTGCATAATGATATATAAATATATGTGCATATATGTGTATTTGCTTACAAAAATGTTATTTATATATATATATACATATATTTTAAGAGGTGCTTAGATTACCTCTCCATGAGGTCTTGGGCAAATAACTTAACATTTCCTGGTCTTCAGTTTCCTCTTCTGTAACGTGGGATAATGGTAGTGACTGTCTCCTAGAGATACTGTGAAGAAAAGCAATCATGTATGTAAAGCAATAAAAATATTGGACCTGGTATTATCAGTCATGAGGTGTGGAGTTGGTAGATTGTAAGAAGTTCCAAAGTAAGAGGAGAGGGAAGGCAAATGAAGTTAGAGACATGAAGAAGCTTTCCTAAGAAATCTGAGCCACAATTCCCAGAACCTCCTAAGAGACGGGACCAGGAACATCATCCTCAGTCATTGCTCCTGATTTACGGGTCAGAGCTAGCTTAGCTGCCAGGAAATCTGTGGCTCTGGGAAATGGTCTTGAGTAAAGTAGTCTCTCCCTGCCTTTGACTCTGGGGTGAATTTCAGATATGCAGCATTGCTCAGCACTGCCCAGCTTCTCCAGTCCTCATCACTGGAGTTAGAGGCAGTGGACTGAGCCCAGAAGAGACAGGAGGCAGGGAAGTTGCCTGCTAAAGTGGGCACTCTGCTTACCAGGGCACAAGGCCTTAAATATCTAATCACAACAAAGGAGCCTGGGGGAAATGTTTATGGACATAGAAAACAGGGTCTTAAGTCTTCTTCAGATCATTCTGGCTCCTGTATTTAATGCACCATTTCTGTGACTTTAGCAGAGTAAAGGCAGTAGAAAATATTGGATTTTGGATCCGCTGTTAGAAAAGGCTAGCTTGAAGCTAACAGGGTTTATTAATCTATCCGCAAGATGAGCCCAGTCCTGACAAAGCTTTCTTCACCTGCTGGCTGACCAGATGGCGAGAAACCCTGGAATGTACAGCAATCCCCAAATGATCTGGAAAGCCTGGAGCAACCTATCTCAGCCTACTTCTTAGCCTGGAGAAGGACACCAGTTGGAGGTCAGTGCTGTGAACAGCATCGTGGAAGTGGGCTGCACCTTCTAGAAGAACAATGAGATTTACACTTTTCCAACACCCTTGGGCCTGACCACCCCCCACACACATAACACACAGCAGCTCCCCAAATCAGTACCAGCCCTCCCTGTCTTCTCCACCATCACAGCCTCTCAGTTGTTTCATCTGAGTCCCATTTGGCCTATTTCCTTGGGCAGCACTGCCCCAGGTCACCAGTGCCCCAAACCCCTTATCATTCATTACCCAGCCCACTCCCTGTTCTCAGGTCACTTTTCCAGGAAGCTCTTTGTCCACAAATGTCAGAACCATGGGGGATTTTAGAATTCACTTGGTCCAACTTCCTCTTTTATAGACCAAGAAAATAGAGACACAGAGAGGTAAAGTGGCTTGTCCAAGGTCACACATGAGAGTTCAGAGACTCAGACAAGAACCCCATCTCCTGGAGGCAAACCCAGTATTCTTTCTACCATGGTCCCATCTCCTCTGGGAAGTCCTCCTTCATGAAGTTGAAAGGGGACCTGGTTTCCACCAAACCTCTTCCCTTCTGCCCTGTTGTTAGGAAAAGAGAAAGGCAAAGCATGGTTAATGCTTGCCCTTCCTACTACTTTAGAAGAAAAGCTTGAAAAATAAGAACCCCTCTTTAAAGCAGTTAGTTCAGTTCCCAGAACTGCATGTGAAATAGAAGCTGACCACCTACATTTTTAAAGTTTTGCAGATAATTGGACAGGACCTAAAGAAAACCGTGTGTACATATAAATAAAGGGTGATTAAGTCAAGCTGAGGAGGGTTGATTAGAAGAAATATTTCTAGCTTTTTTGTTACATGATTCTATGACTCTTGAAATCAGGATGATTTGGCCTAGACAAGAGAAAGCAAAGAGAGGTAAAATAAGATTTTCATGACTGACTTCAAGTTTTAAAAGCTGTAATATAGACAGAGACAAGTGCTAGGTAACACAAACAAAAAAGAAATAGGAAGATTCAGATTAGACATTCCCGAGAACTTCCTGGTGGTAAAAATAGAAAGGCAGAAACTCAAGAAAGAACATGGTGCAGGGAAATAAATTGCCTTAACTTCAGAGGCTTTCTTCCAACCCAAGGATGCTAAGAGGAGATGGTTACAAGAAGAGTGTTAATGGTAAGAGAAAAGAAAAATAAATGGTTTCGGGTCATTGTGCAGTTGACTCTGAAGTCCTGCCCAACTGACCACACTGGGACTATATCTCCCCAAGGCTCTGCTCCTAGGCAATTCCCTGGGACAAGCAAAGATAGTCAGATAGAGCCATCATCCCGTCATTTGGGCACAACTGAGCTGGCTGGGTGTACAGGTTTAGAGCTCCTCCCACCATGGACTCATTAAGTCTTAAAGTTAATGGGGCTGAAGAGTCTGAACCAATAAGATCCAGGTTCTCAGCAGAAGATTCAGGTACCATAGAGTGGCCTGTTCCTGCCTGGAAGGAAAATTCTTGTGCAGAGTTGCTGAGGGGCAAGCGGGAGTAGGAAACAAAGAAACCTCTGGCTACAGCATCCTCTCTTCTCTTTTGTCTCCCTCTCTCCCTGCCTAGTGTCCACACTAATGAAAATCAGCCTGCACAGCTTCTCCTCTGGCCCAAGAATTCATTCAGAGCAATTTGAAGCCAATTGAATGAACAGGAATAAATGAGCAGATATTACAGTTTCTGGCTGGCTGCTCCCAGGCCCCAGGCAGTGATTAGAGGGCTGTGGGCCTTTTTATGCCCACAGCAAGAAGACGGGGGAAATCTGTCCCGTTAAGAGCTCTAAACAGGAGGTGTGGTGGTAAGGAATGGGATGGGTGATTAGACTATGTTAATACTGGGGCAGTGCCCATGCCACCCAGACCTGGGAAATAATTAAGTGATTGAATAAAAGATTGAAACAGTGGGAGGCTGTGATTGCTTTGTTAGGCCCATGGATATCCAGGGATGCGTTGTCCTCATGGGAAGCAAAGCCAATTGCTACTCCTGGTGGACCTTGCCTGCTGCTGAACTCCATCCCAGCATGGATTCGCTCTCCCTGAGCAGCAGGGAAAATCAGTGTGTCACAAACACACACACACACATACATCTCCTCTTCCCTAAGATTTGCCCTCTGTTTTCCCTTTCTCCACCACCACTGCTAGGAAGGAGTCTGAATTACTGAGGGCATTCTTGGAGTTTGCACTTGCTCCTCCTCAGGAGACAGGATGGGTTTGTACTAATTTCTCTATGATCTTTCACCAGCTCTTCCTTGTGGCCAAGGGCACAGATTTCCAAGATGACTGTCTGGGGTCAGGGAAACATTGGTGGCTTTGGAACAAAGGTCTTCTCTAAGCAAATAAACAGCTCCTTTTGAACCTTGAACTCAGAACCAAAGAAACCATCGAGCAGATATGGTTGACCTTGACTGAGCATCTGTACCTCAGCTAAGCACTTTGGGAAAAGACCCCGGGGATCAGTACAAAGAAGAAACATATTCCATCTTTCTCAGAACACCCTATGTCCCCAGCATCTTACTCCCCTCCACTATTTTGAGAATAAAATCAAAGATAGTGTTTTCTCTAAGTAAAACCTCTACCACACACATATTTTTTCTGCTGTGTAATAGCAGTAATGAAGCTATAAAAATGAATAATAAATGGTTCCTACACTCAAGAAATCAAAGTCTTATAATGGAGATAGATATGGAAACATATCATTTCCAAAGGTAACACAGAAAGTCCTAAAACAGAAGTGGCTGTGGGTGACACAAGAGCAGGGAAGAGTGGCCACTGGTCCAGCCCCAGGGTGAGGACGGGTGTACTTGGTATTTTGTGAGCTAAGTCTTGAAAAAACAGGAAGAGGGAACAGGAATTGGTCAAGAAGAGAACAGACTTCAGGGTTGTTCTAGGCAAAGAAAGCAGCAGCCCAGGCAAAAACATAGAGGTGGGAAGCTGTGTGACTCCTTTAGAGAATTACCGTTGGCCCAGTATTATTAAAACAAAGTATGATGCAGACAGATGGACCAAACAAGATCTTCAGCTCCAGGGCACCCTGCTAAGAAGCATGGACTTTATCCACTACTCAGAGTGCCACAGAAGGGTTTCAAGCTTAGTAGAGGAAGCGAGGGGGTGTAGCCAGATTGAAATTTTTGGAGAATAGATTTGAGGGAGGAAGACAGGGGCAGGAGGCCAATTAGGAAGCTCTGGCAAAGGTCCAGTCTAGAAGAGAAGTGATGGGTGTCCAAACCAGGGCAGCTGACGTTAGGGTGGAGAGAAAAGGAAGGGTTTGAGAATTAGGAGAGTAAACTGGTGCTTGACTGGACATGGTCATTATGAAGTCACAAAACAAGGAAGGTTAACAGATTTCTGGCTTGGATGAGACTGGGTGGGACATCCTAGTGGAGAAATTTCCAAGGAACATAAGTCCCAGCCCCATATCTCTGTCACTGTCCAGATGGGTCACTCAGAGGAAGGCGTTTAGCTTCTCGAGGCTTCAATTTCCCAAGCTATAAATTGGAATATTGCTTTCCTGGACTCACCTGCTGGAAATATATTGTGGAGACCAAACATGACAAAGAGTGTTTCAAGCATTTTGGAAATAAAGCTGCTATATAAATATGAGGGGTTTGAACAGGCTGCGTTGGGCCTTCTAAGGTTTCCTATGGCTGCAAAAAGATTTAAAGGGTACAGAGGTGGCTCCAGAGATCAGGCACCTCCCTCCCACATGGGAGGTCCCAGGTTCAGTTCGGTACCTCCTAAAAAAAAAACAAAGAAGACCAGCACACAACAAACAGAAACAGCAAATGCAAACAATGAGGGGGTGGGGAGAAATAAACAAATAAAATAAATCTTTAGGTGCTCTCTCTGCCTAGAGGGGCCTGCACCAAATCATGGTGTGTATTTCCATCTTTCTCTCCCATTTCTTAGCGAGCTCTGTTCTTTCCCCCATTTCCCAAATAAGTTCTTTTTACTGGCCTAACTAAAAAAAAAAAAAAATCTAAAAGGATGAACTCATTTTGTGATAGGTATGCTCTGTGAGTTTGAAGACAGGCTTTGAAACAGTTACAGATTGACACGTGCAATTTGCCTGACTTCAACTTTTGCCATGGAGGAGCAGGGAGGGGTACCGCAGCACATGAGCACTAGAAGGCCCCTTGGAGACCACAGAGTACAGTGCTCTCACCTTAAAGACGAGGACACCATGGCCAAAGAGTGGAAGGGATTTGCTGGAAGAACACGGGAAGTTAGTGGCAAAACAGGGCCAGCGTCCAGACCCTCCAACCTTCAGCACGTCCCTCTAAACCCTCAGCTCGGCAGCTGTAACACCGCAGCCGAGCCCTCCCACCTCAGCCCACTGGGCTTCCTGTGGGCCGCAGCTCTCATATCCGCCTCTTCTAAATGAAGAAAGGACTATTTGGAACAATGGTTACAACGCTGTCTGAAATTCCGAAGAGTCAGAAATACATATATATAAGGTTCATATTAATGAGCCTCTCCCCCTTCATTCCGAGCCCAGAACATTTTATCGGTTTAAATAATGCAGGATTGAATCTGAATGGGATTAGTGACTGAAAGCAGTGGGCTGGAGATGTGCAGTTGTGAATAAATCATAGCCCTCGGGCCAGAGTCGGGGGCAAATGCTAACAGAAGCCCGGAAGGCAAGAGAAATGAGCCTTCAGAGAAGAGGTGATGGGGGCTGGCAGACAAGAAGAGGCTGATGGGGACTGGGCAGGGCCCACAGCCCCAGACACGGCGTGAGCCAGGACGGGATGGCCAGAGGGTACCCAGAGAGGAAGGTCCTCCAGCACCTGGAACCAAGGCGACGTGTGGCTCCCTTCCGTCTCTATGTGTAGCCACACACATGCACAGGGGGATCCCAGAAAGTGAGCCATGAAACCCAGCTCCTGCAGGGTGGAAAGCACCACCCACTACATGGTGCTCCTGGAGAGCCAAAGGCACACTCGTGTTGTAGAGGTCAGAGAAGTCCCACTGTAGGCAGACCCGTTTAACCTTGCTTATCACTCCCTTTCCCCTCACACCTCACCTTGGGACACACTGCCGTAGACCACATCCTGCTACTCCTCTGTCTTCAGGTGGCCTTTCCCCCATGAAATGACACCACGTGGCTCTGCGTACTGGAGTTCCAGGACCCCTAATAAATATGTAAGCAGTTTTGACCTGTTTTGTCCAAAACTTAGGCCACTCCAACGATCAGAAGGGAAAAGTCGAGTTTTCTGGTGAGAGTTCAGACCAGAATTGAATTGAATTCAATGCAGCAAGAATTTCCTGAACACCTTCTGAGTATTCAGCACAGTAGGGAATACAAGACAATTACAAAAACAAAGCCTTTGACTTGACCACTGCTAGAGGAAGACACAAGGCTCCAAAACCAAAACTGCTAAATACGATCTCAAGGTGATATTCAATTAGATGCTGAAATTGGAGCTCCTGGGGATGAGTTCTGCAGAGAAGTTCAGAGAAGGGAGAAGTCAAGGAGCCTTCCTGCAGAAGGCAGAAAGGTGTGGCAATCGGGTGTGGAGGCAAGGGCGGGGCGAGAAGGCACACGGTGGCCTGGGGGGCGGCCGTTGAGGTGAGCTGGCCTGTGGAGGCTGCTTGTGCACAGGTTTGTGAGGGTGTACATGAGATCCTGTGCCTGGTGACCGAGAAGATGACAGAGCCTCCGTGACTAGGATGCTGTAAGCCTCCTAAGCACACCCTTCCTTTTAATTGCTCAGAAAACAAATATTTTTTAAAAGACTTCAACTACTTGGGGATGGAGGAGCAGTTCCCCTCCCACCCTTGGGAGTCTCTGATTCTAAGGGAGGTTCTAGAAGGAGAATTGCTCAATTGAGAGCAATCTTGACATGGTTATAAAGAGAATAGTAACCCAGTATCTAGGGTGATTCCCTGCACACTGAATGGCTTCTCAAAACCTGCCCCCTGGGGGAAGTCATCCCTGCTTGTTAAGAAAATAACACACCGTCCAGGCCCCATTTCTTTCCCACAGATCATTCTCCCCAGTGAAGTCCTGTAAGTTTGTCATGCCACAGAGGAGACCAGCTGCTCCCACACTAAATCATTTAAAGGGCAACTTGACCACAAGCCCTGAATGACTGCCCCGCCCCTGCCCCCTGGGCCAGGCCAGGTGACAGAATGGACCTGCTCCATCTTCTTTCTGGGGACCATGGCTCTTGGACCCCTGGGACTGGCTCTCATCTCCCCTGTCCCGCTTTTCCTTCTCTTCACTGAACAATGGCTCGTTCATTAGCCTGCCGCCTTCCCCTATCCACAAGGCCTTTATTACAGTCACTATGGAGGCAGCACCGCACTTTCTGACAAGAAGGAAAAGAGCAATTTGGGGCTTTTGTCTCTGCTGTGTGGCCTGGCTGACGTCATCCTCCATTCGCCCTGCACCTCGACTCATCTCGTTAACTCCCATCGCTCTCTGCTGCCTGCTGGTCAGGAAGTCAAGCCAGAGACGGGCCAGGGCTCTGGGGATACTGCAAGAGGGAGGAAATGCACCAGGCAGCCTGGAGTCTATGAAGAAGCCGGAAGAATTGCCAAGGTCACTGGTCACTGCCCTCTCCTCTCCAGAGAGCCCGACTGCCAGGCCCTCGCCTGGCTTCTTTCACTGGGAAACCCAGTAGGGCTGGGGCCAGCGGCTCCTGTTGTTCTCTGCCCCATTCCCATAGTGCACTCCATTCTGAACCCACCCAGCCCAATCCCAAGTACAGCTTAGCTTCGAGCAGGCAGAAGGAAAGGCAGAAAACCCATTGGGAGTTGGCTATTCCCACAGCACCAAAACCATCACTGGTTCTTAGATGTCATGGAGTCTCCAAGCTTTTATGGAGTGCTTACTATGGAGTAGGCATTGAGGAGAGAGCAAAATATAATAGAAACCCAGCCCTGTCCTCAGGGAGACTCTAGTTCATCAAGGAAGACAGACATTGAGCAAGTCAGTGCAGAGGCGCTGAGTGTTCTCAAGGAGAGGGTCGGGAAGCCAGCAAAGCCTTTAATAGAGGTACCTAATCCAGGGACAAGTACTAGACACAGCTTCCTGCAGAAAGTGATATTCTGGTTAAAAAAGAAAGATGAGCAGAAGTTATTTACGGGAAGTGGGTGATGGAGTTGATATGGGAAGCAGACCCCAGCACAAGAAAGAAGATGGCCTATCTGAAGAGCTTCTAGGGCTCATGGTGGCTGGAGATAAGGTCAGGGGCAGAGGCCGAGAGGCTGAGTAATCTATGCCTGCCTCCCCCACCCCACCCCCCACCCCCACCCACCCAAACTTCACAGGCAGCGATAGGGAAGCCTCTTCCGGGCCATCCCAGGAGACTGTCATTCAGCTTCTGCTAAAACAGGGCCAGTGACAGGGAACACACTGTGGCCCGTTTATTATGTACAGCTGCAGTTGTTAGAAATTTCTTCCTTAAATTAAGGTAGACTCTGATACAGCATGGTGAACTGGAAAGAACATGGGGCTTTGAATTCAGACAGAAGAGATCAAATCCTATCTCAGCCACGTGCCACCTCTATGAGCCTTGCCCAAATTACACTAACCTCTCTGAGCCTTTATTTCCTCACCTGTGAAATGGGGAGATAACATCCACCTTCTAGAGCTGTTGTGAGGATTAAACAAAAGGATGTATGTTCAGTGCTTAGGCCAGAGCTCAACAAATGTCAGACATCTTTTCTTAGCCATTGTTCCCCTTTCTCTCTCTGAAGGATATGGCATTCATTCCGAGGGACGATGCTTCATATTTTTGAAGCTCTCCTAAATCTCAGCATTCAATGTACCCGAGCCCTTGCTCATCTCACATGGTTTCCCAGCCCTTTACCATCCTGGCTGCATATAGGAAGTGAAGGAAGAAGGTATTCAAACCAAGTCCTTGGCACAGATAAGCACAAGTGCCCAGGATAATTACTTCCCTAAACATCAGCTCCCTGAGGGCAAGTCTTTGTCTGTCAAGGTCACTGATGTAGCTCCCAGCACAGCCATAATGCTCTGCCCAGGCTAAGCACTCAGTGCACACTCGGCTGAGTGAATGATGAATGACGGAAGCCTGGGCATAATGCTTCTGTCAATGCAGCCTATAACGAGGCCATGTCATTCTTTCAACTCATCAGACTCATAGACAACAAGCACCCCAGGACTTTCACACACGAGCCGCTATTCAGTCGAGCCTCCCTCATCCTGTCCTCATTCGGTTAGTTTTTTAACTAAAGGCAGGACTTTGATTTATCCCCCCTACATTTTATCTTGTTAGTTTCAGTCCATTGTTCTGGCCTGCCCAGACCTTTTTTGAATCTTCACTCTGTCATCCAACATATTAGCTCTCCCATTGAGCTTTGTTCCATCTATCAATTTGTTAAGCATGCCTCCTATGTCTTCATTTTTCTACGGATAAAGTGTCAAAGAAGACATACACATTGCATGGTCCTTTAGGGAAATGGACGAGCCTCCCATAAACCAGCCCTGGAGACTTCCCGGTTAACATTGGTTCATTAATCAACACATCTTGGGGACAACTGTCCAGCCCGCATTGCTCCACTTTGTCCACAACAAAACTACAAGAGTCACTGTCAGATCCCTACATTAATAACTCCCGGGTGCCAAGCCTACCAAGCTGCCCTGTCTCATTTACCTCCCACAGCACCCCTGCAGTGCAGGGAATGCAAGCCTGGCTGTCTGACCCTGCGCCCTGCTGGCTGCGCAGCCTTGGACGTTGTGTTGGTCAGGGTGGGTCTTCTGCTCCAACAGACTACTCCAAAATCTCAGTGGCTTATCACCAGAAAGGTTTATTTCTTGCTCACATCTCATGATGACCTTCCCTGGGAAGATTTGGGGCCTCAGGCTCCTGACAGCGAGTGGTTCCTCCTCTTAGAGGCCTCTACTGGATCTACTGTGGCTGACTGAAGAGCAGAGAGAGGGTGGAAAGTTCCAAGGTGGGTACAGCTCTGACATACATCACCCTGCCCACATTCCATTGGCCAGAACTAGTCACACAACCAACCTCAATACATGGAAGGACGGAAAATGTAAAGGAGTGTGCAGGTTGCTTGCAAACTGTTAACAGGTGGCAAATAGTCTGTCCCTATTATTCATCATTGTTATTGGCATGATATTCCCTGCCTGAAAACAGCTTACAATTTCAATTAGTCCAGTTCCTGATACATAGTAAGTACTCCATAAATGCCAGCAATTATCATTATCCCCATTTTGCAGATCAAAAAATTAAGGCCCAAAAATGGTGGCATAATTTGTCCAACACTCAACTAGCCAGCAGAGGAGCCACAGCTGCTTAGACTCCAGAGCCAATTTTCTCTCCACTTCTCCCTTCAGCAACTCATGACCAATTTTATGAGCAGTTGCAGACTCTGGGCAAAGGTGAGGACAGAGGGTAAGCTTTGAGTACAAGCTAGAGTGGGAGGGCAGAGTACGTGTAGGTGAGTGCCGTGTGTGCTCATAAATATTTGCACACTAACATAAAATTATGCACCTTTGAAAAAGTAGTGGAGGTGGTTCCTCACCAGCAGAGATGCCCAGGGCGATAACGTTTGTCTTTCCTGTGATCATGTACACCTTATGTTCACCAGCATTATTCTAGCTCAGTGCAACTGAGAAGCTCCTCCATGGCCAGGCTGGGCCTGCTCACAAAGGGGCCCTTTGTCACATGCAGGGAGGCTGTCCTTTGTGCTTTCGTCAAGAGTCCACTGGTCAGAGGATGGAAGAGATGAGCCTGAGGTCCCAGATTCAGTTCACACGTCAGTGATGGTGGCATGCCGGACCCAGCAAAAGAGTGACTGGCTGCATATGAACTACTGGGGGTAACCAGAACCCCATCTTGTGGCAGTGGGCGGGAGGCACAGAAAGCAGGCACTGACAGGAGTCTGAGGCAGATGCCCCTGCTCCCTGCTGTTCCTCGGACTGGCTTGCCCACTCTCACCCAAGCTGAGCCCTCATCGCCATCTCTGGCCGCTCCCTCCAGCTGCACAGGGCCCTGAACAAGAAATGGAAAGGCCTGGATGCTGGTTATGCTGCTTATGGAGCCATGAGTGACACTGGGGAAATCACTCACCCATCTTGAGCCCGAGTTTTCTCTCTGCAACGTGGGTCTAATTTCTGGTAGACCAACCAGTTTCAGCGTGTCATTGAAAGCACCTTGAAAACCATAAAGCTCCATACAAATGAGCAGCATTTTCATTGTCATTAGTGTTTTCAGGAAAGAGACTGTGGGGAGCTTCCATCCAACAGGCCTGTCTCTTCTGCCTTCCCAGCTGGTGCAGACCCTGGCAGTATGCTCAGAGACACAGATTCCATAGCATTGTCTGCCCACGACAGCCCATGCTGGGAATGCAGATTGCATCTGGCTCCATCCTGGTCACCAGGCATTTTGGCCAAATAAAAGAAATCTCAGGAACCAGCCTTCAATTTACGCATGCTATGGTAGGCAGAATAATACCTGCACCCCCAACGATACCCATAACCTAATCCTTGCTACCTGTAGACACGTTACCTTACGTGAGCAGAGGGACCTTGCAAAAGCAATTAAGGTTAAGGACCTTGAGATGGGGAGAGCATTCTAGATCATCCTAGGTTATTGGGCCCAGGTGGGCCCAAACTAATCAAAGTGTCCTTAAAAGTGGACAGACGTTCCTGGCTGTGGTCAGGTGGATATGTTACTACAGAAGAAGATTCAGGGAGACCCAACAATTCTCGCTGAAGAAGGAGGAAGCAGGCCAAGAACCAAGGAACGTGGGCAGCAGCTAGAAGCTAGAAAAAGGAAGGAAACAGCTTTTTCCCCAAGAGCCTCCAGGAGGAAAGCAGTCCTGCCAACACCTTCATCTTAGTCTGGTGAGACCCGTGTCAGACTTCCGAACTGCAAAACTGTAAGATAAGATATTTGTGTTGTTTTAAACCACTTTTCATGGTAATTTGTTACAGTAATGAGAGGAAAACAAATATACATGCCAAGAAGAAGGAAGGAGCAGGCCCCTGTGACCTTGAGTAAAGGTAGAGGAAGGACTAGAAAATGCCCCAGACAAGTTCCTGGATCAACTCTTCTATGCCTTTCCTTTCCTTTAAATATTTACCATCCAGGTTTGAGGAGTTCAGGAAGGGGGGGGTGGAGAAGTGATTTCCAGAATAGAAGTTAAAAATTATAGCCACATCTGGGTTGGACCTACCTTTCTGCTCTCAAAGTGGTTCTGGTTTTGTTTTGGGTTTTTTCCTTTTCTTTCTTTATTTTTTCTGTGTGTGTGTGTGTGTGTGTGTGTAAAACAAAGAGGAGAACAGTGATGCCTTTGCTATCTCCATCCGCATTCAAGAAGTGGAAAATATTCCTCCTACCCCTCCTCCTTCTTCCTCCTCCCAAATCCCTCCTCCCTCCTCCAAACCAATATCCACTCAGGGACAGTCCCATCACCACGGCTTCTCCCCGGTGCCCCCTTCCCACCACCTTGAGAGCCAGCAACGATCCATTCTCAGCTCTTAGTCATCTCCTGATAGGGATAAACGCCATCGTTAGGAGCCTTTCATTATCAGCGGCTTGCACGCAGCTGATGTTGATTTGATAGAATCCAATTTAGCATCCTACTCTGGGCTCTGCTCCATAAGCATTTGGGTTTAGCATGTTCAGGCAGTTTGATGCTGTCTTGATGGCCTTTTAAGCGGCTGAGAAAATTGCTGGCAGGGCAATTTGGTGGCAGGCGCGCTCCTGCGGGTGGGGCTGGAGGAAGGCAAAAGGAGCAAGAGACCAAAGGGGACAGTTCAGTCCATGTCCGTAAAAGGCATTTAAGTGTCTGGGAATCATCCATTTAAAGTGAAGAAAGACTAGGCAAAACTGCCAGGGTGTATGAGGGGGCCCCAACCTGTGAGTTTTCCCCACAGAGATTCCTTGCGTTGGGCACAGCTCTGTCCTCAAAATCAAAGTGTCAGTCACCCTGTGCCTGGGGAGGTCATATCACCATTCACGAAATGCTTTTACACATTCTCTCATTTTTATCTGCGCCCCCAACAACCTGCCAGGCTAACTCCTAAAAGTGTTATTATCCCCATTTTACAGATGCAAAAACTGAGGCTCAGGAAGCTGACTGCCTGAGGTGGGAACAGAGGTGCCCAGTGGCTGAGAAAACTCGCAGCTCAAGAGAGAGTGGTGATTACTGAAAAAAGATGCAAGAGTCAGCATTGACTTCCTTGACTCCTCTTCCTAATTTCCCCCAATTCATGGTGCTCAACTCTGATGCTTAACACAAAAGGAATAAAATTTACCCACTTCTACATAAGGGTGCATGGGATAGGTCACAAGCTGGCAGCTCCTTGCAGAACGGATTAAAGTTCCTAAAGGGCAGTGGTGTGCTGGCAAATGTAGCATTTGCCCATTTCCATGGTGTAAATACTCCTGCCATGGCTAATTTCAAGCTCCCAATGTAATGTCCCTGAAGGTAGATTGGGAAGGGATATGCACAAGGGGCCCTCTGCAGGTGTGAGCCAGTCGCAGCACACCAGTTCTAGGGGGTCATCATGTTATTCTAAATTTCTGCCCATTTTACAACTGAACAAACTGAGTCTCAGAGCATTTCTGATTTAGTCAGTGCCAATGGCTAAAGCTTTTGCCCCCAACAATGGGTCACAGAGTTCTGAGGATGCTACTCCTCTGTTATGTGGAAACACACACTGCCTAAGATCCAAGAGTCCTGTGTGAACCAGAACTGGGAGCATGCAGGCAGGGAGCTCCCAGCCCTCTTCCCTGCCCACCCCCACTCACCCCTCCCCCAACTTTTTAAAAAAGATTTATTATATTTATTTCTCCCCTCCCTCCTTTTTGTTTGTGCTCGCTAACTGCTCTCTGTGTCAGCTCACTGTCTTGCTCGTCTTCTTTAGGAGGCACCAGGTACCAAACCCAGAACTTCCCGTGTGGTAGGTGGGCACCCAACTGCTTGAGCCACATCTGCTTCCCAGCCCACTCACCCCTTTTAAATGTGTCTTCTCCTAGGGAAAAGAGTGAGGGGTAGGGTATCAGGACGAGGGCAGGGATAGCTGCTCCTGGGAGAAAGGGGATGGGAGGAACATTCTTTTCAGAGCAATCTGACTTTAGTTCAGGAGGTTGAACGGCCTGAGCAGTATTTCCAACCCACTCCTCCTTTTCCTTCCCACCTGGCTCTTTTCTTTCTCCACCTAGTCAGAGACCTCAGAAAAATCATGGCTTGACAACTTCTCCCTCCTGATGCCTTTTTTTTCTTTCTGCAGCCTCTTTCTCTCTTCTTCTCCTCTCTCTAATTGTGCTAGGGTTTACACCCCAGAGGCTAGAGAGGTCATTAGGGGCATGCAGGAGGTGCCCCAGTGCCCTGCATCACATCCCTTGCCCTCTGATTTCAGCCAAGGCTAAGGTGGACATTCTGGGTGAGCTCAGATTCACCCCACGCCGACAGTGTCCTACCCTCAGGAACACACAGTCCAAGGTTCCTCTTCCTATCCCCAGGACCTTCTCTGTCACCATGGGTTTGACAAGCAGCAATAGCCTGAAATATAGGGGAATTTATGCCCCTCAGGGGCAACTTTCAAGCAATGGGGGCAGGAGCTGGTGGGAAAATGCCCCGCCCTGCCAATCTTCAGGCAGACAATTCTGAGAGTCTTCACTAAGCTGCTCACGAAGCCCCAACAGCACAGAGCCCCTCATTGCCTTCCTTCTCTTACCTGCTGCTGCTTGTTCCCTGCAAACACTTCCCACTTCCCAAATAAACCATCTGCCCCCAACTCCTAGTCTCCATTTTACAGATGGAGAAACTGAGGCTGTGTGTTGACTGATTTGAGCTAGATGTGTCCAGTTGTCTACCCACCCAACCCGCCACAAGGACCAGTCCCAGGGGATGCAACCACAGCCATGTTCACTGAGTGAAACAAAGCTGCCCATGCCTGAGAGCTGGAATATCATCTGGCTGGAGAACAGGCACCTTGACCATCAAGAACACCCCATGAGGATGGTTCTCTCTGTTCATCTTTGGACTGTTCCCTTTGAAAAGAAAACGTCTCAAAGTTTGACCTCATTTTGGTTTTGCTTTGGCTAAAAAATAAATTCACATGTGTGTACACATATATATGTGTATATAAATATATATGTATATATGTATATATACATATATGTGTGTGTATGTGGCTATATATATATATATCAACCAATTGTGTACACACATACACACACACATAATAGTTAAAAGGTTGGAAAGAAATTTACCAAACTGTTAGCAGTAGTTAACAGCAGTTATTCCTGGATAGTGGCAGGTGATGTTTCTATTTTGTGTGTGCTTTTCTGTCTTTTCTAATTTTTTCTACAATGAAATATTTTGTGGTATTTTCTTTTTTTAAAAGAAAGATCAAATGTCTTAAAGAGAATTCATGGTTAACTTAAACCTCTGACTAATGGACAGCAGGGCCCTTAGGAAGAAGGTAAAACTCCATCCCTCACAGCAAGATCTGTCACTTCCTAGGAAACCCAAACAGTGGCAAAGATAGAGGACAGCGAGAAGTAGATGGAATTGGAGGAAGCAAAGATTTCAAAAGGCAGGCAAAATGCTCCTCCTGGGACATGTAGAGCCACTGGGGTGGGAAGGGGAGCAGAAGAAGAGAGACAGTGACTGTACGTGGCGGGGCGGTGTACACCAGCTGTGTGACATTGATGAGGATTTGAGGACAGAAAGGACTCAACTATGAACAGGCTGCAGATAAAGCTCTCTGGAGGGAATGGGCAAGACCTGTGCCTTCAAAAAGCAACAATAAATACATTATACAACATTCATCACCATTCCATCCTTTGGGAATTACTCCATAAAGGAAATCAGCCCACAGTCATTCACCATGGGGTACTAAGAAAAGAAGTGTTGGTATCACATCTGCCAAGTCCCCTTTGTTCAATCACTCCACAAATTTGGGTTGAGCCCCTGTGCATGCTCCTTGAGTTCAGGGGCCATGAAGGCCTTCCTTACCATTGTCCCCCCACCAGCTGTTAGCAAGAGCCTGGTGAACATCCAATAAGTGGATTGGATGACTGAGCAAACCCAACCAATATCCCCCTTCCTATCAGGCTGCATGAGTAGAAAATTAATCAGAAGATCTGAGTTTTGGGCCTGCTCTTCCAACAACTCACTTCATGGCTTTTGGGAGGTCACTATTTACTCTATGATTCAGTTTTCCCCAAATAGGAAGAGCTTGCCTTAAAAGAAAATCCAGAGAAGAAATAACACATCATTATTCTGTCCTTGTTCTGTAGGATAAAGAACTGACATAAATTGAGAGCACAAATCTGGTCCTCTCCTCAGATTCTAGAGCCTCACAGGAGTCTACAGGGGTCAGCCAAGCAGGTCCACAGGGTCTCTATTAAGACAACTAAGACTAAGGCAGTGGTTTTGGGAGGTGGGATGATGCTTGGGTTTGGGTGTAGATCTTTCTGCTTCTCTTCAATGCCATCTCCTCTGGGAACATGCGATCTTAATGGAGACTGCATTAGCTAATCTAGTGATTCAATTAGTTCTAAATGCTCCTGGCCTGAGAAGGGGGGGGTGGCAAGGTGGGGATTTGCTGACTCCTATTTGCCGGAAAGGGTTTCCCAGGACAACAGAGATGCAATTTGAATTCCCAAACCCCCCACTTCTCTCTCCATTCAGGAGCCCCAGGGTCATCAACCCAAATGAGATCATGTATGTGAAAGCACTTTGTAAACTTTTTATTATTCATTCCCTCTTGGGGTGGGGGGCGCAGGGCTTTCCACCACCTTCTCCAGCCCCTCTGGCCATGAGGTGAGGGGCTGCCCTGGGGAAAAAGGACCAGGAATGTTTCTGGGGAGACTCAAGGCCTAACCCTGAGAAATCCCAGGCCTATGGTTTTTCTGACTTGACAGACTGTAAATTCTCATCCTCTGCAGCAAACATCAACTCCTCCTCTACTTCCTCTTGTGACAGCTCTGCTCAGTTCTGGGACACAATGGGAATCTGCACCACTCACCTGGGGACACAATCCCAGCCTGCCCCTACCATGGTCTATTTCCTCTAGCAGCCTTGTCTCCCAGAGAAACTTACCTTTGAGGGTAAAGACCACATCTTAGGTGTGAGCACAGCTTGGCACCTGGAAGAAAGGGACAGAAAAGGGAAATATGGGAGAAGAAAGGACAGAAAAAAGGACAAAACAGCACAGGGGCAAGACTCTCCTTTCTGGGGTCCCTTTTTTTCCTTGGTAGCCACTGAAATTGGGAGGAGTCACTTTACATGTTTGCTCTCAATTCCTGCTGTGTAAAATGGGAGGATTAGAGTTGATTCTGGCCTTAACTGCACATTGGTATCACATGGGAAGCTTAAAAAGTTATTCAGGCCTTAGCCCCACATACAAAGATTCTAATTTAAATGGTTTGGGTATGTAGCCTTGACTTCCGATTTTTTTTTCCTTTCAGCTCTCTAGAAGTGGCGTGCTGGTAAACCAGCTCTCCAAATTAAAAAGGCAGTGATTTTAGCATTTGTTGATTTCTGTGGTGTAAATACTCCCACTATTTCAAGCAACCAATCATATTAACAACTGACTCTAGCACACCACGGACTCCCAGTGATTCTGAGTGGCAGCCACAGTGGAGAACCACTCTAGTTGGCCACCTGAGCTACTTTAGGAAGAGCCTTTTACCTGGGGCCAGGGAGCTCCAAGTCCCAAGAGCCGAGGTTAGAAGGGGCTTGGTCCCATCTCACTTGGAGACACCCCACACACACATCCTCCACCAGACAAGGAGGACATCCTCTCGGCAATGGTTTGTGGAGATGGCTACAGAGCAAAGAAGAAAGAAAGTCCCAGGGCCCCTTCCAGGAAACAACCTCTCAACTGTTCACCTCCATCTTTTTCACTAGCTAAGGAAAATGTCTTCAATACTGAAAGCAGTCAGCCACACATCCGAGGGGTCAATTTTTAGCACTTTATCCACTTCCACTGATAGTAAGATCAGTGTTTCCCCAGAAGAGAGTCAGAACCTTGGATGGAGCCTGAGTGGAAAGAGTGGGGCAGAGAGGGGCCCAGTGAGAAGAAGGAAGACATCTGCTTCTCCTGGCAATGATGTTTCTGTTAGGGCCAAGTCTTTCCTGTCTGAGGCCACTCTTCTTCCTTTCCTCTGAGGACAATCATCTTGTATTCAACTCAATTCAACAGCATTTGTTAAGCACATTCAGGAATTCAGCTCTGTGCTAACCATTTTGGGAACTTGTTTTTTTTTTTTAAGTGGAAACTACTGCCTTTTGAGGCACTTAACATCTAATAGGAGCTCCAGGACTCAAGGAAGAAACAAGCCAACATGAGTGTAGGTGAAATTCAGAGTATGCTTTATAAATGTATTTTTTAAACTCACCAATTTCCAAAAAGTAGTGTAAGTGGCTGGGGTCCAGAAAAGGACGGAAGCCAGTTCATGCTCCACCTGGAAGTCCTCATAGAGGGGAGATCTGACATGATACATACAGCCATCGGGTTGTCCCATGCAGAAGGGCAAGCCTATGTCTGCTGGACCTCTGGGAAGAGACTTCAACTGTCTCATGAAACATCAAAATGGTGGATGGTCCTCACTTTGGCAGATATCCCATGCAGGGCCAGCGTGAATATTTGTCAAGTAATGAGCATTGGGTGGGACTGCATCCACTCAATGGGGGCACCTCCAATTTGCTCAAAATCATCAAATTGGCCAGCAAAAGCCCCAAAATGAGTCCATCCTGTCCACACCACAGGGCCAAACTTTGCCTCACCAATGTTCAATCAGGCCTGAGGCCTGGGTTCTAGCCCCCACTCTGTATTAAACAAGTTGGGTGATCTTGAGCAAGTTACTTTACTGCAAAGATTCAAAGCTGCCCTGAAGGGTAAAGGGAATGGCCACTGGATAATAAATAAAATAATCAATAAACACTTGGGATTTGTTTTTTGGTCATTGTTGCCTTGGACTTAGCTTAGTTTAGGCTAATAATTTGCATTCCCTAAGCCCACATTGACCTGGTGGTAATTGGATGCCTGGGGGGCATCATCAGGAAATAGGGAATTATATACGGAGACCCTCTGTGTAGGTAGTTGACTGTTTTCCTATGTATTAAAAGTATTTGCCATCCGCCAAGTCCCCTGAACCATAGAATCAACTAATATTAAAGCTAAAAGGGAGCTTAGAGATGATCAGCTCAGACCATCTAATTTTACAGATGAATAAGCCAAGACTTTTCACAGAAGTAAAGCGTCTAGGTCAAGATCACACAGCTCATAGCGGTGGGCCTTAATCCTGGAGTATCTTTCAGAGAGAGGGCATGGCATGAGCAATCACCACCATTCACAAACCCACACGCCATCCCTGAGAGGACTTGACAGGGGAAGAAAAGGCTGAATTGCAAAAGAAATATAGAAGCCGACAGTGATACTGACGCAATTCAGTGGCAGAATGAGGGTGGGGAGAGGAAAAAATAGATTTTAGAATTAGGAGAGGGCCGGATCAGTCAAGGGTGGAAAAAGAGAAATGTGAATGAAAGACGAATGGGGTGCAGAACCACAGAGAAAGATGAAATAAGTCAAGTATGAAATCAGCCCTCCCTCAGCCGCACTTGGCAGGGCAGACTGGAAATCTGCCGCTCACTCCTGGTCACTTGCAGAAGAAGGGTGGGTAAGGTTGGCGGTGAGTAGGTGGGGGTGGGATGGCTCCCTGTATGTGGTAGCACACTGCAGAAGGTCTGTGGGGGACAAGGGGGTGCCCTCTGGAAGAAGCAGGGCTCCTGGAGCCTAAGGGGTTACACTCGTCTGCTTGGCCAGCCTGGAAGGCCCTGCTAGGACAGTGTCTTCAGCCCCAGTTCTCCATTCCCCAGCTAGGTTTACCACCCTCTCTCCCCTGCACCCTATACCCTTACTCTGGCATAGTTCTTTCCTTCTTGAGTCTTGGGTTCAAGTGCCATTTCAAAACCCCAGTACATAATCTACCTGGCCCGAATAGGTTCTCTTCCCACTCAGAGGTGTATCCACACTCTGCCAGGCCCTAGGCCCAGGCCTGAGAGCCCGGATTGCCTTAGAATGAGGACCTGGTGAGTCTTTAGTAAGGCAAACCTCCACCTCCTCACCAGTCCCTGGCCTCTCCCCCACCCACCGCCTGGATCTGAGAACAGACCCTCCTTTTCTCCTTTATGCTGAATTACAGGACATGCGAAACTGGGAGTGGAGGCGTCTGCTTTTGGGGCAGACACTATTCAGAAAGTGAAACATTTCATCCAACACTGCATTCTGACCCATGAAAGGGTGCCTGCCACCTAGGCTTGGAGCCACACAGCTACACAGGCTTCACCTTTAGAGAAAAGATACAGACTTGATGAAGACTACTGCTAGGGCCCAGGAAACCAGACAGACAAAAGAAGGAAGCACCGTGTTCACCTGTCAGGCCTCCGTCAGGGGACCCAGGTTTCTCTCCCGACTCTGTGGGTGAAGTCTCAAGACACAGGGAATACAAGCAACTGGGGTCACATCACACAGCAAGCCTGAGGCTGTGCTGGGACAAAAACCAGTGTTTTCCAGGTCAGCACTCTGTCCCTGGAAAGAGGTTCAGCAAACTTTTCAAAGGGGAGAGACAAGGGCATGATGCCTTTTTAACTTGTCAAGCTGAAGGGAAAGGCAGTTGATTAAGGGGGATCATGATCTCCATGGAAGGGGGAGAAGGCCTGGCAGAATGAAGAGGAGTCCCTGGACATTCCCTTCAACCCTTCTTTCCCAGCCCCAAGGAAGAGAAACTGGGAATAATCAATAAATACGTAGCATTTATTTCTTTGGTCATTGCTGAAGGTGAATTGGAAGGAGAACTGCAAGGGCCTGGATACAAGAATCAGCTGGAGAGTTACTTGAAAATGCAGATTCCTGGGTCCCACCCCCACCCCCCACCCCCCACCCCCAGATTCTGGTTCAGTAGGTCTGGGTAGGGTCTGGCAATCTGGATTTCTAGCACACACGGTTTGTAGTCTCTGATGCAGAGAGTCCCTGGACCACACTTTGAAAAACCCTGGAAAGAGTATTACTTAGGGAAATAGGAAAAGGGAGGCTTATTGGAAAGAAAGGGGAAGCCATGAGATAAAACATAATCATTTGTCTCAGCACCTCAATGATTTCATTTGAAAAGTCATGATACTTACATTTCCAAGTCCCTTTCCTCCTCTTCTGATTGGATCTTTCCAAGTACCAAGGACGCAGCCCACACAAGATGCTATTCATCTCAGTTTTACAAAGAGGACACTGAGGCCCTGAAAGGAGTTAAGTGGTCTGCCTGGGCCACACATTTAGCTAAACAGAGTGGGGACTAGAAGCCAGGACCAATCCATGCTCTTCTGGTTTCATCATGGGCCCCCCAAAAGTGGTCAAGTTGACACGTAGACAGGGATGGAGATGGGTTTATGAGAGAGAGTATCCCATTTGTCCTCAGAGGCCACAGCCAGCATCATCCCTGACACCCACGGACGGGCATGAGCCCTGAATGCTAGCGGGGTGCTGCCGTCCCACCAGGGCACCCTAACTGCCTCTGCCCCACAGTTTCTGCTGTGACTCCATGCTGCCTTGCACCCCCTCGAGGGCCCAAGTCAATATCAGAGTTGCCAAAGTGAGTGGGGTGAGGGGAAGAGGGGCACAATGGAAAGAGCATCTAAGTTTAAATCCTCCTCTGTGTGACCTGAATAAATTTTTAACATCTTTGAGTCTCACTTTGTCCATCAGTAAGATGGGGGTAATAATACAGACCTCTTCATTAATAATACTCTTCGTTATGAAGAGTCAAGGTGATAGTGAATGAAAACCCCAGTGCGTGGAGGTTTTTGTTATTTCCCTTCCCTTCTCCTAACTCTTCCAAAGGGACACAATGAGAGATGTCTTGGTGTTTCCCTAAAACAGGGGCTGACAGTTACCCTAAAAGAAAGAGTCAGGAGCCACTGCACCTAACCACGCTCTTGTTAGGAATGCATCCCCCCACTTACCCAGTGCCCCTGCCCCCAGCCCCACAGGATAATAGGGACTATGCACAGCAAGATGCTGGCTCAGCAGAGGGCCTATATATAAAAATTATTCTTGATGTTTTCAATGGAGTTTGCACTGTCCAGGCCAAAATGAAATATGAAGATTGGGCACTGGAGGATGACTCTGGTGACACCGGGGAGCGGTGATGGACTACAGCCCATGAGTTACATTCAATACTTACTGAAATATAAAGATGAAGTCATGTGCCAGCTGGCTATTTCTCCCCAGTCTCCCAGATATCATCTCCTGCTTCACATGATGTGATTCCCTTTTTCTCTGCCCTCTCCCTCCCGCTAAGGAACTAAAACAAGTTTGATGTTTCCTGAAGAACTAGGATCTCCTTAGAGCTCTCTGTTCTGGTCTGATGGCTTTGCCCGAGCCATGGTGTATTGCAGGGAAGGTGTGAAGGCTGGGGAAGGGCTTTGGTGGGGAGTCAAGAGAACTGGGTCCCTGCCCATCCCCTTCCTGGCTCCCAGAACCGCGGGCAAGACACTCCGGTGGGCCTCAGTTTTCTCATCTGAAAAACAAGAATCCTATTATTTGCTCCATTGACATCCTGGTCTTTGCAGGTAAAAGTGTCTCAATACAGCTGAGGGAGCAAAAGTGTATTGAGACACCTTGAAAAAACTACTTGGTCCCACAGTGGTTAATTTGGTAAACAGGCGGGATTCGTGTTTGCCGAGTTCCTTCTATTTCTTTGTATCTTTCCAGTTGGCATTCCTGTGGGTTTTAGATCAGCGGTTGAGATTATGTACGAGTCGAAGTTCTATAGAGAGGCAGCCATTGTGGCAGAAGACGGGGCCTTTTTACCAGAGTGTTGTGCGAAAGTTAAAAATAAATGGAATTTTTGTTCTCCCTGCCCGGTGACAGATCAGAGGTAAATATCATTCATTTTTGGAGGCTTTGTTTGTTCAAAAATGAGAAGCCTTTTGCCTAATGAAGAACTCTTAATAGGTGTTGTTTTTCCTAAATTATCATATTAACCACAGGTAATTAACAAGCGTATCCTTGATGCCGCAGGATACTGACAAACCCACCGAACGCATCTCGTTGCCTATAAATCATCCAGTCATCCTTCAAGCCAGCTGTTTAATTACTCCTGCACTTGGGAGGAGCAATATTGAAGCTCTCTCTAAATTTAGTTGCCAGTGAAAATAAAGTCAGCAACATTTCAGCTCTCTGTCATCATTGTTCCATCTTTGAATGTTACTGCCACTTCTATTGATAATGTTGAAAAACTGGAAACAAACCAAATGTCCAGCAATAGGGGAATCACTTGACTAATCAAATCAAAGTGTATAAATGTCATGGGAGATCATACAGCTACCTAAATGGCAAGACCTAGTCTACGTCAGTACATGATAAATATGCATTCTAAATCACATTAAGTGGAAAAGCAGCATAAAACGCTATGTACTCAGTGATTACAACTATATGAAAAGGTATATAATTATCGACAAATAACGACGAGAAATTAAAGGGATATAAAGTGTCACATTTAATGCCTGTTTTCTAGTCTAAAGTGGATTTTGTTCATTTTTCAAAACACTGCAAGTGGCTTTTCTCCCTCTAACCAGAAGTGCTAAAGTTCATATCATCTGGGAAAAAAAAGTCACTCAGCCCCTTTCACCCACAGACCCCATCCCCACCCTCCATTTGGCTCCTGTCTCTAAACTGTGCTGGATCTTTGCTGTATCCATGATGTCTGAATGGTGTTCTCAGGGTAGAAATCAGCTGAATGTGTTTTTTCACGGCTCATTGTTCATGGAATCAGAGAGCTCCAAGCTAAGAGGAGTCTTATTTTCAGCAGTAACATCTATCCTGCTCTCTTTTGCCAAAATGCTTTCCCATGAGCTCAGCTGTAGGGAATTAGAACTGCCCAACTCTCAAGCCCAGCGGAGGCCACAGCCTGAGGTCTGGCTATGGGTAGAACTCCGGGGCTGGCCCAGAGATGGGGAACAAGGTGGAAAGGAGGGGCACCCTGTGCTACCACCTCTGGAAGCATCCAGCAAGGCACCATTCCACCAGGACTTTTTTTTCAAGCAAAGATTTTCAGTTTTTTTCCCCAAGTTTAGGAGAGGGGGCAGTGATAAGAGGCAGCTAGGGACAAAAGAAGTATCCCGGGACTTCAGGAGAACCCCTTTTGTTAAAATCTTTGTGCTGGGTGGCAGAGGCTGAACTCCCCATTCAGCTTTGCTCTTCCTGCCCATCCTTTTGCAATTCCCATGCGCAGACTCTCTGGCCCTCTGGGTCAGGTGGCACAGCCAGGCCACCATAACACATAAGGGGACGGAAAGAATTACAGAGCTGAAGGGCAGGCCAGGTGTCCCAGCACCCAAACGCTCTGGGCTCCTCTTCCCTGCAGCATTTAGTTCACACAGAAGGAAGCTCAGTCACTGACCAGCAGAGCTGCAAACTCGTTTTGCTCTCAGCCTGGACTGATGCTCGGCACGGAGCTAGGCCACGCAGCCCTTGGTAGCGGCAGATGGATGTGGTGCCTTCTCCCTCCCACCACCCCTGCATTCAGGAGAGGTCTCCATCTCTTCTCCCACTCACATCTGCTTGCAGTCCATTATCTCATTGGCCCTAACTATCACTTGCACCTCCTACTTCTAGCTTTGAGATTTTATTTCTAGTTCTCATTATCATATTTAAGCAGAACTGGGGATGAAGTCCTGAGATGACCCACATCACTATGTTGTGTTCACTTGTATCTCAAGGTGCCTGTGGGAAACATTTAGACCAAAGCACTTCGAGGAGCTCCTTAAACTCGGGAGGACCGATAAGCATCATCAGGAAGAGGAAGGCCAAGCCATCATTCGTACTTGGCCTGGGTCTGAAAAGCAATGCTGATGGGAGAGGATGGTAGAAAACCAGGTGTACAGACAGTCACTATGTGCCAGGAAGTGTGTGTTGCTTGCATTTTCATGACCTTGACTCATCCTCACAACATCTGTGTGCACTAGTAGAATCCCATTTTACAAATGGGGAAACTGATTCTCAAAGAGGGCAAATAACCTTTCCAAGGTCACACAACAGACAGGTAATGAAGCCAGGATTTGAAGCCAGGCAGACTCCAGTCTCTTGTTCTTACAGTGACATACTCTGCTCTATTGATGACAATTATGGGAAGGAGTCAAGGGTAAATGAAGGACACATGAGAAGAAACTATTCAAATCAATTCAAAGACCAGTCAGGGGGAATACAGAAGTGTCAAAACAGTACAACTCCCCTCAGCTTAGATTCTAGAAAATTATTTTCTAATACCTTTTGCTCTGGTTCTGTGCCCATAAAACAAGTGTCTAAGCTGCATTTGGTTTTCTGAAAGGACCTATTTATTGGGTAAGGTGCACCTGGAGTAGAAAATGGGCAGGTTCTCAGGCCAGGACCCTGACCCTTTATCCACTTCATTTCCTGGTTGGCAAGGCAGCCTCCTGGGGCTTTGGAGTGAGTGAAAGCTGAGGAGCTTGGCCCATTCCTGACACCTCAGGCAGGGCCAGATGACAGCCAGGCACGGCCCCACTGAACACGGGGGCCAGGGACTCTCCCAAAGTGCAGCTGGGCAGACACCCAGCCAGTTTCTCCCCTAAATAGTTCATGGAGAGGAGAAGCCGATGGAACTCTCACTGTGCTTGGGAAGGAGGGTCGGAAGGAGGGGATGCTATTCAGTCCTTCACAAGGTCACCTGCCCTTGCCTTCTTCTTAGCCGTCTCCTTGTCTCCAACTTTATACCTTCACTCAAAACTCTATCAAGAACTTATGCTGCAACTTCCCCAGGCTTCAGCTCCAGCCACAGAGGTTGTGCAGGACAAATCAGTCCTCCCCACCATTCAAATATTTCCCCAGTCCCATCCCCAAGGTAATCCTGCAAAGGAAAACGATGCAGGCAATGTAAAGGATGATACACATATAGTCATCAACAGGAAAAAACGTCACAATGAATTACAAATAAAAAGTAGGATGCAAATGAGAGAGACAGAGAGGAGAAAACATTTTAAGCCTGTTCAGTATAATGTGATTTCATTTGTGTAAAACTTCCAGGTGCGTGTGCATCAATTTATCCAGAGAGAGTCCTGGAAACTCTGGCTGCCTAGTGAGGGAGGGTGGAGGATTTCAGATGATTTTTCTTTCTTTTTTTACATTCCTCTATATTCTTTGAATGTTCTATAATGGACATGTACTGCATCTACAAACAGAAAATATATAAAGTGCTATAAATTTAAACTAAAATCTCACCTATTGGACAAAACCTTCCCGGATTGGCCCAGGGAGAATCAATAACTTGCAGAAGATTGCCAGGACAGAGTTATTTCCCATCTCATTAAGGATATTACTCTTACCACTTCCTCTCACACACCACAACATTTTCAGACTCTTGTAAAATCTAAGGGTCAAGGTCAGCTTGGTGGAGGAAAATCACCTCTCCCTTGGCTAGTGTGTACGGCTCCAGGTACTTCTCGGGTCTGTTCTTGTATAGAATTGCTTAGATCCAATGGGCAGACTTTCTTCAGAGTGCTAACTTACCCTAAGGAGGGCTATAACACATGTCCATTTTCTAGAAGTCTGCAATTTTTAATTAACCTTCTCTCCTTCTAAGGCAGTCTCAAGAATGCTCAGTCCCTACTCTACCAAAGCAGCTCTGACAAAAAAGACAATAACCATCTTCTTAATCTATCCCCGCTATTCTGAGACAATGAAAATTCTCTTCTTTAAAGCTGAGTTTGACCAGCTCTCTGAGCTCCTGTCTCTTCTCTAGGCCTGTGTCTCTGAACTGTACTTCTCTTCAAAAGGTATGTCCTTATATCCTTACCTCTACTTGTCACTTCTGATCTCACTCAGAAGCCCTCCCTCCTGGCATATGGTTCCTCTGTATTTTACTCAATTTTCAAAAGGATGTGTCAATCAGAAATATGCTCATTTACAAGTAATAGAAAACCTGACTTACAATGGTTTAAACAAATAGGGTTTTTGTGTTTTTTTTTTCACATAAGTCTGAAGGAAGGTAATTGATAATATTGACTCTGCAGATTAATGACTTCAGAGCCAGTGCCTCTACAATTCTATTGACAGTTCCTTTCATAGGTCCATAATTGTTGCCCCAGCTCCAGACATCACATCTATAGTCAAGGTAGGAAGATGGGGGGGTTGGCAAAGTGCAGCTATATCATTCTTTTTATTAGAAAATCAAAACTTTTCTAGAACACAGAGCAAGCTTCCATTTATGTCTCATTGGACAGACTGTATCATGTGGCCATCCCTGGCTGCAATGGAGTCTGCAAAAGTAAATATTTAGCTTTTCCAGCCTCTAAAGTGGCATGTTGGGAAGATCCACAGGGTTAATCAACCAGTGGTCTCTGCCGCAGGGGTCAGACTCTTTTCCTTGAGAAGCTTTACAAACAGAATACCTACAGTCAATGTTTACTGAGCACTTATTTTGCACCAGGTGCTTTGCTGAGTGCTTTCTTTCTGTACGCCATCTCAGGTAATCTTCCTAACAACCCCAGGAGACAGGTATTACTAGTATCTCTATTTTATAGATGAGAAACCTGTGACTGGGAAAGGTTAGAGAACTTGCCCAAAGTTAGAGCTGGGATTTAAATCCCATCAACACTGTTGAATTTTACCTGAACTCTGTGATCCTAGAAAACAGAGGAGGTTAAGAAAGCACCCTCAGCTGCCACTCACGATGTTACTGACCAAGATGGCCTTTATTTCTCCTTAGCTTGACTCAACTTCAGACAAGCTTCCCTTGACTCTAAGCCCCTGACCTCCCTCACCCTGGCCCTCACAGAACCCAGATGGAACATGTTCCACCGGCTTTGACAGTAAACCAGGAGATAACATATCGTAATGAACACACCCGTTGCTTGGCCTCCATCCCACCCCACCCCCCCAGTACTCTCCCTGTAGCTTGTCCCAGTCCTTAACAGCTCTCCTGCCCTCTGCTCCAGAGAAGGTGAAGCCTCTCTCTCTGCCCTATTTTGGTAGTCTCCTAACCTCTCTCCTACATCACAATAGACTTGTTGTCTCTCTCTTCTCTATTGCAAAGAGCTTTGACTAAAGCCCTTCTGACCTGTTTCACATTATCCAGTGCAGGTTTTCTCTGACTCTAAACTCTCTGCTGGGGGTAGACAAGCTTTTCTGAGAAGGGTCAGACAGTAAATATTTTAGGTTTTGTGAGCACTCTGGCCTCTGTCTCAGTGACCTAATGCTGCCATGATAATGCGTAAGCAGCCGTAGCCAGTGTGTAAACTGAGGTGCTGTGTTCCAATGAACTTAATGTGCACTGAAATTTTATTTTCATATCATTCTCCATGTCAAAAAAAATGTTATTTTTCTTTTGATTTTTTTCCCCCAACTATTTAAAAAAGTTAAAAACCATTCTTAGGCCAAGGGCCACCCAAAAATAGGTCCCAAGTCAGATCTGGCCCTCAGACCATAGTGACCTGATGCTATAAACATTTTTTTATTCTGAGCATAGATAGGTTTTCATACTCACACCTATCCCTGCCCTCTGATTAACACAAGTCCCTGCTTGGGCTTAGTTCCATTCCGCTGTCTTAGGCTCCTGTGCCCATATGCCTGAATTGGAAGGGACCACAGGACAAGGGACCACACACCCCCAACCCCCCATATTTCACTGGAGCCTCAATAGACACCGTTGTTGGCCCTGAGCCTCAGTGGAGTTGCAACACCTACTCTTCAGTTCACTGGACTCACCCAGGACAACTAACAAGGAGGTGAGGATGGACAATCACCATAAAAAGGAGTCTACAACTGCAAGCAAGAGAGTCCCATCCATCGGCTGTATGGGATCGAAGCCCCCCTCTCAATTAGAGGTGGAGTGGACATCACCATCCCAGAATCCTCAGGATTGGGGAATGAACTATGGACTAGAGTGGACTTACTGGTATTCTACTATACACTTATTGTGATTCTAGCAATGGAAGAAATTACAGCATTGATGTGGAGGCAGTGGCCACGGGAAGCTCTGGGGGCAGGGGGAGGAAAAGACAGGTGTAATGCAGGGCTTTTTCGGGACTTGGGAATCGTCCTGAGTGACATTGCAATGACAGATATAGGCTATTATATATCTTCCTATGGCCTGCAGAATTGTGTGGGAGAGAGTATAAACCACAATGCGAACTATGGTCCATGCTCAGTGGCAATGCCCCAGGATGTGTTTATCAATTGCAATGAATGTGCCACGCTAATGAAGGATGTTGTTTATGTGGGAGAGTGTGGGAGGTGTGGGGAGTGGGGCATATGGGATTCACTCTATTTTTTGTGTAATATTTATGTAATCTAAGTATCTTTAAAAAAATAAAAAATATATATTAAAAAAAAATAAAAACAATAGAAACAAATGAACAACAATAACAAAAATAAACACCTTTGGCTATTGCTGTTGTTGAGTGCCACGGTGGTGATTTTTAGCACAAGAGAGAGTTGGCACTGCCAGGAACCCTGGCCCACCAGACCCAGAACTCACCTGCTAAGGCCCAGAGCAATTGGGTGGTTATTCCAGAGTGTTGGGTGGTTTTTTTTCCTCTCCCCTTAACAGTAGGTACTCTACATGCTCTGGGAAAAAAGGGAACTAGCAATGAAAGCCCAGATTGCTTTTCTTTGTTTGTCTAAGTAATATTAGATCTCTCTTTTTAACTGGATGCTTGAAGACTTGTAGAGAGGGTGAGGAGAATTGCCCTATCTCCTCCTTCCTCCCAGGTACTGACACCCTCTGTGCACAGCTAAGCCTTGATCTCCCTCACAAAAAGCACGGAGTATTTCCTCTCAGCGTTATAATTATCCCTCCATTGAAGGCACATTTGTCCACAAAAGCTGCTTCAACTGCTTGGCAAACTCTCCCCTCCTTTCTTGATCCCTCTGCCAGTGACAGAGACGGGCCAGCTCACTGGAGATTTCCAGAAGGTCCCCAGTGGCCAAGGAGGTCATAAATGCTGGCAGCCAGTATCCAAGATATAGTTGCCACCTCCTCTCCTACCCCTATAGGAACCAGTCCTTCCCTCCTTGGGGTAATTCCCAAAATAGTATCTTGACTTCTTTATTTAGCACTGACCTTGTGCCCCCAAGTGATTCTAGTACCTTGGTTAGCTTCTCTGAGCCTCTGCTTACATCTCTGTAAAGGTGATGGTGACTGGATCTACTCAGAAGGAATATTGTGAGGAATAAATGAGATGATGTCTATAACTAAACCTAACACGACCCTAGCACAGTCCTGCTCTGCAGTCCATGGCCAGGTAATTGCGACGACTCTTGAAGATGCTGTGTTTGATACCCCTGTGAGCACCTTAGAGTGGCTCCTGGCCATGGCTACAGGCCCTCCAGCCATGACGGGTCAGGGTGTAAGGTGGGTGAATCAGGGCAACCAGTCTCTCTGTGAGATAACTAGCTCCAAGAGTGTAGAAGGCACTGACAGTAGGCATACCTTTGCACAGGGACAATGGCAGCTTAGCTCAAGGCTTTAGGGAGTGCTGGTTTACCTGCCCTGAAGTTCCTGCTTGGCTCCTCCTTGGCTCATACCCCTGCCTGGTGGGGCAGATTTCTTCTAAGACAGAGAAAAGACACTTCAGTTTGCCCTGACTCCGTTTGAAGACGTCGGTCTCAGGCTTGGAGGTTGTTCTGGTTCCTAATTTATTGGTAGCAAACTTACAAATAGGAGAAAAATCAGGATGGAAACAGAGGAGTTGGAAGAGGGCAAACTGAGGCATCTATCACTGCCACTGGGCAGACACTCCCAGGGTTCAGGAAAAGCATCAGCCGTAAGGTGCATTTCTGAGATTTCGGCTCCCTGTTCCAGCAGCCCTTCACCGCCTTCCCATGATGCTGCAAGAGCTGACACTCGCTCCAGGCAGCTCACTTACTCCAAGAAGTGGGGCTCGGGGCCCATGTCTGTGGCTCCGAGGGGAATTCCTGAAAAGAGCCTAAGTCCTCCCAGCCTCAGAGACAAAGAGCAGGCGCAGACTTATCTTGAAACCAGCCTAGACAGCTTTGGTTTCATTGCTCGTTCATTCCAGCAGCAGGGTGGGTGGGGCCGTCTGCCTGGCAGAGGGACCCCAGTTTCCCATTTCCCTGTGGTCTGTGGAAACATGGTCAGTCTTTGGGGTGATCATATTCCTTCTCTCTGAAGGAACAGCCTTACAACAAGCCAGGGCAGAGGCAAATGGGGGGGGGGGGGGAGTATCTCCATTCTCTCCAAAGGTCTCAGGCCATTGAGTTCCTTTTTTTTTTTTTTTAAGTGTTTCCAGACTCCCACATTTAACTCCTCAGTGCTCAGCTTTGGGCCCCTGCATACTTCCCAACACAGAGTTTTCCGTCTGGTTTATGTCCAGCTGCCCCGGGGCACTTAGCTCCACTTGCTACTCTGTTAGACCATGGGGCACACTGTGCAATGTTCCTGTCCTTCATTAGTCCTGCAGCAAGTCCTTGTCTTACCCTGGGAGGCATCGGGAATGCATGGCTCCCACTTGGAAATGAGGAAACTGACACAGAGAGGGGGAAAGTGGCCTGCATAAAATCCGAGGGCCAGGAGCAATTGAAGGCCCTTTAAAGTGGTTTCCAAAGGTATGTATGTGTGTGTGTATGTGATGAGATGGATAAGAACAAGTTAAATTTGGCGTTTATGGCTTCCCTGCTCCTGAAAGTGGCCTCCTCACAAACATCAGCAGAGGCCCCATAAAAAGCTGGTGAGACCAATAGAAAAAAGCAACTCGTGGGCAATAAAAAGGGTGGAGTGTCCTGCCTGGGAACACGGAGGCAGGCAGTGATCCTCAGCCTCTGACTCACGTGTCAACCCCAGAGACCTTGGTATTCAAGGGCTTAGCATTCATAGTTTTAACCATTCATGGGTGACCCCATACTTTACTACGCATGGTGTGTAAACATTTGTCATTTTGCCACAGCACAAAGTTGAAGTGTGCTCTCTGAGCCTAGTGTTTGGACAGGACGCGTGGCTGGTACCTTTTTTCTTCTCAGTTTGTCATCCATCAGCAAGAACACACGGGAGGTGTAAAGCCTGTACTTCTAGGTGGAAAGAAAGGCAGCCACTGGCACAGGGGAGGAAAGAGAAGAAAAATAACTTTATACATTACCTTAGTCCCATATTTATAGAATCATTATAGATCTGAAAAAGGCACTAGAGTTTTCAATTATACTGTATTACTTTGTGGGGATAGAAATTATATGACTTAATGTCATTCTCTAATTTGGTAATTCACTGAGGTCTGAGGCCATATCCCTTAAGAACGTCAAGGGTCTACTGTAGAGCAACAAGATTCACTGAATTTTCTATACCTTCTTTTTCCCGTAGCTGCTAGGCTTCTGCAGACTGTAATCGTTGCAATATCTTTAAACCACTGTAGAGCAAAAGGCCACACGTGTGGAATGATTTAAAGAGATTCTGAGAAGCTTGCACTGAATCATCCATTCCTCCTTTTCCCTGCCACAGCACATACCTGATACCTGAAATTCTGGCATTTTAGACTCACTCCTTCAAGGAGAAGGCATAGTCTCAATTTGAAAGGTACCCCTAGTTGGAAGAAGGCAACTTTAAATTACTGATAATCACTTATTCCTCAGTGTGAATGACTTTAGCAGGGTCTTAGACATCAGCCTGGCCACAGATGTTAAACGAAGGAGTGGGGAGAACGTGCAAGGGCCCTGGTGTTATGGCAGAAGGGTGCTAGAGCGCCTTCTAGACTTGGCCGAGAATTGGCCCAGCCCGTAAGCTAATGTGTAAGGATAGAAAAGAGGGAAGTTTGGGCACTGGTTGGCAGCGTGTGATCCTCTCTGGAAAACTGATGCAGTGCAAAGAGCAGCTCCCTGGGCAGCAGAAGAGGGGGACATTCAATCATTGGCCCTACAAGTCTTTTGCTTTGTTTTTCAAAATAAACTTTTATAACCCCACGAATGAGCTGTAGTGTAATCATCTGTTGTGGAAAAAGAAAACCTAAAATCAGATACCTCTAAGACCTGACTTCAAAAATAATGCTCATGTATAATGGGTCTCTAGAGCTCTTACGTTGATGTCCCTCAATTCCCTCTTGGTTTCCCTTCTTCCATTAGATTTCCATCCTTTCCTACCATTTCTGAGAAGCTTTTAAGGTCATTCTGAAAAATGAAACAATGTCAATAAAGACCATTTCTGTGAGTCAGATGGCTACAAGGACATTTTTGAAACATTTTTGGGTTTGTGAAAATAATATGAATTAACACAAAATAAAGAGCCAGGGTGTACTGTGTTAGCAACATTACTGAGCCTGTGAGTATAACACAACCACTGAGGCAGCATACCTTCAAAATTCAGTTGTTTTTGTCTACCTATATACTCAAGAGTTGGTTTTTTTTATTATGCACTTATGATTGACTCCAGAACCTATGCCCTTTTCCAGAATCATCATCAACATTTTTTAGACTCAGCATACAACATGGAATTCTTCAACCAAAAATTAATAATAATAATAATAGCATGAAGCTGCAATATTGCAGCTGACATTGATCAAGCACTTAACTGTGGGCCAGGTGCTAGGCTAAATGTTTCAACCTGAAATCACCTCTATTTTTCAGGTGATGAAACAGGCTGAAAAAGGATAGGGGACTGGTTGGGAAGGGGGGGAGTTGGAGTCTGTCTGACTCCAAAGCTGAGTACAGCATATAAGGACCTAACGAGAGTGCCTCAAAGGGAATGGAGCTTGAGTTTGAGAGAGATAGAAAGTCAAATATTATTATGTGGTAAAGATGTGTGTAGAAGGTGCAAGATCTTGAAAACCGATTTCACACGTCTTGTGGCCCGAAACAGGGTGCTAACATAGGTTTTCCAAAACAAAAGTGCTATAACAGTTGTGCTATTCAGGTGGGTATGTTCTGTACTAACGGATAGACAGAGGTCTGGAAAAGTTCTGTCTTTACTTTCTAGGGCTAGTCCCTTTTTTTCTAACAGGAGATCACATCCAGTTTGAAAAGCTGACGTTCCTTGCTACAAAATTTCCACCATCTTTATACAGGTTCCTCCTAACAAGGCCCGGCAGCCCCTATTCATCCTAGAGAAATCCATAGTAACGCTCTTGAAGGTCAGTGGCTCCTGGGCTGTTGGGGGCCCATTGCCATCTGTCCCTCCTCTGGGCTCCTCTTTGACAGAAGGGTCTTGAGGAAGCAGAGCCACATGGACCTGGCAACAGTTTGAATATTACTAGGTTGAACTGACCTAGGCAGGGTGTATAGAGCTCTTTTGGGTCTCCTTATTCTAAATTTGTATTGATGGTTTTCCCACTCAATTGTGTTCCAAAGTATAAACTTGAATAAAAGGATTGTTAATGAGAATTTAGGAATGAGGGCCCCCCAAAGTCTCCGTGAGTTCTATGACTCACCCAGCTTTCCCCAAGCCCTCTGAACCCAAGGTTGCCCAAGAGGACAAACCCAGTCCTCACAGTTCCCTGCACCTAAAGACCTTTGTGTACAAGGCATCCACAATGGCCAAAACACTAAAACTATTATGACACCCCTCCTCATGTGTAATTCAAAATAATAGTAGTACTAAACTTAAGGGTAAGAAATTCCAACCAGATTCAATTTTTTTCCATGATGACTACTTCTTACTAGCTAATATTTATATCTTCTGTAAGAATTTCCATGAATGAGTGTGTGTGTGTGTGTGTACATGTGCATGCACCTGCTTAGTCTGCTTTTTGGGCTACATGGTGTTTACAGCTGTTCTCCCAATGGACAAGGCTTGGTTGTGCTCTCTATCCCCAGAGCTCCCAGATGCACCAAGTTTTCATGGCACACTGCTAGGACTCTTTGGGGAATAGTCCATTTAGTCAAAAGAGAAAAACTCCCCAGATGCAGCTGTTCCCACAGACTGAAGTCAGAGAAATCCTTTATCAATATCCTTAGCAAGGACCCAGAGAGATAACTGAGGATGTAGACAAAGCATTCTTCAGGGTCTAGGAAGCTGAAGTCAGTCCAACTTTGGGGTCCCACCCACAACTTCCCCACTCTACCTCATCCCAGCCCTCGTTCAAATCAGAGCGAAGTAGCCCCATGTACCCAATGTGACTCAAGGTCATCAACCACTAGTAATTTGCCTCAGCAGAAGGCAGTGACCCATGATCTTTGGAGCTAATTTAGTTCTTGACTGAGGGAAACTGTCCTCCAAGATTGCTATAGAGCATGGCATGTGGCTTTGAAAGAGTGTGAGATCCTTGCACTAAAACACCAGATTCCTCAATCCCTTTCCTCTGCCACAGCAGACAGCAGAATATGTGAAATTCCACATTATAGAGTCTCCCTCCCTCACCTCCTCTTTTAAGAAAGACGTACTAAGTCTGACAAGAGCCCTTTAGTCCCACTCCTTAAGAGCTGAAGGTCTTGGTCTACTATATCCTTTCCAAGCTGCTCCCCAACAGCATCTCATTTCAACTGTGATCCTCTCGAGCGGGGCAGGGAGAGCCCCTGGTTTTGTATGCCAGGGCTGGAGCTCAGGAAACGAACACTAATGTAACTCCCTATCCTCCCTGTCAGAAGTCTCTTCACGCACACACATGCATACACGCACATTTCAAGCCCCCATTCCAGAGGGAGCATTCATTATCTCTATAATGTTCTCCCATTGTGAGTGGTGATGGGCAATAGAGATGATGTAATAATTTTATTGGATCAATATGTCATTTGGAAAATAAAAGCTCTCCCCTCCATCAGGTGATGACCAAGAGGGGAAATGCCTGGGATTGATCCGTAATTTATGTCTGTCAAGCAAAATGGATGGGATCTCAACGCACTGTGTCTTTGTTTTACTGTATCCCCTATATTTTCAGCAGTGTCCATAAAACATTCCTCTGAAAGGCACTCCTTAGAGCAGTAAGCAGCTCCCCGCCCCCAGGGGCTTACAGCTCAGTTAAGAGGGGAGCCCAGCCTTACCATGTGTACTAGTCAGCCAACGGGGAGTCGATGCAAAGTACCAGAAATCTCTTGGCTTTTATAAAGGGTATTTACTTGGGGTAATAATTTACAGTTACAAGGTCCTAAAGAGTCCAACTCAAGGTTGTGTTCTCACCAAAGTCGGTTGCCACGTGTTGAAGCAAGATGGTGCCATTCATGGGGGATCACTGCTCGGCTCTCTCTCCTTCCAAAAGCCCTTCCCAATCCCCAATCCTCCTGTCTCACCCTGACCCATGGCTGGCCCTCCTCTAGTCCTCTCTTCTCTATGACAGCTCAGGACCAGGTCTCATCAATGGCAGTATCTTTGGAGCTGGCCACGGGTTACCTTTAAACTTCTGTGCTCTATGCCTGGGTGCTGGGTAAGTGTGTCTGTTTGCTTTGGTTAAAGTCAGCTATCTACACAATGAATTTACAACACTTTGTATGTGTGTGTGTGTTTAGCTGGGGCGGGGGTGGGGTGGTGCAATATGGAGTGAAACATCCGATTAGTTAATGGCTTACTGAAAAACAGAAAGAAAAAAATGATGGGAAGAAACCATTATTTAATGTGTGTTGGGCACTGTATTAGACCATTAAACTACAGAAACAAAAATCCCAAGGGAAACATGTTTTGTTAAAGCTGTATTGACAATCAAATGAATGCTGTATCTCTCTCATATACAGGGAATTGCATCTTCTTTGTCCACTGAATGTGCCCTTGAGCAGTTTTCCCCACAGTGCAGTGTGGTTTGAGTTGAAACGTCTGCATTTGCACAGCAAATTTTCACTTCTGAATAAGGGCATCCATTCATCTAACCATTCATTCACTCAGCTATTGAGGGGAGGAAAGGAGACTCACTATATGTTGTATGTGTTTAGGATCAAATCATCTAACTGAAAGATCAATTAATTAGTGAATTACTTGTCAGTGCCTGTGATTGTAACATGTGGTACAAAATACTTTTCAATTCAACATTAATAATTATCACACTTACTGTATGCCAAACACTCTCCCAAGCACAAGAAGTTCAAGGATAAAGTCCTTGCCCTCCAGGCATATGATTCATGCCCTTGACACAGAACACAGGGATTGGATTCTTCACCTTGGCCCCATTGACCCTAAGTGAGTCAACTGTTCCAGGGCGAAGATGGTTGGTTTTATTTTGCAAAGGGGGTTCAAATACAGAGGGATAGAAAACCACTCAATTAGGAAAGGCAAACCCCAATCCTGCCTTTCCATAAACTTGCATATTCTTTCTTCTACACTAAATCTAAACCCAGGGATACATCATCAGCTTTAGCCTCTGGTTACTGTAAATCTCTGGCAATTTTCAGGGCTTTCTCAAGTCTGGTCTTAAAGCACATCTGAATAGAAAGTTCAGTCACTTTAGAAGCCCCTCACCCTGGGACTCATAGCAAAGAACCTCCACAAGAAGGCACAGGGTGCTGGATGGGGAGGATGGGCAGATGTTGGGTTGAATTCACAGATTTCTTTTTTTAAGTGTTGGTTAAGCTCTATGAAACACAGATCTTAGATCCTTACTGTATTAGTCAGTCAAAGGGGTGCTAATGTGAAATACCAAAAATGGGTTGGTCTTTATAAAGGGTATTTATTTGGGGTAGAAGTCCACAGATACCAGGCCATAAAGCGTTAAATTTCTTCTCTCACCAAAGTCCATTGCCACATGTTGGAGCAAGACAGCTGCTGACGTTTGCCAGGTTTCAGGCTTCTTGGGCTCCTCTCTCCCCGTGACTGCATTTCTTCCGGGCTTAGCTCTTCTGGTTCCTCCACAAGGTCAGCTGTAGACTATCAAGCGAATGGCTCACTTCTCTTCTTCTGGGGCCTTCTCTCCAACATCAAAACTCCAGCATCAAAACTGCTTCTCAAAAACTTGCTGCCTCTATCCTTTGCCTTGCCTTTTATATTTGATTCCCCCACCCACCAAGGGGTTGGGCTCAACGCCCTACTGACGTGGCCCAGTCAACTCCCTAATCATACCCTAATCATACCCAGATTAACAGATCAGTTTACAAGCATGATCCAATTATATTTTTGGAATTTATAATTACATCAAATTGCCAAACGGCTACACTTACTCATTCAAAAATAGTTGAGTTCCTACTATTTGTTTAGCTTCCTATTCTTAGCACACAGTACAGTGCCTGTAACACAGTAGAAATTCAATAAATAGATTTTTACAGTTCTAATCTTTTCTCAAAATAATGCATACACACAGCAACACAGCAAATCTTTCAGAAGCACTCTTGTGCCAAGGGGCATGGAGACATAAGTGGCAAGTGCCATGTGGTGTAAATATATATTAGGAATCATTGCGGCAACACTTATAAGTCGGAGAGGCAGCAAAGCACACATGGTCTCCTTGGCTCTGATCACCCCCAAAAAGGTGAGCTTAGGTGCATTGTGGGTGGGAATACAAAACGGTGCAGAAGCTGTGGAAAACAGTTTGGCTGTTCCTCAAAAAGTTAAACATAGAATTACCACATGACCCAGCAGTCCCACTCCTTGGTGTACCCTACAAGATACTCATCAAATGGATACTCAGTCACCAACATTCATAGCAGTTATAATAATCCAAAGGTGGAAACAAGCCAAGTGACCATCAATAGATGAATAGATAAAATGTGGCATATGCATACAGTAGAATACTATTTAGCATAAAAGGAGTGACTTTCTGATACATGCTACAGCATGGATGAACCATGGAAACTTTGTGCTAAGGGAAAGAAGTCAGACACAAAAGGACAAATATAGTATGATTCCACTTAAATGAAATATCTAGAATAAGCAAATCTGTACAGACAGCAAGTAGATTAGAGGTTACCAGAGACTGGGAAGAGGGGGAATAGGGAGTTACTGCTTAATGGGTAAAGACTTTCTGTTTAGGATGATGAGAAAGTTTTAGTAATAGAAGGTGGTGATGGTAGCCCAGCATTGTAAAAGGAATCAATGCCACTGAATTATACATTTAAAAATAGTTAACATGGCCAATTTTATTATATATTTGTATATATATAATCACAATAAGAGGAAAAGAGGTGGGCTTAGGCCAGGCCCTCAGGCCCATAATGTTCTTTGTGAATATCGGGAACAGGGGCAGAGAATTCCCACCTATCAGCGGGAGCTCCCTGGCACAGGAGGTAGCCTTGATGGAAAGGCTACATTTTATGGTAACTCAGGACAACGGGTGCCAGCTCTTTATTAAGCTATGAGCAGAGGAAGAAATAAGCCCCAGAATCATTCAGATTTGTTGCTCCTCGAGTTTACAGACAACAGGAACAATCTCCTGGCCCCTTCACTCTTCCCCATCTCACTTCCCAAAAGCAATTTTTAAAACCAGTCCATTTTTAGTTCTTTGGGTGGTTACTATCTTAATCTAAATAGTATATAACTCCATTCTTGTTTTATTGACTTTAACCAATATCCATTGATTCCCTCCATCAAGCTGAGTTTTTGGTTTTTTTTTTAAGTTCATTCTAGTAACATATATGCAACCTAATATTTTGCCTTTTAAGTACATTCAAATAAATAATTCAGTGCTGGTTAATTATATGCACAATGTGGTGTTACCATCTCCACTATCCATTACCAAAATTTATCCATCACCCCAATTTAAGTATTAACTCCCATTCCCTGACCACTGGTAAACTGTATTCTAGTTTCTGACTCTATGAATTGGCTTATTCTAATTATTTCATATCAGTAAGCTCATACAGTATTTGTCCTTTTCTATCTCGCTTATTTCACTCAAGGTGAGGTCTTCAAGATTCTTACATGTTGTTACAAGTGTATTTCTTTTAATGGCTGAATAATATTCCATTGAATGTATATACCACATTTTGTTTGTCCATTCATCCATTTATGCATATTTGGATTGCTTCCAACTTTTGGCAATTGTGAGTAATGCTGCTATGAACAGCAGTGTGCAAATTTCTGTTAGAGTCCCTGCTTTCAGTTCTTTGGAATATACCTAGAAGTGTGATTGTCACATTGTATGGTAATTCTATACTCAACTTTCTGAGGCACCAAAAAACTGTCTTGCATGACAGTTGCACCGTTTTGCATTCCCAGCAACAATGAATGAGTGTTCCTATTTCTCCACATCCTCTCCAACACTTGTAATTTTCCATTAAAAGTACCCATTCTAGTGAATATTAAATGGTATCTCATTGTGGTTTTGATTTGCATTTCCATATTGGCTAATGATGTTGAGCATCTTTTCATGTGCTTCTTGGACATTTGTATATCTTCTTTAAAGAAATGTCTATTCAGGTCTTTTGCCCATTTTTAAAGGGGGTTGCTTGTCTTTTTTTGTTGTTGTTGAGTTGTAGGATTTCTTTATATAGTCTGGATATTAAACCCCTATTGGATATGTGGTTTCCAGATATTTTCTCCCATTGTGTAGGTTGTCTTTTTACTTTCATGATAAAGTCCTTTGATGCACAAAAGTTTTCAATTTTAGGGATGTCCCATTTATCTATTTTTTCTTTTGTTGTTCATGCTTTGGGTATAAAGTCTAAGAAACCAGTGTTTAACACAGGACCTGAAGATGCTCCCCTATGTTTTCTTCTAGGACTTTTAATAGTTCTGGCTCTTATATTTAGGTCTTTGATCCTATCTGAGTTGATTTTTGTATAAGGTGTGAGGTAGGGGTCCACCTTCATTTTTTTGCAAATGGACATCCAGTTTTCCCAGCACCATTTGTTGAAGAGACTATTCTTTCCATATTGAGTGGACTTGGCACCATTGTCAAAAATTGGTTGGCCATAAATGTAAGAGTTTATTTCTGAACTCTCAATTCAATTCTGTTGGTCTATATTTCTGTCCTTTTGCCTGTACTATGCTGTTTTGACTACTGTGACTTTGTAATAAGTTGTAAGATTGGAAAGTGTGAGTCTTCCAGCTTCATCCTCCTATGTATATATAAATATATAATATTATATATATATATATATATTTTTTAAGATTTATTTTTATTTATTCCCTACCACCCCCCACCCCCACCCCCCCGTTGTTTTGTGTTTGCTGTCTGCTCTCTGTGTCCATTCACTGTGTGCTCTCTGTGTCTGCTCGTCTTCTTTTTAGGAGGCACTGGGAAATGAACCTGGGACCTCCATGTGTGAGAGAGGTGCTCAATCGCTTGAGGCACCTCAGCTCCCTGCTTTGTTGTGTCTTTCATTGTCTTTCCTCTTTGTGTCTCCCTATTGCATCAGCTCACCTGCCTGCCCATTGTGCCAGCTCACTGTCATGCTCGTCTTCTCCAGGAAGCATGGGGACCCAAACCGGGAGCTCCCATGTGATAGGCAGGAGCTCAATCACTTGTGCCACATCCATTTCCCTCATTCTTCTTTTTAAAGAAGACTTTGGCTTCTTACTTTTCCATGTAAATGTGATAATTGGCTTTTCCATTTCTGCAAAGAATGTTGGAATTTTGATTGGAATTGCATTGAATCTGTAAATTGCTTTGGGTAGAATGACATCTTTATTAAATAGTAAGACAATATTTATTCTTCCAATCCATGAACAAAGAATGGCCTTCCATTTATTTAGGTCTTCTTTGATTTCCTAGAGCAATGTTTTGTAGTTTTATGTGTATCAGTCTTTTACATCCTTGGTTAAATTTATTCCTAGATATTTGATTCTTTTAGTTGTTGTTGTAAATGGAATTTTTTCTTGATTTCTTCTTCAGATTGTTCATTACTGGTGTACAGGCACACGGCTGGTTTTTGTGTGTTGATCTTGTACCATAACACTTTGAATTCATCTATTAGTTCTCAAAGCTTTATTGTGGACCTTTCAGAATTTTCTGTATATAGGATCATATCATCTACAAACAGGGAAAGTTTTACTTCTTCCTTTCCCATCTGGATGCTTTTTATTTCTTTTTCTTTCCTAATTGCTCTGGCTAGAACCTCCAGTACAATGCTGAATAATAGGGGTGAGAACAGATATCCTTGTATTGTTCCTGATCTTTGAGGGAAAGCTTTCAGCAAAAGCTAAAGATTTAAACTCACATAATGTCCTCCTTTAAAACTTATCTCAATGTTTGTGGTTTTATATTGGTTTTTTTAATAGATATATGTGGTTACTTTCATAACACTAAATAACAGAGCTACATTTATTGTTCCATCAACTTTAGTCAGTATTTCAATTCTCCTTCATGTATGATGGAGCAATATATACCTCTACCCTTCTTTCTCCCTTCTATCTCCAACCTACTCTTAAATAAATTTTCACATTAAATTGTCAAAGCTAGCCTTTACATTCTGAGCCACAACCTAGTCTTGTAAGACATCCATAGGTTTATTTTAAATTTTTAAGTGTTTACATTATTATCACTATATACATAATGCTCACTGCCCAAACAAGTAGGACTACAGTATCATTTGCTTTTCTACAAATCTGATGTTACAATCCCAGTTACTCAAATAAGAATGGTACTAGCATAAAACTCAATGAATTTCCTTTCTTATATTTCTTATTTCAGCTAATGCTAAAATCATGACACATTTTCCTTACTATGGGAATAATGACTTTGTGATACAGTTGCTTATTTTTCCTGGAGTTTCCAAATACATGATTTTTCCTTAAATAATAGGTATTTTCTATATCCTCAGGATTTTCCATCCTGTCAAGCTTATTACCTACCACAAGGAGTTTCCTTTAATCTCAGACACTCTCCCTTGCAGAGCATTCCATTCTTCTCAGTCTGGATCTGTTGTCCTCTAGTTTGCTGTCTGGTTGTTGTTCTAGGATTCCCCTTAAGTGTTGTCCTGGGTTGCCCTTATTCTCCTATCTCCTGAATCCCATGCCTTCCTCTTCGTTTGTTTACTTCCCCATGCTTCTAGGATATGTCTTCAAATAAATTCCTAAGAAGGGTAAATGGGAGTTAAATGTTCTTATTTTGCCCTGATATTTGATTGACAATTGGACTGGATAAGAATAAAGCCAGATCTTTTTCTGTTAGCACTTTGAAGGCATTATTATATTGTCTTCTAACAGCAAGGATTACAGGTGGAAACTCAATTATTAGTTTGAGTTTAGTTCCTTTGAGGTGACTTGTTTTTTCCTCTGGGAGATTTTAGGATCTACCAATTATTTTTGATGTTCTAGAATTTCACAGAAAAGTATCTAAGTATTGTGTTGGTTAGCCTTTTTTTTTCTTCCATTCACTGTTCTAGACCTTCTGGACCCTTTCAAATTGAGGTCTTTGTTCAGCCATGAGAACTTTTTTTCTTCTCTTTCTTTGTTAATTTCCATTTCCTCTATTCTGTCTTTCTGGAATTCTTTTGAACTTTATGTTTGACTTCAAGGATCAGTTCTCATGTCTCTTATCTTTTCTGTAATATTTTCATTCTCCTTATATTTCCATTCTACATTCTGAGAGTTTCCTTTGACTTTATATTCCAAAATGTGTTTTGAATTTTTTATTTTGGTAGTCAAGATTTTCTAATCTCTAAAAACTATCTCTTGTTCTCTTTCTATTCTTTTTCATTGCACCTTATTCTTGTTTTATGGATGTAATATACTCTTGAATCTGAATGTATAAATTAAAATTTTTCTGAATTATCTTGGTTTCAACTGAGGTCAGTCTGCTTATTTTAGTCTTCCTCTTTTGTGTTTCAGGTTCTTCTCAAATTCTTGTGATCTTTGGTTGTCTTTCCCTGATTAAAATGGACTAGACAGCTGATGTGTGTTTCTTCTGCATTGTGTCTGAACCCAAGAAGTCCATTTCTTTTAACCAGGTCTCTCTCCTAGAATTCCAATTAGCAACTCTCTGTGGGTGGATTCATGATTTTAGGGTGGGTAGATAGGAATCTGACCATCAAGCTAAAGACTCCTCAAATGCTAGTATGTGGAGAGCCTATTCTGTAGTGCCAAAACCTACAGTGGATGACTTTTCTTTCTTTTTAGAGACACATCTTTTAAATTTTGCCTTGATGCAAACACCAGGTTACTTGTATCAAAGTATGGCATGTAGGGAAGTGGGTGTGACTCAAGTGGTTGGGCTCCCATTTACCATATGGGAGGTCCTGGGTTCGATTCCCGGGGTATCCTGGTGAAGGCAAGCTGGCCTGCGCGGTGCAGTGAGCCGATGGCCCATGCGGCGCAGTGAGCTGACGCAGCAAGATGACACAACAAAGGGAGGCAAGCAGACACAGAAAAATGCACAGTAAATGGACACAGCGAGCACAAGCAGCAAGGGGGGGGATAAATAAATAAAATAAATCTAAAGAAAAAAATAAAGTGTGGCAGATGGACCATACTGACTCTTAACCATTCCTCCTCTTATGAACCCCATTTCTCATCCTTGCCTTTCATCAATCCTGCTAACTCTGAGCACAGAATCCTTTTCTGTTTCCCATGTCCATTGCAGAACTTTATATTCCAGGTTATGGCTACTCTGACTTTGCATGCATTAAAAACTCCATTCATTTCAACTTTCAGAAATATGCTGAACTTCCTTGACTTGTGGCAATCCTCCCTCTCAATCTCCTTGCTATGATCGATATTTTGTTTAGCTTTATTTCTGTGGAATCTCAGAAGTGACAAAGGCAAAAGCCCATGCTCAAACCACCATCTTGAACCAGATGTTTTCATTAAAAATGTGTTTGAATTCCACTGTGAATTCCAATTATGAATTCTATGCTACTATTTGCCAAACACTATTTGACTTTAATAGGCTACCAGTGTAAGAAGTGTTAGATTAAAGATTAGATTTGAGTCTGTTTTTATTAAAAAGTTACAAAAAGTAAATTCAAAGTGGACTTGAAGAAATGTTCCAGAGAGTTCAAGGGCAGAAAGGCCAGGATTGGCAGCATCTGGCATGTCCCCTGACTGCAACTGCTGGAGCACACAAGGCCTGGAGACCACTCCAGCTCCTGCCGGGAAAATGCAGTGACTGTCAGTCAAAAGCAAGAGGCCATGCACTGGGGCTCTGACCCTGGGCTCGTCACCAGCAACGATTTCTCTGCGTCAGCTCAGCTGCCAACTTCTGTGCACACCTGCTTTCCCTGGCAGGACCAGGAGAAACTCACAGCTCAGAAGAAAGGAAGAAGGGAAGGGTGGATCCCTGGAGCAGTCTTTGACGTGCCAGACTATCACGGATCTGCTGAGTAATGTGAGACACGAAGCTTCTCCAGAGTATTAGTCAGGACCTGAGCTGCCAATCACAGAAACCAATATGAGCTAGCTTAAGCAAAAAGGGTGATTTTACCATAAAGGCCTGGGAGGAACTAATGAAATCCGATAGTCTTAGGAAGGGTTTGGAACTGAGATCTTAGAGGCTATTGGGATTCACCTGCCATGTCTCATCTCCCATATCTAGTCCCCTCTACTCCGTGTTTCTCTCTTTCTGCAGACACTCTCTTTTCTTCAGTTGACAAGGCAGAATGTGGCCACCCCCACAGTTTGTGAGTTTTCATGCACGCGGACTGACTTTCTCTTAGACAAAGGGTTGGCAAACTTTTTCTGTAAAGGGCTTAATAGAAAATCTTTTCAGTTTTGTGAGCCATACAGTCTCTGTCAAAAACACTCAAGTCTATCATTGTAGCTAGAAAGCAGCCCCTGCCAATATGTAAATGAATAGGTGTGACTGTGTTCCAATAAAACTTTATTTACAGAAACAGGCAGGTGGTGGACAGATTTTGGCTAGTTTGCCAACCCCTGCCTTAGATACAACCTAAAATTTCCAGAAGAAACTGATTGGTTCAGCGTGGATCAGCAGTCAATCCTGTTTTAGATTCTTGGGCTGCTCAAGCAAATATCAATGCAATGGTTCAGTTCAAACAACGGGCATTTATTTGCTTACATTGAAGCTAAAAGAAAGTCCAAATCAAGGCATCATCAAGGCAATACTTTCTCCCTGAAGGCTGTGGTACTCTGGAGCTGGCTGCCAGTGATCCTGGGTCCTTAGCTTGTCATGGCAAGACACATGGCGGCATCTCCTGGTCTCTCCCTTCTCATCTGGGTTCAGCTTCTTGCCTCTTTTGGCTTTCTCTCTCTCTTTGTCTGAATTTCATTCTCTTATAAAAGACTCCAGTAATAGGATTAAGACCCATCCTGACTGAGGCATGTCACACCTTAACTGAAGTAGCTTCATCAAAAAGAGCCTACTTACAATGGTTCACATCCACAAGAAAGGATAGGATATAAGAACATGTTTTTCTAGGGTACATGCAGCTTCAAACAGCCACATTCCCTTCACCAGTAAATCAGAAAGGGGATACACAGCAGAAACATGTCAGTGGGAGCCAATGCACAGTGATAGGACATGCTATTCTCAGAGAAGAGAGCCTGAGAGGACATCCCAGCAAGGGTCCCCTCTATCAACATCTCACTGTAACAGCCATAACTCGAGAATATTTGTTCCTGCATATCCTGACTTCAAGGCAATCTCAAGGAAGTGGGTAGCAAAAAGTTCTGGTAGCATCTTGAGATTCTCAGAAGCTAAGCCCTGTTTAGAATGAGAGATTTTGAAATTTCCCATGAAAGAAAGAGAGAGAGAATAAAGACTGTGAGGCAATTAGCCTATAAACAACCTATAGCCTTCTAGCTCAGAAAGCTTATTCAAAATTTTTATTGTTTCTTAACTAGACATTTAGGGGACATTTTTACATTTAAACCCAAGCCTCAGAAATTGAATGAAAGTAACTTTGAGCTACAGTTGGCTGAAAGATTCCACCTCCCCCTGCCTTCCCCAGGACTCCCAAATGTGCAGTGGAGTGGTTGAGGTTGAATTAAGCGCCCAGCGTGGCTGTAACTCAGGCTGCATCCTCACCTCCCGTGGTGGCCCTGCAGCTTACAAGCATGTCATTAAATGTCTGTGGTGGGACAGCCTTGGCGTCCGCGGGCCCCACCAGGCAATGGTGGTGCACAGCTGTGACCTTCAGGGCACCAAAGTGAACCATGAAACCTCAGACCAGAGCCACTGTCTCCAAAGGCTTTCCTGGGATGAACTTCTACCTTCTTATTTGACTATGAAAATAAGAGTTGCTTTTTTCTTTCCTTCCACAGAAACCAGAGAGCTGGTTTGTTAATAACACCTGGCTGCTTGCTCCTCTGTGACCCATTCAGGGCCTTCTCCCCTGAAATGCACCTGGAATTCTCTGCCATAGGAAGCTGATCTTCCTGGAAGCCCCTGGGGCCCGGATGCTTGGATCCCTGCAGGGCCCAGACATCACCAAGAGGGGATCCTAGGCTTTTATATGGCTCCTGTTCTGAGGACAGCAGTTCAACTCTTGACCAGACCCTGGCAGTCTGCTGCAGGAGCCAAGTACTCCTCCCCTAAGAGGAGTCTGCCAGGCCACCTCCCCAACACGACTCACATCCCCACCCAGCACCTCCTCTGAGATCAGGGCCTCTGAGGGAGACAAGCAGCCCATGTGACCTCCAGAGCCTCTCTCTGGCCCCTCAGAAGAGCCAGGAGTTTGGGTTCTAGGTACAGGCGGACACTGCCCCTGCCTCCTGAGGCTCTCCTTGCCTCTAGTCTTGTCCCTCCCAGCCCTCCTCCACACAGCCTCCTCTGGGTCTACTGACCACATATATAAGTAGGTCACTGCCATCCATGTTTTGGCCTTCACTGGCTCCCTACTGCCTTCAGGACCAAACACCCTACTGTGGCATTCAAGGCTACATGACCCATCCCTGCCTATTTCTTGCCTATTTCTCCTGCCACATTCCCAATGGCTTCCTGTCTTTGTGCTCCTCATCCCTGTGCATCTCTGCATTTTCCCAAACATATGCCTTTGAAGACCCAGTCAAGAAGTCAAATCCCTTTTCTACAGAATTCAGTCTGTTGGATTGTTCTCAATCTGATATGGTTGCCCTTCCATTCTATGTCCTGCTTGCGCTTCTCCGGAGCCTTGAGATTGCCCACATCCTTTTCACAGCAGGACATCCAGGACTGACCGTACCTTCCAAACAGCACAGAGGAGAATAGCCCACAGGTTCAGGGGATGACTTCATAGGTTTGAGACATCGTAACAAGATACAAAGCAGCTCAAGACCATGGATCAAAATTATAGAAGGAGAGACTTAGGGTGAACTGTCAAGCAGGAGCTTTGGAAAGTATTATGATAACCACCCAGAAAAAAAAAAAAATCTCCTTTCCATCCCTGGAAACTCTCAAAGGTAATTTAGAAGCATACCTGGATGAGATGGTGTGGATACATGCCTGGAGGTAGGAGGATGCAAGAGATGTCCTCTATCCACTGGGAGCTCCTCTGCCTGTTTGAGTCCTTTTTCCTTATTCTAATGAGTGGAGATAGGACTGTTCTTTTAGTTTTGAGTCACAGGGGAAATGACCTAGGAAAGTAATCATCTTCCACTCTGACCAAATTCTTAGCCATCTAAGGCACAAGGCGGATGCCCATCGCCTGCCCACCACACTGCCACATTACTAGCACCCACCAAGATGTGGTCAGAAACGTTAACAATAGAAGGGAAGGCTGGAGTTGCTAACCCTTTCCCCCAGCTTCCTTGGAATCTGGGGTAAGCAGAGTCCTTGCCCAAGGCCAGCCTCTGTGACAAAGGATTTAGAAAATGAAACATGACTACAAGTCTACCTTCCTATACAGTTTTTCATCCTGGCAGCCTGGTCACCGCATTTAACCTCTCTGAATCTCAGGCTCCTCTCCTGTTAAAAGGAGATGATGCTACCAACCATGGACATGAAAAGGCTTGCAAACTGCAAGGAACAGTATAAATATAAGTTATTTTTACTTGCCTCCTCTACCAACTAAGACATTTCTGAGAGTAAATAAGGTCGATATAAATTTAAGGACATTATGTCAATTGAAGAAACAGCCCAACACAGAGAGTGTAATTACTTGGGGAATGAATGAGAAGTAAGACAATCCAGATGGGCAGCAGGCAGGAAGAATGGGGCTGGAGGGACAGTGAGATGAGCAGCCATGTTGGGGAAAAATACTGAAAAAAAATGGAGGCCCCAGAGGACAGCAAGCAGGACATAGAGAACCCAACGTTAGCTTCTCACAGATCCCCACACTGCTGGATTCTTCGTCACTTTGAGCTGAGACCAACTCCTTTTCATCATCACTTGCACAAGGACCCAAGCTCTCACCCCTACCTCAGGGCCGCTGTTACAATGGCCATCCCCAAAGGTCAAGCCCCTCCATGACTGGATGGAGTGGAAAGAAGAGAGGAAGGGGGCTGCAGCTGCTCCTATCCAGCACTGGTGCATGGCTGGGGTCAGGAATTCTTTCCCACTTATCTGCGTCAAGCCACACAGGGATCCATGCTCAAGAGGGACATGCTGGCCTAGGTTTCTAGTTCCTAGAGACTGAGATTTCCCTCCCCAGTGCCTTGGGGACTCAGGCAATCACCAAACTCCATAGCCCCTACTTCCCCTTAAGTGTGATAGATGGGCTCAGTTTTCCTGGTGGTTTAAACACTTTGCATTGATTTGTGTATTAGTTTGTATATTGTTTTGAGAGACCAATTTCAAGAGAAGCCGTGCCCATCGTCCATCAAAGCCCACTGGTACTTTATCTTCATTCAGGTTTGGCTGCTCATCAGATTCCAGGCAGGCTACTGCCAAAAGAGAGCCAGCCCTCTCCATCCATCACAGCTAGGGCAACGCACTGTCTCAGTTTTGTTAAAACTCAGGTAAAGATACTCAGCTACGGGGGAGCTACAATCTACACTCACACAGTTTGCTCCTTGGAGAAGCTCTAAGCACTGTTCTTTGGGACACTTTCGTATTCTCCAGAGAAGAGGAGGTTCTAGGGACTCTTACAGCCATTTCACAGATGTGGAAACTGAGTCAAGTACCATGGAATAGAAACAGATGCACAACTGCATTGTACCAGTTTTGTGAAATGGACAAAGAGCAATCATTGAGAAAAGCATTTTTTGCCCAACATCTATGTTTAGGGGTGAAATTTGGTAGCACCTTGATGGAGTGACCCAGGGGTTAAGTATGAGTCTCTCCCCCTCCCCAGCCCTGTTTTCTCCCATCCACTGCCAGTTTTTCCTCCAGTAAATCTGGAGAAGGTGATGCTACCACATGTACAGACAAGACAACGTTGCAAAGGGCCCATGGAGGCCTTTATATTAAAGAGTCAAGCTTCCCTGGTTGTAGCATGGCCCCTTCATCCCCCTCTGCACTGCAAGCAGCCTCCTCCAGACCACCCACCACCTGCACCACCCGTGTTCATGATAGAATAATCCCCCCTCTTCTAAGAGACATTTGGTCAGGAGGGTGATGGAAGGAGGACCAAGGCCACAGGGCTACAGAGAGGCCACCGAGGTGTCAGAGTCCTCTGAGACAAGACAAACAGGGGCCAGGAGGCTTTGGAAATGGAGGGACAGGAGAAATGGGGGGATGGGGATGGTTTAAATTGGCTTTCTTAGAGTATAAAAATTGTCACATTTCTGCCTCTACTTCTTTATAGGAAAGACTACTCCCTGGACACCCTTTTCAGATACCTGGAATACCAATGTTCTCCAGCATAGCCCATACATTTATGCAGTGCTTTAGGATTTACACTGTATTTTCAGTAGATGATCTCATTTTACTCAAACAGAAGGTGTATTAGAGAAACACTAGCTAAAGTACTAAAAACAAGTAAATACTAAACATTGTGACTTAAGAGAATGTATTTCTTGTTCATGCAACATTTCAAGACAGGGGGTGACTTTACTCCCAGGGACACATGTCATGCAAAAGAGCCCAGATACATACACTATTAGTGTCACAGCTACTAATGTTGTTGGAAAAATTACAGGCAAAAAAAATGGGTGCTCTGCTCCCCAGAGTGGTTCAGGGACCAGGGTCCTTCTGTCTTTTGACTTTACCATCCACTCAGTCCACACTGCACAATACAGTAGACACTAGTCACAGGTGGCTATTTTAAAGTTAAATGAAAATTTATTAAAGTAAATAAAAGGGGAAGCGGCTGTGGCTCAATCAGTAGGGCTCCCGTTTACCATATGGGAGGCCCCGGGTTCGGTTCCCGGGGCCTCCTGGTGAAGGCAAGCCCGCCCGCACAGCGTGGTTAGCTGACCCAGCGAGCACAAGCAGCAAGGGGGGGATAAATGAATAAATAAATAAAATCTTTAAAAAAATAAATAAATAAATAAATAAATAAAGTAAATAAAAGTTAACAGTCACTCCTCAGTCTGGCCACATTTCAAGTGCTCATTAGCTACCTGTGGCTAGTGGCTATATAATGGACAGCACAGCTATAGAACATGTCCATCATTGCAGAAGTTCTATTGGACAGGGTTGCCCGAGGGCCTCAGAGTCCTTTGCCTCCAGCCAGCAAAAAGGAAAAGAGGGAGAGGAGAAGGGACCTCCACTTTTTTAGCTGCTTTGGGCTGGAAGTGGCACTGTTACTTTTGCTCATACTCCTTTGGCACAGGACGCCAGGGGGTCTGTGGAAAGTCATCCCTGGCCGCGCAGCTACTTCCCAACAACAACTCCATACCAGAAACAGGGGAGCATGAATTTTAACAATAGGTGGCCTTCTCTGCCACAAGTCTGTATCCCCTCTCTGCAGAAGAGAGAACTGAAGATCAGAGAAGCTCAGTGGCTTTCCCAGATCACAAAGGAAGTGGTGGAGCCTGGGCTGGAATCTGGGCCATGGGATGGTCTTTCCAGGACACAGCATTGCCTCAAGGCATGAAGTGACAGAAGTTCTTCAGCCGCACCTCTCATTGACCAGGACTCAGTGATGGACTAAAAAAAAGTGGGTGAAATGGCCAAGTCATGCTACACTCAAAATGGAGATTAAAAAAAAAATAAATTACTTTTCTTAACCAAATCAATTCATCCACTGAGCTTTCCCTGTCAATTTCTCCACAGAGAGCTTTTCAGTAACCTGAACCTTAAACTAAAAAAAAAAAAAGACAGTGATATGCCCCATATCCCAGACTCCTAAGTTAACGCAAAATAAGACCTGCTTTAAAAACTTGAATTCCAGGAAGCGGCTGTGGCTCAATCAGTAGGGCTCTCGTTTAGCCTCCTGGTGAAGGCAAGCCCACCCGCACGGCATGATTAGCTGACCCAGCGAGCACAAAGCAGCAAGGGGGGGATAAATGAATGAATGAATAAATAAATAATCTTTAAAAAAAAACAAAAAACTTGAATTCCCTGACTATCCTGCTTCTTGAACATGTATAGCTCCCAGTTTTCTCTAGCTGAGTTGGGCTTCTTGTGGAGAATCTGAAACTGACTAAGGAAGAGAAAGATGAGATAGCAAACCAGGACGACCTGCCATGGTAGGAAGCAGGCACCAAATAATTGAGCTAAGGGAGCCCCCTTCGTCTCTGTGGTGCCAATGCTGCCCAACTGGAGGGCAGCCTGCCATGTAAATGTCCCCAATGGGCCAGGAGTCCCCAAGAGTTTTGAGGAGACAGAGCTGGCTACCTGGGATTTCGGAACCCTTGGCCTGATGACCCAGGCTGTGTCACAGACCCACAGTGTCTGGTAGCACAACCTGCTAGTTATTTTAGGTGTTGTGGTAGAAAGTACACCAGGTGAGTTCACCTCTCTGGACCTCACGTTTCTCAACTTCACTCTGAGTAAGACCCTCACAGGTCTGCAGCATGTAATTATATAAGCCTGAGAGGCACAGCTGTTTGAAAGAACCTTCGGTGTTCACCTCCTTCAGAACAGCTTTTTTGGTCCCCATTTCTCTTGTATTGATGACACCCTGTCCCTCTGAGCCCTAGGACACAGGGCAAGTGGGCACTCCTCAGATGCTGGTGGTTGAGCACCAAGATCTGCTGGCCCTAATCATTAGTGGAGGCAGTGATGTCCATATTAACATCTAGATGAAAACTCAGGGTTCTGGCAGCATCTTGCTCTCCCAAGGGCTCCGACCCTTCATCCATGCTCCAGCAGGAGCTCCATTCCCTGCACTCCAGGAGCAGAGGTGTGACAACTTGGGTGGGTGGGCAGGGTCCCCTCCCAGGGACAGCTCACCACACCCCCATCCCCCAGCCCTGGCTGTCAGGACTGCAAGGAGGAGACGAAACCTCCAAGACTACGGCCTGGCCCTGGCCCTGCCGCTGCTGACACCTAAAGCAGCCACACCTCCTGGGCGGACTCAGGGACCCCTGCGGATATATCAATCCGGGCTGGCAGGGGCTGACAGCAACTATCACCCCTCCCTAGGACAGCGTTATCACTCTTCTTTCCCTCTCTTCTTCCTGTGGTTTCAAGGAGAGGAGGGTCTTACTGACTACTCCCTGCCAACCCCAACAGCCCCACCTTCCCAATGTCAAAAGTGAGGTGGAGCCAGGAGCTGCAGAAGGCCCAGGGCACTCCTCCCCCTGGAATTTCAACTTTCCAAAAGGGGATCAGACAGAACACAGGGAACCGCGAACCAAGGAACCAGGCGCTCACAGGCAGGCCTTGGGCAGACTCACTTCAGCTCACCCAGGAAACCTCTTCCTGGAGGCTCTTCCAGAGGGCTTGACACGCCCCAACGACTTGAACATGGCTGAGTCATCCAAAAGAGGCCTGTGGGTGGGGAGAGGGGTTGGCTCTAATAAAAATGTGTAAGAAAAAAGTCAGGGACCTTTAGTCCATTTTTGACACTTGCAGGTCCCCATTTGCAGCACCAAATGGTGCTCTCCTCTGCCTCTCCTCTTCCCTAAGGAGCACCAAGTTCTGGATGTTTCCATTCTCCTCCCCTCAAAACTTGCTCAAAATTCAAATGGCTCCCCAATATATGAAAACATGCTCAACCTTCTTCAGAAAAAGAGAAATACAAATTAAAACTATTATGAAAATCCCTTTTTCACCATCAAATTAGCAGAGAGGCAAAAATTTGAGAACACACTGTGTTGACAATGCTGTAGGGAAACAGGCAGTTGATGTCTTAGGATATTTTGTTTGTATCTTGCAAAATTCCCAATGTTTGACCCAGAAACTCCACTTCTAGGAATTACCTGACTGATATACTCACCAGCATGTAAAGTGATATAAATAAATTCTTATACATTTCAACATTGTTTGAAATAGAAAAGAATGGAAACTAACAAACTGCCATCTATATGGAACTTGTTAAGTTATTGAACATGCAAACAGTAGAATTCTTTGTGGCTACGAAAAAGATTGAAGGAGCTCTTTATATTTTGACATGGAAAGATCAACAAAATATATTGTTAACTGAAAAAAAATCAAGGTGCAGAATAATATGTTTGTTGTGTCTTAAATGGGATAGAGATAAAGATATGGATTTACATTCACTATACATACATTTTTAAAAATCTCTGTTTGAGTAGGAAGATGAAAACTGAACAGATGAGGTATAAGAATGGGAGGGAGATGTTCTACTGTGGATGTTTGAACTGTTTGAATGTAATACCTATTCAGGGGGGAAAAAAAAAAGCCTATCTACTGCAAATATTCTAGATTTGAAAGAAACTTTAGAGATTCTATTTCATCTTCTCCCCACTTGGAAGTTCAAGATGGGAAATTGTGGCCCGAAGGAGCTCCCTGGCTAACCCAAGCTCTCAGGTCTCATACAGGATCAGCACTAGAATCCGAAGCCCTTGGCCCCAGTTTCGTGCTCTTTTGTAGATGCCACTGGACTCAGTGTTGTAGGGCAGGTGCAGCAGGGCATGGGCCATATCTTTGAATCAATGATCCTTAACAGCACCTGGCACACGCACTATTTAATAAAAGTTTGCAGAATGAATGAATGCTATGTTGTATTTTTTGTGAGCCTCAAGGCTCTGGCTGTGCTAGTCAACAAAGTAATCAGAGCCCGAGATTGGCTTGACAATTAGTGTCCCCCAACCCCACCATGACAGAGTCCCATTTTCCTATTGGCCATTAATGGTGAGATCTCTGGCATTTCAACAGATGAAACATATCTGGTGGGCAAGGGAGGGGGTTGGGCTTTAACACCCCCCAAATGAAATGCAATAAGCAGCTGCCTATATGGTACGTTCTTGCAGAAACAGCCTTATGTATAGAATCAGAAAAGGAAGAGAACAATTAGGTAAATACAGCAAAGGTTTAATATACCTAACATAACATTTCACTAGGAAAAGAGAAATTATTTATTTGCACAGACTGTCCAACAAAACCAATGTCCATGGGGCATAACCTTTGAATGGTATCAGCCATAGTGGTGATTTGGCGGGTTGCATCCTTCTAGGCCAAACCTATTCATTAAACTCCAAATATCTTTGCAAGGTAGCTGGTAGGTGTGCCTCTGTTCAAAATCCATGACATGAGTTTTGCTACCATCACCCTCTGAGTAACTACTACCCTGCCAGACAGACATGGCACTCGCACTGGCCAGGGACAACAACCCAGAACCCTCCAGAACATAACCGTTCCTCAGCCATAATGTTTGACAAAGCAAGTTGTGTCTTAACAGGGTGGGAGAGTTAGAGTGAGATAAGCCAAAACACCTTGGGAAAGCACTTGAATAAGGCCATCCATGATGGATGAATGTTTGGGAAATCTAAGAGATTTCGGGTTTATGAGGAGAGCTTCACTGGAGAGCTTTGGTCACAAATTAAAGATATGTTTGTCTCCTCAGACACAGCTGGGCTGTCTGCTGCAAAGGGAGCAAGTCTCTCAAAGCCGCCAGAGGGTGAATGGGTAAGTGAGATGAATGGAAATCAAATCCCATTATAACCAATTCCATTACAAAGAAAATTTCACCTTAACAAAAATATATCCAAGCCCCAGGCATTGGCCCATAATAACCATATATTGTTCAAATAACCTGGTGCAAAGCATGCTGTTCTTCAGGCCTTCAAGGTAATAGTCTCTAGTATAACAATACCACCCAGACATCACCATTTACCCCATGATGGATTGTGTGTGGCACATGACAACACCTGCATTCCTTTCCAAATCTCTGCCTGAGGAAGGTAACTTTTGAGATGCCCTGTTGGAGAGTGATGCTTTGAGCATTTTTAAGGCCTTGGCTTTAATACGAATCTACAGCTCATCTCAGTTTCCCATCAAACCAACCATCTAGCTATAGCATCATTAGCAAGATTGTTTAAAATGTTAGATGATCATCTCAAATATGCAGGACAAAAATATCTGATAAAATTCAACATGCATTTATGGTTTTAAAAAATAATGGCAAAATAAGACTAGTAATTTCCTTAATCTGATAAATAGCATCTGTCAAGAACCATTGTAAACATCTTACTTAACACTGAAATAGTTGAATCATTCCTTTAAAAATCAGGAACCAGACCAATCGCACACCATAGCACAGATTGTCAAAAGCTAAAAGGTCTGGAAAATGCTGTGTGGTGACAAGGATTTAGAATAATAGGAACTTTCCTACAGTGTCGATTGGAGCATAAACTGGTATAACCCCTTTCAGAGCATTTTGGCAATAACAAGTAAATTTGAAGTTATATATATTCTTTGACCAAGCAATTCCATGTACACAAGGAGACATGCATAAGAATGTTTATTGTAGCTTTGCTTTTAACAGAAAAAGGATTGGAAACATAGCCCATAGACAGAAGAATATATAAATAGTGATATATTCTTACAATGGAAAACTATATAGCAGTTAAAATGAATGAACTTGAGCTACATGTATCAACATGGCAAAAAAAGTTTCAGAAAGATACAGACAGTATGTTATCTTTATTTAAAAAAATTTTTTTAAGCATGAAAACAATGTGTATACTAAGGATACATACTTGAGTATTAAAAGTATAAGGACATGCATGGAATGAAAATACAAATTCAGAACATTGGGTACATCTTGGGACAAGGTAACTACCATGGGCTTCAACTATATTTAAAATATTTTATTTCTTAAACTGAGTGGATGATACATGGTATTAAATATTCTTCAAAGTTTTGTAAATACTAAAATATTTCTTAATTAAAGTAAAATGCAAGTCAGTGACCAAGAGAGCGTGGAGTATAAAATGTCCACATCTGCATTCTGGGCCACTCTAAACTAAATAAACGTCTTGGCCACTTTAATGTCCTGGTCCCTTTGGCTCGTAATCTCTGTAGCTGGTCCTGCCCTGGGACACACACGCCCCATCTCTCCGTAGGTGACCATGTAACCGACAGCCCACTGCCTCTCATGCTGAGGGGAGGACGGGCTCTGCCACAGACACGTTCATGGAGCTCCTCTGGCTCACTGGTGTGGGGTTGCCAGTCTAACAGCTATGCAGGCACAATTTATTGTTATATTATTATTATTATTCTCAATGTGTATTCAGAAGAGTTTTGACAGTCTTTTTATGATTATTAAAATAATGCATATTCATTATATAGATCGTAGAAAATAAGAACCAAGAACAAAGTCAAAATCACCTGTATCCATATTCCAGAAGCAACCACTGCTGACAAATATATATATGTACAAAATTAGAATCACACAAACGTAATTAGGTTTTATTTTTCACTTGGTAAATTTTCTTTGACAACATGAGTTTATTAGCAGTATAATAGTTCATTTCATGGATGATTCATCAGCCATTCCCATATTGTGGAACACCAAGGGTCCCCCCCCCCAATTGTGTTTTGACATAGTAGTCATAGTGAGAAACTTCCTTCTTCTACTCATATTTCAAAGATTCATATCACTTTTAATTAAATTCAAAACTAAGCAAGTATAACAGGCATAAAAGGTTTGGAACGAAGAGTAGATTCTTAGAAAGCATACAACTCAACTGATGGGATTCTAAAGTGCAGCCTGTGAGCATTTTGGAGCTGTTGACATATGTAAGTGTGCGGTACGGAAGGAATGGTACCTTTCATGGGTTGTTTAATTGGAGGTCTGTTGGAGTAGATCTGCTGAATCAAAGAGTGTGTATGTGTTTATTTGGCAGATATTACCAAGTTTTCCCTTCAGAAGTTTGCACTAAATTATATATGAAATATCAGGGTGGGAAAGGGATGGTTTCTCCATATCCTCACCAGACATCCACTGCATTTTTATCAGACTTGCAAAGGGTTCACCAACCTGAAAGACAAAAACAATAGTATTTCAGAGAGTGGATGTAGCTCGAATGACTGAGCAGCTTCTTCCCATGTACGAGGTCCCAGGTTCAATCCCAAGTACCCCCTAAAAACAAAACAAAACAAAAAACCAACTCTCACTGGGGAGCAGGTATAGCTCAGTGGTTGAGCACCTGCTTCCCACATACGAGATCCTAGGTTCAATCCCTAGTACCTCCTTTAAAAAAAAAAGCATTTCATTATTGTTTTGATGTACATTTAATTAGGAAAACGGAGTGTATTTTCATATTTCTTTTGTCATTAGTATTTCTTTTTATGTTACCTACCCATGCATATTAATCAATCTTGTATCTTTCAGAAATTCTTTCTTTTAATCTCTTAGTGGCACCTTCAAGTCTTTTTAACCTTTATGAATTTATTTTTTAAATTTTTTTTTTTCATTTCTTTTGTCATCTCCATCACTTTGGGGAGAGAGGAGAGATAAACCTGTGTGTCTAGTCTATCTTCAATTTTCCTCAGACTACTGGAATTCATTGACATATAAAACTTCTTATTTTGCCAAGTTAGAGCATTGGAGAAGACATTTCAACACACCTAGAAGAAAAACAAGAAGATTATTTTAGAGTTAAAGACGGCCCTTCAGAGGAAAGGACCACTGTTAATCTTACCCCAGTGACTTGGCTGAGAAGGATGGAAACTGCCACATTTGGCTCCTGTCTATTGACTGGCATTTGGGAACCTCTGCCCCAGGAACCCCAGTGTACATTTCTCTACCTAGAATTGCTCCTCTTCTCCACCACCACCATCACCCTCAACTCGGCCAAGCATTGCTGCTAAGGGTCCTCATACACCTTTACTACCGGGGCCAGTTTGTGGCTGGATTGGAAGAGAGCAGACAGTCCTTAGGTTGTACATGAATGTTCACGGCAGCATCATTCACAAGAGCCCAAAGGTGGAAACCTAAATGGCCATCAATGGATGGATGGAGGAACAAATTGTGGTTTGTACATACAATGGAATATTATCCAGCCAAAAATGAAGTTCGGATGCATGCTACAGTGTGGATGACCCTTGAAAACATGAAGCTAAATGAAAGAAGCCAGGCACAACAGCCACATAGAGTATGATTACTTTTATATGAAATTTTCAAAATAGACAAATCCATAGAAACAGAAAGCAAATTTGTGGTTGCTAGGTGATAGGAGGAGGAGAATGGAGTGTTCCTCTGAAGTGATGGAAAAGTTTTCAAACTAGAGAGAGGTGGTAGTTGCACAGCATTGTGAATGTACTAAATGCCATTGAATTTCACACTTTAAAATGGCTAATTGTAGGTTATATGAATTTGACCTCGGTAAAACATATACAGTCAGCAACAAGGAGGTAAAAAGAGGGCTGTCGAGTGAAGGGACTTATATAGTACCATGCAAAGAGTCAGAATGAGCAACTCCCCATGTCCACTCCCACCAATCCTACTGCCATCTATGATCTCACCACTGGCCCTTACCTCCAGGATGGCTGCAACAGTTTTTGCACTGATCCCCACTGTCAGTCCCTCCACACACAGCCATTAGATTACTCTCAAGTGCTGCTTTGATCCTTGCACCCCCTTGCTTGAAGGCTTCATTGCCTTCCTCTTCCCCTCCCATCCTTCTAATCTGCATCCAAGGCCACCCAAGTGTGTCCCAACCTACTTTTCCAGACTGATCTTCCATAAGATGCTTTCTGGAGGAGCATTGCTTTTCCTGTCCAGCATATTTATAGAGTTTATATTTTATAATTTGACTTATTATGTAAGCTTATAATAGCACTTATTTTGCGCCAGGCATTGTTCTGAGCATCCTTTAAATGTTGAGTTGGTTAATTCTCATTTAACCTATGAGGGAGATACTTTATTTAATTATCACCCTCCCCTTCTTTTTGCAGCAGACCCCAGGGGTAGAACCATGACCTCAGTGCAGCCAATCCTACTCTCTCCCCTGGAAATTTGAATTCTATTCAGAGATATATAGGTACAGAAGGGCCCATGGAAGGGTCTGAGAGAGGAAGTTAGTGAGCTGCTGCTCCTGGGAGTCCTTGGCACTGCACTTGTCCTATTCAAATACCCTCTATCCTTCCAAGAAATCCTCCGTCTGACTTAAGTTAGTCACCCCAAGCCTTCGACTGGTATGTTGAGACCTGCCCACTGTCCTTTCTTTCTTTGCCTCCTTGGCCACTCCTTCCACCTTCAATGCCCTTCCCTGACTGTTTCTTTGATCTCTCAACCATCCCATGACATGATTCAGAGGCTGCCCCCTCTTTAAAATTTCTCTGATGACACAGCTGAAATTGATCTCTCCTTTTCTGATCTCCCATAGTACTTTCTACACTCTGGCCATAACTAGTCTTGCCTTTATTTATGCATGTGCCTTCCTTTGCTTCTTGAGAGTGGGAAATTGTTCTATATCTTTGATCTCTCATTATTTCCTACTCACTGAAAATGCTCAATAAATATATGTTCAGAAATGAATGAGAAAGGTGTCTCTCCTAAAGAAGCTAGATTCTTATCGAAGAGTCATCCATAGCAAGGCATTCATTAAACAGAGCTGTACAAACAGCTGCTGTGGAAGGCAGTTTGGTGGTTCCTCAGAAAGCCAAGTATAGAACTACCATATAACCTGGCAATCCCACTACTAGGTATGTACCCAAAAGAACTGAAAGCAGGAACTCAGATATTTGCACACTGATGTTCATTAGTAGGATTATTCACATTTGCCAAAAGATGGAAGCAGTCCAAGTACCCATCAACTGATGAAGGGCCAAACAAAATGTGGTAAATACATACAATGGAATATTATTCAGCCATGAAAAGGAAAGATGTCCTGATAAATGCAACAACATGGATGAACCTTGAAGACATTATGCTGACTGAAATAAGCCAGACACAAAAGGAAAAATATTATATGATCTCATTGATTTGAAACAATTAGAATAAGCAAACTCATAGAGTTAGAATCTAGAATCTAGATTACCAGGAGACTGGGGTGGGGATAGGGAATGGGAAGTTAAGGCTTAAAATGTACAGTGTTCCTATTTGGAATGATGGAGATGTTTTGGTAATGGATGGTGATGATGGTAGCACAACATTGTGAATGCAATTAACAGCACTGAAATATATATCTGAATATGACTAAAAGGGGAAATGTTAGATTGTATATATGGTAACAGAATTTTTTTTTTAGGAGGCACCAGAGATTGAACCCAGGACCTTGTACATGGAAAGCAGACACTCAACCACTGAGCTACATCCGCTCCCCAATGAGAGGTGGTTTTTTTGTTTGTTTGCTTGTTTGTTTTGTTTTTAGGAGGTACCAGGGATCGAACCCAGGACCTTGTACATGGGAAGCAGATGCTCAACCACTTGAGCTACATCTGTTCCCCTAAATTTTTTTTTAAATTCATGCAACTATACTACACAGTGAGTCCTCAGTTAAAACATGGGCTTTAATAGTACAATTATAAAAATGTGCCATCATCAATTGTAAAAACTGTTCCACACCAAAGGAAGATGTTGGGGGGGGGCATGTGGGAATCCTGTATTTTATGCATGGTGGTTCTGTAAACGCACAGCTTCTCTAATATAGGGGAAAAGATGTCATGGGCTAGAGGACGCTCCCTGTCGCTGGAGGCCTTCAGAAGCAGGTGCCGCGATGATGCCACGATGCCACGGAGGAGACTATGCCACAGGTGGGGCCTGGGGAGGACAAGGCAGAGCTTGTATCAGGAGCTCTCACTCAGGGCTTGCTGAGGAAGGCCTCTGGGGCTTTGACAACTGTTAACAGAACCCTTGACTCGAACAGTCTTTGCTTAAAACACTGCCCAATCTCTTTTCTTGATTTTAATAAAAGAGGAATGGTACCAGTAATGGCACTGTCAGACCTGACACATTCATCCTCTCAAACTTAATCAGGACTGACCTCCCAAAGAGGTGAGGTTTGAGGTGGAATATTCCAGAAAATCATCAATTTAGAGCAGTATTTCCCTAAGGGCTGCTTCCCAGAGGTTTATTAAAAGTCCTGTGAATGAATGAATGAATGAATGAATGAATAGATGATAGGTATGTAGGTAGGTATGTACGTAGGTAGGTAGATGATAGATAGATAGATAAATGGAGGTGGGAGGGTCTTCCTGGTCAAATAAGTTTGGGAAATTTTGCACACTACAATTCTCCTCTTTGATGCTAATAGTGCACATTTAGCAATAGAAGGCTTTAAGAAGTCTTGCAATAAATAAATCTGTTTGATTTCATTTAACCAAGTATATTTCCCAGGCTGGTCTAGTCACAAGACACTTTTATCTTGCAGCGTTGTGCAGAACAAGAAACAGAACATTGGTTTAAGAAACGCAAATCTGGACATCTGGGTGCCCAAAGGTAAGAGGTTCAGCCAGACAGGATCCCCACAAACATTAGTCCCTGAAACTGAGTGACTTGGACAATCACTCTAGCCCTGAACTGGCTGATATCAGTAACTCTTGGGAATGACCAGGAATCTACAGTAGACCAGGAAAATAACAGAAACATAAAACATCTGCTTTTCTACTTTTTCTCTCTTCTTTCCCCATGTCCACCTTCTGGTTTCCAATACCTTCACCACCTGTTTCATATTTATCTGTTAGACATCAGAAAGTTACCCCAGAATAGTCTACCTCTCTCCATCACCCCTCCAGACCAACAGAAACATTGGGAGATCAAGAATAAATTGTAAAGTTCCTGTTGACCAAGTCAGCCTCACTTCATAGCATTCAGTAGAACCAGCTTTATGGAAACTAACTTTAAGTTCTCTCCATCTAACCTGGCCCCTTTCTGAGGTCCAGAGGGGCAACATGGCTGGCCCAATTTCCCACAACAGACAGTAAAAAAGCTAGATCCCAACTCAAGTCTCCTGACTCCAAAAATGATGTTATTTTTACTGCACCACAGAAGACTAAAAGGTATGTTCATTATGTAAAATCTCCAAAGCATCAGCCAAAGTCCTCTCATCCCTCTGGAGGCTCTAAAAATACCGGATCATGATTTATGCCACTTTGAAGCTCATGGAGGACCATTTTCAGGATCCTCCTCCCTGGGGTCATAGCCATGCTCACCATCATGGTCTGGAATGGCACCCACAGTTGTGCATGCAGAATGACAGCCTCCACATTTAGACACTGACTCACCCTTTCAAATGTCACTAGGCTCGGAAACAACTTGAAAGAGACAGAAGGAATGAAAGTGCTGTTGAATTCTCAGTGGAGTGTGCTGATGGGGACAGAAAGATGGAAAGGTAGAAATGGGTGTTCCCATTCTCTCCCTCACTGGCTGATACTAATTTTTAATAAGGCTCTGGGAGCCAGGAATTGTTTTAACAAGGGAGAAACTGAGTTATAAATGCAGGGAAATGTCTACAAACGTCCCAAGGTTGATTGTTTTCTGGGGGATGCTGCTTTGTGAAGATCAGTGAGAGATGCAAGTCAGATGTAAAGAAGTAGAGGTCCACAGCGCCAGACAGAACTTTCGTGTTGATCTGTGCTGCAAAGCATGGAAAGAATCTCCAGTCCTTAACCTCCCAAAGCCTATAATCTAATGCAAATACAGAATGAACACTTGGGACAAATTTAAGACTTATGGAGAAACACACAAGTAAATGGTATTTAATTTAAAGAGCACACCATATATTCTTCTGGCATCAGAAAAAAAAACAAAAGGCATGATCCAAGTGAGATGAGGTTAATTAAGGAGGACTTCCTGAAGAATTGTGAGGTTTTTGTCAGATTTGGAAGGAAGGGAATGTCTGATGGTGAGAAGGCAAGGAAGTAGATTTCCAAGGAAGGTGAATGACTTGTATATACATCCAGAAGAGGGGATATGGTGGTGGTGGCAAGTCTTTATAGTAATCAATAAGACAAGGCTGTTTGCATTCACATATTTCTATACACTCCACCCAATGTTGACAAAGGAAGAGGTGAGACAGGGATCTTCTCCATTTTATAGAGGGGGGCGAAACAGGCTCAGTAAAACTAAGTGGCTTGCTCTAGGGCTCGTAGCCAATGAGTAGTAGAGCTACATCTGAAACCCAGGTCTTTGAACTCCAACTACAGAGCTCTCTTGTGTTCCTTTGATGATCCTAAGAGTCAGAACTAAAAACATAAACAAAGTGATAACTTGCAAATGAACATGATCAGGGGCAGGTATGGGCTGAGGAATTATGCTATTTACTTCCCAAAGACTCAATAGTTAGGAATTTGACCCATTTTAATTTGTTAGTCCAGAGTCATGAAAAATGGATTAATGGGATCAAGGTCACATGGTCACAGTTTCAACATCTCAGGAAGCAGGGTTGAGAACATAGCTGCAAAGCACTGATCTCTTAGCTCATTCAGGTACACAGATTTGCAAAAGTTTGGGGTGAGTGGGTAATAAACAGAAGTTTCTATATTAGAGAATTGATCTCTCAATGCAAAAATCCTCAAAGACAGAAAAATACCTCCAAATACCTACTTAACAATGGATTCCCCCAAGATCTTTTTGCACACAGAGATCAGCATGTTGTTATTGCTCATTTGAAGTTAAGTGTGGGCTGGAAATTTACTCTTTTTTCCCTGCAACCTGACTTCAGGAGCTTCCAGCTGGAACCCAGCCAATCTCTGCACAGAACCATCAACGCTTAAAGAGTGTCAGATTCAAATATGCTTAACTTTTATGCCTAATTAGGAAGACCAGAGGAACACTTGGTAAACTTTGGTTCTAATTAAGTCTGATTGCATTACCAAATGGAATCAGTGTATTCAACTCTTTATATTTTGAAATTTCAAAGTGATCCTATGCTCTCCATCAGTCACAGGCACTTGCCCTCTGCATGTGGAATGCACAAACAGTTCTTACTAACAGATCAGCAGCTCAGTGCCACAATAAGCACAGAATCAACCAATTCTCAGGTACTGCAAAAGAAGCTGCACCTTATGCCATAACTTTCTCTCTGGAAAACCATGCTATCCTCTACCCTTACATACATGAAAGGGTCCTGGGCTCTCTTCTCTTCCCTGCTGGCATTTACATCCTTGTTAATGGTTCTCAACCTTGGCTGCACATTGGAATCACTGGGGAGCTCTAAAAAGCCCAATGGCTGGGTGCCACCAGCAGAGATAATGATTTAATTGATTTGGAGATTGGCCTGGTTGTCAGAATTATTTAAAGCTTTCTAGGTGATTCTAATGGGCAGCTAAGATTGAAAATGGCTGTGACTAAGTGATCTTATCTAGTCCCTAGGCTTTATATCCCATCCACAGTCAATGAGTCCCAAATTTAATATGTCCTAAGCTCTTCCCTGAGCTCCAGAATCATTTATTCAAACTACCAACTTGACATATCCACTTGGATATCTAAAAGTCTTCTCAAACTTAAGAAGTTGAGAATATAACTCTTGATTCTCCCCCACCTCCAATGTGTTTCTCTCCCAATCATTCCCATTGGAGTAAGTGCTCAAACCAAAAACCTAGAAGTCATCCTCATTCCTCCCTTTTCCTCCTCCATCCTTAGCAAAGTTTTATTGATTCTACACCCAAAATAGATCTCATATCCTCATACCCATTATTTCCTTCAACTGGCTCCAATCATACTCATCTCCTGGTGTTCATATCCTTGTGAGTACTGTCCCACACTGTACCAAGTATGACTAGTAGCATGTGACAGATTGATAGTATGTCATTTCAGAAATTAGGTTATAAAAAGACTTCCATATTGGGTCCCTCCCCGCCTCGCTCTCTCTCTCCTTCTCCCTCCCCCTCATTCTTTTTCCCTCTCCCTACCTCTTTCTCTCTCTCTAAGGGAAGTAAGCTGAAAGCTGCTATGTTGTAAATGGCCCTTGGAAAAGCCCATGGTGGTGGGGAACTGAAGCTTCTGGCCAACAGCCAAAAAGGTACTGAAGCCTTCCAACAACCATGTGAATGAGCTTGGAAGTAGATTCTCCAGCACATGAGCCTTGAGATGACTGCTGCCCCAGCTAACAGGTTCACTGCAGCCTCATGAGAGACCCTGAGCCAGAACCATCCACTTAAGATGCTCCTAGAATTCTGATCCTCAGAAACTGTGCTATAATAAGTGTTTGTTGTTTTAAGCTGCTAAATTGGGGGATAGTTTGTTTTTCATTACACAGCAATAGATAACTAATACATCCATTCACATTTTTGCAATCCATGGCTGACAAACTAACCCAGGCTACCACCATTTCTTACCTGGACTACTGAAAAAGCCTCCTAACAAATCTTCCTGTTTCCACTTCTGCCCGCCAACCATCTGTCATACCCATTTATATTTTTTAAACAAAATTACTCTCCTGTTCAACACCCTCCAATGGTTTCCCATTTGACTTAGAATAATCCCAACTCTCCACAATATTCTTTTCATGATCTGGTTCCAGTTTATAGCTCCAAGTTATTCTTGTACCTCTCTTCCCATTTCTTATCATGTTCTAGGCACATTGGCCCTTCAATTTACACTAAAACCATTGCATTTCTTTTATGATTAGAGGGGCTGGGGGAAAAAAGGATCATTTTTAATATTAGAGGAACAGGATCCTGGTAACGTTGACCAAAACATAAATGACTTTTTTACTACATCTCTGATAAGTGTTAATCAAGCTGGGAGGCAAAGTAATGTAGTAGGGGGAGGAGGTGCAGGAGGGGGCAATATGAGGGCTAGATGAGAAGAGAACATTCTCTCAGTACAGAACATCTAAAATTGCTAGAAAAAACAAAAAAACATGTTTTTAAAGCATGGCTGAGCCAGCATAATAGTAAAGAAAACAATCAGAGGAAAGAAAAATAAGAAAGTGCAATTCCATGGGGATAAACAAGCTGAAAGGCATTTTCCCTGAGGGAATCTGAATTTCCCTAGAACTCCACACATAAGAGACTGAAGAAAAATCCTAGAACCCAAACCTAATGGGACTATTATTGACTAGTACCAGTGGCCTCACAGAAGGAAATTTGTCTTGCTTCCTGACCCTGAGAGTGGGAAAATAGTGAGGAGAAAAAAGTCTTCCTCAATATTTCCAACCACAAACCAATATTTGTAAGGATTTGGACTGGAAGCCATATCACACATAGGGACAGAGGGGAATAAATTTAAGAAAAAACTCCAAACCTAGTTTAAATTGGTCCCAGGTTGATAGTAAAGCACTATCTACCTGCAGAAGCAACACAAAATTATCTCTGAAAGAATGAGCCCATAACTCAGGTCTCTTGTAATTTTCATGGATGAAGAGCAAAATCATTAAGTGCATGGGAATAAAAGTCAGCATGACTAAGAGCCAACAGAAATAATAAATTTCAGAATCACACCCATAAAGCTTGCAGGTATTTAATTATCAAATAAAGATTTTTAAATAAGTAGGCTTATAGTTAAAGGATTTACAAGCTGAACAAGCATATTTTAAAGAACCAAATATAATTTCTTGAAATGAAAATTAGAAATGAAATTTAAAACTCATGGGATGGGTTAAACAGAAGATTAGACACAGCTAAAGTATGGAGGATATAGCTGAAAAATCACTCAGAATGAACCAGAGAAGGTGAAAAATATAAATAAGAACTTAAAAGACATGAACGATGAAAGAGAAGATACAGCATAATCATAGCTGGAGTTCCAGAATGCATGACTAGAGAGAAAGTGGAAGAAGAAATATTTGAAAAGATAATGACAATGTTAAATGTCAACAATGGGGGAAAGGGGTTGGGAATGTTGCATATTTTATTATTAGAAAAATGTTATATGTCACAGAAACAACTAAATTTCCCTGTAAGTTACAATGTTTTATACAGTCAGGTATTTAGACAGGGCCTCATAAAAAGCTTGAATGTTATATAGCTACATATTTCATGGGATATAATTACAGCCTTGATGCCATTTTCTTAAATAAGATGGCTAGAGGCTCTGAAATATATAAATCTTGCCTAATAAAGGAAAATAGGCTAATAAGCCAAGACCTTGATCTTAATGATTGTACTTATGAACTTTATCCCTGTAATCATGAAACTAAGCCTAATTGTAGTTAATGCCTAAGCGTTGCCTCCTGAAAACCTCCTTGTTACTCAAATGTAGCTTCTTTCTAAGCCAAACACTGCAAATAAACACACAACCTTCCCCACCCTGACATGGGACTTGACTCCCAGGGATAAGCCCCCCTGGCACTGAGGGATTTTTACCAAGCAGTAATCAATGATGTATTTCAAGAAAAACATTGATCAAAAGGTGGAAATATTAAATAAAATAGAGTTTTATGGCAAATAGATTTCAAAGTGAGTCGGGAGGTCATTCCAGAGGTTATGCTAATGCAGGTTGCAACCAGACTCCACAAAATACTACAATAAACAAAACCACAAACAAAAGTGCTCCTGAAGGCCCTAGGGACATACAGACACCAAAGGCAAGACACATGACTACATGAAATCAACTCCCTCTTGGAGGGCTCTATCTGGGAGTATATGAAAAGCTATTTCCCAAATATAATATAATTATACTTAGATATAAATCCCCTAATCATGATTCTTCTACTTACTTATTTGAACCTATCATTTTCAATGTACTTGTTAAGTATATTTCTCAGAGACTTAAAGCCTTTGTATCATTCCTGTGCCAGTGGAGCCCTGAAATCCAGCAGACATGTGGCCATCTCCTACTCTCCAGTTCTTCAGGCCTGCCATGGACAACAAACAAAACGATGATGATGGACTAGCCCCAGCCCAGAAGGAAGGAGTATCTTCAAATGCAAGCAAAACAATTCCATTTCTCTGCCCCATAATATCTATATCCTATCTCAGCTTGAAGTAGCCAGAGTGGACGTCATCCCAAATCCCACAAGAGAGAGAAATGAACAAAAACAAGGGGGGGAGTGTAACTACCAATTAAAGAAGATTTATTGTTATTGTAGGTGTTGTCTTGTGTCAACTGAGTAACATGTAACACTGATATAAAAAAAATAAAATCAAATAAAAGATAATGGCTTAGAATTTCCCAGAGGTGACACCAATCCTCAGATACAGGGTGTAGCTGTTGGGCAATCTGATGTAATTATGAATTCCAAAAATATAATTGGATCATGCTTGTTAACTGATCTGTTAATCTGGGCACGATTAAGTTACAATTAGGGCATTGACTGGGCCACGTTAGTAGGGCGTTGAGTTCCACCCCTTGGTGGGTGGAGGAATCGAATATAAAAGGCATCACAAAGAACAGAGTTGCAGCAGTTTTTGAGAAGCAGTTTTGATGTTGGAGTTTTGATGTTGGAGAGAAGGCCCCAGGGGAAGAGAAGCGAGCTGTTCACCTGACAGTCTACAGCTGACCTTGTGGAGGAAACAGAGGAGCTAAGCCCAGAGAGAAACGCAGCCCCAGGAAGAGAGGAACCCAAGAAGCCTGAACCATGGCAAACATCAGCAGCTGTCTTGCTCCAACACATGGCAATGAACTTTGGTGAGAGAAGAAACTTACGCTTTATGGCCTGGTATCTGTGGACTTCTACCCCAAATAAATACCCTTTATAAAGACCAACCCATTTTTGGTATTTCACGTCAGCACCCCTTTGGCTGACTAATACACAGGGAATCCAGCAAATTCCAGGCAAGACACAATATTATGAAACTACAGAAAACCAAAAGGGGGAAAGAAAAAAAAAAAAAAGATCTTAAAAACAGCCAGAGATTAATTTAAAAAAAAAAAAAAAAAGCACTATCCAAGGAACAGTGATTAGATAGACAGCTGACTTCCACAACAACAATGAAAGCCAGAATGATATCTTCAAAATGCAAAGAGAAAAATCACTGTCAACTTAGAGTTGTATTAAATATATGTCCTGAATCCATCTTTCAAGAACAAGGGAAAAATAAAACTATTTTCAGACATACAAACACAGAGGAAAATTATACAAGGAAAAAAGGATGAAATGCCAAAAAGACTACTAAGCAACAAAAATAGCAAATGTGTAAATAAAAATAAAGATGATTATATAAAGCATAGTGTAAATATCTGGTTTGTGGGATTAAAATAAAAGCAAGCTGAGAGCTGGCAAAAGAATAAAAGGCAAAAAACAAAAACAAAAAACAAAACCCTTGTTCTCAGGAGTCAAAAGACCTGAGTTGGGAAGTGGATGTGGCTCAAGTGATTGGGCTCCCGTTTACCATATGGGAGGCCCCAGGTTTGACTCCCAGGCCTCCTGATGAAGGCCAGCCGGCCCACACAGCATGGTAAGCTAATGGCCCATGTGGCACAGTAAGCTGGCACAGCAAGATGACACAACAAAGGGAGACAAGCAGACACAGAAAAACATACACACAGCGAGCACAAGCAGCAAGGGGGGATAAATAAATAAATAAAATAAATCTTAAAAAAAAAAAAAAAAGACCTGAGTTCAAGGTTCAACTCTGCAATCATTTAATTCATCAAACATTTACTGAGTGCTCACAAGTCAGGCACAAGACAAAGCTATACTAGAGAACAAGACAAAGCTGCACTTGTGGAGCTTACTTTGTATATGGAAAATCAGTAATTAAGGAAATTGAAGGAAAGTTTAAAAATACAGATTACACAAATAGTGGCAAATGCTACACACACAAAAATTAATTAGGCTGGTGTGAAAGCCAACTTGGGAGCTATTTAGGCTGGGTGATCAGGGTAGGCTTTTCTGAGGAGCCAGCTACTTAAAGTCAGAGGGAAATAGCATTTCAGGCAGAAAGAAGCCCCATGTGCATGTGACTCAATTTCTCTAAGCCTTTATCATCTATAAAAGGGGGATAAAATTGTCCTCATATTTGTTGTATAGTTTGAATAAACTCTTGTATGTACTTTAAAATCATTGCATTTTAATATAAACGGTGATTTTATGGAGGCAGCCTGGCTTTTTGTGAAGAATACAGACTTTGGATTACCCAGATTTAAATTCTAGACTCATTTTTTATGTGGGAATGATGCAATTGCCATAAGGTGACTTGAGACAAGCAGAGGCTTGAAAAGTCCTGATGCCTTAGCACTCACCCTTCTCTATCATTGCCATCACTATGTGAAGATCTCCAATCTCACCTGAAAGAGCCACATGGTCTGAGGGACCCAGCTGAGCTGAGGGCCTTGCCAATCCACCATCTGAATTTAGTCATATCAGCCCAGGCAAAACCAGCCAATCCACTCAATCAACACACACAATTGTGAGAAATAGTAAATCAATGTTTCAAACCATTACATTTGGAGGTGGTTCGTTACATGGACATAGGTAACTGAAACACTTCTAAGGCCCATCCATTTTGGTCCAAGTTCTACCCCTGATCTCTAAAAATAGTATGATCCCTCTTCCACATGACAATCCTTCAAATAGTTGAAGATAGATCTCTCCCTCCTAAGTCTTATCTTCTCCAGACAGTTCTTCAACAGAGATTCACTACTGTGAAAATTTCTCCAAAGAGCCTCTGGCTTATCACTGTTTTACAAGAGTGGAGCTTAGAAGAGAAACACACTTGACCCATGTTCTGGCTAGTGTACCTCACAAGGAAACCGTAATTCCACTGCTGTAGATGTGTTGCATCTATCCATGTATCAAAGTTGGTGTTAGTGTGGCTTTTTCAGGCAGTGCCATCACAAAGTGACTCCTGTGGAACCCAGGGTCATAAATCTCAGGTCTTTCCTCATGAACTGTGGTGAAGTCACATCTTCTAAATCCTTGGACAATGAAAACTTGATCATTTGAATTTAAGTGTAGGTTCCTACAAAATCAATCATAGTAGTGTTGGCCTGTTGAGAATTTTCTAAATCTAAACTCTATGTAGTAAAGTATTCTAATTGCCTTGCTCACCCTTCTAGCAAAGTTAGTCCATTCTGGCTGTTGCCACATCTCCTCTCATTTTCTCTTAACCCACTATAATCAGGCTTTAACTGCACTACTTAACTGAAACTGCTCTTTTCAATGTCACCAATTACCTCTGTACTACTAAATTCAGTGGTTCTCAGTAATCTTAGTTCCTTATTAGCAACATCTGTCATAGCTGATCACTGCCTTCTCCTCCTGAGAATCTTCTTTCCTTGACCTCAGAGGAGCCACTCTCTCTTGGTTTTCCTCTCATCCTGTTATTCTCCTTCTCAGTCTTTACTGAATTCTTGGACTTTTCTTTATCTACCCTTACTCCCTAAAGCCATCTATAGACTGAATAACTGCCATAACTATTTCCCCAGTCCTAATTTCTCCCCTGAATTCCATGCTCATGTATTCAATTGCCCACTAGATATTTCTAATTTTCTACCCCTACTCCATACCTCAAACTCCTTCTCAATTCTCAATTTTCCTGATTGCTCAGTTCAAAATCCTTGGAATCACTGGCTTCCCTCTCACACCTCACATCTGATTTAGCAGATCTACAACTCTACCTTCAAATTGTCTCCAGAATCCTACCATTTTTACCTCCTCCATTGCGCAAAACCTAGTCTACCACTGCCACTGTCCCTTACTTAGACTGTTATAGTAATCACCTAAGTGGTTTTCCAGCTTCAACCCACTACCTCCATGGATATGTGTTCTCCATATGACAACCAAACAATCACTTAAAACATAAGTCAATCATACCTCCTATCTCTTCAAAACCTTTCAGTATCTTCCGTGTCATTCAGAGAAAAATCCAAAGTAGTTACTATGGTCAGAAAGTTCCACATGCTCTGATCTCTCCTCCTCTTCTCACCCTTACTCCTTCTACCACAGCCATATGGGCCTCTCTGCTGTTTCACAAACACACCAAACAATACTGGCCTGTTGCTTGCAGCTCATTGCAGCTGCCTTTCCCTCTGCCTGAAAGCACCATTCCCCTGAATCTCAGCCCATGCTCTCCCTCATTTCATACAGGTCTCTGTTCAAAGATTACCTTCTTAGAGAGGCCAACTTTCCGAGGCCAGCAGTAACCCTCATCATAGTTTCTCCACAAGCTGCTTTACATCTCTTCTTAGAACTTGTCTCCACTTGACATTTTGGCCTGTCTCTCCCACAAGTATGTAAGCTCCATGAGGACAGGGGCTTTGTTTTGCTCCCTGCTATATCCCCAGTGCTAGCACCATGCCCATTCCCATGCAGGTCTTCAATGTTAGTTGAATAGATGAAGTCATTATCACTTCCAGCTTAGGACCATCTGCAAATTTGATGTCCAGATCAATGATATGTGTCCAAGAAATTGATTTTTAACATGGTCAACAAGATACAACCAAAAATAAGCTCTGTGGCATGAGCAATGGAAGATACTCTCTTAAAGATGAGTAATGCTAGGTCCTGACCATGGATGGCCTTGAATGTCAAGCCAGAATCTGGATTTTTACTGCAGGTGATGGGATACCATTGAAGGTTTTTGCCCAAGACTGTAAAATAATAGAACCTATCTCATAAATAATATGCATTGCATCCATTCTTAAGTCCTTCTTAAACCAATTTGGGAAAAACCTGACAGTTCCTTTTTTTAGTGGTCTAAGTAATCTCTAGATGAGGGCAGGGACTACCAAGTCATTTGCAAACACATGTGTGGCTGTGAATAAATAGATTTCTGCATCTGGGTCTTATGATCACATTTTACACTCATAATGCATGTGCTTCTTATGTACCACCTGGGCACAACTATATATAGAGTACACAGAATCTTGTTTTCATATCATACATATAGGTTCTTGCCAGAGCTTTCTTCCAAGCCGAGGAGTCTGAGAAAAAAGCTGAAGGAACCGAGTGGAAGAGGATGAAGCTCAATCTGGCAGCAGCTCTGCCACGCAAACCAAGCTCCAATTAACTCACATGTGTACAAATACATCGTCCCGACAGCTGCTTGCTTTGACAGTTCAGTGGCAGACAAGGGGCCAAGAGAATAAAAGTCTTTTCTGCATGGACAGGCTTGTGGTTGAGAAGTAAGAAAGCAGTTGAGGTCATTCCAAGGATTTGCTCACTGACTCCTTAAAAGTCAAGGAGAAAACAGCATGGCTGGAGCAGAGGCTGCAAACGCTGGCACTAGTCTCTCCAGCCATCGGGGACAGCACCTCAAAGGACTGGGGGGAGCAGCTCAATGGCTTGGAGGGAGCCTCGGAAGGAGACAAGAACCAAGCGGGCTCCTGGGTTGCTGCCCTTGCACATATCAGGTCCTCTGCATCTTCCCAACCTGGAGACCTCAGTGCTGGCAAATGAAACCAAAATCGTTTCCCTTCATGTAACTAGGCAGCGTTATTTACACTCACTTTTTCCCTACATGAATTGTACCTGTTCTTACCTCTAATTTTCTTACCTCCCTCCCACAGCAAGCGGCTAATCCCTCATGTCTAATGCCCTCTCCCCTCCTCTCCTCTCTCTCTCCTCCTTTCACCTCCCCTCCCTCTTCCTGTCTCTCTCTCTTTCTTTCTGGCTCTTTTGTTGCTCTTCCTCTCTCTCTCCTCCCTCCCTTTTTCAATAACCTGGCTCCTCTGGCTGATTCCTGCACTGACCTCCCCTTCCCTTGCTTATCCAAAGCTTATACCTGAGCACAGATGTCAGCACACTCCAGCAATTTCTTTCCATGTTACCAGTGCACAGTTACACACTTGATTTGTCATACAAATAATTACAATCAAGCTATGTTATTGACGTGCATGCATTAGCAGCTGGAAACCTTAGGAATACGTACACGCATGCAATACACCTCAGTGCCCACATACAAGCTGAGGGAGTTCAGAGAAAGGACCAGCACAGGTGAGCTTTGAATCAGGTCCTGAAGACAGACCCGGAAGCATCACGCAGCCATTTCTTGGATCTAGCAGGCTTAGAAGTGCTGGATGGTGGCTTGGTACTGTGCCCTCCTCTGTAAACCATAGACAGGCTGTAGGACCCAGCACGATTCGTGAGAACTCACTCAGATCCCCCTCCCAGTGAAAAAGACCTCTGTAAGCAAGGGGCTGTCAACGGATCTGGAGCCCTCACAGTTCAGGGGTTGCCGTGGCAACCTCCCTTCCACACAGCCCCCTGCCTCCACACCAAATGTTTATCTTCAAGACACTTCTGAGAGATGGAAGTATGCCCTTAGGCCTCACTCACCCCAAGAATTCTGCCTGCCTTTCCTTCTCACACCTGTCCAGGCCCAAAGCTTAGGTTCACAGGTAAAGCTTGAGCTCATCTTCCAATTTAGGATTTTCCTCATTTCTCTTGCCTGAACAACCTAAGTGCTATTGGAAACAGTTCATAGCGTGAGTGATAAATAATTTGGGGCAGCCGGAAGCAATAGCAATATAATCTATGCATTTAAAATCTATACAATTTAGGGATAAGAAAGCTCTATCACTAAGGCCCAGTAAAAGGAGGAAGGTAAAATATGAATTAAAACCTTTGTTTTTTGAGAGCGCAGTTAAAACATTCTTTAACTGGAAGAGAGGAGACTTACCTAACTTTTTGGACTGTATGATGGGTGAGAATGCTAAAACAGTGAAAAAACCCAGCAGAGACTGCTCTGGATTTGAATACAAAGCATGGGCTTCTGGGAGCCCATTCAGGGGTGTTTTTCTATGCCAAGTCACTTTTACTCCTGGGCTGCATGGCTTTATAAAACTGTACAATTCTTAAATTGTGATAGCTTTACAATCACTGGTCAAGAAATGTGCTGCTTTACATCAGTAAGATATAAATTTTATTTATTCACACAATTCAGAGTAAAAATGTTCATTCTAGTTGTAACCCTTTGAGTCTAACAGCAGCTATCCTGAGAACAACGAGGGATCCATGATACTGGTGATTGGAGGACAAAGTTTGCCCTCCATGCCTCTCTGGTCAGGGGATAACTTAACCCCTGTTAAGTTGTCTCCTCCTTGGAATAAGACATTTTCCCAAATGGAATGCAAGTCATGCAGGCATGAGAACAGTCTTTAAATTCAGAAGTAACATTTCCTGTGCGTGTTCTTTCCCATTAGTAAGAGTTTGATTATTAGCATCCGACATTTTTAAAATCAGCCCTGCAAAATGACACTCCCCATTTCTAATTATTCCTTCCTTTCTTTCACTGTTGAGCTTCAGTTCAGCTTAGAATACATGTAATATTTAGTCACTACCATACTGACAATTACATCAACTATATCACTTTCATAGGATCATAGGAAGCATGTACATTCATTGACTACAGTGAACATGGAAAAACTAGAGCTAGCATTTTACAATATAAAAATCACTTTCCAAACATTTGCTCATTTTAGTATAATCTTCGCAAGATCTGCTAGACAGAGCAACTCAAACAGGTTTGTCTTAGCCATATTACATCCCTAGTCCTTATCATAACGCTTGGCAGAGCATAAATATTTGATAGGCCTTGTTAAATGAATGGATGCATTCCCTGAGCATTCAGAGTAGTTCATACTTAAAGGTTAAGAAGTAGCTGCTAAGTATCAGAGTCAAGACACAAGGTCAAGGCTTTGGCTATAAATGATCATTCCAGGCCCCTAGTAGATCATTATTTTGTTTAAATTTATATAATACTAGGACTTTTTTGGAGTGGGGACTGCAGGAAAAAAACGGAGCTGAGGTTGTTTCATTCATGATGATTTAAAATGTCCAAGCTGGAAGACCTTAGGGATCATACAGCATGGACTCAAGTGATGATGGAGCCAGCAGCGTCTGGACCCAGCTCGGCGCCGTCCTTTACTAATGCTGTCTGCTTCACATTGTGACTTTGAGCATCAAATAAGAAAGAAAGTAAGTGAAGCCCCCAACACAACCCCCGACAGAGAATGTTCCCAAATGTTCATTCTCTTTTTTCAGCCCCGAGTGCCGCTCTGTTGCCCTATTATCTGGATGCCTGCTACAAGGCAGCAAATGGGGAGGAGACCCAGAAACACCAAGTGACCTGCACAAGGATCCAAATTATTAGGATCCAAATTCTGGGCCTCTGATGCATCATCTGTTTCTACCTCTCCATCCTGTACTAACCTACCTTTCCAACCATCACCCACCCAGTTCTATGCCCACTTAATGCTAGAAATCAGAGTTCCCTGCAAGTAAGAGCATATTACAGTCACTTGGGCCATAATTACATTTTGAACATACATATCTCACTTGGATCTCTCCCCATTCCGGCAGCAGAGTATTTCAGTGAGAGCCTGCTTGCTCAGCTTGTATCCACACACAAAGCTCACGTGTTCCATGATGCAGTGAACAGCTATGATGTCTGCCTCCAAAAGCCTGTGTCTCTAGCACCTAGTCTGTCTGTGGTCAGTGATCTTAGTCACATAAGCCAACATTAAAATGGCATCCAGATGGTAAAGGATTCTATCCCCCCAAGATGTGGAAGGAGGGGCAACTCAACTCTGCAGTACCTGACAGCCACCTGCCACATTCCTAACTCTGACAAATCTGTTAGAAAATGAAAGCTCCTTGTCCCAGAGGGAGCCAGGAGAGGACCTGGGGATGATTCCCCTCAGGCCATTCCCAGGGCTGACATGAGATGGCAGGTCAGCGTGCAGTCCACCAGGAGGTGCTGTGATGTATCCCTTTGCCTTCTTCACTGGTACTCTCAGACAGGATTTGGGGTGGGGTAACACAAAGTCCTTCCAGCCCCAAATGCACAAGCTAACTTATTACTTCCTAGGTCAACCCCAGTTCAACAGACAGTAGCATACTCACTTTTAAATGGCTCTTCTTTCTACCGCCTAGCTGACCACATATGTCTGAGGAGGTGATTCATCAAATTTGCAAAATCTGTATTTGCATAGAGATTCCTGATGTTAAAATTCCTCTTCAGCCCACATTTACTCCAAGATCCAAGGACACAGCGTGGTAGAAAACTCCTGTGGTGGCTGGAGGTGTAATCCCAAACCTCGCCAGCTCCTCTGCCCTCTACGGAATGAAGTGAGGTGGGAAGGAAATTAGTTCAACTCTCAAGTCCTGTCTTTTTGTTTTCAATGGGGGAGAAGTGGATAGGAATCGGTGAACCTTTGCAATCATGGTCCCAAGGTAAGGATGAGACACGAAACTGCCTAATTCTGACAAACGAAGACCCTAACACTCCTTGGGGTTCAAATCATGTGGCCCCTTTCCCGTGCAGTGAGGTGGAGAATGAAGAGGAAGAAGAACATGGACAAACTTTCATCACTCATGGAAACCCAGCACTGATGCGTGAGGCAGATGTGGCAAGGGAGGAAATGAGGAAGGCGGGCGGGCATAGAGTGTGTGTGAGCTCAGGCCGAAGGGTGATCTGCAACTGACCCACCAGGAGGGCAGGCGTTGGGCGCTGCTGACGAGGGGGTGAACTTTTGGGGTACTCTTTGAGCCCCAACTAAGCATCTGCCCAGAACCCTTGAGCAAATTTTGTTTCTTTCCTAGGAGCAGGGCATTTAATCAGGTCACCATCCTGACTCCACTCACTCCACCTCAAACTAAACTTAAAAAAAAAAAAAGGATCTGTCCTAAGTCCCAGCTTCCCAGGATCCTGGTAGGGAAGTAGCTAATTTTGTAAATGGAATTAAGGTGTCATAACTAATATCGTCACTACATAACATGTTCCTTTTAACAGGGGCTTTGATCCCCTAATTCAAAAGGAAAGGCTAGTGACAGAAGAGATGTTTTCTCTTTCAACCCTGCCCACAGAAGCAGAGACTACACGAAACTGACAAGCTCAGTACATTTATACCATATAACAACCTTCCAGGACTCATACAGGTATAAGTTTAAAAGATTCCATAATAATCTAGAATTCGACCTATTTCAGATATTCAGGCACAGCAGTCTGATTCTAGCAGCTGGGAGAAGGCTGGGCCCCACCTCACCCAAGCTGCATCCCTCTGTGGCAAATGGGCACTTCCTCTGTGTTCCCACAGAACCCACTTGAACAGGCTCCAGCCTGTGTCATTCTGGCTGGCATTACCCCCATGCGGTTTGGGACAGGGCCCTCATATTTTCATCTCCGAGTCCCACAGTACTTAGCAGGTTAAATGGAATTACCAGTAGCCCTCTGACTGCACCAGCTCTGGTTCTGATTCCCGACCTGTAGGAAAAAAGAGCCATACGATCTTGCTCTCGTCTACTTCCTGGTTAGTTCAGGCTCACTTCTGCCCAATTCCAGAATTGGGAGAGCATGCAGATACCTAGGAAAATGCGAGGTGCAAAAACCCTGACGGTCTGCAAACACCAGATTTTCAGGATTGAAACATCTTCCCAGCTGACGGGGGGCAGCTCTTCGCGGGGGGTGGGGATGCTGGCAACTGAGCTGAACTCAGTGCAGTCTCTAACACCTACTAGCCGGGGCCAGGAGGAACCGCAGAGAATTGGAATGCACTTTACTCAGATGAGCACCTTTCAAATGCTCCTTAGTAATCATCATAATAAAGACAAGCCCAGTTTCCTGGGTTCCCTTCTTGGTTCCTTTATTTTGGGAGCCATCATCTCGGTCTTCAGCACAGCCTCCAGGGTCCAGAAACAAGTCTAGACCCAGCTGTGGCTAAGACATGACGCCTGGATTTTCATCTCAACTCCATTGCCACTTTTCTGCGACCTTGAGCAAGCTGTCTCACGTCTTCACCTCCAATCATCCCTTTCTAAAATGGGAGTGAAATAACTTTCCAGGGATATGCCATGGAGGAGTGAGGAGATACATGCAAAGAGCCAGGAGCACCTGGAGACGCAGCAAGTACTATTTTTATTTCATACCTGAAAGCGACAGTCTCTGCAGCTTCTGCCGAGTTGGCTTTTCCGCCCATAATGTTTGTGGTAGGATCATGTCTGTATTTAAACCAAACACAATATTTAAGCCACCAGAATCAGAAAACAAAGAGAGGGAAATCCATCACATAGCTGCATATACCTTTTTAAAAGTTCTTCATGCAGATGGTGATAATTAGTGGGCTTGCCTGCCTGCACCTGTTAGTGTTAATGTACTGTTTCCACCTATAGGAATGCGTTGGGAACTTTCTGGATGAGTCGAACAAGTGATGCTAGAAAGGGCTCAGACACAATCTATAGCTCTAGGAAATCACCTTTTGGTTTTTTGGTGGAGCCAAGACCAAAGCACTTGGTATCAGAGCTTTGCCAGGGAAGCCTGAATTGAGAGCATCAGGCACTTATATCGGTGCCTTCTATGGTCTTGCACCCAACAAAGCTGCTGAATACCCTGAGTATAAATGCCTGGGTAGAGCAAGAGCAGTCACATCAGCCACTCTGTGTTTCTGAAAATACCCATACTAGGGCCCCACTCTGGGCCTACTGAATTGCATCCTTGGGGGTAGCACCTGGAAAAGGTCTATTTTGAACACCCAAGTGATTCAGAGGCTCATTTGAGTTTGAGATCACCTGGCCCAGAAGAAAGTCAAGGCTCTGAGCTGAGACTTTGGTTCTGGTCCAGGCTTTGCCAATAACTTGCTGTGCCTCCTGTGTGACTTTCCTCTGAGCCTGTCTTCTCTCAAACCAGGATGTTGGACTAGAATAACTGAATTCCCACTTGGGTTCCAGGAGCCCAAAGGTTTTCTTGGAGACTCCAGGAGCTTCTAAGGGGGGAGAGAGTGTTCTAAAGAGAGCAGTTGGGCTCAGGGTTCCCTGCCTCAAGAATTAACCACAGGGGCTGCTAAAAAGCTATTTACAGCTTCCTCACATGAAGCCAGATCAATTGGGAACATCTGCCAGCGATGTGGAAGAACACAGCTTCTAAAGTCATTTAAGGTAGTTTAAATGGGTGTAGTTATTCTAGAAATGACATTTTTAAAATGTTAATCCCCAAGGGAGTCAAGAATTTGGACTGTGGGACTTGAGTGCATCAGTGTATTTCTCTGAGCTGTGGTTTTCTTTTCTTTTCTTTTTAAGATTTATTTTTATTTATCCGCCACCCCACCCCTCATTGTTTTGTGCTGGTTGTCTGCTCCCTGTGTCCATTTGTTTTGTGCTCTGTGTCTGCTCGTCTTCTCTTTAGGAGGCACCTGGAACTGAACCTGGAACCTCCCATGTAGGAGGTGCTCAACCACTTGCTTTGTTGTGTCTCTCATTGTCTTTCCTCTGTGTCTCCTTGTTGCATTATCTTGTTGCATCAGCTCACCATGCCTGCCCATCGTGCCAGTGTGCTGTCTTGCTCGTCTTCTCCTAGAGGCACCAGGGACCGAAACTGGGACTTCCAATGTGGTAGGCGGGAGCTCAAAGGCTTGAACCACATCTGCTTCCCTAGGGTTTTCTCATTCTTAAAAGTAAGAGGTAAACTAAACTCCATTTAGGGATCTAGCATTTTGCTATTTCAGGGATTAGTATGGTCTGCATCAAATACACAGCTCCCTATTGTGTGAGCTGGCCTTGGTAGAGGATGTTTGGTGTGTCTGGAACCAGCATGAGTGAGCTGACTCCTGGGAACAGGATGCCCAGGCATGGTCCTGTTACCGCCACTCCATGACCAGCTAGCGCCACAGCCGTGGTCAACTGAGACAGCCATGCAGTGGTGTGGGGATGCCACGTTCTGCCCTGTGGTAGCTCCATCATCATAAGAAAGACATTTGCTATTATTTGAGTGTGTGCCTTTAGTCTCCCAAACTAAAATCCAAGTTCCTTAAAAATCAGGAGTCTGACATCCTTTTTCTGATTTATCTGCCAAAACCCTCATGAGGTCAACATTGTCAGATATTTTACCAGAGGAAGAAATGGAGACTTAGAAGTTGGTGGTTTGTGCCAAGTCCCAACGCATGGAGACGAGGATCCTTGGCAGGAAGCAGCACCTCCAATTTTTAGCTCTGGGTGCTTGCCACCAAGCTATTTTCCTGCAGGGCTGGGCTCTGGCAACACTCAGTGAAGACCTATTGATGGAGGTGGGGGAGATGGAAGCCCGAATGGCATCCCTGACTGCTTTTCACTTTCTAGGACGAGTGGGGGTGCGGCAGCTTTCGTGGCTTAGCAGCTGGTCATCCGTAGACAGTAGGACTTCCAACACGAAGGGGACTGGGTTACCACGGTGGGAGGGGCTGGACACAGCATAGCGGGTGCTTATGTTTCTCCCCAGGAGGTTCTATGGAGTGACGACAGTGTTTGCTGGTTAGAAGGGTGTATGGAGTCTGGAGAACCGAGCCTGAGCCAAGTTGATAAAACACAGTATTAACAAGGTTTGTCCCTATACCAATAAACACCTTAAAATTACTTGTTTAGAGTGTTCATATTTAACTAAGTGCTTTCATATACAATGTCGTTTATTCTTTACAACAGTTCTGAGAGGCAGGGTTTGTAGGCAAGGAAATAGCCTTAGCTGTGATTTTCCAAATTCACATATATTCAAGCAGCACTGCCAGGATGTGAACCCTGTGTTCTAATTCATGACCAGTCCTATTTCATCTTAGGTTTTCTTCACACAGAAGTCAGTAATAGCTACAAGCTGCACTCCTCAACTCAGCCTCAAGTCTCATAATCCTGTGCTATCAGTCATGTGGCATAACATAAATGAGGTGAAAATATGGATGGTTTGATAGGAAGCAGTGTTTCCCACACTGGGTTCCTGGGAGCCCTAACTCAAAGCAAGATAATTTAAAGCTATTCTTTTCAAAGGAAGGAGGAAGGAGGGAAGATGGGAGGATGGGAGAAGGGGTGAAGGGAAGGAAGGGGAGAAGGGAAGGAAGGGAAGAGGGAAGGAAGGAAAGAAGGGGGAGAGGAGAGGAAGGAAGGAAGGGAGGGAGGGAGGGGTATGGGGTTCTTCTATAGTTGAGTTTGGGTAATGCTACATACTATCTTCCCTTTTTAAGGGAATTGTGTTAACAATTAAAGGTCTGAGAAGTCCTGCAATAAAGAAGCTAGTGTAAATGTGTTTAATTCAGCATTTGATAACGCAACTATTTTTTTCAAGCAACATCTTGGCCCAGAGAAAAGGTGATGCAGGACGTAGAAATGTCAGTGCTAAGAGTACAGTGGATACTTGTTCACTATGACAGAAACAAAGTATTATTAAATTAAAGACATGGCAAATAACCATGTTTAGCTTCTTCCTTAAAACTTGTCACTAAAAATATTCTATTAGCTAAGAGTCTTTGAAAATATTGAAGCACATCATTGTTCATGTGTACATGTATTTTAACTTGTAGGATTAGTAGATGAACACAACTTTTGCTTATATCTCATATAGTCTGTATTTCTCAAGTTTACCCACAGGTATCATTTATAAACTATACAAACTAAACAAAACCAATAATTTAAAGCAATCTACCATCTACCAGAAGATGATATTTTTTTAAAGTAGACAGCAGGGATGGAGGGGACAGCTAGGAGAAGAGAGACTGTGGGGAATCTCAATGTGTGCCCTGTCACGTGTGGTTATAACACATAAGGCAAGGTGGTTTTATTTTAACTGTGGGCTAAAGAGGGACTTCATGGGTGCGTAAATGTTGGTTTTGGATATGCTGATTTCTATAACAGAAAAGCACAAAGGCAGAAGATCCGGACCTGACCCCTGCATGTCCCCATGTAGACTAGAGGCCTGGGGCAGGAGGACGGAGACCAGGAGCTCCAACAGAAGACGCAAAGAAAAGCAGGACGAGGCTTGAGGAACTGGGGTTCAGCCCACAGGAGCAGGAAGCAGGCCAGCAGTGGACTTGCCTCTGGCTGCCCTGGGGAGTGCTCATGAGCAGCTGGAAACACAGGAGTGGTGGTGCCGGGCAGCGCACCTGTGCACCTGCACACCCCTCCCGGGTGTTAGGCACTGTTCTGAAAGCTTTACCAGGAGCTCACTTAGTCCTAACAACATCCTGTGAGGAAAGTTCTATCATCCCCATTATTATACAGATGGGGAAACGGAGGCACAAACAGGCTAAGTAATTTGCCCCAGGTCATGGAGCTGGTAATTGGCTGAGCCGACCACGGGACTCAGCATCTGGCCCCTCTGAGATATACACAGGAGTCAGGACATGGGGGAGCAGAGCCCAAACACCCTGCAAAGGGAAGAGGAGACATCAGCTTAGGAATGAGGAGCCCGGCCATAGAAGCCCAGAGCAATCAGCTCTGCCTCGGAGAACAATGTGTGGAAAATCAGAGTTAGGAGTTGAGGACCTGGCAAGTCTAGCTCGAATCTCTCATGTTACCCAGGAGGATGAGGCCTGGTAGCAAGCAGGGAGTTAATTCCCAGAGGCATAGAGCTGGTTTGTGGCTCAGCAGGGCTGAAGCCCTTCTCCCTGGCTCCTGGTTCTGTGCTCCTTCCATCTCTCCATATTCCTCTTTCCAGCTCAAGTTCTGGGCAGGGAGGAGCAGACCTGTGATGAAGCCAGAGACTAGAGTCTGGAGGAACATTGAAAAGATCCTCTGCTCTCGGACTGGGACCCTGGCTCGGTCTGTCTGGGATTCACAAGTGAGGGGCTGAGGCAGAGAAGGCCCAAGTGGCTTTTGAGCAATAAGGAAGACAATCCCCTGTCCTGTGCCCTTTCTGTCCCCCAACCCAACAAGGTACCTGAGACCCTCAAATTATCCCTTTTAATGTTAAAGCAGTGAAGGCTGATGGACCAAAATGCAAAAAAATCATGTGGCTTGTGTAACCCAGAGCTGAGATTTATGCTGTATGATTAGTCAGGCTTTGGTGGGGGCCCCCCGAAGGGCTGGAGGAGAGCCTGGGTGAGCACCCAGCCTGAGGCCCAGCCTGGGAAGGAGCCACTCCAGGGCAGCAGGAGAGAAGAGGGGGCACAGAGAGGGAAGACACCAACACAGCCCACACACACACACACACACACACTCATCACACACGTGCGTGTACAGCCCTTGGCAGCCCTGCTGGACTAGCTGCATCCTCTAGCACGACTGTGTGGTCCCCTTGCCTGGTGCTGGCGGGAAAGGGGTGTGGCAAGTATGCCGTTTGCCTATAACTCTTTTCTTCCCTCCTCACTTCACTCCTATAACATTCTCTGTCACCCTGACATCCTTCTCTTCTACTTACGCCACCTTCTTCCTCTATTTGATTCCTTTCCTTCAAAACTGCTCTCTCACCCCTCTCTGGTCTCCCCTTGCTGCCTCCACTCTCCTCCCTCAAAGGGAGGTGCCAGCTGAGCTGGGACTGATGTGAAGGCCCAGCCACGGCACTGTAATGTGCTAGCAAGCACCCTGGTCACTGAGTGAATGCAGATAAAAGCCCCACAACTGTGTGTGTCTGGCACGTAGAAAGCACCAGGCCTTAAGCTATTCTCTAGGCAGTGCTCTGCCAAGGACAAGAACATTGGGGCACAACCTGTCATTCAATATTTATAAAGGCCTAGGATGTCCCCAGTGCAATGATGCCCCAAATTAAAAACCAGTTAGGAGGTGGGCAACTGTGACAAGATGCTGCCAGTTCAGGCCGAAACTGGCCACTCAGTCTATTGGTGCTTGGCTTCATGCTTTCTGTGCTCATCTTTCCCCAGATGGCATTTAGTCACCGTCGAGTGTCCTGAGAAGTGAATATAGGCCAGGGCGGGGTTGCAATGGGACAGCACAAGGCTAGAAATAGGGCTTGAGGGATTTTCACTATTTTTAAAAGGTGACATATGCAAAAAAAAAAAAAAAAAAAGGTTGGCCCCTTTCCTCAAACCATACACAAAATGAACTCAAGAGTTTGGCCGCATGGGGACTGCATTCAAACATCCCACTTTGAGATGCAGTGGAATTTAGGGAGTGTCCTGCTGTCCACAGCGGTGCAGGTGAAATTAGTCTTTGCAGGTTTCCAGATTGCCAAGGAACTCCTGGAGGTGAACCACTCAGAGCTCAGCAAAAGTGTGCAATTTGCAGTAGATGTGCAGATACTGGAATGTTTTAGAGGCGTGGCAGGTGAAGCAGTTTTTATTGGTAGGGAAGTTTTTCAGGTGACGGAGTGATAGAGCTTGCTACCGCCTGCATTCAGCATCTTCATCTTAGAGAAGGAACACACATGGGAGAGAATTCCATTAGTGACGGTGGATGGTATTGCTTTTCCTTTTTGTCACGACCTAGATGACCCATCACTTCATACCCAATTGCTAAGTGGCCTAGCCCAGCAAATAACCAGAGTTGTTTGTAATTTTAACTAATCAGATGACAACAAAGGTGGATAGAAATTAGGCCTCACTGGTTCCTGCTTTAGGGGAAAGTTGGGGACATGCTGCTACAATACAGTTAGTCTTTCACTGGGCGGAAAGCATAGGTTGGCAACAGTATATAAATCACCAAGCCAGAAGGAATCAACCACACTGTTTCAAATCACATCTCAGGGATTTAGAGATGCTCTTGTTGCTTCTGCATGTTCATTGCCAACAGAAGCTTCCTTGTATTCCCAGAAATGGTCATGAGAATCAGAAGAACAGAAATCCAAAGATTAATCTCAAAGTATGCAAATGTATTGATGCCTTGAGATTCAATGTACACACATAGTAGACTCGTTACTTTAAAACAGAAACACATACTATGGCGTGAATGAATCAGAAATATACTGAAGTGAATGGGAAAAATAATTAAGGAATCTGATTCTCTGAAAAGGTTCTTTTAAAGCACTGTTCTACAATTAAGAAAAAAGAAAAAAGAAAAAAATGAACCATAGACCTAAATGTAAGAGTAAAACCTATGAAACTCTTAGTAGAAAACATAGGTATAAATTTTCCTGACCTTGATTTAGGAATATAGTTTCTTAGATACAACATCAAAACTAAAAGCAACAACAAAAATATGAATATAATGCAAATATTCTCTCTGTCCTTATTTTGTGATAATCAGGGTAGGCTAAACATTCATTATATTAGAAACCACACATGTGTCCCCAGACCTAGTTTTTCTCTCTAGGTCTGGTTTTTAGAACGCTGGTGTTACTAAGCCTGATTTATTATATGACCATCCTGTATGGGAAAAGACTGTAACTTTGGGTATCTTTGGTCAACCTTAAGAGATATAGCAGGAGGACTGATGTGGCTCAGGTGGTTAGGCATCTGTCTCCCATATGGAGGAACCTGGGTTCAACCCCCAGTACCTCCTGGTAAAAATTTAAAAAAGAATAATATAGAAGGCCCGTGGGCCACCAGGCCCTGTGCACAGGTGAGCCGCCAGGCCCTGTCCACGGGTGAGCTGCCAGGCCGTGCGAGCCATGCAGCAAGATGATGACATAACAGGAGAGTGACTAAGGGAGAGCCAAGACGAGACGCACCGAAAAACCAGAAACTAAGGTGGCGCAGGTGGTAGGATGCCTCTCTCCCACATTGGAGGTTCCGAGGATCAAATCCCAGTGAAGAGAGGAGGAGAAGGATGAGAAGAGAGGGCAGGAAATGGACACACAGAGTTGCTCAGAGAATGGACACAGAAACAGCAAAAATGGGGGGGGAATGTAAAAATGGATAAAAGTAAATAAATAATTAATTAAATCCTTTAAAAAATGTATAGGGGAGGAAGATACAGACTATAGTTAGTAGTAATACTTTGACAATGCTCTTTCATGATTTGTTAACAAATGTTTCACAACAATGCAGGGTGTTTGTGGGGGGGGGGCGGGGGTGATATGTGGGAGCCCTGTGTGATGTTATGCATGTTTGTTTTGTAAGTTCACAATGTTTACTTAACATTTACAGTTTATGTATGTTCATGTATGAATGATATACTTCAATAAGTTGTTTTAAAAAATATGAATATATTGGACTTCATCAAAATTAAAAAACTTTTGTGCTGCAAATGATACCATTAAGAAAGAGAAAAGACAACCTATCAGAATGGGAGAACTATGTGCAAAATATTTATCTGAAAAAGGATTTATAATCAGAATATATAATAAACTCCTACAACTCATAATAAAAAGACAACCCAATTTAAAAATGGGCGAAGGGACTTCCAGGAAGATGATGTTGAAGTAGGTAGGCAGAGCTCAACTCTCACAAAGAACAATGGAGAAAGGGCAAAAAGCTACCCAAGGGAGCTACTGTGGGAATCTGCAGAACAGGGAAGTGCTATGTATCATCCAGGAGTGAGCAGGAAAAGAGACAAAGAGGGCAAACAAAACCATGAGTTATTTGCCCTTCAATGCATATGTATTGAACAACACATATGTCCCACCCTCAAGGCAAATAACCTTGGTAAAACCCCTGACTCACTGCAGCCAACTGAGTGGGAGGAAGAGGGGTCTGTCAGAAGGTGAGAGTGGTTTCTTTTCAGTGGATTTGACCAGCTGACCCTCCTTTGAATCTCAAAAAAGACCCCAGCCAGCACTGAGGTGATCCCAAGAAGAAGGGATAGGGGATCTGGTCACACCCAGACACCCTGGGAGAGAGAGGGGCTAGACCATGAGGGGGCGGAGACAGGTGCCTAACCAGCCCACCTCTGGCAAACTGTTAGAAGCCCAACTCCTGAAGAAAAGGGGACAGGAAGAACCAGATAAGCTTTCAGAAGCCTACTTAGCCTGTAGAGCTGGTTCCTCAGTGTAGGAACTCCTGCCTTGCACATACAAGGTCTCTGGTTTGATTCCCTGTACCTCCTAAGATAGGGATCCAGAGGGTTATCAGGCACCAGCTGGCACCTTATGACAGGGAAGGTATAGACTGAAGGTTTTTTTGTTGTTGTAGGGTTTTTTTATTTTATTTTAATCTTTTTATTTTATTTTATTCATTTTGCTCACTAAAACCAGGTACCCCATCTGTGAGGGCAGGCTGCAGGGTGAGTGGTTGATGAGCACTGGCAGGCTGACAAGCTCCCTAAAAGCCAAAGAGGGAAGCCTATTTTCCCTGGGTTGTTTTGTTGTTGTTGTATTTTTGTTTCTTGTTTCTTGTCTTTTCCCTTTCTTTGTTTCGTTTTTTCTTTGACTTATATTTTCTACATACTTTATTTCTTTTCTTTCCTTCATCTTTCCATCTTCTGTCTTCTGTTGCTTTTCTTTCATTCCACCTTTTCCCATTTGGTCGGTCTCTCTCTCTCTCTCTCTCTCTCTCTCTCTCTCTCTCTCTCTCTCTCCCCCCCCCTTTTCTTCTCATCTCAAGTTTCTTGCCTTTTAATTCATTCTATTTTTTTCTATTTTGTTTCTTGTTTCATTTTTTTATTCCACCTTTTTAATTCTTATTCCTTTGTATTTTTAATGATTTTTTTACTCATATTATTTATTTTCCTAGCTCTTGTACAGTTCCTCTTCTACCTTTATTATTATTATTACCATCATTCTGTTTATCTTCTTATATCTTTCCTTTTCTCTGGTCCTAATTTTTTTCCAAGGGAACACAGACAACTGCAGAGATATAGAATAAGAGACACCAAGTATCAAAAAGGAACCTTACCACACACACACACACACACAAAACCAACAAAATAAAACCCTAGAATAGAAAGAGGAGCTAACCAACTGAATAAGCCCATCAAGATAAGCAGATGCCTAGACCTTAGCAAAAAACTACAAGCCATATTAAGAAACAGAAAGACATGGCCCAGTCTAACAAAGAAACTAAAAAAAAAAAAAAAAAAAAAAAAACAGAAGGAGATGCAGAATGCAGAACAAATAATCAAGGGTGTCCAAATAAATATCATGATTCAACTTAATGAAGTGAAGGAAGAGATAAAGGATATATGTATGTAAACATACATAAAAACATAACAGATATGATGGGGATGAATGGCACAATGCAAGAAATAAAAAATATGCTGGAAGCACATAACAGCAGATTTGAACGGACAGAGGAATGAATTAGTGATGTCGAAGACCACACATCTGAAATCAAACAGATAGTAGAACAGATAGATAAAAAGAAAAAATTCATCAGGGACTCATGGACTTGAATGATAACATGAAATGGACAAACACACATTTTGGGCATCCCAGAGGGAAAAGAGAAAGGAAAGGGGGCAGAAGGAGTGTTGGAGGAAATAATGGCTGAAAATTTCCCAACTCTTTTGAGGGACATGGATGTACATGTCCAGGAAGTGCAGCATATGCCAAATAGTATACATCCTAAGAGGCCTACCTCAAGACATATACTTGTCAAATAGTCCAATGCTCAAGACAAAGTGAGAATACTGAAAGCAGCAAGAGAAAAGAGATCCATCACATACAAGGGAAGCTTGATAAGATTAAGTTCTGATTTCTCATCTGAAACCATGGAGGCAAGAAGGTAGTGGTATGACATAGTTAAGATGATAAAAGAAAATTCTGTATCTGGCAAAGTTGGCATTCAAAAATGGGGGAGAGTTCAAGAGATTTACAGATAAACAGAAATTAAGAGAGTTTGTCAACAAGAAACCTGCCCTTCAAGCAATACTAAAGGGAGTTCTGCAGGTTGAAAGGAAAAAAACAGGAGAGAGAAGGTTGGAAGGGAGTGTAGGAAGGAAGATTATTTGTAAGAATAACTAAAAAGAGAAAAAAAGAAAAGAACATATGACATATATAAACCTAAAGAAAATATGTCTAATGTAAGTAATGTCTTGACAGTAATAATATTGAATGTTAATGGATTAAACTCTCCAATCAAGAGACACAGATTGGCAGAATGGATAAGGAAATATGAACTATCTATATGCTATTTACAAGAAACTCACCTTAGACTTGGGGACACAAGGAGGTTGCAAGTGAATTGTTTGAAAACAATTTTACATGCAAATAATAACAAAAAAGGGCAAGAGTAGCTATACTAATATCAGAAAATATAGACTTTAAATGCAAAACTATTGTAAGAGACTAAGAAGGACCCTATATATTAATAAAAGGGGTAATCCATCAAGAAGAAAGAACAATCATAAACATTTATGTACCAGACCAGGGCACCTCAAAATATATGAAGCAAACCTTGGAAAAACTAAGTGGAGAAATAGATGCCTCTACAATTATAATGGGCAAATTTAATATACCAATATCACTATTAGACAGAACATCTTAGGAAAGGCTCAATAAAAAAACAGAGACCTTGAATAATATGTTAGTGGATCTATACCTAATAGACATATACACAGCATTACACCCAAATATAGTGGGATATACATTCTTCTCGAGTGCACATGGTTCATTCTCCAGAATACACCACACACTAGGTCACAGAACAACTCTCAACAAATTCAGAAAGATTAAAATTATACAAAGTAGTTTCTCTGTGCACAATGGAATGAAGCTGGAAATCAGTAGAACTTCCAAAGATATGGAAGTTAAACAACACACTCTTAGACAATCAGGGGGTCAAGAAGGAAATTGCAAAAGAAATCAGTCACTACCTTGGTTTTTTGTTTTGTTTTTTTGTTGTTTGTTTGTTTGTTTTTGTTTTTTTTTTACCGGGAGGTCCAGGGGATTGAACCCAGGTCCCTCCATATGGGAGACAGACGCCCAACCATTTGAGCCACATCTGTCCCCCAACTACCTTGAAACGAATGAAAATGACAACACAAGGTATCAAAACCTTATGGGATGCAGCAAAAGCAGTGCTGAGAGGGAAATTCATAGCCATAAATGCCTATATTTAAAAAGAAGAGCTAAAATCAAAGATTTTAACTAACTGCACACCTGGAGGAATTAGAAAAAGAACAACAGACTAATCACAAAGCAAGTAGAAAGGATGAAATAAAGATTAGAGCAGTGCTAAATGAAATTGAAAACAAGAAAGCCCTAGAAATTTTTAACAAAACCAAAAGCCGGTTCTTTGAGAAGATTAATAAAATTGACAAACCCTTAGCTAGACTAACAAAGAAAAAAAGAGAGAAGATACAAATACATAAAATAATAAATGAGGAAGGTAATATTACCACTGACCCCACATAAATAAAGAGTATCATAAAAGGATAGTTTGAAAAATTGTATGCCAACAAGATGGATAATTTAGGTGAAAGGGACAAACTTCTAGAAACACACAAGCAGCCTACATTGATGAAAGAAGAAATTAATGAACTCAACAGACCAAGTAACAAGATTGAATTAGTCATTAAAAACCTCCCAACTAAGAAGAGCTCAGGACCAGATGGCTTCCCAGGTGAATTCTACCAATCACTCCAGAAAGCACTAACACCAATCCTGCTTAAACTCTTCCAAAAATAGAAGTGGAAGGAACATTGCCTAACTTATTCTATGATGCCAGCATCACCCAATACCAAAGCCACAAAAAGGGAAAACTACAGACCAATCTTTCTAGTGAACCTGGATGCTAAAATCCTCAACAAAATACTTGCTAATCATTTTCAACAACATATCAACCAAATTATATACCATGACCAAGTGGGTTTCATTTCTGTTATGCAAGGATGGTTCAACATAAAATCAATCAATGTAATACACCACATTAACAGATTGAAGAAAAATTCACATGATCATCTCTATTGATGCAGAAAAAGCATTTGATAAAATACAGTACACTTTCTTGATAAAAACACTTCAAAAGACAGGAATAGAAGGAAACTTTCTCAACATGATAAAGGGTGTATATGAAAAACCCATAGACAACATTTCAATGGTGAAATGCTAAAGGCTTTCCCTCTAAGATCTGGAACAAGACAAGGATGCCTGCTGTCACCACTCTTATTTAACATTGTGTTAGAAGTACTTGCTCGAGCACTTAGTCAAGAAAAAGATATAAAAGACATCCAAATTGGAAAGGAAGAAGTAAAAATTTCACTCTTTGCATATGACATGATCCTATATGTAGAAAGCCCTGAGTAATCTACAACAAAGCTTCAAGAGCTGATAAATGAGTTCAGTAAAGTGGCAGGATATAAGATCAACATGCAAAAAATCAGCAGCATTTCTGTACACCAATAATGACTGATTTGAGGAGGAAATCAAAGAAAAAATTCCCTTTACAATAGCAACTAAAAGAATTAAATACTTAGGAATGAACTTACCTAAAGATGTGAAGGACTTTTATGCAGAAAACTACACAACATTGTTAAAGGAAATCAAAGAAGACCTAAATAAATGGAAGAATATTCCCTGTTCATGGATTGGAAGACTAAACATCATTAAGATGTCTGTCCTACCCAAATTGATTTACAGATTTAATGTAATCCCAATAAAAATTATAACAGTATTTTTTACTGAATTGGAAAAGCTAATTCTAAAATTTATTTGGAAGGGCCAGGGGCCCTGAATAGCCAAAGACATTTTGAAAAAGAAAAACGAAATTGGAGGAATCCCACTACTTGACTTTAAAACATACTACAAAGCTACAGTGTTCAAAACTGCATGGTATTGTAACAAGGATAGACATACTGACCAATGGAGCAGAATTGATACGGACAACTGATATTCAACAAGGCCACCAAGGCCACTGAACTGGGAAAGAATGGCCTCTTCAACAAATGATGCTTAGAGAACTGTATATCCATATCCAAAAAAATGAGAGAGGTACACCATCTCATGTCTAATACAAAAACTAACTCAGATGAATCAAAGATCTAAATATAAGAGCCAAGACCATAAAGCTCCTAGAAGATAATGTAGAGAAGCATCTATGAGATCTTGTAATAGGAAATAGTTTCATAAACTACAGCCAAAGTGCAAGCAATGAAAGAAAAAATAGATAAATGGGACCTCCTCAAAATAAAAACATGTGTGCTTCAAAGTTTGTCAAGAAGGTGAAAAGGCAGCCTACTCAATGGGAGAAAATATTTGGTAACCACCTATCTGATAAGGGCTTAATATGCAGCATATATAAAGAAATCCTACATCTCGAAAATAAAAAGACAAACAGCCCATTTTAAAAATGGGCAAGAGATTTGAATAGATACTTCTCCAAAGAAGAAATACAAATGGCTAAAAAGCACATGAAAAGATACTCAACATCACTAGCTATTAGGGAAATGCAAATCAAAACTGCAATGAAATATCATCTTATACCCATTGGCTGGCAGCTATTAAAAAAATAGAGGACTAAAAATGTCAGAGAGGATGTGGAGGAAAGGGGACACCTTTCCACTGCTGGTGGGAATGTAGAATGGTCCAGCCATTGTGGAGGACAGTTTGGTGGATCCTCAGGAAGCTAACTATAGAACTGGATTTCTGGGTATATACTCAGAAGAATTGAAAGCAGGGACACGAACAGACATATGCACACCAATATTCATAGCAGCATTATTTGCTATTGCCAAAAGTTGGAAGCAACCCAAATGTCCATCAACAGATGAATGGATAAGCAAACTGTGGTATATACGTCCAATGGAACATTACTCAGCTGTAAGAAGGAATGCAGTATTAACACATGGGATAACATGGATGAATCTTGAAGACTTTATGTTGAGTACAGTAAGCCAGGCACTGAAGGACAAATATTACATGACCTTACTGATATGACTTAAGCAAATTGAGCAGACTTACAGAAGTAGAGTCTAGAAGTTAGGTTTACAAGAGACAGAAAGGAAGTAGAGGGTGGTGAGCCGATGCCCATATGGGCAAAATCTATGACAAGATGGAAAGGGGTGGTTGGGCAGTGAATGGACATGAGAATGGTGCAGTGATATGATTGGGTTCAGCAGTGCTGGTCTGTGATGGGTGTATGGGGGAGTTGGGTTGGACTATCCATGGAACTGCAGGAAGGGTTGGAGGAAGAAGCAGGTGAACTCTGGGGATTTGCAGGTTTGGTTAAAACTACAATGTTGGGAATGTTCTTTTGACAAATATGGCAAGGGAGGGTTACTGGTGTAGGGCGTCGGGTGGTGGGGGATATATGGGATAGAGAGCACATGAGGCATGCTCCTGTGGAATACGTAAGTGTTCATCTTGTCATAGTGTGTTATCTCAGTGGGTGGAGACCCACACAATAAAGAAGAAAATATAAAACTCCCATCCTGGGGAGTCCTGCTATGTTCTCAATTAGAGGGACAAGAATCCCTCGAGAACACAGGAAGTGCCTTATAAAAGAAAACAGACCAATGTATCAAGCCCTCAATATATTGCAAGTAACTATGAATCTTATTCTTCAAAAATTGAAACTTAGTGGTTACCACAGGTTTCAAGGGGAGAGGAAGGGAAGAATAGAATAGATGGAACATAGGACATTTTTAGGGCATTAGAATTGTTCTACATGATCTTGCAATATTGGATATAAGCCATTTTAAATTTCATCAAAACTTATAAAAGTGTACTTTGCAAAATGTAAACCATTTTGTAAATCATTGACCATGGTTAATAGCAATGCTTCAATATTTGTACATCAATTGTAACAAATGTACTACCCAAATGTAAAATGTTATTATAGGGGAGAGTGGAAAAGGGGGAGGGCGTGGGGTATATGGGAATCCCCTATATTTTCTATGTGACTTTTCTGTAACCTAAAGCTTCTTTGAAGATAAAATGGAAAAAATAAGACACTGGGGGAATAAATGCAAGAAATTATCACTGTACATACAAGAAAACAGATCTTACAGTAACAAAAGACATAATGTCTAAAAAGTTTTTATATTATTTCAATATTTAAAAATTTTTGTGTATTTTTTTATTCTTAAAACTTTTTTCATTTTCTCATTAATTTTATTTGATTATTTTGTTAGCTTCATTCTTGGAGAGGTTTTGGATCACAGAAAGGTCACAACTGTGGCAGTGGAAGATTACTGGTGTGGGATGTCAATGATGGGGGATGTGTGGGGATGGGTGCACCTGGGGCATGCCTGTAAGACATATGAATATGTTCAAATGTTCAAGGGGCGTTGTCTCAGTGGGTGGAGACCCACACAATAACTGAAAGAATATTGAATTCCCTTCCTGGGGAGCCCTGCTACATTCTCTAATAGAAAGCCAAGAATTGCCTGAGTTCATGCATGGGCAGTGCCTAGTGAAGGAAAACAGACCATTATGCCAGGCCCTTGATATTGATGATTGTACTTATGAACATTTTCTTGTGAAATTGAAACTTAGCCTAGTATTATAATTGCCTAAGAGTTACCTCTTGAAAGCCTTCTTGTTGCTCAGATGTGGCCTCTATATAAGCCAAACTCAGCACATAAATGCACTACCTTTCTCTCCCGCCCAATGTGGGATATGACTCCCAGGAATAAGCCTCCCTGGCACCAACGTGTTATTATCAAGTGCCAACTAGCAAATGCATCTGGAAAAAGACCTTGACCAAAAGGGGGAAATAGTAAACGCAAATGAGTTTTTATGGCTAAGAGATTTCAAAATGAGTCAGGAGGTCATTCTAGAGGTTGCGCTTATGCACATCTCAGCAGGATCTCATTGACAGCCACAGTAAATGGTGCTTCAAACAGCATGGCTCCTGAGGGCTCTAGGGCCATCCAGACACAATAAGCAGAGCAGACAAGCTCAGGAATTTGGCTCCCTCTCAGTGGGCCTTATTCTGGAATTTATGTTCCCCAATATAACAGGGTTAGACTCATTTATAGTTTCCCTATGCATGGCTCTTCTGCCCCTTTCATTTGAACCTATAATTAGCACTATACTTGTTAAATATATGTCCCAGAGACTTAAAACTTTGGTCTGTTCGTATGCCAGTTGAGTCCTGAATCTCAGCAGAGTTGCAACACCTACTCTCTAGTTCACTGGACTTACTCAGGACAAACTAACAAGAGATAATGATGGACAACAAGGAACAGAAAATGTCTGCAACTGCAAGCAAGATAATTCCTCCATCTGCCCCATGGGATCTAAGCTCCCTCTCAATTAGAAACAGAATGGGCATCACCATCCCCAAATCCTCAAGATTAGGGAATGAACAATGTACTAAAGTAGACATTATTATTCTATTATAGACTTATTATTCTAGCAATGGAAGAACTTTTATCATTGATATAAAGGCATTGGCCATCACAGGTTCTGAAGGGAGGAAGAGGGAAGAATAGCTGTAATATGGGGGCATTTTTGGGACATTGGAATTGTCCTGCATGACATTGCAATGATGGATACTGGCCATTATATATTTTGTCATAACCTACAAAACTGTGCAGGATGGAGTGTAAACTATAATGTAAACTATAGTGCATGGTTAATAGCGATGCTTCAATATTTGTTCATTAATTGTAAAAAATGTATCACACTAATGAAGGATGTTGTCAATGTGGGAAAGTGTGGGAGGGGGAAGAGGGTGGGGCAAATGGGAATCCCTTAAATTTGTATGTAACATTTATGTAATCTAAAGCTTCTTTAAAAAAAAAAAAAAAATGAGTGAAGGATCTGAATGGATATTTCTCCAAGGAAGATATACAAATGGCCATTAAGCACATGAAAAGTTGCTCAACATCTTCAGTCATTAGGGAAATGTAAATCAAAGCCACAACAAAATACCACATTACATCCACTAGAATGGCTAGAACTGTAAAAACAGAAAATAAGCATTGGTGGGGATGTGGAGAAATTAGAACCCTCATACTGTCCTGGTGGGAAGGTGAACTGGTACCGACACTTTGGAAACAGTCTGGCCATTCCCCAAAATGTTACCATATAAACCAGCAATGCCACTCCTAGGAATATGCCCATGAGAAATGGCAACATGTCCACACAGATCTTACACACAAATGTTCATAGCAGCACTATTCAGAACAGCCCACAAGTGGCAACAACCCAAAAATCCATCAACTGGTAAATGAATAAACAAAATGTGGTAAATCTCCAGAAAGGTCTATTATTTAAATGAAGTTCTGATGAATGCTAAAACATGGATGAACCTTGAAAACACACTAAGTGAAAGAAGCCAGTCACAAAAAGGTCACATATTGTGTGATTCCATTTATATGAAATGTCCAGAATAGACAAATCCATACAGATAGAAAGTAGGTTAGTGGGTGCATGGGGCTGAGGCTGGGAGGATTATGGAGCAACTAAGAGGGACAGGGTTTTCACTTGGGGTGATGAAAATGTTTTAAAATTGGATTGTGGTGATGGTTGCAAAACCCTGTGAATATACTAAATTATAGACATTGAATTGTATACTTTAAAGGGGTAAACTCTATGACATGTTAATTATATCTCAAAACTGTTTTTAAAAAGACGAATTAAATTGGTATAACCTCATTTTAAAACTGAGCAGACCAACTTAAATATCAACTTTGGTTTTTGTCTGGAATCCCTCAAGTTGGCAATACTGGTTGTGTCATATTGACCACAAGTTGATTAGTAGAATCAGATACTTTTCTCTCAAATGTTCATGTATTTATCTTCTGCAGGGTTTTTGTGCCTATATCAGTGAAATAAAGTAGTAAAGAAATGCATTACTAAGTTGCTGCCAGTTGGTTAGACATCTTTAAAAACCCTGGGGCCATAATGGAGCCACTGAGCAGAAAAGGCTCTTAGCTGGGTAGGATCCTCTTGGCCAAAAAGATAGCCTGGGCAATGTGGCCTCTAGCTTTGCTGGCAGGAGCAGGGGTGTTACATAACCTCTGAGCAACCAGCTCAGGCCTGGAGAGAGCTTCTCAGCCCAAGAGGAAGCACCAGGCCACCTGGACGGTGAGGAGTCTGTCTTATCACCCACTGTTGACTCTGAGCATCCCAACCTCTCTCTAAAGGGCTCTGAGATTTTCTTCTTCTAGATCAGGTGCGGTTTCCATCTCAGCAAAGACCTATCGCTCTTGGCAATGGGTGAAGTTCCCCTCGGAGCTCATGGCAGCTCCGGCTCAGTCTCCCTTCTGCCATGATGGAGAGCATCTTACACTTCCATCCTGGTTAATGAGCTGGGAGAAGGTGGGTAAGCAGCCTGTGATGAAATTAACAGATGATACTGATTTGGAAGGTGCTAGAAACACCAGCTCTAAGAAGGAAACAGTCTGTGGAGGGAGAGGTTAGATACCCAGGCAAGTGATACCCCAGTGTGACTTGTTGGAAAACAATGCCTGTTAATGAACACTGTTGGCAGGGAGAAGGAGCAGAAGCCAGTTCTTTGAGGCCTAAGCATAAGCGTTGACTTCCTCTCCGGGTGGTCATCTACAGCAAATTAGATAGGGATGTGCCAAAGGAAAAGGCTGAGCTGTTTGGGGCCAATAGCTCGACCAGTCACAGCAGAGCATGCCAACTGTTCTAGCAAAGATCCTGTCCTACTGCGATGAGAGCATAACCCTTCATTTTGAAGAGATCTGTATATCTACCGGTATCCTCTTGCGTGGCATTTACAGGAAGTTTTGAGAACATAGAATAGTATAAGAACAGACATAAGGCTCTACAGATGTAGTCTACTGTAGGTTTACATATAACAATCCTGGGTCAGCTGAGCAGAGCCAGAGCACAGATGATCAACATCAACATGTCCTGTGTATAAAGAGAAGCTGGCAAGAGAGTGGGTGGGACTGGCATCAAGAATGCTCACAGGTGGCCGGGAGGGGAGGAATGGTTTCTGGCATGGAACAGCTGGAGGGTTGGAAGCAGCACAGATGTTTGCTGGGGAGCTGGAGGTGGAATGGCAGGTGTCCACTATCAACGACAGATGGAGTCAACATGTTACAGCAAGGGACTCAGGGAGCATTAACTCACAATTGCTGAAGAGCCCTGGATCCCTCATGCACTCAACAAATATTTAAGCATCTACCCTCCAGCAGGGAGCCAAAAAGCAAAGCCTTGCTCTCATGGCACTTGTATTCTATGGACTTTACCATTTGGCTAGTATTTCAATAAAGGCATTTCTATGTGCCCTTCAGCTAATGTACTTCAAAGACAGTATTTTCCTAAGACCTACATTAATATAAGGATAGACTTTAGAATATATTGGCTCCTTTTGTGACACTCAGATAAATGCCTTCTATGTTCTAGACATTGTACTAAGCCCTTAATATTTTTAAGCGTGTAATTACATCAGTCCCATGGGATGATATTCTTATCCTCATTTTACAGATTATGAAACAGACTTGAAGAGGTTTAAGAAACTTTCCAGAGTTCATACAGCTCTCAGGTTAACAGAGTCAGAACTCAAAATAAGATCTATCTTACTTCAAAGTCCTGCCATAGCTATCTTCATGGTGGTGTATGTTATGATTATGTATGTAACATTTGACATCCTTTCCGTAAATAGATACCCACTACTGGTCGGGGGCCATTACACCAAAGGCAAGGCCTTTCCTTTGTTCTCTTAGTGGACAAACTTCAGTTTGAGGATGAACTCTGGGGAGCTGTACATTCCCAGACCTCACACCCAAAGAGTGTGATTCAGTAAGTTTTAGGTAATGCCAGGGAAACTGTCATTTAAACTCTTCAAGTGTTTTTGGCTTTATTTTTTTAGATGTATAAAAATCACATTTACTATTAATCTATATAGGAATTGCTTTTGTCTATACTGTTACCTTTTAACACATTAATGGCAGTGATTCCAATTCTTTATTTTTTTTAAAGATTTATTTATTACCCCCACCCTTGTTATTTTTTTGCACTTGCTGTCTGCTCTCTGTGTCCATTCACTGTGTTCTCTCTGTGTCTGCTTGTCTTCTCTTCTCATCTTCTCTTTAGGAGGCCCCAGGAACCGATCCTGGGGCCCCCAATGTGGGAGAAAGGCACAAATGCTTGAGCCACCTCAGTTCCCTGGTTAGTTGTGTCTCTCATATTCTCTCCTCTTTGTCTCTTTTTGTTGTGCCAGCTCTCTGTGAGGGTCAGCTCACTGCGTGGGCTAACTCACCTTCACCAGGAGGCCCTGGGGAACAAACCCGGAACCTCTGAAATGGTAGATGGGAGCCCAATCGCTTGAGCCACATCTGCTTCCCAATTCCAATTCTTGCAAATTAAGAAAGCAAAAATCATTTAATTGTATCTTTTTAAAACATCTTTATTGTGATATAATTCACATACCATAAAATTCACCCATTTAAAGTATACAATTCAATAGTTTTTAGTATATTTTAGTGTATATATATATATATATATATATATATATATATATATTTTTTTTTTTTTTTTTTTTTTTCCCACCGGGAGGTCCCAGGGATCGAACCCGGGTCCCTCCATATGGGAGACGGACGCCCAACCAGTTGAGCCACATCCGACCCCCCTATTTTAGTATATTTTAGCAAATTGTTTTCATCTATGTTGTAGCATGAATCAGTACTTCATTCCTTTTTCTTGTCAAATAATATTCCACTGTATGGATATATCACATTTTGTTTATCCATTCATCAGCTAATTGGACATTTGGGTTGTTTCCACTTATGGGCCTTTCTGAATAATGCTGCTATGAACATTCATGTGTAATATTTTATGTGTACATATGTTGTCATTTCTCTTGGGTATATTCCTAGGAGTAGCATTGCTTGGTTATATAGTGACTCTATGTTTAACATTTTGGGGAACTGCAAAACTGTTTTTCAAAGTGGCTGCACCATTTCATATTCCCACTAGCAATGTATGAGGATTCTAATTTCTCCACATCTGTATAAACACTTTTCATTGTCTATCTTTTTGACAGAAAATTGTCTGTTTTTTTTCCTTGTGAGTGTGAAGTGGTCTCTCATTGTGGTTTTGATTTGCATTTATCTAATGACTAATAATGTTGAGTAATTTTTCATGTGCTTTATGGCCATTTGTATGTCTTCTTTGGAGAAATGTCTATTCAGATTCTTTGCCCTTTTTCCATGTTAATCTGATGTACCTAGTTGGGGGACTTCATTTAGCACTCCCCTATTCCGTGACAAGAGATCAAAAACTTAAACTTGGGTAAGCATTTGATGAGAAAAAACTCAGGTGAGAGGTTATGATGATATCAAAACCCTCCAGTTATTATTTTTTTAAAATCATACTCAGAATAAACCCAAAACCCTGGTAAGGAAAAAGCTAACCTGAGACACAGCTTAATGATGGAAGGAGAATAGAGAGTGGGGAGGGGGACCAGGTCTTTGTTGGATATGGATCTATCAATTATGAGATGCTTGGCTATAAGGAACGGCAAACTGAATTCAACCATATAAATGATAAGGAAAATGACAAGAAGCCCCAAGGTAAAACAGCTTTCATTAAGTTACCAGTTCAACAATACACAAGTTCTTCCCATTGTTACCTCTGCCATTACCCACGTCTTGGTTTTGTCTTCAGACCTGCTACTTCATGATGACAAGGTGGCCACAAAACTCCAACTCTTATATGCTCATATAGCAACATCAAAGACCTTCTGGGAAACAGGGCATAGACTTGCTAGTGTCCTTTTTAAACTTTACCAAAAGCACCTGACAGACTTACTTCACACCTCACTGGCCAGAATTGCATCACCTGTCCATTCCTAAGCCAATCACTGGCAAGGGACATGGGATTTCTATTATTGACTTAGATTAATCAAGATTCATCCCTGGGGCTGGGAAGGGGATCTAGTTTCAGTGTTTTGGTTGGAAACACTTGTCCACCTGATTTTCGAACAAAATTAAAGTTATATCAATAAGGAAGGGTATTAACTCTTGGGTAGGCCACAGTGGACATTACTTATGACACTGTGATGAGAGATGATGGAAGGAGAACTGAGAGACCTTGACCATTTTACACCACCCTCTACAGAGATTCAAGTATTTTCTTGAAGGCTATTATGGACCACCTGTAACTTTTTTAGTGTCTCATAATCCTTTCTCTAAGGAAATTATTTATGGGGGCTTCAACATCTTTGTTTATAAAACAAAAGATTGACCCAATGTTCTTCCTGGCTCTAAAAGACTCTTAGGTCCAAATGTTTGGTTCTGGAAGTTTGGCAGGATCAAGGGGGTGAGGATTAAGGAGTCCCATGGCTACTAGACATCAGGCCCATGTGAGAGGAATGTGGGGGAGTGGGAGTGGAATGTCATTACAGAATTACAGAAAGTCAGGAGAAAGTCAGTTTGGGAGAGTTGAGGGGTAGAGGGGGGAATTGTAAATAATTAATTGTTTTGGATAAATTCAGATTGTGATTCAAAATGGTCCAGGAAGAAATGCATAAAGTTCTCATACTTTGAGTTTCTCTTTTTTTGTTGTTGCTCATTTTTAATCTTCTAGCACAGTGAAGGCAGATAGTGAAGGCTGAGGTGGTGATATTGCATGGAGACCACTCAGCTGTTTTGTACCTGCATTATTGAGCAACTGCGGCTTCAAAGGCAACACATGGGAACAAATCGCTACCAAATGAGGCTCAAAAGTTCCAGACTTTCAGTTATTTTCCTTCCAAAGTCGTTTTGCCTCACAAGACCTTGGGAACCCCAGCAGCATGAGGAACTAGGAGTTTTAGTTTAGAAGCCTGGGCTCTGCGCCCTGCACCCTCACAGCCCACCTGGGGCCTGCTGAGTGGTTCTGCACCTGGACACCCTCCGGAGGCAGAAGCAGTGGGCTGCACATGCAGTCTGTCTGAGCCTCTCCCTCTACTGCTTCCTGGGTGGCAGCCTGAGGGAGGGAGTAAGATATGGTTAGGCAGATGTCTTGGAGCTCAGGGAAAGTAAAATAGGAAGTGGGAATTTGTCTGACAGACGCCAGTGAGCAAAATTAGCATCAGCCACATGCAGGAGGATTTCTATTTTCCCTCTGCTTGAAACCTCAGTATCTTTGCACAAGCAAGAAATCTTGTGCTACTGCACCCAGTAAGTGAAAGGAAGTGAATGAAAATAGTGGAGCTTTTTTTTTTTTTTTTACTTTTTATTTTAAAATAATTTCAAACTTAGAGGACAATTGCAAAAATAATACCAAGAGTCAAAATTGAAATTTTATCTTTCCCTTTGTTGATTATTTAACTATCTTAAACCTAAGGTGGATGGACAGACCACATCCTGGTACCAGGAGAAGGTGCCCACCTGCACCGCACGGTAGTGACACATCATGCGAGGAGTGGCAGTCAGGAAGACAACTCCTGGACGCCGGTCAAGTGCTTCCAGGAGAGACTCAAGTCTTGTTTTCCCTACAGGACTTGGTCCAGCTGTAGATCTTTAGATGACAACATGATAATTTTTCTTGAGTTATTCTTTGTATTTCCCATCACACTCTTGCCCTCTTATTTATATTTCTACTCTATCAATAAATTACAGATTTGACAGATTACCTACCCTTCCCTCCCCCCTAAAATGACCTAGGGAAAAAAATAGTAAGACATATAACTTTTTCATTTATCTAGTTAGCTAATCTAGGCAATGTTATTTTTGGTAAGATGGAGATCAGTTTTCCTGTTTGTACAGATTCGAGGAGGGCTTTATTAAATGGTACTCTGACTGAAATTCTTTGGGGCCCTTTCACTGCATTTTAGAAGTAAAATGTTTTCCATTCTGATGGGTATTTTAAAGTAAATTTTCCTTGGTATTACTCGAAGCCATCAAGGGTCTTACACTGCCCAGTTCAACTTGGGGCCAGTTAGAGCCCACCCCGGGCTGTGGCTGTGCGTGGTTGTGCTCTCGGCACAGGGAAGAGCACAGGCAGTAGTGGAGCTTTGATTGATTACTCCCCGAACCCAACATTTATCGATGGCTTTTTCTGATGCCATGGGGGATATGGGGTTTACAATAAACCGGGTTAAGAGCAGTGAAGAGCCAGACTTCAGGGGAGGACAGTACTAGGTTGCTATTTCCTAGACATACAACCCTTGGCAAGTTACTTAACCTCTCTCAGCCCCAGTTTCTTTATCTGTAAAATAGAAATAGTAAGAGCACCTAATTTAGAGGATTAGCGTGATAAGAGACAACACATGTAAAGTGCTCAGTCTAGTGCAGGGGGTCTTAACAAGGGGTCCGTGAGCTTGAATTTAAATAAAAAAAAAAAACATTATTCCTGTGGGCATGTGTTGGTGTGGGTGTGATATATTTATTAAATAATACACAGTATAGTGTGGACTTAGTAAGGGGTCCATGGTTTTCACCTGACTGGCAAAAGGGTCTGTGGAACAAAAAAGGTTAAGAAGCCCTGCTCTAGTGCCTAGCTCAGAATATCCCATAACAAATGTTAGTTACTAGTAAGTATTATCAATGGGTTGGAAATGACTTTGTCAGAGGGATAGACTTAACCTATTCATATTTATCATTTTTAACTATTTTTATTGTTAAGCTCAATGAATTATCATAAATTAAATAGACCCATTACAGGCATACCTCATTTTATTGCACTTCATTTTACTGAGCTTTTTTTTTTTTACAAGTTAAAGGTTTGTGGCAGCTCTGCAACAAGCAAAGTCTATCAGTGCCATTTTTCCAATAGCATGTGCTCACTTTGTGTCTCTGTGTCACATTTAATTAAGTATGTACACTGGATTTTTAAAAGACATAATACTATTGCATATTTAACAGACCACAGTATAGTGTAAACATAAATTTTATATGCACTGGGAAACCAAAAAATTTATTGTGATATTTGATTTATTGTGGTAGTCTGGAAGGGAACCCACAATATCTCCGAGGTATTGTAACCACATCCCAGACCAAGAAATAGAATACTACCAGATCCCTAGAAGACCCATTTGGGTCTGCTGCCCACCAGTTCTCCCTCCCACCCCCAGAAAGATAGTGACTATCCATTTATGATTACACTCCCTTGCTTTTCATTATAGTATTACCACACAAGCCTGCATCCCTAAACAGTATCATTTATTTCCCCTTAAACATTTATATGACTGGAGTTATACAATATGTATTCCTTACTATCTGACTTTTTTTGCTCAACATTATGTTTGTGAGAATCATCCATGTTGATGTGTGTAGGTATATGCATTCAACTGTATCACTGAAAATGATACTAACATTGGATGACTTCCTCAATTTACTTATCTTTTTCCATGATGGACATCTGGGTTGTTACGATTTTGAGGCTTTTATGAATAATGCTGAATGCTGAATGCTTAATAACATTAAACATTCTTTAGGTATGTATCTAGGAATGGTGTTGATGGGTCATAAGTACATATATATTTAGCTTTAATAGATAATGCCCAATCATTTCCAAATTGGTTGTACCAATTTACTCTCCTTACCAGCAATGTATGAGAGGTTAGTTGCTCCACATCCTTGTCAACACTCAGTACTTTCCATCTTTTTCATTTGCACCTTGCTGGTGGCACTAATTTAATTTGCATTTCCTTTACTAGAACGCTGATGAGCACATTTCATATGCTCATGGGCCACTTGTATATTTACTTTTTGTGAAGTGCTTATTTAGATCTCTTGCCCATTTTTCTGTTGGCTCGTCTTTTTCTTACCGATCTATAGTTCTTTACATATTCTGGATATGAGCCCTTTGTTGGCTATTTTAACAAATATCTTTCACTCTTAAGTCTTGCCTTTTCACATTCTTCATGATTTCTCAGGGTACAGAAATCCTTCATTTTAAGTAGCCCAATTTATCAGCCTTTTCCTTTATGGTTAGTGCTTTTGTCTCTTGTTAAAGAAATATTTCCTTATGCTACAGTCATGAGACTATTCTCCTATGTGATACTCCAGAAGATTTACTGTTTTACCTTTACCTTCTTATTTAAATTATATCCCATTTGGAGTTGATTTTTGAGTGTGGCGTGAGGTAGGGTATATTTTCCCTTTTTATCCTTGTGGATATCCAATTGACTTACACTATTTTATTTTTAAAGGCCATCCTTTCCCCTCTGATCTGAAATATCACCTTGGTTATAAATCAACCATCAAAATATGCATGGGTCTGTTTCTGGACTCTCCATTATCTTCCATTGGTCTATTCTGTATCATACTCTCTTTATTATCACAACCTTATAATGACTCTAGTAGTGCAAGTCTTCTCATCTAGTTATTCAAGAGTGTCTTAGCTATTACTTATTTTTAAAGTAAATTTCTTTTACCTGCAGCTCCTTTTTAAAAATATAAGTTGTTGACATGATGCCCATTACCCCAAATACTTTAGTATATATTTCCTTCAAAGGATAGTCTCCTACATAACTACAATACAACCATTAAAATAAAAATAATGTTTATATATTACTACTATCTAATCCACAGACCCTATTCAAATTTTGCCAATTGTCCCAATGATGTCTTTTAAAGCAAAAGAACCTAGTTCAGGATCGCTTGCTGGATTTAATTATGTCGCACAACTGTGTGTCACAAACAAATTGTGGTACATCCATACAATGGAATATTATGTAGTGATAAAAAGAAATGAGCTATCAAGCTACAAAGATATAGAGAAATCTTAAAGGCATACTGTTAAGTAAAAGAATCCAGTCTGAAAAGACTACACACTGTATGATTCCAACTATATGAGATTCTGGAATGATGAAACTATAGAGACAGTAAAAAGATGAGTAGTTGCCAGGGTTAATTGGGGGTGGGGTTGAGAGGAGGGGGTTAGTAGGTAGAACCCAGAGGATTTTTTGGGGAGTGAAACTTTTCTGTATGGTACACTGTAATGGAGGATATATGACATTATGCTTTTGTCAAAACCCATAGAACTGTATACACAAAGAGTGAACACCAACGTAAACTATGGACTTCAGCTAATAATGGTTCATCAATTGTAACAAATATATCCCATGAAAGAAGAGTGTTGATAATAGGGAAATATATGAGCTCAGAAGAGAGGAGGTATATAGCAGTTCCTTCAGTTTGGAACAGTTCCTCAGTTTTTTCCTTGACTTTTATAACTGACACTTGGGAAGATTACAGGCTAGGTGTTTTATAGAATGTCCCTCACTTTGGGTTTGTGTGATGTTTCCTCATGATTAGATTCAGGTTACACATTTTTGGCAGGAATATCACAGAAGTGATATTGTGTTCTCACTACATTCTATCAGATTTTTATTTGATCCATTATGGTAATTTTAATATTGACCACTTGATTAAGGTGGTGTCTGTCAGGTTTCTTTATTGTACAGTTACTCTTATTACATTGGTAATACATAGGTTGGAAGGCACTTTGAGACTATGTAAACATCCAGTTTCTCAAAAAAACATGCACCCCCATCCATTGACATTTCTTGGCTGAATTATTGACTATCATAGTTGCCAGATAATGATTTTACAATTCTATGATTCATTTTACATTTACTAGTTTGCAGTCTACCCTAAGGAAAAGCTTTTTCCTTCCCTCCCTCCCTCCCTGACTTCCTACCTTCATCATTATGAACCCATGGATTCCCTGCATTATGCCAGATTATATTACTATCATTGTTTGTTTTTATGCTTATACTGTCCCAAATTTGCTAGTAACAACCTCTTTAAGTTGGCTCTGCTTTTTTGATATTCCCATCTTGCATTTTCCCTTGCTCAGCCCTGGGATCAGCCATTTCTTCAAAAAGCCATGGTTCTTTTTATTGGAGGATGGTTTTTAGAAACCAAGATCTGGGCCCCTGGTGTGCTCATTGCTATTAGAATGTTGTTGTTTCCAGGTTCACTCAGTGGACAGAGTCAAAGAATGTCTGAATATACATACATACACACATGATATGTGGGTATGACAATATACATATAAAATATGCATACACAGTTAAATCTAGATTTGTTTTTGCATCTACATATATTTAAAATCTTGGAGTCAGATCAATATCTCCATTTCCAAACCAATACCACAGGGTTCATTTAAATTTTCTCCCTTTCCATATTTATAACTCCCATATCTGACAGTAAGAAACCTAGCTCCCATTATCCTCAATATATTTACTTATTCGGTCAGTGCCCTGTATTGTAACTACTTTCCCATTGCTACTGCCACTGTTCTTCCCCCCAGCAATGCAGACATCCTCCTCACTTTACTCAGGCTCTAATACCACACTTTGGGGTAACCCTACCATGAATGCTTGCCTTCGCCACTCTGCTCAGGCTCAGGCATCCCAGCCTGAGGCACCATCATCCAGGCCCTACATTGCTTGCCTCCATCTAATGGATTATGGACTGAATTATTCAGGAAGGAGGAAAGAGAGAAAGGAAGGCACTCATCTACTTTTTGAATTATCACATTTACTTGAGATACTTCTTGTACCTGATTAGAAAATATAAGCAGTCAGAAGACAATGACCTCATCTTCTCATGATCAAATCCACTAGCCTACCTGCATCTATACTCATAAACTCTATCTTTTCTCCTATTAAAATGGATGGGTTGGAAGAAGGTGGCGAGAATGACCCCCAGATGTACCAAAGCAGCCCCATGTCCAGTGCCCACGTCCTGCCACTGTTGTCACCATGCCCAAGAGAAAGGCTGAAGGGATGCCAAAGGAGATAAAGCCAAGGTAAAGGATGACACACAGAGAAAATCTTCAAGGCTATCTGCTAAACCTGCTCCTCCAAAGCCAGAACCCAAGCCTAAAAAGGTAATTGCAAAGAAGGGAGAGAAGAGACCCAAAGGGAAAATGGAGAAAGCTGATGCTGGCAAGGATGGGAATAACCCTCCAGCAAACAGGGGTGGCAAAAAGACCAGGCACGGAAAGCTGAAGGTGTTGGAGATGCCAAGTGAAGTGTGTGCATTTTTGATAACTGTATACTTCTGGTGACTGTACAGTTTGAAATATTATTTTTTATCAAGTTTTATAAAAATGCAGAATTTTGTTTTATTATTTTTTAAGCTATGTTGTTAGCACACAGAACACTTCATTGTTTTTTGAGGGGGAAGGGCAAATGTCACTAATAGAATGTCTTAGAAGCTGGATTGATATGGGAGAAGGTAACTTTCCCCTTTAGTGTTGAGACTTCTCTTTACTCCCAGGAGAAGGGATTCTGTGACATTGACACACATTAGCCACCTTGGCACAAAGGCCTTGTGGTATGGAAGAACTAAAATTCATTTTTATGTCTTCATGTTTTCTCTGTCTCTGCCTTCAGCATAGACTTGACTCCCTTAAACCCAGAGACTTGTTGGGGCTTGACCCAAAAAATTGTTTACCAGGATATCAGGCAATCTGGACCTTCCAGTGGCACCATGGAGGTGGCATCCCTCAAAAGGGCAGTGATTCCTTTTTTAGATTGTGGATCTTCAAACTGATAATTCTGTCATTTTCATTTCATTTTCTGAAAGTCAGGGTCGGCTCATGGAAAGTTTTTAAACAACATGTTAAATGTGAAATATCAACCCTCATTCTAAATTTTCCCTGTTCAGAGCATCAAATGAAGACTTCATTGGGTTTTATGGTGGCTTTCTGATCTTGGTAGACCATTGAAGAAGGGTGTTTGAAAGTTGTTGTATACTGTTAATGACTGTCTGCCTATGTCCTGCCTAAATACCATAATTTTTTATGAAAAGTATTCTTAATAAAGCTGGATATACTTTGGCTTGGGGGAAAAAATGGATGCGTTGTCTCTACTCTAAGCCTGGATCCCAGAGTCTTGGTCTGCTCAAGGACATCTCACTGAAATTATCCCGTCTTTCTGATATTTACATTGGAATACAAATGGGCTATATCTCCAGTCTTAAGAAAACAAAACTTCCCTAGAACAAAATCTCCTCCTTTAAGCAAAACTTTTCAGAAGAGTTGACTTCTCACTTTCTGCACAAGTCACTACCTTTTGCTTATATTATTAATGCAATAGCCTTCTAATATTCTCCCAGCTTTCACTTTACCTGTATTCAAGTAATTCTTCACACAGAAGCTGGAGTGATCATTCAAAAATGTAAATCAGATCAGCTGACACACCTGCACAAAATTTTCCAATGGTTTTTCATCACACTAAGAATAAAACTCAAATTTGTCAAATTTGTAACTACAGATGACAAGGTCCTACTTGTCCTGGGCCCAACTCTCTGAATTCATCTCCCAGTGCTATTTGCCCTATTCATTCCTCTTGAGCCACAATGACCACCTTGCTTTTCCCCTAACACACCAAGCTTGTTCATGCCTCAGGACTCTTGCATTTACTGTTCCCTCAACCTGGAATGTACTTCCCCTAGATCTTAGTATGGATGGTTCTCTCATTACATTCAAGAATCTGCTCAAATGTTACCTTCTCCTAGCTGTCTTCCTTCACCACCCAATCTAAAATAGCACACACACTCTGAACTCCTATTCTCTGTCCCTGAATTCTATTCCTTTGTCCTGCTTTAGTATTTTCCATAGCACTTGGCACTGCCTGACATTGTAGGCTTATTGTTCACTCCTCCCTCCCCAAGAATGTAAACTTCATGAGGTCAGGATCTTGTTCATCACTATATCCCTAAGCCTGGAATAGTGCAGTGCCTGATACACAGAGGCACACTATGCTGATTTGATGAACTAATGTATGAATGATTCAGGCAATGCCAGTGTGACATGACACTGGCTGTAAGCAACTTCTCCCAGGAAAAAGAGAATGCAGTAAGTGGTGAGTTAAGTGGTAAGAGTTGATCCTTAAAATGAACAAGCCATTCCCACACTAAGGAGGAAGTTGAGAATGGTTATTAAAAATCAGGACAATAACTTCTGATGTTCCTGAAACATCACCATCCTATTGGTGACTGATAACCTCTCTTCTGCTTTTATACAATAACATCTATCTTCTCTGATAAATTCATTTCCAGTGGAAGAAAAACACCTGCAATAGTCAATGATATTTCCCAGTTCTGTGTTAAACATCTGAGGGTAAGGAGAAGAGTAGGCTCTTTTATTTTGGGTTCACCGTTAAACATGTGGCTGCTGCAAAGTCATTTTAAGAACACCGAAGTAACTCAAAATAAACTCCTCACAACAAGTTAGCTGACATCCTATTCACTCTACTGAAGTGGAGTTCCCAGCACTTCCTATGCAGTCCTGCCTTAGACAGTTTGAAATAAAATGACCATGCCACTTCAACTCTATGTTGAATACTATTTTCAATGACATTGTGGTCAGCCCTCTAAGACTGGGGTACATACTACCTTAGGGGGATGCAAAACAAAGCTAAAATCTGCAGGCTGGCATCACTTTTCTGCTCTGATGCTGGTGAACCGTACCTGGGGCTATGACACAAACTCTTGGACCACAAAGACAGCTGATAAGTTTGCCCCAGTCATCTGGCCTTCAACCACTATTTTATATATTCACTAGGGAGGGGCAGAGAGAAAGTAAGCACAGGCTTTCAGCTGGTGTTGTGGGCACTGATGCAGCCCCCTCAGATGTGGGACATAGGTCCAGTCCTGGCAGGCCATTACATGTCCTGGAACTGAGGCTAACAGAGAAAGCAGTAGCTAGGGCAGAATGGTGCCCTACAACTTTGCCACTGACCTCTGGTTTCCACATTTGCATTTAAAAGCCATTATGGAAATGTAATTTACTTGGAAGGGAGGGCTAAATTCAAAGCAGTCTGCCCTCTCAGCAAAATGACCACAGCCCAGTAAGGATCTTCCAAGAGAGCTAACAGGAGACCAAGGCGGCGGGGAGCGGGGGGGTGGGGGGATGACACGACAGTGACAGAAATCAAGCTTTTCTGCTTGGGAAAAATCTTTGAAGTATATGGAGGCCTTGCCTAATCAAACTCACTTCAAGCGGTTTGAAACACTTCATTAAATTGAGGCATAGCTGTTTTCCATTTAGAGTTGACTTGGTTTGAGGGAGTTTCAGGAACTGAACTTAATAGTTTCAATTTTCAGTTTCCAATTTCCTAACTTAAAGGCATAAATATGGTGACCATATTTTCTGAATCCAAATTAGATTTAATACTGGACTATCCCCTAAAGTACAGGGCATATTATCATGGTCTAGAGTTTGACTGTGGGCCTATGAGGAGGGTTCAAGACAACTAACAGGAAAAGAGGAAAATCTCTCTGATTTGGATAACAACTTTTGCTTTCTCCGCTAAACAAAAGTAATTCAACTCTTCTTTAAGGGCTATGCCAACAATACTGAGCTCAGCTGTAAGCACCAGGGGAGTGGTAGCACAACGTGAAATAAAAAATTTCAACTTCATCAAACAGCCTGGAGGTAGAAGAATGAATTAGGTGGTTGGCCATTTTTCTCCCAAGCCTAGGATCCAATGACTTTGGGCTTGAGCTTTAGTCAAAATTCTTAGCATAAGAGACCTTGTCAGATGAGTGAAGCGACTATCATTCAGGGTATGGGGGAACAAATCTTGTCTTCAGGGCTTATCAAATTCAGCCCACTATCATTCATAAAGGGGTGCTAGAGAGCAATATGAGCTGGGCTTTCCAAGGTGGCTGTGGGCAGGAATCAACCTCCTTGGTTCACAGCAGAGTCCTGGAAGTTTCCTGTTTGATTGAACCTGACCTGTAATTGCTGTCTACTCCCATCTCCTTGGGTCAGGAGCAGGCTGGGGATGACAGGAAAATGATGCAGCTCTGGCCCATCTAAATTACAATTAAAAATGACTTCATATTTATTATAGTGGTTTTGGAATGGCAGGCTAGAGAGTGAAAAGGAGTACTGGAATCTTTCTCTCCATTGAGCCTTGATCAACAAGGGCCAGTGTTTCATTTTACAGTATGAGTCCTTATCCTCCTCCATTTTCTTCCCTTTTAATGGTTTGATCATTGTTGGCACCAAAAACAAGTAGGTCAAGGGAAGAAGAGAGGAAAAACAAGTTTTATATTTTTTAAAAACTTGAAGAGACCAAAATGGATGTCCACAATAAAGCTTTACAATCAAGCATGGCCTTGAACTAAACAGGATGACTGAGGCAGCTAAGGTCTCCAATGCTGGGCATGCTTTGGATTGTCAGTCTCATGGGCACAAACTGTTCCAGGGTTACATTTTAGACTGGATATAGCCTGCCCACTGAGTACGTCTCCCAGGGCAGAGATGGGAAACTTTTTTTCCCTCTAATAGGAACCATAAACTATAGCAAAAATACAATCAAGGTCACAGGGAACTGAGAATAATTTTTCTTTTTAAAAGATTCATTTACTTGGTATATAAATTAAGAACTGAAAATCTAAGGAAGTATTAAATGATAAGAAGTATTAAATATACGACTAGGAGTGGGTGTAGCTCAGTGGTCGAGCACCTGCTTTGCATGGATGAGATCCCGGGTTCAATCCCTGGTACTTCATTAAAATTAAAAAAAATAAAAAAATAAAAAAATTATGAAAAAAAAAATGATATGACTAGGTAAAGATTTGAGAAACTGGGCAAGAAAAGGAGGCAAGTATCAAAAAACATCTGTTATACTTGAAAGGAACCAGAGCTGGCCACTCCACAGTGAGAAACCTGAGGGAAATGACTTGACCAAAGTGGCAGCTGTAGCAAAACCAAGACAAGAACCCAGGATTCTGAGCCCAGAGTCATTCCCTTTGCACTCCTGTATTCTCAGAAAGAGCACCTGAAAGGCTGCAAAGGATTGGAAAAGTTTAAACAGAAGAGGCTGGAGGAGGAGATGAAGGTGAGACAGAGGGGGAAAGAGAGAAATGGAAAAAACTTGATGAAGTGGGGGTGCACTGAGAGAACAAAGGCTACTTTTCAAGAAAATTAATTCAAACTTTTTTTTCCACTCTACTTGGTTTGAATCACAATAAGTTACCATGGTCCTTTTGATTGTTCTTAATTCTTAATCTTTCTAATCTGCTCTAATTCTTAAATCTTTCAAAAATCAGCTTCTACTGGGGCTCACAGAAGACATCCTGTGGGTTTCTGGCTGAACAATATCAAGCTTAAATCCAGAGGCTCCCAAATCCTAAACCAGAGAACTTGAGGACATATGGCTGCTTGTTCGGTTTTAGGCAAAATTGTGCTGTAGAGAGAAGTCTCGTTGGTTGACCAGCAGACCACAAGTGTCTGGCTTTTTGTAGTCCATGTTTTCTATAATGTCAATAATTTTTTTAACCACCACCTGTTGGTTAAGTTTTCTGTAATAAGTCGAATTCTTAAAGAGAGGACTTTGTGCTGGTTCAACCCATCCTGGAGCTTCTATAAGTTCACCAGATACTTTTTTTTTTTTTTTTTTTAACTGTTATAACATCTACCAGTTTTGAGGATATTCTTCTTGGCTTCATGAGCTAAATTATTGTGGTTCAAGGTGTGTTCTACTTAATGGAGAAACTAATTGGAACATGTCATTCCCATAGGCCTCATATAAATCACAACATTCTTCCAAGCAGTTGTCCTGTGAGTCAGTAGTGACCTGGACAGAGTTAAGATACAATGGGCAGGGAGGTTTCCAAGGTGTAGAAAAAGGCATCATCTCATTCTTTTATTTCCCCCAAAATGCTGTGCTTTCTCTTGCATCAAAATGATAAATTAATATCCAGGTACTCGGAGAAAGATGTCCTGACAAATCACTCTCCCATTCTCATGGATTTAACCAGCTTTAAATGTCTGATTCTTCAGGGTTGCATTTCTCTGCCAGCGACAAGACTGGCAGTCTGGTATGTGCCAAGTTCTTGGCTCCAAATTGCAAAACAAAACAGTATAGGAGGGAATTTGTGAGTTAGCGGATTTGCAAACACGACAGCAAGTCACTGTGTAAACATTTGTTTTTGTGTATCTATTATTTCTCCCAGGCAGTTACCTGGATGCTATCCTGACAATGCTAAAATGTGCTGCTGCTCAAGTTACAAATGCTTCCTTCACTCACACTTACACTCCACTAGTTTTGCCCCATTAAAACATACACACACACACCAAAAATCGTCATTAACCATCGGAAGATAGTAACATTAATTCCTCATAATAACTGAGGTCAATTTATTCCCCCACCCATACCCCACATGCCAATACTCCTTTGTCTGACCACTGGATCACTTGTGTGACATGCCCAGGCAGCAGCTGTATCTTCAAGTTCAATCAAACCCTTACTATGTCTTCTGGTGGCAGTGTTTTCCTTCCCCATGGAAACAGTAGCCTCTAATCCAGCAGAGCCTATGATTGTGAAGATGGAAAGCACAAATTCCCCAAGGGATCAAAGTAAGAGTAATGGTAAAAACAACCACCACCACAAGCAAACAAAAAAACCCTTCATTAAATAGCAATCACAGAGCATCTCAATAATTATGGTAGGAGAGTAACCAATGTCACTCTGATTGTAAAGCAGGTGTACAGGTGTGTTCATAACTATACAGGAAGCTGCCATTCAAATGGAACCAACTAGGGAAGCGGCTGTGGCTCAATCAGTAGGGCTCCCGTTTACCATATGGGAGGCCCCGGGTTCGGTTCCCGGGGCCTCCTGGTGAAGGCAAGCCCGCCCGCATGGCGTGGTTAGCTGACCCAGCGAGCACAAGCAGCAAGGGGGGGATAAATGAATAAATAAATAATAAAAACAAACAAACAAACAAACAAAAAACAAATGGAACCAACTTGGGAATTTAAATGAAGCAGCCACACATCCCATTTATATGAGTTGACTGAAATATTTTCATCACAAGCTAAGTTCACCCCTACTTTCTCTAAATAAAATGTATTTGGACATATGGATATTCTTTTATAACCCCCCTCCCAACTCCAAATATTAGTTTACTGAATAATCACACAAATCACTACCAACATTTACTAGGCATTTACTGGGTCTGAATGAATGAATGTGCTAAGCATTTTGACTCTTCACAATGAGCTCAAAGAGTAGGATTGTTCATACTCCCCCCACCCCAACTCTTTTACAGTTGAAGAAATGGAGGCTTAGTATGGATAGGTGATTTGCCAAAGGTCACACAGCTGCGAAGCAGAACTAGTCTCTGAACACAGATTCACCTTACTCCAGGTCCTGTATTCTTAATCATTTTGCTAAATGACCTTTCATAAAAATGAAATAAAAACTCTACATGACCAAAGACAAATATTTAGATAACACAACAGAGCAATGGCATCATCTCAATCTACTTCCCTTAGACCTTTCCATTTAGGTTCAGTGTGAAGATTTGTTTCCAACTTACCCAAATTCAGGGTTAAAGCATCAATCCTCTGGTAGAAAAGGTAGAGTTATAATCAGGAAGTTTTAATGAAATTGGAAAAAGAAAAAACGTTGATTTAAAAAAAAAAAACATTTTCATGCTCTTGTAGGGTCAGAAGTTCCTAAGCAACATTATTTAATCCACACCTTGCCCCAGGCAGGATGACTTAAGTCTTCTCACCCAAACAAAGGTTCATGCAGTTTGTAAAGACCTTTCCGAATTCTACCTTCCTGAGAGGCAAATTGTAAGTATCACTTGCCTGTATGAGCTTCTGCAAAGTGCTTTAGAGTAAAGGTAAGGCACACATGCAAATTAATAACAATATAAATCAACTAAATTCCCATAAGCACAACCATCTAACGCAGAGAAAGAATACAAGAGGCCTCAGGCTGCAATGCCAGTCTTCGTCAGAAAATATATTTATTATTAATATTGAGTGAAGTATAGATGTCAGTATTCATGATAGAGAAGAGGGTTTGTATAAGCCAAGGTTGCCTTTTTGTTGATAAAAAATGCTTTATTTCACTTGAAATCATAAACATTATTCCAGTAAAAGAGGTACATTTTCTCTCCTTTTTGTCTTCTTGCTTGCATGATCACCATAAGTTAAAAGAAAATAGCTCTTATATAATCAAAGGAGAACAGAAAAAGAGAGAAATCCACATGCCACAGCCTACATGATTCCACCCACTGTTGGTGCCCTGAGCTTGACGTTTTTTGCCCTCTCCTCTCTGACTAACTTAGGACCCTCCCAACCTTTGTTAGAGTGGAGGGTCACCAAAGGATGGCGGTTGGTTAGAAGGGAAAGATTTATGGTCAGCAGAAGTTGAATGGAAAGTACAAAAAGGTGGAGAGGGGTCTGAGCTTCTCTTTTAATCATCAAAAATGTGTCTTTGTAATACTGAAGAGTGTCCTTCCATGACTGATCCCTACTCTAGGCCTTGGCTTTTTAAATTGTTGCTGATCAAACTGTGATATGCATCTGTTGGATCTGTTCTTTGGTGCTTCTCTTTAATGTTCTTCTCTTTAAATAGGTTATTTTCTTACTAGGGGGGGAAATGTTCCACCTCTGGAATTAACGTTGATGGAGTTTTGCTTGTCTTAAAAGCTCATTTTATCCTCCCTTCTCAAGCATGCTCTGCAAAAGAAATAGAAAGCATAAGTTTTACTATAAAAAGGAAAGGGCAAAAAAAAAAAATGGCAATAAGTGTTTAGTACAATTGGTATTGCTTTTCAAATATCCACTTCAAAAACACATAAAATACGTCATGTACTTCCTGGTCGCAAAATGCTACCATCTTAAACGAACACTATTGCTTTATCATGAATAATCCCCAAACAACATCTCCCCACCATGACACCAAACTGAAAACCCTAAGGATGAGCATGGCCATGATCATGGGGGTGGGGGTGGGAATGTGTGGGCCATCTCACTGCCAAGGGTATCTGGAAAAGTATGGGAACATTTCTGGTGGCCACAGTGATTGGGGGAAAGCTATTGCCAATGGTGGAGGGGTGGCATGGGCAGGAGAGGATGGGTTAAACTCCAGAAGCTCTGAAGGGGAACTTTTCAGTAGAAGAACACAAAAATTTCCCCAGAAACCTCTGCTGCTCTCTAGGCAGATGTTTGTGTGCTGGGTAAGCTACCCAGGTAAGTACCTAATCCCCAATTGCAAAAATGGTCCCTACATTCTATTTATTTATATTTGTGGGTAGGTGGGTGGTTGGTAGATAGGAATAATTCTTAACTATTGACACTCAAATAACTGCTGGGGTGGGAATACCCCGAGTCCGTTCTTAGAGATCTTTAAGAAGAAAAAAATAATACTTTCCCTTCAGTTTTAAAATTACTCAGAAAGTAGAGGCTCGCTCAGTCCCAAGATTGCCTCTAGTTCATCTGTTTACTCCTTCTTCCCCCCATCCCTTACCCACCCAACCATCCTTTCACACAGCTCATAAAGTAGTTCCTGCTAGGTACTTGCTACACTGAGTTAGGTGCTATGGGGGAAGCTCAACATCCACTTACGGAAAATTAAGGAATAATTTAGGGTAATACAATGTTAAACGTTTATTTTCGTGAATAAGTAATACATACATACAGTGTAAAATTCAAAAGGAATTCAAAATTTTGAAAGGAAGGTACAGAAAAAAGTAATTTTTTCCTTCCTCCATGTCCCAGTTTCTTGTGTACCTGTGAGAAAAGATAATAGACCAAAAGAGAAATGATTCCATCTAGCTCAGAAGAGGACAACTCTGTAGCCTGAGTGAACAGGAAAGGTCTCTCAGAGGATCTTTGGCTACAGATGGAATCTAGACAGAAGGAGAGGGGCTGGGGAGAGGTGAGGGGAGGAAGCAGGCACAGATTCAGATGTTCCAACAAAGCCCAGTGCATATGGGGGACAGAGAAGAAAGATGGGCCTAGCTAGAAGAAAGGGTATGTGGTGCTCAAGATTTGCCAAGAAAAAGACTCTAAAAAGAGCTCAAAATGAATACCAGGGGGAGATACTTCCTGTTGGCCACTAAAAATCCCCTAGGAATCCAGGAATGGCATTAACATGACAGCCTCTGCATAGCAGACCCAGCAGAGGAGAGACTGGAGGTAGGAAGACCAGGAAAGAGGCAGACTAGAGATCAAGAAAGGGTGGGCATTCGCTATATTAGAAACCATGCACGTGTCCCCAGACCTAGTTTTTCTCCCTAGGTCTGGTTTTTAGAATGCTGGTGATAAACTAAACCTGATTTATTATATGACCATCCTATATGGGAAAAGGCTGTAACTTTGGGTATCTTTAGTCAACCTTAAGAGATATAGCTGGGGGACAGATGTGGCTTGGGTGGTTGGACATCCATCTCCCATATGAAGGGAACTGGGTTCGATCCCCGGGACCTCCCAGTGAAAATAAAAAAGAGAAAAATATAGAAGGCACATGGGCCACCAGGCCCCATGCATGGGTGCACCACCAGGCCCCACGAGCTACGCAGCAAGATGGTAACGTAACAGGAGAGTGACACAAGGGAGAGCCAAGACGAGATGCACCAAAAAAACAGGAACTAAGGTGGCACAGGCAGTAGGATGCCTCTCTCCCACACCGGAGATTCCGAGGATGAATCCCAGTGAAGACAGGAGGAGAAGGATAAGAAGAGAGGGCAGGAAATGGACACAGAGAGTTGCCCAGTCTATGGACATAGAAACAGCAAAAACGGGGGGGGGGGGGGCGGCTAAAAATGGATAAAAGTAAATAAATAAATAAATTAAAAAAAAAAAAAAGGGTGGGGACAAGAAATAGAGAAGAGAGGCTGACAAAAAGGCACAGGAAGAGAGAGACAGTGAGACCTAAGCAATGCGTAGACCATCAGTGACAGGGAGAACGGCAACATCACCACGGAAACAGGGAAGTTAGTCAGATAAGCCAGTTTGGGAATGAGGAGGATGACGGAGATTTTGGGCTTATGAGTCTGAGACAATGGTGAGACATCCCATAAGGAAATGTCTAGAAGGAAGCTGCAGGCTTGGAAGGGAGGTCACAGGTCTCTAAAGATTTAAGGTTAAAGATAAAGAGAACAGGTTAAAATAAAGGAGGCAGAAAGAGAACAGTGTAAGGAAAAACAAAAGAGCATGTGGATCACAGAAACAAGATGGATAGATTATCCTAAGATATCCTTGGTTATAGGTTTCTAAGAAATCTAGGACCATAGGGCACAAAAAAAGAATAAATATAAAAGCAGGCAAACGAGCTTAGAGAGAACACTAGCTATGTAACACTGCAGAGTAAATGTGGTTGGGACTCAGTCAAATAGGAACTAAATTAGAAAAGCTAGATACAGCTAGAAAAAACAGGAAAGAAAGAGTAGATGAAGTAGAAGATAGCTCAGGGGGGAGTAATCTTGTAGAACTAACACTGGAATGTGAGATGTCTCTCAAATTGATCATTCATATGAGCTCTGCACTTGTTGAAAAATTTAAAAACATTTTATCATGAAAAAATCAGACACTGTACCTGGCAATATCACAGTATCACAGCTTCTCATTTATCCTCACAACCTCGAGACTTGATCTGAAGTTTCCTTACAATTACATGGATGGAAGTTCTATGAATTCCATCTCTATAGACACGTCACTACAACATTATTTATTAATTATAAAATGGAAATCAGAATGGAGCCCATCCAAGAGCATTAACTAGTTACTAAAGAAAATGATCACCTTTTAAGTGATGCCATTTTGCCTATATGCATTTTGGAGAATATATTCTTACTACATTGTTCTTAACATATTGATGGGAACTTGAAGCTGTCATCTGCCTAGTTGAGAGTACATGGTTGTACATTTTCCTACAATTTAGATCATCTGCATTATGACAGATGTGACAATGTAACTCTTTTCAAATGTTGCAAAATAATTGACTGCTACCACAATAAAATTAAAGCACTAGGTAAAGTGTTTATCAAGCATCTGGAAATTCTTTTTAATATTCTTCTCCCTGAAACTCTAGCCAAAATCTGATGGGTACTTTTCAGTCAGATCATGTAGCACTACGTTAAGACTCTCTTGGAGAAAGAGATTCAAATGGGGCCCTGGCCAGTTTGAAGATTAGGAAGAGAATAGTATAAAGACACTATAAGGAAGAATATATGTGAACAAATACAAAACAAAGAGAAACAATGTTTTAACAACCCTCCCAACCACACTGACTCTGCTACATGAAAATTCTCAGTCTCAAAGACAGCACAGGGAAGCGGCTGTGGCTCAATCAGTAGGGCTCCCGTTTACCATATGGGAGGCCCCGGGTTCAGTTCCCGGGGCTTCCTGGTGAAGGCAAGCCTGCCTGCATGGCATGGTTAGCTGACCCAGCGAGCACAAGCAGCAAGGGGGGGATAAATGAATAAATAAATAAAATCTTTAAAAAAAAAAAAAAAAAAAAAAAGACAGCAGAGCTGGATTTAGTTAATTCACGTGTGACTCCTCGAAGACATAAAGAATCTGCAGAAAGCTCCAAGCTGGTCGATAAACATGCTGTCAAACTGCACTCAGATGCCACCAAAGGGTGGCAAAGGTTGGTACAAAACTGTCCCACTTCTGTCAGAGACATTAACAAATACAACGTCAAGATGAATTTTCAAAAAGATGAATTAACTGGTAAGCTATCTGTTATTATAGATCACAACCATACAATAAAACCTGCTCAAACCCTGACCCAGGGGCCAGTGGCTGGAGGAATCTGAGGCCTGGCAGACCCTGTGTTATTTAGCGCCCACCTTACAGGTTCTCCTACAATCTCAGTACTGGTTCTGTAAGGAACTGCTGTTGGGCTGAATTTCAACACTGCATAAATTTAACACTGCATAAATTAACATAGGAAATTCCCCGAAGAATGAGGGAGAAGCTTTTCAAGTTATAAAAAATTGCCTCCTTCATTTAGGGAGCTGCTAACACTTAATCTTAATGTGGAGAAAGAAATTCCTTGCATTTACTCATCATTCACATATTTGGGCCTGCTGAAACTCAAAAAAAACAAAAAACAAAAAACAAAAACAAAAACAAAACAGCTGGGTAAATTACCAAAAGAGGAGAACAGGTTAGGCATTAGCACTGTGCTTTTTCCCAAGTCTCTTTCTGATTTCAGCCACTGAAGAACAACTGGCAGCTCATACTGTTAAATAAGAACGGTGCCCCTGGAGACCAGAGATTGTGTGACATTTCCATTTATTCAAATGACATTAACTATTTTCCTCAAATATTTTTGTTACACAGTAATCTCATCACTGATTTGCAAATTATAGTTTTCTTGGAGGGGCTGAGAATATCGGCTACCAGTTGTCTTAATATATTTAAGAGAAATTATGGCAACCTTGGATTGCTAAAAATTATCATGTGGAAAATAAAAAGAGTTTAGGTTTTTCTTTATTTTCAAATTTTATTTTAAGATAACACTCAGAGTGCTTGTCTCTGGATGAGCTTACCTAGCACCTCACTGAGATTTCAAAAGCACTCATAAAGTTAGGCAGATAAGCAGGAAGGTTTATTCAAACTGCACTGGAAACTAAAATGGGAATGTGTCCTAGGTCAGACACAGCCTAAGTATCTGAATTTTTACTAAGGAGGGACAGGAAAAGTGGTGAGCAGAAGAGAAGGAAGCTGTGATGAAGAATGGGGAATGCTAAAGACAGAATGAGAAGATTGTGAGAGAGGAGGAAAAGTAATCAATAAATGCAATTTATGAGAAGCACAAAGCAAGCCTTGCCTGTGCACCAAGTACTGCTGCTCACTACCTGAAAATCTGATTAGCTAACTTATTTTGTTTTCAATATCTGTCTATTCCCCCCAGCAAGTGTTGTTCTTTGTTCTTCCTGCTTTGAAGGAAACATGAGTTAACTTTTTTAGGTCTGGATCTTATTTTATATCTTCTATGATAAATGGTCTGTGTAATATTCAAATTAAGTTACAAGTAATTGACTGTTCATACAAGTTGCTGCAATAACAGACAAAATACTAACATATTGTAATTCTAACTCTTGAAGAATGAGCACTAGAAAAGAAATACCTATTAAGAAAAATGAAAATCTATCACCATGGTAATATTTCTTCTATTAAACCCAGATTAAAAAAAAAAAAAAAAAAAAAGAAAATGTCATAAAGCAACTATTACTCTCGGAAAGTGGTTTAGAAAAGGATTCCTATGATGGAAGAGGCTGGAGTAACAAATTTAAAGTTTGGAATTTAGTTTGCTTTGATGTAATTCTAAATTTGAAGCCCTCCCCCCACTCAAAGGATGTAAAATCTATTACGAAACACTGTGTGTCATCTTGAGTATGAGCGACCCAGCTGGGAGATTAATAAATGTCATTAGGTGATGATGATAAAGAAGCCTTCGAGCACAATAAAAGCATACTCCAGGAGGTCTTCCGAGAAAGTTAACCTACTTGATTTATCTTTGTGCTCTCGGAAGGTGGGCAACTGTGGAAGCAGAGGGGCCCCTGATGTGGGCCTGGGGGTGGAGCAGGGTGACTGGTCGAGTCACAATTGTGAGCTAGCCAGGGCACTGTGCAGACTCCTCCCTGGTGCTTCTCCCTTCCTACCCACAAAACCAAGAGTGGCTTCTCTGCTCAGGAACCCACAGTTTCAAAGGGAGCATGAAACGGGAGAAAGACTAGGCAGAATCTCTGAAAGGTTGCAGGCCTTTAGGGCAGTTCAGGCAAATGGGCTCCAGAGCTATAGTTCTCAAACTCTTGTGTGCAGAGTCACATCTGCAGAATTTATTAAAAGTGCAGATGTCCAGGTCTGTCTGACTCTGACCTTCTGAACCAGAATCTCCAGGGAGGGGCTCTGAGGGTGTGCATGTTAAACAAACTCCCCAGGTGACCTTGCTATTCAGCCAAGTTTAAGATCTGGATATTATTGGGAAAAGTCCACTGGGTTTGGAATCAGGAGCAGACTATTCTGATCTGGTCTCTGTCCCATCTACAGATTAATTAAATTCTCCGGGTGCTAACTTTTCCAAGAGAAAAGATGGGTTTGGTTTACATGATCTCTAAGGTCCCTCTAGCTCCAACAGCCTACATGAGTCTATTAAATCATTTGCATGTAATTTATAGTTCATCTGAAAACAATGATAAAATACAGCTAGCTTGCTCTGGCATATGTTTGTCTTTTGAGAAACGTGCTTTATAAATCCATAGCTACCTTCTGTGTTTTCAGACTCTGCTCATACTCAAAGTAACTGGGAAGTTTTTGAGCCCTGTTCTACCACAAATCTAAGTCACAAGGGAGATAAAAAGCACAGTCCTTAAAAAGGATGACAAGAATTCCTCCATATGCACCGATCTTGAGGTCTATTATTTCAAAGACTAACCATATAGTGGAGATGCCATTTATATATTAGAAATGAGAAAAGTGGGTACATTAGACTTGAGATGGAATGACTTCATGTTAGGATCTAGCTTCCTCTTTAGGGTCTTGACCACACACACATTGCTCACTATAGGTAGGTTACTTACTGAAGAGATCAGCAGGAAGCACATAGGGTCTACAGTAGGGTTGCCTCAGTTACAAGATTTCCTTATCTTGGTTCTCCCTTCAGCTGAGCTGACTGCATGCGTGGCTACTGGCCTACTGTTACTTATTGTTTTAAGTCTCTACTATGGTTTATTGACTCCTGACTATCTTCATCATCTCTGACTTTAGGCTCTTTGCTCAATTCTGTCCTTTGGGCATTTCTGGGGTCTGGGCCTTGCTTTTGGTCCAAGCCTTTCCTGGGCTCTTTGGATACTGGCTCACTGCTCTGTCTCCACAATCCTTTATCACCTATGGCCCATACCTCACAGGATGAAAGCCATAGAGGCATAGGAGGGGCCTGGGCTGGCTACAGTAGACAGCCTACATTTTCTAGCAGAGTTTATTAGCTGACAGGCAACATTCTGCCAGACAGTAATGAGATAGTTTTCACTTCCCTGAGTTTGGAGAAACTGTGAAACTGCTTCTCCCCGCTCCAGTTCATTCTGCTGCCTGGGCTTCCCCAGGGCTGTCAGGAACATGAGCGGCCTGGACAGGATACGTAGCTGTGGAGGCCAAGCAGCAGGTAGACCAATGAGAAGTGCAATTGTTCTTTCTGAGTAAATGCTTAAAGTTGATGGCAAAATCTAAAAAGCAGAGGCCCAAATGCTGGAAGTCTCAAAAAGTATGGGTGCTACTTGTACCAAATGGCCCATGTCTCTTCTTCAATTCAGTGTGCCCGTGAACATAGGTACTTGTGCTTATCCACAGTGCCTCTTGCTCACATACATGGAAGCAGAATCAATACTAGACTTACAGAGCTGGAAAGCTTTCGTGGATCACCTAGTTCAACCCTCAATTTAGCAAAGAGGAAATTGAAGCCAGGTTACCATAACTAGATTATGGTTAAAACTAGATTTCCCTTTTTCCAGCTACATCATTTCCCATAAACCCTACCCTCCCAAGAACAAAGAATGATCCACAAGAATCCAGGAAAAGAATGGAAATGCCTAGAACCATTTCTCACAAAGCAGCCCAATTCTGCAAGTAAACGGCAGGGCAGTGGGGTGTCTCAGAGAGCAGAGGGCCATGCGGACCTTGGGCACATTTTGCTCCACAAATGGGCTGTTACTATTAGCTTTCAGTCATTCTACCATTCTTCCACATTCCCCTAAAAGGTGGATGTAGCAAAGTTTTAATGGCAAGAACAGGTAATCCAATTTTTTTTTAATTTTAAAAAATTTTTAAATTTTTAGTGTATGCATGTCCCAAATAGTATGTCCAAAATACATATGTCCCAAATGCATTATTCACAAATAAAATGTACAAAAACTGATTTCACACTTTTTGGGCCTCTCAGTAAGGTCAAGGATAAAAAAAAAAAGGGAGGGGCCAGCAGAGTGAGCAAAAAATAAAAGAGGATGTTGTGGGAAAGATATCTATGGAAGCAGCTTTCCTTGAACCCCACCTCTACTCCCCAAGGAGAATGGAGAGAGATATCAATGCAAGTACGGGCTGCAGCCAGGCCCTTAGAGCCTGATCTTCTCTGCCGCTGGGGGATTCTGAGACTGAGAAAGATAAAGTGGTGTGTGAGGGGACAATGGAGAGAGAAGCAGGCTGTGTTTGCAAAGTAACTATGCTTCCACTAATAAAGGTCAAGGAAGTGGGGCTGTGGGGAAGAATGCTGGCCAGGAGCACGAAAGGACTTGCAAGAACACAGATGGAGGATGTCTCAGCATAAGTGTTACCGGATTTAGTTAGGTTCTTGACTTATGCTGCAGTGATGAATTTCAGAGCATGTCAGGTGAGTGAGGCCAGTAATTTATTAAGGTAGGGAGAGAAGAGAAATGGGAGAAAATAGCAGATCACGGGTCCCCTGTAGAGGGTAAGGGACTGAAAAGTAATAGAGAGGGCTGATTTATAGACTATAATTTCCCATATAGATTATAAATGCCCAGGTTTTACTTGCCTGTTGGTCCGTTCGGGGGGGGGGGGCGGCATGGCAAGAACAGGGCGCAGGAGCCACAAGGGCCCCAAGCACAGCAGCAGGGCACGGAAGCCACCGAGAGCAGGAATTGGGGGGGGGCAACAAGGGTCAGGAACAGGAGCAGAAGGGAGGTAATCCAATTTTGAGGAACTTATAGGAAGCTATGAGGCTCGGCAGAAATGAAAAATAAGACACAGAAGTCTGTATCAATCAATGCTCTCCTTCATTTTAAAATGCTGTATCTAATATAGCTAGAGAGTAGCTTTCAAGTCCTAGAAATAATAATTATTGCATTTTAATATCACTTTACCCTTAAGAAAAACACATAACTTGATATCCTGGAAATAACAGTCTAAATGTTCCATGTCAACCCATGAGGAGCTGTTTAGGAGTAGCTGAAGAATGACTGATGTAAATAAGTGGATGAATAAGAAGAAAGGAAAAGGCTAAGGAATATCCGGAAATTTTCCTATCAGTAAAATCTATTAGACTACAGAACAATGTCTCAAGGGAACCAGTGAAAGCCCAATCTTATGAGTCATTTACAAGTGGAGTGGGTTTGGCTATTGGAATTATTCCATGGGGAAAACTCTTGCCGTATATAGGAAATGGACAATACAAACTAATGGGTTTTTGTCATGTTTAGTATTTCCCATGTTTGGCATGTCCACTTTGTTCTTTGGATTTAACAGGAAACCTAAGAAGGAAAGCTGGCCCATCAGGAATGGCCACAATGGACAGCCAGGGTAGGTATACTGCCGAAGCCTCTTCTAACAACAGGGTTAGTGTTGAGGTCATGAGGTTAGAATCCAACTTCACCAAGAGCAAAAGGAAAACCTGATATCACAGGAAAAGCAGCTACTCATGAAGGACTAATAGAAGCTCCCTCTGGCCATTTTGCTGTGGCCTTAAAATGGGGCTGTGCAGAGCTGCACCTTTGTTGCCTTTAGCATCCTGTTCCCATATTTGGAACTTCAGACTCTTCAGAATCTTTACTACTTAATTCAATCTTCAATTTTCTTCTCTCTTGCTTTATGACTACATTTCTCATTTTTCCTCATTGCTTTATTTCTGTATTAGTGGATGATGGGCGTCCATTCACAACACTTAACCACTCAAAAACGAAATGCTATTTTTAAATTTGTTGTTTTTATGCCAAGGTATATCTTGGTCTAGTTGTTAAATTTATCATCATGACTTCCCTGGATTTCAATTCTCTCAACTGTAAAATGGTAAAAATAAAACCATCTTTATTTACATCTCAGGTTGTCATAAAAAGTAAGAAAACAGATGTGCAATCACTTTGAAAATGTTAAATACTATAGAGATGCAAGTTATTGTTGTTTCTTGACCATTTCAATATTGTTCATCTTAGGATACAAAGGTTTTGTGGACATATATCTTTTAAATATTTCCTTCTATTAACATACATTCCCTAATAATTGAATAAAAGAGCCATAAAAACCACAGGTACCCCAAACACAATAGCTGAAAATAATATTAAATTATATTGCGATGGGAAGGTATCACTTTGTAATATGATGCTTTGGGCTGGTATGATTAGTTTCAACATGAAATACTACAACTAAGGAAAGGAGAAGGAAAAAAATAAGATTTATTGAATATATTATATACCTGTAACCCTTGTAACAACCTTGGAGATACCATTACCCCAAATCAGGTGAGGAAAATCAAGGTCTGAGGTCACAGGGCTGGTAAAAGGCAGGGCTTGGATACCAACATCTGCACGAGTCTAACTCTATTATATTACATGGCATATTTGATTTTGTCACAAATTAACTTTGTTTTATCCCACAAATTTATGTCATAGTTTTACTGATGTTACTGACAGTTTCAAGGTGCTATATGTAGATACTCCAGTACAACTGAGAAAGGCGGGGTGGAGCCAATCTCCCTTGCAGTTGACACTTGAGTAACGTTACAAATCACACTGTGGAAATGGGCACGTACATTAGACAACAGCAGTGAAACGTATACTTTATCACCGAAACTCTTTTCACTGAATTTAATCCCCCCCCTCCCAATATGGCATTGATATCAAGTTAGAAAAATCCATGACCTATCACACAGGTCCCAAATGCTCCAGAGAGTATTAATATTGAAGGCTACGACTTGTAAGAGCTTATCAACAAATAAAAGGTACTAACTTAACATTAGTAAAATTTACCCCTACCAGAGATCTTTAAGGAAAGTCATAATACTAAGAGTTATACAAGTGCCACTACAAGCACGAAACAGAAAAAAGCCTCAAGCCACTAGTCTTTTAAAGAAAACACAGGCTTTTAATAAATTTTCATTATTTTTTTTTCTACTAGTGTTGCTATTATTTTCCAGCTATGTGGAAAATACAGTCCTTCTATCAGATATTTATAGAATGTTAGAAATTTATACTAAGTGGTATTATTATAACTACAACAAATAAGACTGCAGATAGACATGCTGTGCAACTCAAACACTAGATTTAGTTAGGTTAGAAGGTCAACTCTAGGGAGTTTGTCAAATGAAAGAATCAAGGTTTCCAACAATTTCTGTCTCTCAGAACAACCTACATCCAACTGTGAAATCAGTTAAATAGCAGGCAATTATGTGACCTGCCAGGTTTATCATTAGCTTTTCTAAAGTACATGAACTGGAGAAAATGCACATCTCCCCTATGAACATGATATCATTCTGACATTAAGGGTCAAGAAATGAATATGGTTATTGTGTATAAAGGCAATGGAAACTCTGTGAATCCCATCTCTGGGCCCCCTTTCCCTAATCAAATGAGTGGACTCTACCAACTAGTGGAAGGAATGAAAAGTTTCATTTTTATCAGGCTCTCTGACTACCTACTACTTATGGACCTGAAGCTGCTGACCCCTTAATTTTTATCCTTCCTCTTTTTGCTCTGAATATTGACCTCATGGACACAATTATATATATAATTCCACAGTAGAGGACAACAGTCCAGGGCAACTGGAAAAAGTATAATTTTAATAAGAACTATTTGTTTTGCAAGTAGCTGAGTTGAATACAGGGAGAATAATGGCTCTTCCTACAACTATCTGGATGGAATTTTATTGTGCTCTAACTAGCTTTACAGTAGTTCTTGATAATGGTGACTACATTTAGTTTATAAAGCTTTATCATTTGATCCTCACTCATTTGATCCTCACCACTGCCCGATAACACAGGGCTTTAAATTCATCAGCTTGGTTCACATACCCACCTGTTTAGCATGATTGACACAGTGCATGTACTGGCTGGCCAGAGCAGAACAGCTGAGGGTCTGCTGGGTGTTCTGGCGGTAACACTGGAGAATTTTAGCCTGTAGATCGGCACAGACAGGATGAAACTCATACCGCCTGAAAACAAAAACAGGGACCACTGAGATAAATGGCCTTCAATCAGAATAAGGATCAAAGACAACGAATATATAAAAATATTACAAATGGAAAAAAAGTCTAAAAGAAATAATTTTCTTTAACCTTTAAAGAAAGCTGGATATCCAAATGGTTCCCATGATAAAAATGCATACAAGGTAAATGATTTCCATGAAATTAGTTCCATTAATTGACACCATTGTGAGGTTCTTTGAGGTTCTCCCAAACCTAAACCATATGAATGGTGCCACCCTTCAGTCTGGCTGGTTAAACCTGGGGGGCATAACTTCTCTCTTCTATTCCCATATCCAGTTGGTCACACAAAAATGTTTGCTCTCCCTGCGTTCTAGTCTTCCTTTTCCATACTCACTGCTTTTACATTAATTCCTGATCATTTATATCCCTGATTCCAGCAATGGCCTCCAAACTGGACTCTCTCTTAGTTTACACTCCATACTCCCGCCTCCACGTGTCTTCCAGAGGATTCTTCCTAATACATAAATCTGATCACAGTATCTCTCCCTGGTGCTTTCCAAATAAATACAAGGTCAATAGGTAAGGTTCTTCTTGGTCAGGTTCCTGTCTACTCTTTAGCCTTAATTTCTCACTCTGCACACTGCTGCAGCCTGGCCAAACCAGCCTCAGGGCTTGGTTCTTACATTTTTCTTCATGTCTCGGCTCATGCAGCAATTGATTTGGGAAATGCCCTTCACCCAAACTCCCTCCCACTCCTATATACCTGGAAAATCCCTACTCATCTGTCAATACTTAAAGTGTAACCACCTCTATACATCTTTCTCTAACTCTCCCCCCTCCCCTGTCGAATCTATAATATTTCCGTCTTGGTGACCTCACTGATTCTGTGTTAACTTCTCTCACCATGCATGTAACACTGAACACACTGCATATTCTAGTGCAATTTACTAGAACGAAAATTCCAAGCAGTAAGGAGTATGTTTATTTTCTTTGCGACCTCAGCTATTAGATACATATACCTCTTATAAAAGCCACTCAAGAAATATTTGTTGAGTGAATACAAAAAGAAAGAAAAAATGTAAAGTTTCCCTGGGCTCAAACTTTACTAATGATACTTATATATCCCAGATTTTAGTTAGACTCTTCTGAGTGTATATGCTGTACCAGACAAACAACTCCGAATTAGTTTATATTTACACTTGAAAAATGGTAGACAAAATAAATCCAATGAATGACATTATACACCAATTTTGCAAAGATAGCAAGGAACTTGGATTATAAGGACCAAGCATACATGCAGTATATGTGTAATATTATCGTTTTAATCTAAGACTTCCTTGTTTCACATTAGTTTTGTTTAATACAAAAAGCTTCCAGTCTTTTACACCAGTTTTTTTTTTTTTTTCCATTTAAGTCCGTTATTTCCATAGGAATCTAAATAGCATTATTTTAAATTTAATGCATTCCTTAAAAAAAAATCCCTAGAGAACACAGGGAGGTATATTTCTCACCAATAAGGAAATCCCTGGGTGATGAGTTGTCCCCTCATTACTTTTATCCAACACACTATTTTGCTAGAATAGAAAATTGAAATGCAAACCATGTTACTGGACCCTGGGGAATTTATTTCCTACTACTCTCTAGAGAATAGACATACAGGAAAAAAATAATGCCCCCAGTTTTACATAACATTGCTTTGACTTTTTCTTTAATTACTTCACTACCTTGTCAAAAACCTAAGAACAAAATTAAAATCCAATCCAAGGAATTTCAATTCTTTTTAAGATTTAAAATTTCGATGTTTGTAAATTTTTCTGGACACAGATTTCCCTAATCCACTACCGTGAACACCAGCATTTAAAAGGAGTCAAGCTGTGCTTCGCAGGGTATAGGCACAAACACCACTGACTGGTAATCGCAAGATCTACATCTGGATAAAAAATGAAATATGATTAAGCATCAGGTCAGCTGAACCTAGCGAAAATATGACTAAGTACTCTAACAGTTTATTGGAAAGCAGGATTACATCCTATTCCAGTGTTGAGAACTCATCATCTCCCTGACATAGCTTAAGATTTAAAAGCATGGGGAGGAAACGTAGAGAGGGAAGACTAGGAGAACCCTGAACAGACATGCTGTCCTGCCTCACTAATGTACAGAAAAGGACTGTAAAGAAAGAACTTTATCATAAAGAAAATGGCATTTTTTCCCTTTTAAAAAGACTTCACAATGGGATAAGTCATCTAATACTATGGACACTTAGAAAGAGGTAATTTAAGTTGTACATAAGTATTTACCCTGAATTTAGCTATTAGTCATTTGAGTTAAAGTCCATGAGTTATTTATGAATTGAAATGTGTCAAAATATACTTTCCTCACCACAAATCAATACTACTCACTTCCAGGGCCCTTGATTTCCTGTCTGTTGGTCTATTTGTGTGTGTGTGTGGGTGTATGCAGTCATCGTCTGAAATTCTTTTTACACACATTTCAACTTGAATGGATAATTAGAAGGTAGAAAGGGGGAAAGAACCGTAATTATCTCCTAGATCCTGGAGTAGACTCTGGTACATTTTCTGGGATTAATCTGTAAGAGTAAAGCTTTGTCTTTATATTGATCTCCAGTGTCTGTTATGCTGCCCTAATGCACTGTTTTCACTTTGGGAAAATGCTAAATGAGATTACAGTCTAACCTTAGAAGGCCATAAAACACAAGCCATGGCACCTTCCATTCAAGAAAAGAGTTTCAAAGACATTTCCAATATGCATTATGGTAAATCCTCCATAGTCGTAGAGTCAGCAATTGATTTTTATTGACTGTTTTCATTCCTGCTGACGGAAAAAGCTATTAGGCAAAAATAACAAAAGACAGAATTTCAAGATACCTAAGAAGGAAAATTAAATCTTAGTTGCAAAGGACATTTAAATAATTTAATTTCTTAGTATGTAAGAAAGATTGAACAAAGATTAAGAAACGGCAAATAACAAATGTTAAGAGAAAGATGAAACATAAATTTGGAGAACTCAGAACAATAATAAAGTAAGAAGAGATAAATTAGGGATCCAAAAACATGTTCAGCAAAAAAAGAGTTGGTGCTATAGAGATAGCAGTTGAAAATATATTTTTTATATACATTGTGTATCAAAATATAGATTTTGATCCAATTTAGCAAGGAAAAATCAGGTTAATGGTCACTTGAAAGTATTGGTGACTTTTAATGGATCCCAGCATGTGTACATCTCTCTCTTCATTTTCCTTTTCTTTCTTGCATATTTAGTCTCTTCTCTCCCTCTTTTCTCATTTCTACAAACACTAGCAGCCCATATCCTTCCCCTCTCTCTGCTCCACCACAGTACTTAAGGCCAAGGAAGTTGGTGACAACATCCAAAGGCAGAACTGGAGTCCCAAAGATTTGACTGGAGGGCAGAAGCAAAAGAAGCACTCCTGGTGGATCCTCTGTAGCCAGTAAACAATTAACACTAATATTCACTTAGAAGTCATCTAAGAAGATATATCCAAGTATTTTTCTCACTACACTGACAGGTTCATTGTAGAAGCTTTGGGGGGGAAAAACCCAGAAAAGAAAAATACAAATTACATTGATTTTAATCTTTCACTGCTTAAAAAACATGGTGATGAACAAAAACTGTTAGTAACATCTATAAGTACCATAGAGAATAGCTTCCTATAAGTAGAATTAATTGATCAAAGAGAAATGAAAATATTTTCAGTAAAAAATACAGATAAGCAGTATTCTGAACTCTCCTCTTAAGACTATAATACATTTATACTTGGTTATCTGTTTTAGAATTAACTGTTGGTTTTGCTGCCGCCTCTCCTACTTTCATGGCTTAGAAACTTCTTTGATGTGAGTCTGAGCTTTATATTTTCAGGAAATGACTTATCCATCATTTAGTTCTGCTAATATAAATCACAAGGATATTAAGGTAACCTCAGAAAAGGGGGAAATATGGAGCTAGCTCTTCCAATACCACTCTTCACTCAAGGGTTATAGCCATATAATGACAATCAGCCACAATTCCTGACGCTCCAGGAAACACAAAAATCATTCATTATAAGTGCAGCTGAACAAAGGGTCCTTTCCCTGTTTCTGGACCAGTAAGTACCCTGAGAAAGTTCTACAGATACTACATTGAAACACCCACCTCTCCCCACCAAAATAAACAAACAAAAAACAGAGGAGGGGAGGGGGGAGGGAATGAAAACGGCTGGAGCTAAAAGGAGAATCCTGATTTTTGAACAGATTTTGACAACACAACCTTCTTGGGGTCAGATGGTCTTGTAAAACCACATGTAACGTGTTAAAGGCAAGTATGAAACATGGCCAACAGAGTCAAATCATTTAATTCCTATGGCATAATACCAATACTCTAATTTTATTCTATACTAAAACTTTTTGTTAGATGTTAAGCCCAATGGTCAGGATTTCTGCTTTTCTTTAAAATGCATACTGAAAAGCTACCAAACACACTGCCAGTATTTAAAAATATGTAATAATTTGTTCTTGTTTCTCTTCTTATTTATAATAAAGCCAACATAAAATGCAATATGAAGGATGAATGTATTTATGTAAAATTTATTTTTCTTCTTTGTTTTAGTTTTACCTTAAATTATAATATCCTCATATTAGTTTTCAGAATAGAATATAAACCGCCTTTTTCGAACAATGCAAGAAATGAAAAAAACAACTCAATTCCAAGCTTTTTTGACAGTTTTAATAACTGCTAACCATCTTTATTAATGATGTTTCTATGTGAGCTGTAATCAGATTTCCAAAATTATACTTTTGAGGCCAAACACCTCCAAATGGGAGATAAGGATGCTGCCTGCTTTATTTGTTTCCATTTGTTTTCACATATTCTTCGCTATATAATTTCTTTCAAAATAAAATGAAACCAAAATCTAAGACATTTTTTTCAACAGCCGTCTATTACTAAAATGATGAACGTTAACTATTATGCTATCTGTCGTCACAAGAGGCTTTCACTGTGTTCAGAGGCAGAAACATGGCCTTGACTCCACCTCACTGAGCACCAAATCTGACACCAAGTCAGCTGACAGCAGACGGTTACCCATAGTAACTGCTGTATCATTCAACCAACAGATTCAGCTTGGACGTTATAAAGGGAAAACTCAGCTTTGGCTAGATATACAACAGAGTATATAGAACTTTATCCTACGTGAAAGAACAGTATCTACCTGAAATATTTTAACCTACTGATGATTTTGGCAAAAGATGTCACCCAGTAAGAGGTGAATCCACAGGAGGAGGGTGATCTGCAAGGAGAGAAAGGAAAGCACTGCTAGTCTTCCCTAGATTTTAGGATCTTGAGTAAAAGTCCAAAGACCAGGAAGATAAAATAAGTAATACAATGATCTATACACATATATACTGCTCTTAGGCCAGGAGGCCTCATACCACAAGTATATGAGTATGAACACAACAAAATGGAAGGTGAACAAAAAACATTCCAAATTTTGCAAGAATTTTTCTTCCTTATTTAATAATACTGGGCACTGAGATGATGGGGGCAGTTAGGGAAAACCTAGGAGTGTGTGGGAAATTAATAATACTTGATCATGTAAAAGCTGGTGGGGGTTGGCAGCCTCTGTTCTCTCTGTGGTGCTCAGTACAGAAGAATACTCCTACTTTACAAGAACCCTATTTTATGCTTCACAGAACCCTCTTGGCATCTTGCCAACTGAAAACAACTGACGTGCTAGAATGTTCATATTCTCTACTGAGGGTCTGAACTTGGGAAAATGGGTCTATCTTCTGCTTTGTCTCCAAAGACCAAGGGCCCCAACTGTTTTGTTTTGTAAATTATCTCTTAAAATCTGGTGACCTGGAGAAGCAAAAGGCTTAATGTTAGTAAAAAAAAATTTTTCCCTAGAAAGTTGCTCCAAGTAATAATTCCTCCAACAAGACATAAAGAGTTATTTACTGAGTTGAAAAAATTGTGAACTCAGACATCTGGTATAAAGCAGGAAAAAACAACCAGTTGGTTAATTTTCATTTTCTATAATATCATGGTTTCTTTGACTTATAGTTGGCCTGTGTACTTCCAGTTTTTTATCTCTAAAAAGAGAGAGAAAATAATACTTAAATAAATGATACCTGGAATAAGAGGCAATAATTATGGAGAGTTTAGGGACATAGAGCATAAACAATGGCAACATTGTCATCTCAATCTGGAAGGACCCCAAATCAACTTCTAGCTCACAAATACTTTAAGATGGGTTGTTATTTTCTCATGCTCACAAAGTTTTCTCACCAGGCAAAATTCTACAGCTAACAGACTTTAGTGCAGGTAGGGAGCCTTTATTTAAAGAAGTTTAAACCAACTCTACTCTCTTATTTAGCCTGAAAATCCTTGGGGCTCGGATTATGTTTCTTTTCTTTCTTTCTGCTTGGGACATTGCTGTTGCTTATTAAATGTCAAACAATACTACTGGATTAAAAACATGTACCAGTGAGTTAACAAGGCAGTTCTTTGCATTGTTAACAGTGTCTGGGAGATAGCAGTTTACAAGTACCTGTGTGTAGAAAGATTAACTTCTGCCATGCATGTAGTAGGACCAGAATAAAATCACAGTTCACAGAAGTAGCCTTTGTTGTTTTTTTTGTTCGTTTGTTTTTTGAGGTACCACGGGTGGGGGAATGAACCTGAGACCTCATATGTGGGAAGCTGGTGCTCAACCACTGAGCCACATTGGCTTCCCTGAGTTGGTTTTTTGTTGTTGTTGTTTGTTTTTGTTTTTTTCAGGAGGCACTGGGAACCAAACCCAGGACCTCCCACATGGGAGTCAGGTGCTCAACTGCTTGGGCCACATCGGCTCCCAGGGCCTTTGCTTTTAAGAGCTGCAATATTTGAAGTATTCTTTTCGTCCCTTCAAAAGATCTACACGCAGTGGAATGAAGAGATGCCCAGAGCCAAACTTTAAATTGGAATCCTTAAAGGCTATTATATCAATGTGTGAATAAGACTGATGATCTTAACACACACCAAACTATTTTCATTTGAAATATCTTAATAAGGTTTCAGGGTCAAGAGGTGGCAATTTATTAAAGAAAAGCATGGCTTTTATTCTCACCTAACTTTGTAATCAGACAACTTAGAAAATGTTAATCTTGAGCATATACAATGTTTTATCCCTGGAGTTGCTTTTCTTTAAATATGTGTCTCTATATAATATGTTGATTTGAACTTACGCCCACGCAAATTGAACATTATTTTATCCCCAAGGCTTTGAAAGTTATTTCCATCTTCACTATCCAGTTACTTTGGACTGTTCACCAAAATTGGGTCTTTTTCAGTTAAGGATTGAAAATATGATGGTTGGTTTGTTCATTCACTCATTCATTCACTCCTACAACAAATATTAAGCCACAGACATTTATTAGGCATTCATTACATGTCATCCACCATGACAGGTACTGAATAAGACTGTGATTCTTATACCCTTGCTAGCTCACAGTCTAGTGGGCGGGGGGGGGGGGGAGAGAAAAGTATATATAAGGTCTTTTTTTTTTTTTTTTTAAAGCTTTTATTTATTTATTCATTTATCTCCCCCTTGCTGCTTGTGCTCACTGGGTCAGCTAACCACGCCGCGCGGGTGGGCTTGCCTTCACCAGGAGGCCCCAGGAACCGAACCTGGGGCCTCCCATATGGTAAACGGGAGCCCTACTGATTGAGCCACAGCCGCTTCCCTATATAAGGTCTTATAATGAGATCAAGAGCTAATAAAGTTGTAAACATAGCACTAAGGAAACAGAGAGGTCTGGTTTTGTGACCAAAACGGAACATAGTTTCCAAGCAAGAAGACATTCATCCCTAGTGAACAGGAAATGAGGACAGGCCTCAAGGTTCTCTTGAAGTAACTTTCATAAGGCAAAGGGGGAGATTCCAAGCCAGCAGGGAGATCTGCCCAGTGTATCCAGTCTACAGAGATACTCAGAGTTGGGGAGGAGAAACCTCCTCTGACCCTAAGGCTATGAAAATCCCCATAAGCTAGTGACTAAAATCCTTCTAAATCCCTCCAATTTCCTGTGGAAAAAGTTTAGTTGTTTGTGTTCCTGACATGGGCTAGCACAAGCTAGGTTGGAACAGGTGAGAGTAGCTCGTGTTATAATAAGAGCTTATAATTCTCTGAATCCACAAGGAAATAATCAGAGACCAGCAGCAACGTTTCAGACCTACCGACAATAAACAAATGTTGAGGCAAGTTGCCAGTTGCCAAGTTTTGGTAGGAGAGCTCTGGTAGAAACTTTCAATTGGTGCCAAAATTACTCTTGATATTTCATTGTCTTCCCCACTAGGAGCACCTTCTGTAACCACTCTATTGCTTTATTACTTGATATGGCCAAGAAGGAGAAAATGGCAATTTGGCCCTGGCTCAATGCCCAGTTTTGGGGGCAGAAGGCAGATAGAAGGAACTGAAACAAGGTGGGGGAATGTAGAAAGATATTGGGAAGCAGAAGAATCTACCAGAATTAGATAGGAATCCTGGAGGAGAAAGAGAAGGTATCATGGGTAGATTAATTCAGATAGAGAAAAACCAGAGGGACATACTGAGAACCCCAAGCAACCCACTGGGATATGAAAAGGAAAGGAGAGAGAGACAGCAAGCTCTAGACTGGGGAGCTAAAGCAAACTGTGGCATTTATTCTTCAATGACAACTTTAATTCCAAGTTCTTGAGGAGGCATTGTTCCCTTCCTCATCTTCTCTTTTACAGAAAGTCCTCAAGTTCAGAAGAGGGACAACTGGATATAGCCAACACAGGTGTCCCCAGTACAGTCAATGGGCAGAGCACCATTCCTGGTAATCTAGCAGGATTTTCTGACCCAAGATCCTTGCAGCAAATCTAAGACAGTTTGAGCAAATTTAGCAGAACAACTAACATTAACCTCCCAGATAGAATTCTTTCATATTTGGAGAAATACTTATTTTGTAGGCCTAATTATACTATCTTCATCAATGAAACCCAGAGAGATCTAACTATTGTAATAGTACAGAGTCACAGAATCTTCTACTTGAACAGTATGGTGCCAGTGGCCTGTGCTGAAATACGGTTGAGCACACACATTCAAGTTAAGCTCCTATTTTTAGGTTCCTATAATTTTTTTTCAAAAAGAATTACCCTTTGGGATGAAATTTTTTATGTTCCTTCTCAGCTGAGGAGTGATTTGAGGGTGGGGGTGTGTGAGAAGTTTGATGAAATTCCATTTGAGTCACCCAAGCATAAAAATACATTCCAGTACCCCTACTTCTTCCTGGCTGTAATCAAATTTAAGAGAGTGCTTTTAGTACTAAGATAAGTCAAGAACAGCTTAATTTGAAACATTTCAAAACTGTCACATAACTCAATGAGGACTGTGACACATTCTATAAAACTAGGTTAGGACCAAATTCTAAGTCTGTGGTGAGAGAACGTGTTACATTACTTTAAATGATACGTTTTTTTCCCACTACATTTAAAAGCAAGATCCAAATACCAGATACATACAGGAAGGAATGTATCTGGCTCCCTCAACTGAAAGAATTACAAGTATATTTATTTCAGTGACAAGTGAAGCAAAAGTTATCCATACTGATTTGCCCTTTCATGTGTCAGGGTGCTAAAAATGGGGAGAGGGAGTTAAGCCTTTTATCTATTTCCCATTCCTCTTGATGACTGGAAGGATAGAATGCTTAAACACTGCCTCTGAAACGGGGGTGGGGGTGGGGGCATGGGGTGGGGTGTCCCCAAATGGGGACAACTACGGCCATTCCGTGAATGCAGGGCTGCCAGGCAGAGAGAAGGCTACATGGGCATCACAGTTACAGGTTTCATGCAGATGGTGAATGTGGTGGTAAAAGGGCATGGAGAAACAAAGTGTGGAGAACACTAAATTTACCCCCTTGAGATGCTTATAAATAATTGACTAGGGGAGAAAGGCACTCATAAAGGTTAGGAAATACAGGACAATTTAAGTGTCAAGGAAACAGTACTGGTAGTCAGGACTACAACTGTTCTGAGGAAGGAACAGTCACTTCTAGCTGGGGGATAGTCTGGGAAGTTCCAGGGAGAAGAGGAGATGGGATTCAAAAGACCCTTAAGTGCAGGGTAGGTCTGTGAGAAGTAGAGAGAAGGGAGAGCATGGGCATTTGAGAGGGTCTCTGTGAGCAAAGGGCCAGGCTCAGTTAAGTTTGCCATGTCCAGGGGACTCAAGTTGTAGGAGAGGTTTGTAGAGGGGAGAGGTAGCACTAAAAAGGGAGGTGCCGGGCTACGGAGAGGCTGTCAATAAGAGACAGCAGGCTTAGATTCTATTCCACAGGTGCTGGCAAGCCACAGACCTTTCTGAATGAAAGAATGAAGTTATAAAGGGGCCATCTTAGAAAGACTGGTCTGATGGATGGAAGTGGGAGCTGCCTATACTGGGAGCCCGGTGGAGCAATAGCCAGCTATAATGATAAAACAGGTTGATGAAAGGAACGGTCAGGCAAGAATGGAAGTACTGGAAAGCAAAAATGGCAGGATGTGGTGACTGATAGGACATGGAGACTACTGAAGAATACTTGGAATCATTTAAAGAATGAAAGTGCTCAAGCAATGTCAGGGACTCTAAGTGGAAATGACCCACCTCAATCTAAAATATGGAGGTGGAACTTGGCACCGAGGACAGGACTACAATCATCCATTGTGAATCCCTTGCAAGACATGGAGGGACATGAAGAGAGAAGGCAGGAAGGACAGCTGAGCCTCAGGTTGACAGCCACATATGGGGGAATGACAGGGGAGGGAAGACTGAGCAGTCAGGGAGCGAGAGTGGAGAGAAGCACCACTATAAGGCAGCATTCCAAGACTGGGGAAACAAGAGTTTCATGAAAGAGAAGATAGTAAAAAAGAATAAAGACTGAAAAAAGGCTATGGGATTTAGTCCCTAACAATTTAGAGGAACAACTTCCATATTTCAAATGAGGCAGAAATGAGATGGCAAGAAATTGGTAAATGAGAAAATAAGCAGGAAGGAAATGGAAGCAGTGAGATTGGGTCAGTTCAATATCCTTTACTGAGTGCCGACTGTATACCAGGCATTATGGGAGAGATACGTAGAGAGGGAAGGAGGGAAGAAGGGAGGGAGGGAGGGAGAGAGGGAGATAGGGGTGCAGAGAGAGAGAGACTCACCCCATAAGAGCTGCTTTAATGGGATACATAGGCAATAGGTAAAGGAGGAATTAATTTTGGCTGGGGAGGATCTGAAAAGGTCTTAGATGAGAAGAAATAGATTTCTGGAGGATCTTAAGGGATGGGAAGGGTTTAGGCAGTTAGAGATGGGATGGAAAGGTACTCCAGACAGAGAAGTGAAAGAAGTTAAGGTAGTGAAATGTTAGAGAAGAAAAGGCTGCAGGTAGAAGTAACATCTCTAATGGACTTTTATTCAAGGTAGTAAAGGAAATTTACATACAGATCAGAAAGACAAAAGAGCCAGGAAATGTTTTGTAAGCAGACCAAGGAGTTAGCAATATAGTATTTGGTAAAGGTGTGCTAAGACAGTAGATGAATAGCTAAGATTATGTGAAAAGGGCTAGTTTTCAATAGTCTCTTTTATTTCATTTTTTCAATAGTCTCTTATTTCATTTTTAAAACATTTTATTGAAGTATATCATTCATACATGAACATACATAAACAATAAATGCATAGTAAAGTTGTGAACTTACAAAACAAACATGCATAACATCATTCAGGACTCCCATGCATCACCCCACCACCAGTATCTTGCATTGTTGTGAAACATTTGTTACAAATTAGAAAAGAACATCTTCAAACTATTACTACTAACTATAGTCTCTTAAAGAAAGAAAAGGACAAAGAAGGGCAGAAAGGAGTGCATAGTCCTCACAGACAAGGTGTTATTAAAACTAACATGCAGATTTTTTGAGCTGGAAGTCCACAATGAAAAAATAAAAGAAATCAGATAAGTGAGAAGGAGGAGTAGTGGAAGGAAATGGTTTGCTAGGGAACCTCAGAGACTAGATGAGCCATTTGACAGCATTAAGGATTCTTAACAGTATGTTCCCTTATGAAAAAAGGAACATTACTTGAGAAAGATTCTCCTTCTAAAGGAATCCACGCATGCTCTCCAGGAGCTGGACTGAGCGGCCAGGCAAAGTAGTGCTAGCTTAGAAGGCTCAGGGGATTCCATCACAGGAGATGCTCAAAACTGGCAAGGGATGTGCCAGAAACCCTCTTAAATCCCCCAAGTTGTACCATTCCACATCAGCACACAATTTTATATAAAAGTATATATATCTAAGGCTGGGATATATTTATGCATTTACTGCAGGCCTTTGTACAGAATGTCTAGTACTTTATTTATTTTTTTTTTTTTTAAAGATTTTATTTATTTATTCATTTATCCCCCCCTTGCTGCTTGTGCTCACTGGGTCAGCTAACCACGCCCAGCGGGCGGGCTTGCCTTCACCAGGAGGCCCCGGGAACCGAACCTGGGGCCTCCCATATGGTAAACGGGAGCCCTACTGATTGAGCCACAGCCGCTTCCCTGTCTAGTACTTTAAGTACTGGCCCCTTTTCTTCTTGCTCTCTTAAAACAGATGTGCATTGAAATTAACGGTTGATTAATTGTTACAGGAAAATAGAGAAAGGTTAGCATAATGTATTTTTGAAAAATAGGAGTTTATGGATACATACAAGTTCAGTTCAAAATTACATAACACATATATGCTTACACATGCATAAAATTTCTCTGAAAAGATACACAAGCAACTGGTAACAACAGTTTCCAGGAAGGGGAAATGGATGGGTGGGCAAAGGAATAAGAGGCAGACTTTAATTTTGCTTATTATATTTAAATGTTCTATTATATACATATATTGTTTACTCAAGAAATAATTTATTCAAAGATGGCAATGGTATATTATTCATATGTATTTTGTATGCTCCAAGAAACCACTCTAAGAAACAGCTTGCTTCCCCTCCAACCCAGATGCTTAGGCATCAACATTTCTAACGGTAATGCCATTTCTATGGATTTTGTGGTACCAAAAGACAACACTAATGCACCAGATATGGAATCAGACCCTACACATAGACAAAAATGTAAATTGGGGAATAATTCAAAATGCCTTCATACATGTCAGCCTTCAACACAAGTTCAGCACAAGCCCTACCGATTTAATATTGCAACAATTTTGTAAGAAAGAAGACACAGAAACCACCACAATTATTAAGTCACAGAACAAGCCACTGGCTGTAAACTGTTACATGAGTACTGAAAAGCCTGGAAGCCTTCTCTATCCTTGAAATTCTTTTAATTTGGTTCTTTATCTTTTTAATTGTCCCCTCTCCTTTCTCCTCTCTCAACTGTGAGCAATTCCCAAAACTCAGATCTCAGCCTCTGCTGTTTCTCCTACAGTTTCTGGTGAAGTTATTCTTTCTTCTTTGGGGATTCTCTATTGCTTCGTGTGAGAAAAAATGGGTTTTCTAGTCACATTGCACGTGTCAGTAGCTATGTGATCTCAGGTTTCAGTTCATCTTTGTAAAAAACAGACAGATAAGTAATTGTACCCATTTTCAGCAGGACTAGATCTGATGATTCTCTTAAGATTCCTTCTAAGATCCCTACTTTAAGCATCAACTAGATATGTTCAATGTATTTGATGTCCATTTTCCTTCCCAACAAAGACTTCCCTTCCATTTTTCACCAACGGCAGTATCAACTCATCATCTTGCACTAAATTTAGTCTCTTTGCTCTTATTTAATATTTTATATTCAAGAACTCATTGGGACTATTGGTTTTTCCACTGAAATACCTTTCCGTTTTAACCCTTCCTTAGTTTCCCCTATCACCACTCTAAGCTATCACTTCATGCATAGACGACTATTATTACAGCCTTCAATTGGTGTCTCTAACCACAGATACCTCCTTTTCAAGTTCATCAATGTGAATTCTACTAATAGCCTACAAAATGCCAACCTTTCCTAGGAGCCAATCAAGATTCTTCCTCTTCCCTTTCTTCTACCACTGGCAGCCAATTTTACTTCCAAAATATTTCTCATACCCCTTGCCTCCTTACAAACTACTACTTGTGGTGTTGGGAGAAAGAGTACCTGCTGAAACTTCTACTAAACTACTGTTTACCTAATCTGGCCTCAACGTGAAGGACAGATGATGACATTTGCAAGGTTGTTTTCAAACACAATCTAATATAAACCAGTAAAACAGACCAAGAGTATAACTACACATAGCCCTAATGTCCATTTCACAAGCCATGTTATAAAATTACAAAATGATTCTCTGAATTGATTTTATTTTTCACTTGTGGATAAGGGCATCATCTATATATAGCAGTGATAAATTTCCACAGGAACTAAATTCATTTCAAAAGGTTGAGGCTTAAAAAAAAAACAACTGCATAATTTTATACATGGTGCCTTGCATTGCTGAAACTCAGAAGGCATCATAAATATTAACCTTTGTTCCCTTTAAAGTCCTTGGAAATGAGAAGATAAGTCTCTTTGCATTGGGGAAATGGATACGTTTAAGGTAACTGGTAGAAAAGGGAGAACTTGGATGGCAAGTCATAATTTGTTTCATCTCTAGCATTAAGCACAACTAATTACACATGGTAACACTATTTACCAATTTTTGGAGAATAAGTACACGATTAATTTACCCTGTAAATCAAATATGAGAATTGTATTAGTCAGCCAAAGGGGTGCTAATGTGAAATACCAAAAATGGGTTGGTCTTTATAAAGGGTATTTATTTGGGGTAGAAGTCCACAGATACCAGGCCATAAAGTGTTAAGTTTCTTCTCTCACCACAGTCCATTGCCACGTGTTAGAGCAAGACAGCTGCTGGAGTTTGCCAGGGTTCAGACTTCTGGGGTTCCTCTCTTCCCGGGGCTGCATTTCTTTCCGGGCTTAGCTCCTGTTTCCTCCACAAGGTCAGCTGTAGACCAACGGCTTGCTTCTCTTCTCCTGGGGCCTTCTTTCTAACATCAAAACTGTTTCTCAAAAGACTGCTACAACTCTGTTCTTTGCCTTGCCTTTTATATTCGATTCCCCACCCATCAAGGGGTGGGGCTCAACACCCAACTGACGTAGCCCAGTTAACGCCCTAATCATGCCCACATTAACAGATCAGTTTACAAGCATGATCCAATTATATTTTTGGAATTCATAATTATATCAAACTGCCCAAATGCAACAAGAATCTAAAAGAAAATAAACCTTCAAAGCAGTTTATAGCTAACATAAGTGAAAAGTTTAGGAATGTACAAGCACACTGAACTACACGTGCATCTGTGGAACAACCACACAATTACTCTGTAATTTTAAAAAATTCTAATGTCTCTATTTTGGTTCTGATTAAAATATTCAGCAGCAATGCCATAAGAAGGCATTAAATTCCAACACATCATATAATCTCAACCCCTCGTGTTACAAAATTGGATTTAAGCATTTTTCAGAAGACAGGCAAGATTTAGCAAATTGGCTTAACATTCTAGGTTGCTGCAGAGGCTAAAATGAACAAGACCAACCATGAAGTATAGAAAACAATCTATTATGTGAATTCTCCAAATGATTAAGATGAATCTCATAAATGAGTATTTCAGAGGTGGAATCTCAGTGATTCCTACATAAAGGGATAATGATGTATTACTGTGGGACCAAACAATGCATTTTTCAGTTCTTGTCCTGGATTGGATTCGCCACGCTGAGCTCCATTAGTTTTACATTTCCCTAAGGGTTCCAATTCTGTAGTATTAATCTAAGCCATTACACATCCCCCCAATATGCAAATGTCTGCCTTACCAATGTCCCTTAATATAGCTCTCCAATTGCATGTTTCTGGACAAAAATCACCTAACAAGGGAAACTGGAATCACTATAAATTCATAAGTAGACACTAAATACTGCCCACAATTTTATTCCATTTTTACATTAAATTCGCTTTTACCCTTCTTTGCAATGACTACCCATCCCATTTCCAACCTCCTTAAAAATCTCATCCCTTTTTCTTCCCTTTGACTCTTGGTTAATGACCTGGCCTCTTATTTCATTGAGAAACAATGATAACTCCTTCATTCTCCCATCATAAAATCTGGACCTGCATCCAATTTCTCCCTTTTTAATGTACTTTGGAGGAAGAACACCTCTCTTATAAAAAGAAAGGCAACCCCTACACATGTATCCAATTTCATCTTCCCCATCTTGTTTTCTAGGGGGATTTTCTCTCCTCTTTGTATCTTTAACTTTTCTCTCAACCAGATCATTTTTACCAGTATTCCAACATTCCCTAGAGCAGCATTGTCCAACAAAACCTTCTACAACAATGGAAATGTGCTGTATCTGTGCTGTTCAATGCAGTGGCCACAGATACATGAGGCTTTCCACTACTGCTACTGTATTAGCCAGCGTGTATGTGTGGGGATAAGGTGGGCCAGTGAGGAAGGGTACTAAACTATAATGGGGAGACAAATGTTTCTAGTATACAAATTGGAAGAGTGAGTTTTCCAATGACACGAGTTAGGATCTAGAATATAGTCTCTACTTATACTGCAGCAGTGTAATGTAATTTGGTTAAAACCAGGTTTTGGCTTCTAATATATGTATGTCCAAATCCTGGCTGCACCACTTACTTACTTACTACGTAAACCTCAGCAACTTGCTTAGCTTGCTAAGATGCAACTTCTTCACAAGTTCCCACTTTAAGATTGTTGTAAAGATTAATAAGATAATTTTTAAGCTTTCAACACAGTGTCTAGTACATGGTAAGATTTTAATAAACGGTATGTGCTGTTATGATTATTTTTATGTTTATTACTATGTCAACTAATAAACTTGTGTAGGTCGTTCTGGGAAGCTATTAGTTATCACCTTGTTTCCAAGGAAAATGTGTTTCTACTTAGAAACAGCCAACTTATAAACCACGTTTTAGAATACAGTCCATCTGAGAATTGGTTCATGTAATTGATGGTGCCCACAAAGTATTCAGATGGTGGTGAAAGAAGGTTGCTGCATGTGTTTTTGATAAAGGGATTAAAAAACTGTACTCTTGTTAAAAATCAAACCTCCAGCATGGGGTATATAATTAACATAAACCTATATATCTTTTCTTTTCTTAACTAAGTTCTCATGCAGAGCAACAGTCTTCCCTATGAATAAATGGAATTGTATTTAAAGTAATTACACTTGGCACAGATTTTCCCACTGCTGGAAGCAGGGCTCCTACTTGTGACTAGGGCAGTTAAGGGGGAACTCAGTGTAATTGATGGAAGTGGCTTTAATATAATTTAGTAACAGCAAATTCATGTCTAAAACAAGTTGGACATTTCAAGAATAATAAACACCTCACAGTTACAATTCTATTACCATTAAACCAGTACACAAATAGGTCAGAAACTGGTTTTTTGCCTCTATATCCTTAGCATCAGTTTCTATATCCTTAGCATCATAACTGTCATTTTGTGAAGTCAAGCTGGCTATCCCCAGCAGGAGGTCCAGAAGTGCCAGAGTTAAAGATGTCAGATAATGTTTCAGTTTATTAAAGCTGTGAGATGTTTCCTACCCTACCCCACCTTCAAAAGCTCTAACCACTAAAGAACGTTTGGGAGCAGTAGGGAAAAATATAAGAGTATTAATTATTTCATTTTTAAATGGTTTTAAATAGACAGCCAATGGCAATATTGATTGGAATGACCCCGTAGCTCAGTCCTCAAGCAGGGCAAGAAGATGGAACAGAAAGGTTCTCTTCTCTATAAAACATGCACTATGGCAGGTACAAAAAAAAAAAAAAAAAAAAAGTTAAATTAATGCTTGTCCTCTCTGTGCCAGAATGAATAGCTCTCTTGAAGGATGGATGAGTTCCTGGAGACTTAAACATAACAAAGCTTTAAGAGATATATGTGGATTGATTATTGGTCAGAAATAAAATTGCACATGATTAAACTTACCTAAAAAGCTTGAAAAATTTGTAGTTTTGCTGTATCATACCACATCATATCGCATCATCTCATGTCACATCAAGGTAAGGGGTATATAAAGCTTGTAGCTATACAGCATACCACGAAGTAGAAGTTTTAAACTTATCTGCCTATTTGATCAATGTAAAATGTTACATTGGTTGACTGTGGCCCGCAACTCCAGTTTGAGTTATGACTGAAGAGCCTTAAAAGAGGAAGATCTCAAGTACTGCTCAGGATATTAACTTCAGTTTAAAGATCTGACTAACTGGTTTTGTTATCTAGCTCAGATAAGTTAATGAGATAAATTTTTATCACCACCACACATAATAAAATAAAGAGGGCTTTTATTAAAACTTTTCAACATGATAGTAAAACAATTATATATTAATTTTCTAAGTACCATCAAATTCTTACCATTTTTAGGTCTCCAATATTAGCGATAAACATCAATATTTAGACTAAGGGAAGAATTGTTTAACAGATGGAGCTTTACTACATCCAGTACTTAGGAAAGAGGTCATTTGACAAGAGTCGTATTTGCCTACCTTAGTAAACCAAGGCTTTTAACCCATGAGCGTCTATTTCAGAAATGCACTGGAGGTTAAATCTTTGCATGTACTGCACATGCTAAGCAAAGTGGAATGCTCTTATCCATTAAAGAGAAAATGGCAGGTAGGACCACATTAAGGAAATTTTACCAACAGTTGTTTATATTGATTACTTTGTAAGTCCTTGCAAATGCCAAGTCACAGTTTCACTGGTGCTTAGATGACCTGAAATGAAGGAGAAATAATGGCCTTTCCTACTAGGAGCCATATCAGGACAAGAGGTAAAGTAAGAAGTATTCCCGTTTTGTGATATTTCATGCCACCAAACCTGCTGGTAGGAGAAAAGACAAATAGAGAATGGAAAAAAGATATTAAAATTGTACTTTATAGCCCTTCCTTCCTTTCCTCCTTTCTCTCCCTTCTTCCTCACCCTGCCACATCCTTCTGGCCTCGGTACTGTCAATTAAGGGATAAAGAGCATTTTCCTCAACATTCTAGCTTTAGCATTTTGTTTGACCCGCTTGGGTTTTGTACTTTCCAATGTTCCTGCAGTTAAGGCTGAGTATTTTGTGTTGATGCAATTCACAAGAGGTTGGCTCTCCTCCAATAAAGACTGTTCCATACCAAATCAAAGGCTGCTGAAAGTTAAAGAGACCAGATAATGCCCCCCTTTGGGGTCAATTTGCAGAGAAAAAGAGTGGGCTCCTCTCAATATCTAAGCTTCGATATTAGTTATGCTTTTTAAAGCTGCTCTGAGGTTCAGATTCCAGTTATTCTTTTTTTTAAAAGAATGTGTTTAAAATAGTTTCATGACAGTCACTAGATTGCCTTCACGAGCATTTTAGGAGTACCTTTCCCATATATTAACACACTTGTTCATTTGGCTTCAAATTTAATTACGCTTTTTCTCTAGAAAGCCCCATAATGACACCATCTCACAGCTAAGCTTCATAATTTGGCTACCCTACCTCAGAGAGCAGGACTTCCCAGGCACCATCTTCCTACTGTCATAGGCCAAATGTGACTTTCCCCAGCTGCTGTCTGCACTTTCTGCTTTATGGCAGGGGCTGGCCTGATTGTTCTGTACCATTCCAGAAGCCTTCCAGGCAACAAAAAGCTATTAGGTGCAACCTGCTTGGGCTAGGGCCACATTTTCCTCCCAATGATAACTCATAGATGCTTCAATCTGTGTTCTTACAGTCTATTGCTAAAGGGAGGACTGTCTCCCACACTTGCACAAAGGCTCTCCCAGATAAAGAAGTTAACAGAGGACCAGAGAACAGCAATATCTTGTCAGAATTTAATTAGGTTAATGGTACACAAAAAACATCAAAATGGAGACAGATTGAAATTGACTAGAAATGTGGCTGCCTGAAAAGCAGACAACAGTCAGAAGAGACACAAATGGCATCTGTCTACACCTGGAACTGAAAGAAAAAGAGGTGGCTATTTCTCCTGTGCATGTGCACTTCCCTAAGCACCACAGCTGTTGGCTCTAAAGAAAACGGTGGTTGCAGGAGGCTGACTTATGAAGTGCAACACTCATCTTCCTTACAGAGAGTTGTATAAGATTTGCACAATTTTCCTGGGGTCCCAAGCCCCCACCCCCCCTTTTTGCCATTACCTGTAATGTTTTTGTTCATGGGATAAACAGAGACACTCTCCTCCACAATTACCTTTGCTTAAAGGAAAACACAGCTGCCTTTCTTGCATATTAAGATAAAACTGGAACTAGTAAGACAAAACAAATATTTCAAAGGGAAGGAAAGTTTTTATAGCATAAAAGACACTCTGCCACACCAAAGTACATTGAAACCCCCACCCTTCCCCCCAAAACTGAGGCAAAGTGATGACTATTCTCCTTGGAGACAAAAGTTCTATTGAGCAGGAAGGTATAGGTGTCATTTTCTAAAAGAGCCACCTGCTACTACTACTTGGAGCTTTTGCAGGCATTCAGAAGCCAAAATTTCAGACTCTTTCCATCTCAGGTTTGTGTAGAGTGTGCACACACGTGCACCCTGAGGCAAAACCAAGAGGTAATTACTAGATGCTGTCGCTGTGGGATAACTGGGACATCAAGGTGACTGCTTAATGATTTCCTCTTAGATGACCAGCACCACATTACTAGCTCCTGTTAAGAAGAAATCTTTGGCTTGCTAACCCAAGCCAAAGTAAGCCATCCATTCCTTTGGGAAGATATTGTATTGCTAAGAGGGTCCACCCCATCAAAAGTACAAAATGGAGCCAGAGAGGATAATGAACCTAATTAGAGTTAGTTATTATTTGCTATACTTAAATTCCATCTAATAGCAATGCTGCCAGCAGTGCTGTTGTATGTGATGTCTTCTTTGTGTGGCAAGTTTTTCATAAATCAAAGCAAAAGCCAATACAGACAGTTTATTGTACAGACTGCCTGACAATAAAAGTTAATACTGAACCATAGCTGTTATCAATCTTCATAAATGTGTCCATGATGTGGAATGTACTTCTTCACAGTACAGTGGGGCAGTTGCTAATGCATGCAAGGTAGTGACCCACTAGGGTAATGGGACTTGACAATCAGTACAGTTTTAATTGAGCCAGAAAGAGGAATGACTCTGTCATCCTTTTCTTAAAGTATATAGGCTAGGAATTCTCTCCTCTATGCCTTGCCTCCATCAATGCCTTGCTCAGAAGATGCTCATAATCAAGTTTAATATGAACTTGTATAGCAGACAATAGTGACCTCAAGGGACAAACAGATTAAAGTAGGCTTTGATAAGAAGATAATTTGTTACGATGTATTTAATTGACTTTCTTGGTAGGGAGGTACCTGACTTGACGAATTCATGTTTCCAAGTTGAGCTAGAAAATGTTAACAAGCTGTACTTGGCACTTACGGAAGATATAGAAATCTGTTTACATCAACAGAAGTGAAAAATAGTACTCAAAAATCGTGAAGGTCAAGAAGTTTTCAAGAATCAATAATCCTTCCTTAACAAAAGTTCAGTGTGAACTGAAGGAATTTCCACTTAATGATAAACCTTAATCTAATAAAACAATACCCCATCATATTTTGAATGTGGCTATAATCATAACTACACTATTACTACTATCAGGAGAAAAGCTTAGCTTCTATCAGCATATACTAGAGATGAACTCTGGCAATCCGCTAATGTCCAACAAAAATCAGTCCTGTGTTAACAGCCTGTAATGAAGACCACCAACTTCTAGATAAATCAAACCATTAGGCTAGACACAGAGATGTCAACATAGCCACAGTCCCCTAATTTGATGAATGAATTTATTTCAGTATGTATTTACTAAGCACAGAATATGTGCTAGATGCTGGGGAAGATATATCAACAGAATAAAACAATCCCTGCCCTCAAAAAGGTTTAACTCAACTGGGAATGAGATTCACACACTATAACTTGATATATGACCTCAATAAAGGATCTTTCAAAATACCAGAAGTTTATAATTTCTTACCAGCATTTTAGACAAGTTTCTTCTACTGTAAATTCAGAATGAAAACATTCTAATAGTTGAAAAGCATGAAAAAGTTTTAGAAGAGTTCAATTCAATGTAGTAAATAATAATACTGATACTATTTGAGCACCTGATAGAGTACTGCAGCTACAAACATAGCTAAGATACAGCCCATGCCTTAAGAAGCTCACACTCTAAGAGAGACAGGTGTATAGGCAACGATCATACAGAGGCAGTTGTAACAAGGGCTTGAGTTACGTGAACACAAAGGGAGCAATTCATTGTGACTTTTTTTTTTGGTGGGAAGGGAGGTATCAGGGAAGACACAAGAGAAACTAACATGAGACAGGTCTTGGCATATAGATGCGTTTACTCGGAGTAAAATGGGGAAGGTGTGTGTACTGAAGAGGCAGCATGAGCAAAGCTGCAGAAGTATGAAGGTGCAAGGCATGTTCTCTCTTTAAGGAGTGGCCTGCTAGAGTTGAACCCAAAGGAACATGAAAGAGTATGGCATAAGATAACATCGGAGAGGTTTCAAACACTGCGATTTAACATCATAAGTTTTGTCTGTCCAACTTCTGTATTATGATTTATTAGATACTGTCAATTATTCAGCTTTGAACCAGAAACTTATCTCGCTTTTAGTCACATGGATCAGACTGATGGATGAGTGTCCTGTGATTGTCAGCCAAATTGTTAAAAAAACAAAAAGTATTATCATTTGCCACTAATCACTACAAATCAGGATGGTCATGACACTGTACAACCAAGTAAATAAATTTAAATGCTGAGGTTGATATAAAATTTTAGCTACCACATTTGGTCCCTAATTTTTAAACAATGTATTCAGAAAATAAGCACCATTGTTCTTATTGCTTGACATTACAATAAGCCATGGTTATAAAGAAGCTTATAAGATACAGTTATTTTAATAAAATAGCATATTATCAGTTGGAGGTATTAGGATTCCACACAAGATTTCACCTAAAAAGAGGATTCTGCTGTTAAAATGAAAGCTACTGGAAGGACAAGGGGTGGGGAGGGAGCTTCTCTTTTCAAGGCTTTTCTATTCCTTTTTCACTCTCTACAAGTATCTACATTTTCTTCATAGAAACAAGGTTATACCTGTGGTTAGGTTAGCAAAGCTCTCTTAACCCAGAAATGCAGTTACACACACATATGCATGTGTGTGCACCCCCACCCCCTTTTTTTCTTTTTCACCCCCTCCACCTCCAGTCTTTCATTCTTAATTGAAAGGGTACAGGGGTTAAATAGGCTTTTGAGGACTAACCCAGACACTTCACAAGTGTCATTTTTATTTTTAGGAAAAATTATCTTCCAAATGCCAAGCAACTGATTTCAGAACAAATTTTAGAAGGATATTTTGTTTACCAACCTTTAGTTGCCTAAGATCTCAAGTTAATATATATATTCTAAAGGAAAGATGAGTTATTAGATAAGAATTATACTATGAACTAACAAGTACTGCATTTATCCAAGCACAGCCTCCCACATGCATTTCTAACTAAATTATGTACTTCTCATTTAGCATGTTAAAATATAATAATTATTTTGAGTAGTGTTACTATTGTTGGTTATTATTTGACAGAAACAATTTTCTTTAAACACATGTTTTTAGACACATGGTATATTCTCAATTGCAATTTGATTATGTCCAGGGACTTTCCCCTACAGGAATATATAATGGACATCAATTGAAAATACACAATTTACTCAACAGAAACTTAAACTATTGATGATGATAATAATTAACTAAATATTCACTGCACGTGCCAAGAACATGGAAGCATATCATTTAATTCCTATATAAGATCTCCGTTATATCATCATTTTACAGATATAGAAAACTAAGACCTAGGGAATAGTCTCTATTCCATTATGTGAAAGATATCTATAAATATTGTATCCAATAGAAATTTTGCTCACATGGATATTTACTGTATCATTATAGACATATTGTTATTATAGAATGAAAAAATTGAGAATTCCTAATAATTAAAAAACTCAGGAAGACTGAGAACCGTGATAGAGTGAGTGTATTTTCTGATAGTTGCTATGTCAAAACCTATAGCATATTAAACGTTCCCTTTCTCTTAAGTCTACTTCCTAGATACTATATCATACAAAAAGGTAATTTTATGGCATGAGGTATCATAGATAGACATATCATTTATAAGAATGCATCAGCCTTTCTGAAGAACATTGTCAAAAGTTTAGCACTCAGAAATCTTTTAAAGATCACAGCCTTAATGCACTCTCTGGGCAACAACTCTATTTTCTTTGCATCATCAAGTTCTGAGAGTATATTTTTCATTTGTCTTGTTATCAGTTATAAAACGTGAAAACATGTATACATTTTGGTTTTCAATTCTTCTATTAAATCAGCTTCTTGGTGCTTCAGTTTCCAAATGCTCCTAAGAGGTATAGATTGACATTTCTGCCAAAAAACAAATTTTTTTTGCTCTGCAGTTTTTCCCAGAGTTAATGGAAAATGTTCTACCACTAATCTTTTCAATTCACCTCTAAGGAATTACAAACTAGCAGCAGTAACTGCAGAAGTTGTGCCAAAATGCAGTATTTTAAAATTACACAAGAAAAAAAAAAAGCAGGAGGAGAAGGAGAAGAAGGAGAAGGAGAGGAGAAAAGGGTCTGGGAGGCTACATTTGGATTCACACTGTAATAAAACCTCTAAGGTTAAGTAACCTGGGGCCCTGCAAATACTAAGCCTATTACATCCCTGTAGAAACTGACCCTGTATGGGGTTGAGTGCCTACTACATGCCTGGAATTTTATCTACATTATTTCATTGACACAGTAACAACTCCATGAGCTTTGACATATATACATTTGCTACATCAGCAAAAAGAAGCTCAAGAGGTTAAACAGCCTAATGCCAAACAGAATCGGTCAATTCAAATACCATCCTCTTATGGAAATAAAAGTACCAGTTCTTAATTATGTACAAGATTGTTTCACTGTAGCCTTTTCATGTACTGACAAAAAAAAAAAAAATCATTTGAAACAACCTGAGCGCCTATCAATAGAAGAATCCATAAGTCATGGTAGGTCAATGCCATGAGTACACGCAGCTATTTAAAAGAATGACCTAGATTTATATGTGCTGACCAGAAGGGATATTCATAATAAATTTAAGTTTAAAAAAATGTATGATGTCATCTTGTATTTTATTTTAAAAATAAAACAAAACTTATATGATGATTAATATTTCTATGGAGAGGGATAAATGTGGGAGGATGAACTAAAACTTCACACGTTTTACTTTCAGGGACTGGACCTGGAAGGAAAGAGAGGAAGAAAATTGTATTTGTCTGGCTACAAAATATAGTACTACACCTTGATAATTAAAATTAAAAATCCAACAGAATTTATTTTTCTTTCACTACACTAAGCTACGCAGAAGGCTATCTAGAGGCAAAAGTTGATTTAAAAAATTTGATGGGAAGGAGTCTTCAAGTGGAATTGCAATTTTGAAAATTTATCTACAATTTGATCTAATTTTATATATCTTGGGGTGCATACAATCAGTTACAGACATAAACCAATATCAGGCATCCATATAGACCATATCTGAAAAATAAACACATACAATTTGCCTCTAGCGCACTTTTTGCTACAGTATGTATTTGGTACCATGAGAATTCTTAGGACACCATTCAAGAAGACCATGGCTAGGAGTATTGAAAGAAATTTATACCATTTCAATTAAAAGATGATCCCTTAACATGGACTTCAGGGACAGCCCTACAACAAGGACCAGTGTATTGGCCTTTGGTGTTCCTCTATCTCCTTGATGCTCTTTTTATGATAATGCCCTAAGATTTCCTCAGACAGCATCTCATGAACCAAACTTTTTGTGAACTCTCCTCCCCACCTTTTCAATCAAAATTACTCTTTCCTATGTTTCATTCTCTCCTGACAGAAGACAGTTAATATGGTAAATCTGTGCTAATTTTTGCATGGATGTTAAGGTTAATATTAGTATTAGTAATGAATATGATATTGTAAACTGTAACTACTCTAGCAAACACACACATATGTACTTGTATATTTGATAGAAGATGCCTAGAAAGAAACAATGACCAATTCTAACATCATAATTCACCAACACCATAATTCTAATGGTGAGAATTATAAGTACCAAGGATGAGAGAGAGAAAAAATATTCACAAGTAGGTAGAAAATCTGGTTGGCCACTTGCATTCTGCCTTTAAAAACATGGCATTTAAAGTCCTTCCCAAGTTGACTCCAATCATCCCTTCTGGCCTTATGCTCCATGAGCCCTCGCTCCATCAGACATTTATTCCAACCGTTCCTAGCATCCCATTCCCTCTTTATGGAAAACAATTCTCCCCTTCTTACCTTAAGAAAACCTCAAGGTGAGAAGGCTCAGCTTTCAAGACCCAGCTTATGCAGTTACCTCTTCATGCAATCCATATGCCCCCAGGATTCCCCCTCCTTATTCCTATAGCACTTTGTTTGCACTTACCACACTTTAGTCACTTTTGTATTGTGTCTTCCCATGTATACTATGAGTGTTTTGAGAGCAGGGAGCATGCCTTTTTCATCTCTGCATTCTCAATTCACAAAAATCACCTAGAATGTTTGATATATTCAACAATTTTTCTTGAGCAAATGTTAAAGTTTTAATTCTTGAATTAATTTAATTCTTGACAATACAGAGCTAATGATTTCAAAGAGTTAAGAACTCTGAGGACAGGACTCAGCTTATATTTCTGTATTCCCAGAGCTCATAAGCATAGAGCATCAAGGACATCTTCAATGAGAGGCTGGGTTGACAATGATGTTGACTATGTTCTCAAAAGCAAAATTGTCACATGAATACCTTTTCAAAATAAATACATATCAACGAACTCTTCACTGGGGGAAAAAACCAAACAAATGTAAACAAGGGTGTCAGAATTCACTGAAAAGGGCAGAGACCAGGCCAGGGGAGTCAATGAAATTGGTTTGCTTGCAAAATCCAATACCTCATGTTAAAAGACTTCAAAAATACCCTCCTAAACCAACACCAAACTAATCAAACCAAAACTACAAACGATCTAAGAAGTGAAAAAGCATTTGATTCCTGCTTCCTGTCACTTAACCAGGATGTCTGAAAGATGCATTCTACACCTAGTGTTACTTTCTTCTTTACATTAGCTTCCTTTTGTATTGGAGAAACACTATTATGAAAAGAGTAGAACTGGTTAATTATGAGTAGTAACAAATGAGCTGTAATGGAGGTGTTATGAATGTAAATCACTGAATCCTGTTGCAGAAAACAGCAGCATCTGGGCGTGCAGCTTGCAAAGTCATGAGACTGTGACGATGCACTGGCACCCAGCTTTGATCACTTCATCTCGATCAAGAACTCTGCTGGGGAAACAAAGGCGAGAGGCACTGAATTCCTTCCCACAGCTTGCACAAGCACAAAAAAAATAGTAACAATTCAAGGATTGATCCCCTTCTCTCATCTACTCCTTGCCAACACACCCCTTTTCCAGAACTGATAGTTTCATAGTTGGGGGCCCAGCATAAAGCAGGCTGAGCAAGCTTCTACCATATGAAGTGTCATGTCTGAACATGTCTTCAATAACTGGCAATTCATTTTTCATCCTGAAAGCAGAAACAGGCGCATGCTGCCTTCAAAATCCCAAACATAAACCATGCTGAATGCATCCCTCACTCGGGCAGCTTTGTCAAGATCTATGCCAGTGGCAGGTTAGTGAACTTCAGAGTCTCCATTGATGGATCTGCCTCACAAATAAATAGGTACTTATGTAATCTTAGAAGTACAAGAGAACAAAATGAAGTACAATGGAAGTCCTTAAAAAAAAAATCCCACTACACAACAGCAGCCCTTAGTCTTTCTTGTGTTAATACTGTAATTGACAATTAGGTGGCCTCTTTGTGCTTGTATGATTCTTAAAATGCATGTTTAACAAACTAAAAAAGGAGGTTTTAGTCCTTGAAAAGGAGTATAAAGCCAGATATATCATTGCACAGTATTCCTTGACAGCTTCATCCAGAAACAGTTGTTGAGGTGACTTGTGAAATTGAGCCAAGAGCAGGAACTGCCATTAATGAGCACATCTATCAATTTTCAAGGGACACAGTTGATTACCAGCATTTAGACATATGCACTCACAAAAGGGATACAGCAATTTAACCACTGGCCACTGAATGAGAAAGCATATAAAATAACTTAAGGTAGCCATGTGAGCAAGTTGCGGATGTCTGATGACACTTTAACATGTGAACATGTGTGCTTTCATTTCAACATATAGGGAAGGGACACGATGTAAGCTTTTACAAATTTTCAAGCATTCTGCCAGACTCAATATTATGCTGCCTAAGATTATTATATTAAAAAATATGAGTGTTAGCGTATAAACGGTTCATTTACAAATACTGCCTTCAAAAATCTCTTTATCACAAATAATTTTTGAAACGTAATCAGGCCTACAAGAATCTAGGCTAAGAAGGTGAAGAATGCAATAGGCAAATGTAATTTAATGAAGGAAAAAAAAGAGACAATTTTAAAGGAAAATAAATAAATAAAATACAGGCAACACTTATTCCTATTTCTAAAGTAATGAAACAATGAATGAACAGCATGACTCTGAGATAAGGAATTCACATTCCAAAGAAAAAATATGATTATGGATAGAATTAGAAATCATAAGTTTCTGAAGATTGTGAATAAAGTGAAGAAATTTATATTACAGTCAATATTTGGGAATTCCCAATATTGTGGGGATTAATGATGTTCTAATTAATGATGGTTTGCTTTTCTGTTTATCACATGTTCCTAAAGGCCAAATGATATTTTTCTAATGAAAATTAATTAACAATGAATTTATATTTTAAATTTTTATTGAGATATAATTAACATATAACAAAATGTACTGATCTTAATTTTGATTGTATTGTATTACAATTTTATGTCTAACTACTACCCAGAATAAAACCAAAAATTTTAATGCCTCCAATATTTCACTTGTGCCTCTCTCAAATCAAGCCCTTTATCCCTACCAATCACTTTCCGATTTGTCAGTACAGATTAATTGTACCTGTTCCTGAAGTTCATATAAATGGAACCTTACAATAGGTACTAGTTTGTGTCTGGCTTCTTTTGGCTTAACATAATGTTTCTGAGATTCAGTGAGACCACTGATAGATGTATTGATACATGTATCAATAGTTTGTTCATTTTTACTGCTGAATAGCATGCCACTGTATGAGTACATCACAATTTATCCATATTCCCATTGATGACCATTTGTGTTGTTTGAATTTTTTTCTATGGTGTCTGTGTCTTTTTGTGGATGTATGTTTTCATTTCTCTTGGGTAAACACATACCTAGGAATGGAATTGCTGTGTTTCAGACAAGTATATGATTAATATAAGAAACTGCCAACCTTTTTCCAAAATGATTTTGCCACCAGCAAAGTATGAGAGTTCTAGTTTCTCCAAATCCTTGCAAACAATTATTATTGTCAATCTTTTATTTTTACCACTCCAATGGTTTTAATTTGCACTTCCCTGATAACTAATGATAGAAAGACCCTTTTCATGTGCTAACTGGTCATTCTTATATTTCTTTTAAAGTATCCAAGTCTTTTTTCCATTTAACAGTTTTTAATGATGTCTGAAAATGAGCAGAACTTTTAAATTCTAGTAAAATCTATTTTCTCAATTTTTGTGTTTTGTTTGCACACTTCTTAAGAAAAATCAGAAGATCAGAAATGGAAACCCAGGGAAGCGGCTGTAGCTCAATCAGTGGGGCTCCCGTTTACCATATGGGAGGCCCCGGGTTCGGTTCCCGGGGCCTCCTGAAGGCAAGCCCGCCTGCACGCCGTGGTTGGCTGACCCAGCGAGCGCAAGCAGCAAGGGGGGGATAAATGAATAAATAAATAAAATCTTTAAAAAAAAAAAAAAAAAAAAAAAGAAATGGAAATCCTTGATAGACAAACTATGAAGGAGTATTTGATAATTACACATTCAAATAAGCAACAGGAATATATGTTTAAGAACAGTTATCCTGAAAGTTCTGGTTTCAATTTCAGACAATGGTTTTATCCTAGGCATAGTGAATGGGCAACCACATATATTCAAATATTAACCGTTTGATGAATGCAGGGAAGGATTAATAGCATTTGGAATGGGCTGAACAAACCATGGAGTGATGAAACATGATGAGATGTCACAATATGGCTGACCTTATAGAATTTCCTTCCCAGAGGCTATCCTGAGAATTATACCATTTTTATGTGCAGGTATCTTATTTGACAAAATTTTAAAATGTGCTCAAGTCTTTAAGATGGCTAATACATGGAAAGAATTAAAACTCTACATCCTAGAAGTCCTCCTGGACATTTCAAAACAATGGCAGGACTGTCAGACAATAAATAACTCTAACTGGCCCTCCTATAAGATTCACTGCTTTCTACCTGTAGCAGAGTTGCACTCAAAAAGCAAAACGTTTTTTTCCTTATCTTTGAAAACATCAAAGTAAAATCAAATAAATTATTTCCAACTGGATCCTTTAAAAAGTAAATGAAATCTACTCAATTAGCAGGAGGAAAAACAGTAGTGCTAGTTAGAAATATCTTTTGGGAACTATAGTTGGTTAATTACTCAAATAAGAAAGTATCAATAAACAAATTCCAACATAACATACACCCTAGAATGCAAAATGTCCTCATTTAAAATATTGTGGTACAAGGAAAGAAACAAGTTATCATTTTGGCAGAATCTTCATTTATCTAACTAACGGTATGCAATTAATATTTCATATAAGCATGTAAGGTATACTAGATTCTTAATGGATAGTATTGATTAAGGAGGAAAGTTCAATACTAATGTTCCTGTAGGGTAAAACAGAATGATTTATCTTGCAGAACAAATCATGAATTTGTGAGCGTATGGCCACAAGCCTAACTAACGGCTATAACAAGACTGGTCTTGATAATTTACATCTAACCTATACAGTTTTTATGAAAGGGAAGGAAGATGCCCAGAGCAACCCAGTAAGCAAGCTCTAACTGCCACAGTGGGAACAGAGAAGAGAATTCCAGGTCATGGATCTAGTCTGGCCATACCTTCAGTGGCTTGTTTAATGATCTGAGATTCCTTTTTATACTAAGGTGAAGTGATGAGAAAATATCCACACTGACCCTTTTGACCTTGTGACCAACTGCAGAGGTTCATGAAGTGGGCTGTGGTTTATGTTTTTTTTTTTATGTGAAATAGACAATACTGTCTGTCTGTGGTTTATATCATGCCCCTGTCCTTTCCTGCCCTATATTCCAACCAACTTTGTCATACTGCTCATACCCTTCCTGCAGGATACCGCTGTATTGAGGGGAATACTGTAGGAGAACAGTCAGGAGATAGGTCTCTTACTCTCAAGTGTTGTTAATGTTTCTTGGCATTTTTCTCTATTGCCTTAGAAAATAGTAGTATGTACACTAGTATGGAGCTCTAACCCAAGTTATAAAAATAAATGAAATAACTAACTAGGCAGATCTGATTAGATGAGCTCTAATCTTAAAGTGGAGAGCATTGATCATATAAGGTTCCTTTTTAAACCTAACCAATTTTAAATGAATGAAATAGGGAATATTGTCAAATATTAATATGCTCCAAAGCAGGTCTCACTTTTCTCGGAACTAATTTCTTGCTGGAAAAGAAACAGATTTATAGTTTGAGAATATGAGCTACTTTACATATTCCCTGATTAGCTACAAAAGGGGCTAGAATGCCACCTATCATATAGGTAAAGTGAAAGCCAGTGTCCTAGCGCTGAATAAAACAATTTAAGACTATTTTTTTAGATGAGGATCAATGGCAACTCCAAAAACAACTTTTTAAAAAAACAAAGTTTTAAACCTTCTCAGCTTGAATGCCCTCAAGAGGGTGGCAGTTACAATTTACATTTTACAGATGGAAGATATAAGTCAAAGATTTAACAAATGACCTGCCTAAGGAATTGGGTGTTCTAAATAACCAAGACTATGTTTCAGCCAAATGTGTATTTGCTATCAGCTTCATATACAAAGTATATTCTTAAGCCCATAAACATCTTTCTTTAGTCTCAGATTGAAATCTTCCTCTAGCAACACAAACTCTAGAGGATACATGAAAGAGAGTAAGGTAAGATGATGTTTTTTAAAAAGTCAACAAGCAACCCTACTTCTAAAAAGCAACTGTAACCAAGAAGCTTATGTACAAAGGGTACAGGTATATTTACTTTATCTAGAATTTTGCCTCTTCAATTACTGTGTCTCTTACTGAATAATCAAAATGTGACTTGGCTCTTAGGACTGCAGGGAATAAAATATCACCACTGCAGCTGCTATTTCCTGCTCTCAGGCCTTCAAATTAAAAAGGGGGGAAGAAAGGCCCAATACAAATGCAGAATTTAATTAGTTAGTAAAAGCCCAAATCCTTGCCTGAAGCCCTGTTCTTCCTGTAATAAAGCATTCTTTTTTCCTTGTGTAAACTTTTCATTATGAAGGAGACATCTTTATAATACAATAATTCTAGTTATAATGTAACTGCTGGTAATATAAGTCCTGCATTAGAAAAGGCAGCATGTTCAAGTAATGTTATTTTAATACAATTTGTGTTCAGCAGAAACCAAGTCAACTTGGTCATTAAGAATTTGATCAATGTGAATTAGTGTCTTACTGAGATAAACCATTTGATCATTTAGAAATTGATCAATGAGAAACAGAGATAAAACATTTATCATGTACATTTGGCATATCAGATCCATTCACGTAGCACTAAAGTAGGTTTTAAGTAGACATCAATAAGTGTTAGAAACGATGTGCAGGGTACCTGTCAGCTACAGATACCAATACACACCCAACAGTATATAATTTTAATCCTTTGGATAAAGCAAGTTATTCAATAAGGCAGCTGGAGTCAATGAAAAATTGCAAAAGCCCACTTTTAGAGAAATTGGAAAGAAAAGTGCAAACTTTTTGAGAAAAAGTTTTCAACTTAGCTTGAGTTCCTCTGAAAAAAGTTTGAGTAGCTCAAACCTTTGAAATATGTTCTAATTAAAAGTTTAAGCAGATAGGTATATAAACTAAACTTCTAGAAGAGTTTTGGGACTATTAATGAGAGCAAATTTTGTACCGGCAGTTCAATTTGTTCTATTAATCTAGTATTTCCAACCAAATTGAAGTCACACTGACATTTAGGCACAATGGCTTATGCATCTAAAGAATTATAAATTTGCCAGTCAAAATCTTATTATTTTACAGCCAATTAAGCAGGATCTTTAAACACTGTTGCTTAAAACCATCCGTGATCCACATGTGTAATTATAGAGAACATGAAAAACACCTGCTGATACCATTGGTGTGTCATCCACAGCTTCACTAATTCATACATAGTAGCACAGCTATTAAAAGCATCCAAAAGAGAAACTAAACAGTATCACCAAAGCGAAAACCCTAAAAGACTAAGGACATTTAAAAGTTAAAGAGTTTTAAACTGAAGAAAACCTTCGAATAACACAGTAACACTTTCAAAAATCCATTTTATCTGTTAAGAGTTTTGCATAGCATTCCTCAGATATTCTAAAGTCACCTAAACTACTTCTACAGGGTAACTAATCTTGTAATACTTTATAGGATAACCCAGGCTTCTTCCAGGAGCCTAAATTTATAAGTCAGGTTTCAACCACTTCGTTCAAGGGTAAAAGTTAAAACCCTTTATAAAATCTGGCACACAAAAGAGTATTATCAGTATTCATGTAAGATTTCACAGACTCATACTCCCTTACAAGTGCTTCATGTTACATTGGAACTCAAGCTAAAGTTGAAAAGTTATACTTCTAATGAAACCATTCTGAAAAAATTCCATAGAGCTGCCATTTTCCATAAATGTTTTTTCTTTTTCTTTTTTTAATGGAAGGTAAAAACTGGGTACTTAAGGACAGCTTGTGAATCACATATCGACTGTTTGATATTACAGTGTCTTTACAATGTTTTCATTGCCTTTACCAAATTTGACATTTGTTTTTAGTATTTTAATAACAATTCATGTGTGTATAAACACTCTGGCAATATTTCCTTTCCATAGGTTATGCGCAATCTACCCAAAGAGGGCTGGTTTTCATGCTGATCAAAAAATAGGGCTACCACTGCATTCTGCCCACATTACTCTGATGCATCCCTTACCATGTTAGTCTGGACTGAATGCTTTAAATGCTGGTATCCCCAGCCAGACTGTTTATGGGTAACAAGAACTCTTTCTGAAAATATTAAGGTTTATTATCATCTAGATCTTGTTTGGAAAGAAATACAGAAATTTCTCCTATGGCATATACTTCCTTAACTTGAATTAGAGATAATAATATAATCTAATACTAATTGAGCATTTTACTTTGTGCTGGGCCTTTATGTGCTCTGCACTATAAAATACATACTTCTGTATTTAATTAATTACCTATAATGTAGAATGAAAGGGACTAATTAATTAAGGAACATGATTTTCATTAAGTTAAGACATACATCTATAACATATAAGTAGGAACTAGCACGATAAGTAAAAGGCTGTTGTTATATCTAACAGAAAGCAACAACGGATGATAAAGGTGCTATGAAGTGCTCATGATAAGGATTGTTTTAGTTGGATTGGGAAAAGTGATTTCTCTTGAATAAAAGCTAGATGTGGGAGAAAAATTGCTAGATTTGCTCAGTGAATTAGGTCTTATGGCTAAAATTTTATAGCTATTTTGGGGGAAAAGTTCTTGCCGGAAAATAAACATGATCACAAATTTTCTATTGCCAAATCCTTTAATTCTCACTGAAATAATGGTACATAATATTATTGTTAATAGTGTGCTATATATTAGGGGTGCAACTACCCCATTAGCGTAGAAGTACATTTGGATTTTAACAAGCTCTTCATTTTACAATTCTGTCATCTTCTTGCTCTTCTTTGCTAAATTCTAAGTTCCATGTTAGTTAAGACTCTGCCTGTTTCCTTCAGAGCTGTATATATTCAAAACTCAACAGTGCATGTCACATAGGAACTCTATGAATGAATGAAATGAATGAAAATGGGGGCGGGGGGGGGGAGAACCATATTCCTTTAATTCTAAAGTGTTTTAATGGTTTCTGCCAAAACTACACCCTGAGGAACTGAAATGCAAGTTAAAAGTTTAAGCAACCCTAAAATAATTCCATTAGCCATCCTGGTAGGATGCATCAGTGTGACTGGTGTTAATCACATGTCACCTCAAATGCTCTCAGCTTTCTTTCTTATTTATAGTGACTTTGTTTGACTATCCCTATGAGATGTATAACATTACCCTTGAATTGCAATTTGAAAAGCTTCCATCTCCTGTAACCAAGATGCAATAAAATGGTGCAACTTCCATCAGAGAAAATTAACTAAATACTATTTGAAGTCCTTCAGAGCTTGTTGCCTAAGAGAAATTGCTGAATTCAGGTTCAAACTGGTCAGAGATCTTCAAGGTAAAGCCCTATGCTAGTCATACAGACAGGAGCTAGTGAAAATAATTTGGTCAGGAGAGAAAGTTCTGTTGGGCAATGCAAGGAATTTGGTGTCTGCCTTGTAAAAAGACTGACGATCTGAGATGACCAAAGGGGGTTACTACTAAGTAATCTCTGTGCCTTCAAAAGTGGTAGGCATTTCTTATAGCCAATGCAACATCACTTCTTAGGCGTGAAGCTAATGAACTAATCACAAATCAAAATATAACACTGTAGGAAGCTCAGACTCAGGCAGTAGCTAGAAAAAAGATGCAATGAAACCCACTCTGAAAAAATAGCTCTTGAAATTCTTTCAGTGAGTAAAACCTGGGTTTTTATTTGTCCAGATGAGGTAGAATTATAAAGTAGTATCTTAAATACAGGCTAGCACTGGCTGATTGACAAGAGAGCAATTCTTCCCATCTAAAACCAGTCTTATTCCTCTCTATGAAATCCAGCTTCCTCCAATTCTCCAATCTGCTAAACTCATATTTCTGCTTCTCCTTTGCCCTTTCTATCCAAGTAATCACTAATTCAAGCCAAATCTTCCTTCAACACTTCTTTTGTATCTATCTCTTTCTTTTCTCTTTCACTTGTAGAGAGCGCCTACCTAGTACTTCTGAGTCTTGTTTCTCATGCCCCCAATCAAACTTCACATCTACTGTCAGATTATTACCACCTCAGGAGCATGGAAATCAGGACACTCACTTGGTCAAACATCTCCCAATGACTTCTTGCTAAATAAAGATGAAACTTCTCAGCTTAGTAGCTAATGACCCCAGTTACCCATCCAGGTTTATCTTACTATCCCTGAGTAAAGCCATTAGTCTTAACTTGTCACCCACCATATATAGCATGATTTTCCTTTTGTATAGATTTCCCTTCCACCAACTGAATACTCTTCTGCAAATCTCAACTATATCATCCTCTTTATGAAGACTTCATAGATCAATTCTAGTCAGAATTAATACTATAGACAGAATTTGTATTTGCCTTAAATATTAATTATCTATAAAGATATCTTCTTACAATGAAGCAATACTCAGAGTGCCAAGTCATAAAGTTCTCATAGTACAAAGATAAAATGGTTTAAAAATGTTGCTTTATAAGTAGGGGGAAAGATAAATATAAAATTTAAAATATTTACAACGTAAAAGGTTATATATTACTTTTTTTTTTCTTTTTTTTATTATGGGTAAAAATCAAAATTCTCACAATACATACAAACATATATATTACTTTTTAAAATGAAAACTACACCCAACTCTGTATCTAAATTCTTAAGGGCTCACATTTACTTTTTTGAGTGAGATTTGTGGTCCATTCTAAGTAGCTCTCTCTTCCCTATCCCTTGGAGATAATTCAATTGCAAAGACTGGAGATTTTGTTTGTTTGTTTAAATATACCTCAAACCATTTTTAGAAAAAGTTTAAAAATCAACATTAAATAAATTAAAATATCCATTTTCCACATAAACTATACTATAGCAGAAAGTAATGACTCCACCTTTTAATCATTTTATCAAATGCTTATAAATAGGCACCAAAGAAGGAGGTCAGAACCCAGTGCAATCTTTCAACTAAACTTGTCACAACAGTTTTTTGTGCTTCGGTAATTTCACATGTGCTACTGACAAGGGTTATACAATAGAACTATTTATATACTCAGGAAAATTCTGAAAGATATCTTCTTACCTAATGTGAGAACTGGTAGGAAAGGGAAAGTACAGGGCTATTGGTCACTGACACTTTGATTCATCAATTATAGCAGAACATTCATTTAAACATTCCAAGGATTAAGAAGTAGCAATTTAATATCATTTTCATAATCAAGGGCAATATAAATTCTGTGATTTGAATGCTTTCACGGTACTTGTGAAGAAATGAAAACAGCTTAAACATGAGAAAGGTAGATACCCAAATTTGGACAGGCCCATCATTTTATTACACAAAAGCAAATGGTTTCGATGTTTCCATGAATAGAGGTAGCAATTTAATGTCACCTTCATAATTAAGGGCATACTATCTTATACATTATTCCAAATGAAAATTCTATTAACTTTCATTAATGCCCCTTCCTTACACTTGAATTCCAGTATAACAGATAACGTGGCTTTATCTCAACCACCCAAACACACTTCCAAGTATTCCAGAGTACTACCTATCAAACCATTGTCTCTTCAGAAATCAAGAAAACAGTCTTTCATCCCATCAAAAATAGTAAATTATAATACTAGTAAAAACTTACTTGAACTTTGCTTCCACCTCTTCAGCAGCTTTTTGATATTGCTCAGTGGTGACTTTGTAGAATTCTGAGCTCTGTGGGCAAAGATTGATAGCAGAGTTTTCACTATCCAAGAGGACTAAATTGTGTGTAGGACTTAAAATGTCAACAAACAAACAAACAAACAAACAAAACATTGTTTCAGCCACTCAAGCAGTACAGGAGGATTTCTTGCATAAGTGGTGACAGTATACTTAGAAAAATACATGTAAAAGTATTCACTTAAATGATAGTACAGTTGCTGGTAAACAAGTTCTAATTACAAAGTAAACTTTCATAGTTATAATTAAGCATTAATAATCCTTCTGAGAAAATTCCTAGTATATATATTTGAAAAATTATTTAGGTATTCCTTATTTGGAATCTACCACTGAAAGATCAATGGATGCTGGAGATTGAATAATGAAATTCACACACATCATTCACATTTGCCTTTTACTCCATAAGTGTTCCAAGTTCGACAGCAAAAGATGACTTCTTTCTATACAATATGTTTGTCCTCGAGATGGATTCCTCATGGAGTAGAATTTGATATAACACCTTCATATGATCACTAAAATATCAACATTTATAATAAATTCATCAGTAAGAAGAAGGGGCTAGATTTAAGTAATTTTTATACCAAAAAATATTTCCACTATTACTTGAAGAAAACATAAGCAACATAAAACACATAAACCAAATTGCAATAGTAAATAAAGTTATGCCTTTCCGGGGGCAACAAAATTTTTAAAAAATTATCCATTCTGCCTGGCTACTTTGTAACCTGTCTTTTACTGCAGGGAGGGGTCTAAATCATCCCATGAGTCCTCACAGACTCTAATGAAATATCCTGCAAAATACAATGCACTAAAAAAGAAACACATGAACAAATCATACAATGCAATGGTCTATTGTACAACCTCATCCCCTAATCACTCAGGTTTCATACATGTGGCTTGGGGTAGTTTATTTTTTTAATAAATCATTGCTGGTTGGTAAGAAAATGAAAATGAAATCCTCTTCACACCAATGACCTCTTTGCATTTAACAATCTGGGTTGCCCAAATGACAGTCACATCCAGGTTTCTTGGATGTAGATAAAATCAATAGGTATGTGATTAGACTGCAGATTCAGGGTGGCTGGAGCCTTGGACAGGTCACCATTTGAGATGATGAATGGCTCTCTATCAACCTACAGTCCCCTATGATGCTAACATTTACTATAATCTTATTTGGGTTGTGATTTATCTTTCTTGCACCTAATCAATAAAGATGAACAGAACATTGTAAAGATCAATTGCAATTTTTTTTTGTCATTTTCAAGCATGAAGGTACATTTCTGACATGAAGACAATATTCTAAGTGTACTGTTGCTGCATTTTTTTTAAAAATTGCAATTTGAGTGATCAACTGTACAAGTCTATATGCTGAGAGGTTTTAAGTTATCTTAGGCCTCAAGCTATCAAAAAGCTATTTGTCTTCTCAGATATTTTAAACTTTAGGTTATGTTATACCTTCCTATCAGTTTCACTTTTAAGATTTTATTTAAAATACACAGCAGTCATGACGTGTTTTTTTTTTTTTTCCATGTTCAGTTTCAGGGTTTCTTTGAATTCTTCTGAGAGGAGCAAAAAGGCAGTTACTAATTTATAACTAACACTGATGAGAAACTCCCCAAGTTACTGTAATTAATTGTCAAAAGGGCATTTTGTTACTGAATTATCTATTAACATGCCAGCAAAGCAATACCTTCTTGATTAATACTGTCACTTTTTTAAGTATTGGAATTGTAATGCCTGGATGGTGACAGGACTAGGTTGAAAGATCTGCTTTCTGGTTCTCTTCTGTGACCTTGAACAAGTCTTCTAACCTCCTCCAGCTTTCTTTTCAATGTTCCTAACACCTGTAAAATATGGATGATAATACTAGCCGTACTTCTCTTCAACAAATCTGTTGTAGAAATAAAATCATATATGTGAGAGAAGCCGTGAAACCTGCCACGTGGTTTTGTAGAGTAGGATCAACAACTAAATGAGAGATTTTGCAGGAAAAAAAACTAATTTGGATATTTCCATTCTGGGTACAAACTACAGATCATCAAGAATAAATAATATTAAGCTTTCTAACAAGAATGATGCACAAAAGCAAGAGTTCTACTGTATAAGTTAGTGAGCTGCCCTATGCTTTGTAATGCAAAAAAAAAAAAAAAAAAAAAACAGTTGAAATTATTACTGATATCATCAAATTTCCCCCTAGTATGTTAAACACAAAAACCTATTTTCTGAGTTACCTGTAAACTTAGCATATACTTTCTCTAAGTAAACCTTTAGGCTTTATTTATACTGTATACTTCCATCTCAGGGACCAGTTTCCCATATTACATAAACCCTTCTATCAAAGATGATGGCAACAGGATATAACAACAAAGGACATATATACATAAATGCCTAAGTAGACAGTTTTTAGTTCTTGTAAGTATTTATGTATTCATTCAACAAAATTAAATCTTTGTTATCCTAATAAACATTCATCTTGGGGAATCAGACCCTCAAGAAGCTTTCCATCTAATATGGAGATAAAAATAATTACCATGGAAAGTCACAAATGCTAAGTTAAAAGTTGTGCAGTGTTACTGGAGTTCAGAGATTAGAGAGTTCTTTTGGCCTCAGAACATTTTTTAAAATGAACAACCATCTCTCAAAAACTACCTCAATGTGTTTGCCAGCGCGGGAATGGATAAATACTATTCATACAATGGAAGTCTATAGAGCAGAGAAAAGCAATGAGGTAGACATACATGTGGTGCTAAAAAAGCAAATGGTGTATATGATATGGTAGGATGTGATTTCATAGCAAGTTTGGAAAGGGGCAAAATAATGCATAGGAAGAATAAATACAAAATTCCAATACTGGAATTTTGGCGAGCTGGCCTGCGCAGGAGTGCCGGCCTGCATGGAAGCCTGGCGCAGCAAGATGACGCAACAAAAAGATACACAGAGAGACAATAAGGGACGCAGCAGAGCAGGGAGCTGAGGTGGTACAGCTTCTCTCCACTCCAGAAGGTCCCAGGATCCGGTTCCTGGTGCTGCCTTAAGGGAAGACAAGCAGACACAGAAGAACACACAGAGAGCAGACGAGCACAAAACAACACGGGTGTGGGGGGGGAGGGATAAATAAATCTAAGCTTTTAAAAACAAAAATCTTCAAAGAGTGGGGTAACTATTCTTTGAGAAGTATAAGTTCTCTACAGTCAGATTATGAGGTAGGGAACAATGCAGAGGTAAAGAGAGACAAAAGAGGAAATTAGAGAACTACAGAGGGATACAGGCAAATTAAACTCTTCTTTCATAACAGCTATCAATTGGATTGCAGTTCATAGTGCAGACTCTATAGCACTGTAGAAACTTCCACTCTGCTCCCAGAAGGCCCATCTTTATCTCTGGAAAGAGGTAAATGTCAACTGTTAGGTGAATGAGTCAGAACTATTGAGTGGCTGAGTCAGACTGGCAATTTCATGTAGTAAAAAAGAGGAAAATGGGGATGAATTGTTTCAGATGTCCTATCATAGGCTGCCTGAGCTACAGATCCAGGCTTTTAGGAAGTAGCCCCAACTCTTGCCTTATTGTTTTATGACCTCTTGGATAAAGATCTGTGGATCACATGTGGCAGAGTCAATAGTGCAACATGTTCAATTGCAGGTTCCTAGGCCATACCCCTGATCTCTCCCCAAGAAGCTGCACTTTTAACAAGTATCTCAGGTAATTTGGAATACATATTAAGTTTGTAAACTGCTGTATTTCTAGAACAATAAAAGAAAAATAATAATATACTATGTAACTTTTCAAAGTGAATAATAATCTGTTTTTGAAGAACTATGGCAAATACTACTTTCCATAATTAATTAGGGCTATAATTTTTACAGTTAATTAGGACTATAATTTTTTAAAAGAGAACCAAAAATAGCAAGTGGTAAAAAGTGATCTTACAAGCTGGCCTTTCAATAAATGATCATTGCTTTGTGAAGAGGCATGTTTTAGTTTGCTAGGCTGCTGAAAACAGATACCATGAACTGCGTTGGCTTAACAATGGGAATTTATTAGCTTACAGTTTTGAGGGTGAGAAAAATGTCCAAATCAAGGCATCATTAAGGCGATGGTTTCTTCCTGCCAGCAATCTTTGACTCCTCTGCCACATGGCAAGGCACGTGCAGCATTTACCTGTCTCTCCTTTCTCTTTCAGATTTTGTTGTTTTCAGTTTCTTGCGTCCGTGGTTTTTTTTTTCTCTCTCTCTCTCTGTATTCATTCCATTTACAAAGGACTCTAGTAAGAGGATTAAGACCCAGCCTGAATGAGGTAGGTCACACCTTACTGAAGTAGATTCAACAAAAGGTCCTACTACAAAAGGTCCACACCCACAGAAATGGATTAAATTTAAGAATATGATTTTTCTGGGGTACATATTGCTTCAAACCACCACAGAGCAGATTACTTCTCTGCAATGCTCCCACTCCAAAATGGGTACTCATAGACAGGAGAAGTACTATAATTTTTAGAAAGACTGTTTTGTCACCCATGTTGTCTTGAGATGGTAATAGATTTTACATGATGCTTTTCTTGTTTATTAATCATAAATTACTGTTAGTTTAGTGTCATCATTATAACTAAGTTAGTTATAACTAAGTTTATTGTTATTTGATTAACCTTACAGTGTGTATGTATATATGTGTGTGTGTATTTGTATATATGTTTGACCATTTTCTAATAGATAAATTTTAAGACCTAAGTAGCCTGTGCCTCAAATGGGTATAGGTACACCCACATTCCTATTTCCTAAGTAGGTACACATATATTCCCTCCAAACTTTGTTGATACACTAAGTCCTCATATTGACCAGGGTGGTGGAGAAACAACCTGCTGCAATGACTTTAGAAAGAAAACCAAAAAGAGAAAGTAGTAAAAGGTGCCATGATCTTACAAGCCAGTCTTTCAATGAACAATTATTGCTTTGTGAAGGTGTATATTCCTTCTATGTCTGTAAGGTCCTTTTCTAATATATATATATATATATAAAACATGATCTCCATTCATATCCAGTCTGGATAGTCTCCTGCAGAAAAGTACTTGACACACGATTTGTCCAGTGGTGGTATTTATCTGTGGCAGGTAAATGTGATTTAAATCAAATCCTGAAGGTCTGATTTATTAATTTCCTCCTTTAAAACGTGAGTTTTTATTATTTTAGATAAGCATAAAACATGTTTTTCACCAAAATTTTCTTTAAGAAGGTAGATCTCATAAATTCTAAGTAGAATTATGACCTCTTCAGATGTTTTAACTCTATCAAAAATCTGATAAAGGCTTGTCTGTCTTTGTCAAAGTTAAGAGAAAGAGGAGTCCATAGGAGGTGAGCTATCTCCAAAGAAGCAATACAATTTTCTGTTATTTGGGAGATGTTTCTGTTACCTATAATAAAGGACAAGGTATCAGTGGGAAAGCATAGGAAAAAACTGAGCTGGTTAAAGTGAATGCGCCATTTTAAACAATTATTAATATGTTTGATTTAGAAGTTATATGAACATGTTTTGCACAGCACTCTGCACTTAGCGGGTGATTCATAGTTGGATGGCAGTACTGCATAGTGGTTAGAGCATGGACTTCAGATGAATGGATAAACAAATTGTGGTATAACTATACAACTTATTATTATTCATTCATAAAAAGGAATGAAGTTCTGATACACCTGACAACATGGATGAACTCTAAAGAAATCATGTTGGCCATACACAAAATGACAGATATTTTATGATCTCACTGATGTGAAATAATTAGAATAAGCAAATTCATAGAGTCAGAAATCAGAATACAGGTTCCCAGGGACTGGGGTGGGGGTAAGAAATATGGAGTTGATGCTTAATTGGTACTGAGTTTCTGTTTAGATGATGGAAAAGTTTCGGTATTAGATGGTGATGATGGGAGCATAACATTGTGAATTGTTTATTTGAAAGTAGACAAAATGGGAAATATCTGTTACCAGAATAAATAAAAAACAAAAAACCATAAACTGTACTACACAAAGAGTGAACCCTAATGTATACTATGGACTACAGTTAATAGTATCATTATAATAATTTTGTTTCACCAATTGTCAACACAGGTACCACATTAGTGTAAAGTGTTAATAATAGGGAAAACTGAATATGTGAAAGGGGTTTATGGGAACTCAGTATTGTCTGCATGATTTTCCAGTAAACCTATACCTTTTCTAATAAAAAAAAGAAATTTTTTTTATGTAACATTTATGTAATCTAAGTATCTTTAAAAAAATTTTAAGTGTGTGTGTGTGTATATATATATGAATGAAATGTGTGTAGTTTAAGATTATGTTCACCTGCAATAACAGTCCAGTAACAGTTTAAGTTACAAATACCGTAGTAACTTAAATCAGTAAGGGGTTTATTTTTCTCATGTAACAAGAAGTCTGGATGTAGGAAACTCAGGGCTGATGGAGCTGCTCAAGGATATCATCAAAAAAGCCCTTTCTGTATTTGTTTTCAATTCTCAGCATTTGGCTTTTATCTTCATGGCCTTAAGACAGCTGCTGCACCCCCAGTTATTATGTCCATGTTCTAGGAAGGAAAAGGCAAAAGTAAAGAGGGGAAGAGAAGCCTTCTTCAGGGATTCTACTTAACATTTCTTTCACGAGAATTATATATTGTGAACAACCACAATTGCAGAAGAGGCTGGGAAATTGAGTATTATTATTTTCCTGGCTTCCAGAGTAAAGGAAGACAAGGAAAAGGAGTTTGGGATGGGTGTGTATGCAGTCAATTTTTCATATTTGTCACAGACACATGAGGTGACAGCATGGCATCATGCACTAAACAGTGTGGTTGGAATTCAGATGCAAGCATTCCAATATTTTCCTCCATCCTCACTTAAACTTTTAATTTGGGGTGTGGGGGAAGATTTCTCATCTGGTATTCTTATACCCAAGAACAAAGTTTTTAGATAGTGTAGGAAGGAAATGGGAATCAACAAGAGAGGGCATTATTCCCAGATGTCTTTGAACTGGCTGGCTGTGGCCCAAGTTTTTGAATGTCTGATACACTGCCATTTTCACTTTCAGAAAGTCTCCCTTTAAAAGTATACATGAAAATGCACTTCCACAGACACATTATTGCTAGATTTGAAAAGTATCACACACATAGTCTAAGATTCTGAATCTTATTTCTCTGTTCTAGTATAACTAATATGTTCACACTTGTGGCTTATAAGAAAAGAACAAATCAAAAAGGTCATAAGAAAAATCTGTTAACTAGCTCTTGTCAGTTCTTTTACAAAATGCTTCACGTGGAGATTTGAGCATGATTATATAAAACATAAGAACTGAGGCACTATTTAACATTCTGGAAGCCTGACACTTTATTTTCCAGAGGAGAATAACACTCCTGCTCACTGCCATTCATGGCTTGTGGCAACTCGGCTAACTGCTGACGTAAAGCACAGAGCTAATGGTGGATAGTAGTCAGATAGCAGGCTGACCAAAGGTATGACTCTCCTCTTTTTAAGCTAATCTATTATTACCACTAACTGTAGGTCTCTCTCCCTCCTGCAACCCACCCAAACGTGAAAGTCACTCTATCTGGCTACGGGATTCAAAGAAAAGTCCAGAGTATATAAACACCAGGAAACGCCTTCCTATTTACAGTGCCAACTCCTGGTGTTAAGGGGCTAGGTATAAAACAGTCTTAGAATTTTGTTTTAACAGTCACCCAGGAACTGTTACAATATGGATGGAGGTAAGCATGTTTCTCTTCAGATGAGAGCTAAGCATTTGGGGACACGATTTACTACTGTAATAACTGCAGTATGGATACAATTCCTTGCACAGAAGCTCTGACACAGTAAGTTACTAAATGATTATCAGGTGGCCAAAAAATGTTCATACCTCCTCAACCATCCTGTCTCTTTAGACCGAATTACAGGAAACCAAGGAATAGGCTTTATGATGTAACTACATCAAAAATAATTTACCACAATAATTTTAAGAACTATACAAATTAAAAAAAAATTACTAACCATCCAAACTTGGCTTATCCAGCAGTTCCAATACAGCCTTTATACCAAAAGTCCAATGGATGACTTGCAGTTTGCCTACCCTGTCATTCATTCCTAAATACTCTAAAGTCTGTTATAAGTAGGCAGATGAGTGGAAGTAATTTGATAATTCGCAGTGAGAAAGGCGGCCCTTGACTAAACAAGAGTAGTTGGCATCTAAAAGAACCTTCCATTATTGGAACTTTTTAAACTCAGGCCTTGATTTGGTCTTTCCTTTTATTCCCTCCCCAGGGCCTCCAACCCCAACCCCGTTGGCTCAGAAAAATGCTATCTACAAGGCAGGAAAATCAAAGCTAATATTTAAATAAGCTTGCAAATTGCCAGCAGTGGTTCAGATCCAGAGTTTATCAGATCCAGTATTCTGTTTCTAAAAGGTGCACCAAGAAATGGTTTGAGTTATTTAAATTAAGTCTTGTTTTTTTAACATGTAAAAGGAGGAGCTTATCTTTCAGGGTGATTGTGAGTAACAATGGCTAGGTATTTAACCTGAGTATTCCTAAGTTTCTACTATGGAACTCATGGCTTAGTGGGTGACACACATAAATTTAAAAATCACACAAACAAATACATAATTACTATGGAACTGCAGTGCTATAGGATCACTTTCTGGAATTTTTTGTTTCTAAGAAGTGGTTTTTCTGAGTCTCTTAAGCCCCATACTTCTTCTCTGAGGTTCCTAACTATCCTTCGTATTAAGTTCTTAAGTTAGGTTGTTTTTTTGTTTTTGTTTTACTTTAATTTCTCCAGTTTTTCCTATCAAATAATTTTAAATTCCATATCAGAGATTTTCCACATGTAAACTTTATTCTGACCTCCTTAGTATCTACTTGTATTGAGGTGGAAATATGTCCAAGAAGAACGAAAAAGAGAAAGCTGCAAAATAATTTGAAAAGTATATTTTTATACAATGATAAACATACACACATGCAAACATATGCCCAGAAATATTCTGCAAGGAACAGATGCTACCTTGGGAGAGTGGAAGTCAGGAGGAGATACTTTTCCTTTTATTTAATAGCCTTCTCCAACAATTTACATTTTTTTTCATGGGCTTGAATAATTTTTATAAGAAAACTAATTATGCCAATTATGCCTAAATGTCCAATAGTGGGGCAGAGGTTGAAGACATCTTTAAAAGCTAGTGGAGAGAGAGATATATAAACAATTATAATTGTTTATAATCCTTATCGCACAATAAAGGTAACATTTAGATAATTACCATGAAAGTGACTCCTGACCTTTTCCTGCCCCACAGGTCCCATTTACTATGCTTATATTGAGACTTCCCATTTACCCTAAAAATAAGATATTAAATTTTCTCACTATTATTCTTGCCTATAATATCAATAAGGTCTTAAATCTTTCCACTGCTTGTAGCTCTTCTACCTGTAATAAAATAGTATCACTCATTTTCACTCACCTGTCTTTTATATTATACACCTGAGACCTTTCTGCTCTTGAAATGGTTGTCTCTCACTGTTTCTTCTACATAGGTGAGACAAAGCAATTTCACAGTTACCAGAAGGGTTATCACAAGAATTTACCATGATGTTTTGCAAGACCTGTATAGTAGCTCTTAAATTACTGCATGTTACTAGCATATGAACCTCTTATTCTCTCAAGGGCTATGTAATGTGGTACAGTCACTCTCAAGGTTGTCTTACTTGTGAAGTGCTCAATGAGGTGACACTACATGCACAGATCTAACAGCACACCCACTGGATGGCTCTAAACAGAAAGTGTCACGTTTGGTATTGCCGACATATCTCAGCTTGCACTCTATTTTACCCTACCTTGTCTCATATTGTCTCCTGTGGAAAGGAACTCCATAAATCTAGTAAACAAACTCTCTTGGATCTATTCAGCACATTCACACAGAATCCTCTTGAAAACTGAGCTAAGAAGAAAGCTGTACACAATAATCCTTACTGTAGAGGAACCAGGCAGACATTAGCTCCTTTATCATCAACTCTGGTTAGTTCTTCAATCATTCACAATTATATGCTAATAAGCTGAAGGATTTACAACAGATGCTCACTTTCAATTATTGGTTTACTCATTTCACCTTCTTTTTCAGCCCTCTGATGGGCCAAACTAAATTCCATTCATTCAAAAAGTATTTATTGTTGAAGAGTTAATATAGGCCAGGCCCAGTGTTAGGCTTGGGGGATGGAAGGTTGAAGACATCTTTAAAAGCTAGTGGGGAGAGAGAAGTAAAGAATTAAACAATTATAATACACAAAGATAATTGCCTTCAGTTGTCTAGTCCTTTTAGTCTTCAAAAGCCCCATATTACAGTGCAAATATCATGGGAGGAATAAACTTTGTCATCCAACTAAGCATTCCTCAAAGTTGAAGGGTCCATCCTATTGACTAAAAATATGATTATATTAACTTATTTTTAGGTTGTACAAATGAAAACACAAATTTTAAAGAGTCCCAGAGAGAATCAGAAGACTTCTCAGACTGTGTCCTTGGAATCCAGGTTGAGAAACGCTGAGCTAATCCATTTATTACTGAAGCAGGCTTCATATAGGGAATCAATAGATAGATCTGGAATCTGGTGAAAAGACCATGTGGACATCAATACCCCAAGATGGCTGTTGGAAGATCCTCATGAGATTTTCTCCTGGAAGCTAGGAGAAGCTCCAGATAATTCTCGCAGGACATTATCATTGGCTCCACCTGGGGGATTGATAGGTGGGGGTAACCAATCAAAACAGCAAACACCTGGGACTCATCCCACGCCATTAGCAAAGGGGTGGAATAATTAACAGTTTAAAAAGCAGGCACAAAGGTCAAATCTCCCCTTCTGCTCCTGTTCCTGACCCCTGTTGCCCTGCTCCTGGTGGCTCCTGCCCTGTTTGGGGCCCTCGTGGCTTCTGCGCCCTGCTCTTGCCATGTCCCCCCTGTGCAGGTCAACACACAAGTAAAACCTGGGCATTTATAATCTATAATGGGAAACTGTAGTCTATAAACTAGCCCTCTTTATCACTCTTCAGCCCCTTACCCTCTACTGGGGACCCGTGATCTGCTATTTTCTCCCATTTCTCTTCTCTCCCTACCTTAATAAATTACTGGCCTCACTCACCTGAGCTTCACTTCTAGACCTAGTCTGATTAGAAAAAATCGTGCTCTGAAATTCATTTCTGCAGCATAAGTCAAGAGCCTAGACTAAATCCAGTTACATTACCCTTTAATTTATCATGAGCTAACTCCCTGAACAGGGACTCATAACTAAACAGGTAGAAGGCTTCCCAAGGCAAAAGATAAGTGGGTGGAGGGGTGGGTCAAAAAGGCATCACAGAGAGGAAGAAGTGTTAAGGGAGAAAGGGAGGAGGATGGAGAAGCCAAAGTTTGCCTCCTTATTTTCCCTAGAACCTGAATTTTTAAGTATGATTTCATCAAATATCTATGAGGCTAGATGAGATAGAGACATTCCATAAGAGACCAATACCAAAAACACCCGTAGCAAAAAAAACAAAAAAACAAAAAAACTACTTATGACAAACTTTCCTGAAAATTGAGCAAACCTTTGAACTCTTTCACAGATATGATATACCTGGTTGCTTTGCTCCTCCCACTAGCTGAGTAGTAACCCCAAATTGAATTAACTATTTGTTCAGCAGTAGTACTTTTCCAACACAGTAAATAAGCAGCTCACACAAAGGTAGTGCCACAGAGAATCTCAGAATCTCAGTGCACATCTCTCTGAGCTAATATGGTGGTAAAAAAAAAAAAAATTCTGACTGAGCTCAACAGAGTCCCAAGCTAAAAGCCTTAATGAGGATGTGCTCAAGTGATGTGGATGTGACAAAATATTCTTAAGCTTCTAAAGGTAATTTCATTACTAAGCATAGAAAGGTCTTATCACCTTTTGAGATGTACTCATTAAGCACTAGGATGTTCACCCTTTGAATCCATACACTTAACACCTCCAATTCAATACAGAGAATCTTGGAGGGATGTGTGAGTGGTGCAGGCAAGGCGCATGAGATCACCATCCATGACAGCTTCTCATTTGTAGACCTGTTTTTGTCACTGGCACTGTGTACTGAGGTCTAAACTAGAAGAAAAACTATATAAAACCCAAACAAATCCAAAATTTAAAAAGAATGTTATTATTTTCTAAGTAAACCTCCCATCTTAACAAAACACCATTCTTTTAACTCTCCTGATTGGGGAGGTAAAAAAAGGTCTGGAGTACAGGTAATGAGCCCACACATTTCCCTGAAAGTAGCATTTGATAGGTTACAGAAAATTTGTGAGACAAAGATCATTAACATTACTTCATTTTATCCCTATTAAGTTGGCTGCTTTTCTTTGTTTTTTTCTTTCTTTTTAAAAACAGTATTAAGGGTAGATGAGTGTATGAGAAAACAGGCTCTCTCACAGTTTGCTGGTGAGAGTATAAACTGGTGCAATTTATGGCAACATGTTTCAAATGCCTTTCAATGATATATACTCTCTGACTCAATAGTTTCAATTTCTAGGAATATCTGAAATAAATAACCATGGATATGTATAAAAATTTAACTGAAAATTATTCATCAGTTTATAATATGGAAATTTGAAAACTACTTAAATATTCAATCACAGAGGAATGCTAAAACAGGTAATAGATCACCATACAGTGGAATGATATGCTGACATTTAAAATGATTCAGAATAAATCATTTCAAATCTTCATGATATCCTGTTAGGGTAAAAAATATATATATCAAGATTATAAAACCCTACCTACAGTATTATTTCATTGTTTTTACATGTAGATTATAGCTATATAAAGAAATATGTAAAGCTCACACATATATTTAAACACAAAGAAAGGACTTAAAGCAAATGTACTGAAATATTACTACTGGCTATCACTGGGTATCATATGTAAAACTGGGGCCACTTACTTTGACTGTTGAGAAGGTTAAATGAGTAAAAACACCTGGCCCATGACAGCTGCCCAAGAAATGTTAGCTTTAACTTCTTTTATTCAAAAACAAAACTTCAATCATGGAAAATTGTGCTCTCTTGGTCCATTTGATAAACTATATTTTGGGGAAGTCTAGGTACTCAGTACAACCATAACCAGGTATCCTTTTGCTGAAACTTTATTCTAAATGCCAGGGAAATAACCAGGAAAAGTAAATGGCTAGAGAACTAATAGTTTTATAAACCAAACCTACAAAGTGGCAGATGCCCCCAAAATGATGCACTGCTTAAATTCACTCATATTCTACTCCAGGGGTTCTTAATCTTTTTTGTTCCACGGACCCCTTTGCCAGTCAGGTGAAAATCACAGACCCCTTACTAAGTCCACATGTTACTGTATATTATTTAATAAATATATCACACCTGCACCAACACGCCCCCACAAGACTAATGTTTTTTTGAATTTCAATCCAAGCTCATGGACCAGTGGATAAGAACCCCTGCTCTACTCCTTTGTTTTACTTTTAAGACAGTTCTGATATTCTATTTACTTTAAATTTATTAAATATGTATAGTATTACCTTTTAATTTAACAAATATGTGTACTACGCTTGCTACTTTATGCCTAGCCTTTAGGTCCTCTTACTACTTACTCTCTTAGAAGGCTATATATTTTCCTTTTGTAGGACTTATCTCCATTTGTAATTAAGCATACATTTTAGTACTTTATAATTGTCTACTCTCCTAAGCATTATATGCCAGGACTCTGCCTTATATTCAATATCAGATCCATAGGGCCCAGCTCAGTGCCTGGCATGACATAGGTGCTCAATAAATATTTTCTGAGTAAACAAAGGATAATCAAATGAAACATGTTTTAGGACTCATTTGGTTTATAACCCCATGAAGAGGGAAAGAAGAAATGCATAAATTCGTCTTTTTAGACCTTGGTGAACAGATTTAAGAATAAAGACAGTTACAAAGCAGTTGCTTAGTGATGTTCCAAACTGTACAGTTCTCCTCCAAAATAAAAGTTGAAACCTGGAATTCCCACATGCTACGTAAGTATCCATCCACAAAATCAATAAGGATGAAAGAGTATAGATTAATTTTTTTAAAAAAACTATCATAAAGTATGATGGTTAAGATCATTTTTATTCCTGATGGTAGAAAAATTGGGGTCTCTGAAATGCTTCTGCCATTTGTTAAGTTGGTCAACTGGTAAATAAATATTGGTAAATATTACTCAAATATTTACTGAAGTCCAGCTCCTACAGAGCAAAGTACTATTAGCTGAGGGTTTGTTGTTTTTTTACAATCTACTGGGATATGATATTCATTAGAAAAAATTCCTGCAAAGAGGAGACACTCTCGCAATTACTCCTTTATAAATGAACACAATTCCACAGGAAGAAGAGTTGAAAGTACTGGGAAGCTGGTAGGATAGGTGTGGGGAACGGGTCGTATAGGAATCCCCTATATTTTTTATGTGGCATTTGTATAATCTTAAGTATCTTTAAAAAAATAAAATTAAAATTAAAAATAAAAAAAGACCCGGTAACTAAATGTGGTATTATGCAGGGGAAACTACAGGCTTCAACTTGCCAAGAGCAAACATGGTTAGGAAACAATAACTTCCTATTTTTATCTCATTAGGAGTTATTGTCTTCATTTACTTACCAGGAACAGCATGCTTAAGGTTACACATTTGCTTGGTGTCCCATTAAATACTAAGTGCTTGAACAAAATTAGCTTAGGCCTGTTGCTCTAAGTCCATGGCTATAAGGTTTTAGGTCTTGAGAACTAAAAATATTTTGGTTCCTTCAATCAAAGCAATAGAATAATAATCTATAAGGTTCTTGACAAATTCATACTTTTGTTTGACCATGGAGGTCTTATATTTATTTCTTAATGGTCACATAAGAATGAACTGCAATATTCAAACAAAATAAGATCCAATGCAGGTGAAACATTCTCAAGTTTTAATTTTCTTTTACCAATTTGAGCTCCAACTCAGATGTTAATAGTAACTGTGACATGGATTTCTCTTGTGCTGGCAACACGCATAATGCTACTCAGGTGAATAGAAAAGTCAGTCTTAATTTAAGGGTTAAAAATCTCAGATATGAAATGGAGAAAGATTTCAAAAGTGGCTAAGGGATCACCTATCCATTTCAAAGCCATGTTTATCTTTTTGTATTTCAAAGGAAAGGCCTTTGAAAGATTTGGCATAGAAATATGCATGTGAATAGAGACACACTGAAAAGTCTTAGCTTTCAGGTATAATGGCTTTCCCTTAAAAAGCACTGTGCAGGATTCCTGAATCTCTAAGGCACATTTTATATGCTGCCAAGTACAGTAAGAGCCCTGCAGTATCGCCTCTGTCCAGCTTCTGTCTGATGGCTCATTAGCATTTGCCTGCTTTATGGCACTAAAGCCTACTACCACTAAAGAGTTTCATTCCTCAACTGCAGAAATGTATTCATTTGTATGGTACTGAAATATGCCAGAATTTGACTTATTTGGAAGGGGGGGGGAGGGCGAGAGGGAGGCAAGAGGGAGGGAGGGAGGGGATAATTCTAGATGACACTGTAAATAAGTCTGATAGTCTTCTAGAAATAATCGTGAAAATCTGTCCCTGAAACCTGCTGATATTTGGTAGCCAACCTTTTCCACGTGACTGTTCTGAAGAATGTTCTTAGAAAGAGCTCACAAAGGGTGATAATAAAATGCATCTCATTCAAATGAGCTTTCAATCAGGCATGGTCTCTCTCTCACTTCTTCAATGTAGACTGCAACTCTCTTCCAAGACCTATTTCACTTATTCCACCTAATTCAATTACACTGCAGGTCTAAGTCCTTCCAAACAAGACTCACGAGGGACAAAGCCTACTGTATTCTGTTGGTCTCCACAAAGGCAGACACTGAGGATTTAGGGAGTTGAGGTCTACAAAAGTGCTCTAAGTACCATATTCACCCCACAGGAAAGTGGTTCTTGTGAAATCTCTGTGCTCTAAATACACTCTCAAGGGAAAGAGACTGGATCTTTACTTTTGAAAAAAGGTCTTTATTAAAAAGACAAATGTGAAATATATATGTAATCTGAGTAAGTAATATGAATTAGGTCCTGAAATGATTCCTTTTCCAAGGACACAGTCACAGAAATTACAGAGTAAAGAAAGACTGCAATAACCAGGCTGTGTCTGAATCTTGGATTATTGCTCAGAATGACCCAAATGTAACCAAAGCAAATCAATCAGCAGCTAGATGTAAATGGCCTTGTGCTAGGCTTAGTTTCAACAGGCATTCTCTTTGCCTGGTGAAAGCCCTCTCTCCAACTAGAGGCCAAGTTATTAAGAAATTGTTTGTCATCTTAGATTGGATTGATCATTTGTTTCCCCGAATTCTTTTTCTCATCATTTACCCATTACACGCCTCCTCCTGATGGAAGTAGACATTTATTAGCTTCTGCACTTATTGCACTGGCAAACAGAAACATTCTGCTGCATTTCCTGGGGGTTCACTCATTTATCTATTGGATAAGAGAGTGAAGTTTTCTACAGGGCAGAAAAATTAAAATATCAGTCAGGATGACAGCTAGGAAAATGAGGGTCTCTCTGCAACAAGAAGCTTGCTTGAGCTTTTGGTTTGGTGAGAAGCTGCAATGTTATTTCATCAAACTAGTACTTCATACATAACTAAATTGTGACCTACTAGCTGCTGAACTAATATTCCAAATGAATGATACACATGGTATACTGTAAAGTATCTGAAATGAAAAGCTAATTGTTATGTTAAATAGAAAATATAATAAAATGCTTCTAAAGTTTCATCTTTCTATGGAGTTAGGGAGACAGCATTGTTCTTATTAACTCCATGAAACAGGAACTAAGAGTCATAGAGTCATTTTAAGTTGGAAAGGACCTTACAAGTCATTGGATCCTTTTGCAAGAATCTTCTTTACAGCATCCCTGACAAATGATCATTTTTCATTCTGCCTTCAACATTTTAGGTGATGAGGAAACTGGTAAACCTCACAAGGTAGGCTGTTCCTGAGCAGAACTTTGATTGACAGGTCACTTCCTAAAGGCAGCCTGATTGCTTGTAACCTTGGATGAGCCATTCAACCTTTCTGGATCTAAGTGTTCATAATTTAATATTAGGCTGCCCATATGTTGAAAGAACCAGAGTGGGCAGGAGGGGAGAGTCACTGAGAGGTTCAACTACCCCATCCCAGCCAAAGGACGCTCTGGCCCAGCAGATAATACTGTCTTCTGAGATCATCTCTCCAGAAGCAAAGCCAGCACACTTATCCGTAACTCTCTATATTGAGACACGATTTCTTCCAATTAGGATATCTAAGCTCATTTCGAGCAGAGAGGCACTTTATTTCTTTTCTCCTCTTTTCTCTTTGGCTTCACTTCCCTTGAACCAACTTCTTTCACACATCTTTCTTTCTTGACAAAAAGCAATGCAGAGTTCTGTTGCGGCTGTCAACCACTAACAGAGCCCCTCAAGCAACTAGCTTGTCCCAGTCCTGCCCTGATCTCCCTAATGCTCTCATATCAGCTTTATGGGTTTTAGCCCTCAGCTCAACAGAACACGAATAGCCAAGTACTGGACAGGCACTGGCCAGAGAAAGAAAAATCAAGTTTTAGTCTTTTGCCCCTAAAAATTTGCTCACTTAGGGAACTCCAGCCTGCCTGATAAATTATAATATTATTTTTAAAATGTTGCTTATGTCTATCAATTCATTTTGGGGGATAAGAAAGAGTATCAATGCTATTAAGAGTTTTTTTTTTTTTTTTTACGAGTCAGTGACATTTTTTAATCTAAATTTTCATATATACATTGTATTAGTTAGCCAAAGGGGTGCTAATGTAAAATACCAAAAATGGGTTGGTCCTTATAAAGGGTATTTATTTGGGGTAGAAGTCCACAGATACCAGGCCATAAAGCATTAAGTTTCTTCTCTCACCACAGTCCTTTGCCACGTGTTAGAGCAAGACAGCTGCCGGCGTTTGCCAGGGTTCAGGCTTCTGGGGTTCCTCTCTTCCCAGGGCTGTGTTTCTCTCCGGGCTTAGCTCCTGTTTTCTCCACAAGGTCAGCTGCAGACAGACGATCAGGCGAACGGCTTGCTTCTCTTCTCTTGGGGCCTTCTTTCCAACATCAAAACTGCTTCTCAGAAGACTGCTTCAACTGTCATTTGCCTTGCCTTTTATATTCGATTCCCCACCCACCAAGGGGTGGGGCTCAACGCCCTAATCCTAACCTAATCATGCCCAGATTAACAGATCAGTTTACAAGCATGATTCAATTATATTTTTGGAATTCATAATTATATCAAACTGCCACATACATTTTTCCTAAAAAGCTCTTAAATCTGATCTGTGAGAACCCGGGGTAGTCAAACTATCCTATGCACTGATATTCAGAATGCAACACTGATCAGTTCAACGGAACCTCAGTTTACCATCTGTAAGAGACCCTTATAGTCAGTGAAGTCGATTGAAGGAAGTGATGTATCAATACATGTGACAATTTCATTAAAAACCCTAAATGCTCAACTATAGCTTAGAAACCTGTGAAACACTGCAATTTAAGGTTTCAAAGATTAATTCATGTTCACCCCACCAATATATTTAATGTCAACATAAAATTAGAGGCTACTTCATTTTAAAAATTATACCTGAGCAATAATGACTAATATGAGAGAATTTCACTTATTTATGCTATCATTTGTATAACTAGTTTGGATAAAAAGCAATATACATTCCTTAGGAGTGATTCGAAGGTTAACAATTCCTACAAGATTTCATTTCATGGCACTGGGTGATAAATAAGATTTTTCAGTTTAGTTTCATCACTGATTTCATGCAAGTAAAAGTACCTTTGAAAATGCAAGATAAACTCTTTCCAATGCTTCATTACGTATAAAGTACTACAGGAGAGGGACACAAAGGTCTATACACTATAACCCCTGTCCTCAACTAATACAGATGCTGTGATGTCTTTGTGGATCTCCAGATACTTGCATTTAAATCTAAACATCACAAACTGAAGCCAAAACACAGAAGACTATATCATAAAGGGAAAATTGGTTAACAAGTCAATGAACACGTACTTTTTTAACACAGCAATTATAAAGGCTAAAACTTACTTCCACCCTCTACAGAATTAAATTAAAATGAACTCTAAGTTGTATATTACAAGACCCAGAATTAAATTTTGATTAGTCAAAGACTTTGCTTGTTGAAAATGCTCTTAATAATATTTTTGCTTTTTTTCTAGCCCAATTTCCCATTTCCTCCCTGATGACTGGTTTCTTATATAAATTAGCACAAATCTTATATTATTTACCATCCAGTCCCCATGGAAAAATCCCTCCACCAGACTCCTGTTCTTCCAGGGATTGGATCAGGGTCCTCTTTTCTTCTGGACCTCAGTGGTCTCTAAGGGAGCTTGCTCTTCCAGCCTCATGGCTTCAAATTCCCCTGTAGGCTGATAACTCTCAAATTTATATATGCAACCCAGAGCTTGCATCCAATGCTATACTCATTGGTCCAAATGCTTTGTTGACATTGCCATTTAGCTATCATGAGAGGTATGTCAAATTCAAATGGACAAAACACAATTTGTGATTTGTGCACCGCCCCCCTTGCCATTTTCTTGTTTTAAAGAACAAACTCATTCCTCTTGATCTTCCTAGCCTCAGTAAAATGGTTCTACAAAGGAATCATCCCTCTTTCTTCCATTTCTCTTTTCTACTCTTCTATCTGGTCCGTCACATCAAATGTTCCTCAATCCCTACTCTAGGCCATGTTTGCGCCCTTTCTTCTTCTTTAACAGAAGGTGAGGAGTTTAGATTTAAGGGTAGTGGAGAGCCAATGATGTTTTTAAAGCAAAGAAATTATATCATCTGACTTGAGTTCTTAAGAGATCACTTTCTGATGAATTGGAAGAAGGAGAGGGAATATAAAGGGTAAGTGAGAATCAAAAATATATAGATTTTTAGCTTGAGCCAATGAGCAGATAATGGTGCCATTTCCTGAGTAGGAAGAAAATGGAAGGAAGACTCGTGGCCAGAATACTTCAGGACCTTTATATCTGCTATTGTGTGTGTGTGTGTGTGTGTGTGTGTGTGTGTGTGAGTGAGGGGCGGGAAGTGAGAGAGAGATTGATTCTATCTGCCTACCTCTACCCTCCACACCCACACATTTGCACAGACCATTCTTGTCCTTCCTAAGTGTTTCATCCTCAGACTACCCCATCTACAACAGTTCTTCTCCCACTCTACTTCCTTTCATAGTATTTATATTTCTTTTATAGCACTTCTCATAATCTAATTATTTTGGCTTATTTTATTTCATTTTCTTTATTGCCTCCCACTCATCAGACTCTAAGTTCTATGAGGGCAAGGAACATGTCCTTCATGTTTACTCCTGTTTCCTGTATGCCTAACTCTGGTTCTGACACATAATTGGAACACAATACACATAAGCTCAATCAATTGACTTCAGCAATTTCTGAAAATATGATGTCTAGAGGCAGGGGTTGGCAATTTTTTCCCAAAAAGGACCAGAGTACAAATATTTTAAGCTTTGCAGAGCACATGGTCTCTGTCCAAACTACTCAATTCCGTTGTTGTAGCATGAAAGATAATATGCAAGATAATATGCAAATGAACGAGCCTGGCTATGTTCCAATAAAAACTATTTATGGACAATGAAATTTGAATTTCACATAATTTTCAAGTGCCACAAAATTATTTGTTTTCCCCCAACCATTTAAAAATGTAAAATCCATTCTAGGGTATAGGCCATAGTTTGCTGACTCCCTAGCCTTTTGGAAATTTAAGTATCAAGTGGCAAGGAATGGGAAGGTGAGGAAATGCCAGACTATTATAACTTTATCAGACTGTTATAACTTTTATCAAAGAATTTCTCATACTGTAAAATAATCCCCATATTTCCATATCTGTTACCCTCCCACTAGCCTACTGACTCCTTAAGAAAAAAGAACCATCATCATCTACAAATCTTGGCATCTAATACTTAGTATATGTTTGTTGAATTTAAAAAAAAAAAAAAAGAAGGGAGAGAGAAGAATAAGAGGAGAGAGAAGAAGGGAAGGAAAGAGAGAGTAAAAGAGGAAAGAAGGAAGGAAGTCTTGACCTCCCCTGAAACGCTTTGATTTTATGGCCACCATGCTACTAGACTATGCCTTGTGTCAGGGCTCACAAGAATAGGAAAAATGGGGAAGCAGATGTGGCTCAAGTGGTTGAGCACCTACTACCCACATGGGAGGTCCCAGGTTTGGTTTCCCATGCCTTCTAAAAACAAAACAAAACAAAAACAAACTGAAAAAACCAACTCAGGGGAGTCGATGTGGCTCTATGGTTGAGCGCTGGCTTCCCACATATGAGGTCCTGGGTTCAATCCCCAGACCCAGTACCTCAAAAAAATAAAAATAAAAATAACCCAAATGAATACTGTGATTTGCCCATCTGGCACCTCTTGGGCAAATAGCAGAAATGTATCTCAAGTCTGAAACAAAGACAACAACCTATTTTCTCTTGATTCTGGCACTATTTGGCCAAATTGAGGAAAATATTAATTAAAAAAAAAAAAAAAAAAAGAGCAGTAATGTGATAAACCTATTCAAGATACAGTGACTCAACAAACTGCAAAGAACCAAATGAACATGTAAAAAGTTCTGAATGCTCCTTATTATACTGTATATCAGAATTCTTAGGATAAACACTATTTTCAAATATGTCAACAATGCCTCTATAATTACAGGATGCATACTAATCATACACTTATTTCACTAAAACTTCATTTTCTACAATTAGAAATAGTAAGAATGACCATTAAAATGAATTTTAATTTATAGATAAAGAGGGTTATGGTACAAAGATATCTCTAAATATCAACCAAAATTAAGCCAAATTATTGTATAACAGTATCACGTAACTGGGTGTCTTAACTTGAGAAAAAATTATAGGGAGGGGAAAAAAAGAGAGTGTGATGACCTATGCAAAGAAAGGATAAGGATGAACATAGGTCCCAAAGCTCCAGACTCGTCACTTTACCATTTACTGTGTACCTACCTGCCGCAGCCTCAGCAGACTGTCCACAGTAGAGAAACCTTTGGGGAGTCCAATTTTTTTTTCTCATTTAATGACAAGAGAGGTTAGATGGTAGTAGGGATACAAAGAACCTGAAAGGGGGAAGGGAATTTGATTGCCCCACTGGTGGGAGAAAAAAAAAGAAAAACCGGAGACTAGGTACAAAGAAAACAGGTGAAAATAATAGCTATCAAGCCTTTTCTGATTCAGGAGAGGAACAGATTACCAATGATAGCAGGAAAGGGAACAGGGAAGAAGTGAAAGCAGATCTGCCAACCTTGTAATCTTGTGGATGGGCTAACAATTTCCAATCTATGGGCACTCTTAGGGGCAGAATTTTTACCCAACTAATATGAAAGCACATATGTGGACAATGCACATATTGTGATGCTTTTTTTTGGTCTTTACAAAGGGTGTTTATTTGGGGTAGAAGTCCACACATACCAGGCCATAAAGCATTAAGTTTCTTCTCTCACCACAGTCTATTGCCACATGTTAGAGCAAGACAGCTGCTGGCATTTGCCAGGGTTCAGGCTTCTGGGGTTCCTCTCTTCCCGGGGCTGCGTTTCTCTCCGGGCTTAGCTCCTGTTTCCTCCACAAGGTCAGCTGTAGACGATCAGGCAAACGGCTTGCTTCTCTTCTCCTGGGGCCTTCTTTTGCAACATCAAAACTTCTTCTCAAAAGACTTGTGACGCTTTGATAGGGACACTCGAGTCAAAGAGGCCTACTCAGCTCCTTTGTGTCTAATTCAATCCCATCTCAACTCTAACCTTCCATCAGGGCTGTGCAGTGTAGAGTTGAGAATGTGGGCTTAGAATGCCAGGGTTTGACCTGGTTCTACCACTTTTCAACTCTGCAACCTTGAATAAAATATGCGCCATTAGTGGGCCTCACTATCCTCATCAGTAAAATGAGGATAAGAGTCCTGGACATCTGGAAAGGCTAAATGAAATAACATCAAGCACTCAGTGCAAGCAAATGGTAATGACACAATACATGTTATTCTTTGTTTTGAAAAGTTAGGTAGGATTACTAATGTTAACTTAGATTTGGGGGAGGCTTGAGGATAGGAGAGCAAGGTCAGAAAAGACTCGTTGGTGCATTTTCTCTTGAAAAGGAATTTAAAAATATATATTCTTCAGTGTTCCCTTACCAGATCCATAGTGTCTATCTACTATTTCTCTAGGAAGATTAGTATCACTCTTGAAATCAGAGTGCCCTTTGAACTCAACACAGAACTGATGTGCTAACAAATTACAGAACAAAATAAGCACCATCTGCCAGGCTTGGCAAGACAGATATTGTACTTGAAAAGCAAACATGGCATACTCTGAAAAGATAGTGAAGAATACACTAGAGTGATAAATGGCATGGAGTCAAGGGAAGAGATTCGGGCAACTAGTGTTAAACAGGACTTGCTGGGAGGCTTTTTCCCCAGATATATGCATGCCTCACTTCTATCATTCAGGTCCCTGCTCAAGTGGCAGCTAATCAGAGCCTTCCCTATGTAAAATACCACCTCTCCCCTTCTCCACCTGGTATACCTACTGTCATTTTCTCTCCCTTTTATCATGAGTTATTTTTCTTTATTGAACTCATCACCACTTGACATAAAGTATTATTGACTGTCTTGCATCAACAGAGAAGTAGCTCTCTGAAAACTGGTATTCTGTTTTGCTGTCTGCTATATACCCAGAGTCTAAATGGAGCTTGCCACATAGTAGGCACTAAATAAACATTTATTAAAGGAATGATTCAACCTAGTGAACAGCAGATGGTGACAAGTAAAGGAAAGAAAATTAAGAGACATACAGTAAAAGTTCTAAATTGTTAGTAACACAACTATGAAATTGTTTTAAAAATTAATAGAAATATTGTTAGAAACAGCAATAAGAACTTTTTAAAATTTTACAAAAATCCAAGAAAAATTATTTAAAAGTATTAGAAATCACAGATGAGACAAAAAATTGGAGAACAGTCCTTAAAATCAACAAAACTAAGGAAAATACAAGGTTGGCTTAGGAAAATATATACATAAAAGTTTTTATTTTACTTAACTGAAATTAACCAATGCTTCTCTCTTCCTTAAAATGCCCACAAAAGAGAAAAATTGCTGCTGGAAATATGTTGAATAACAGTCAATGTTTCAGTTCTTTAAAATACTTACCATGAACATATAGTATTTTATTGCCATTACATTATTTTAGGATAAATGAATGATGAGAAGTATGTGGCAGAAAGAATATCTACCAGTACCCTTGTTTTGCTATGTGGATAAACTTTAAGAGCAGTAATTTTCTCAAAAGAAAAATGGTTTTCTTTGGATAATGGGAGGATCTGGAAAGTACATTATATAAAATAGGCTATGGAAAATTTTTTAAACTGCAGTGTGGTTGTTTCAAAGATGGTGAACTAGTTGGCAAGTATTTTACTGTATTTTGTACCACAGAGAAAGTGAGAAAGAAAAACAATTTAAAACAGTCCTTTATGTCTTTATCTTTAAACTGTAGCATATTCAAATCAAAAGGACATTCACCTACAATTGACAAACTGGGTTTAATCTTTATAATGCCCATAATTTATACTGTAACAGCTGCATATCTAAGTCATTAAAATATACTTTGATTCAAGGGATTAAAAATATAAGACCTGCATATATAAAAGATATTTAGGGGGCCTAGCAAGATTAGTTTTTGTTTGTTTGTTTGTTTGTTTTTTTGTTTTAGGCAGAAGCAGTAAAGACAACAGGACGTTGTGGGAGAGATATATAAATGAATTTAAATTACACAAGGAAGATGTTAGACGTTCTTATGTTATCTTTTTGAAAGGCTATTTTGGTTATATTTTTAGACTGAAGTATTTAGCCATTTAATTTATTTTTTAATTTATTTTTAATTTATTTTTAATTTTTATTTTTAATTTTTATTTTTACAGGGAGGTCCCGGGAATTGAACCCAGGTCCCTCCATATGGGAGACAGACACCCAACCATGTGAGCCACACCCACCCCCAGCCATTTAATTTTAATGAAAATTCTCTAAGTACTTCAGTGATTTTACTCTTTGTTCAGTAAAGAATTAAGTGTGACCTAGTACTATTTCTGTAGAAATGAAATTTACAATATTGATATCAATATCCCACTGTCCTTTCCTTGAAGCCAAGCCCTACCAGAAATTTTTCTGTTTCTCAGGAATACAATCCAAAATAAAGACCCCACTTTTCAAGAAAAGACCCTTTTAACCAGTAATATTCTTTAACCATAAACATTATTAGAAGAATAATGTCTGTCAAGGAATAAACCGTTCTTTATTTTTTTACCACACATCTCCTTGCTCTCACCCCCAGTACAACCCTGGTGAGTTCTCCTCCCCCAGACTTCATGCTTTCTCCTTCTTTACTTCCATTCCATTTTAATGGATAATTAGTCATTCTGAATTTCTTCATGTTAAATAATACACACTGCAAGACTGACCCCAAAATAGCAATGAAAAGTGAATCCTCCTTCTGCATTGATATTCTAAATCAGTCTTCCAATGGAAGACAGAAAAATAAAATAAATAAAATAAAAACAACAACAAAAAACAGTAAACATGCTTATAACCCTATTAGAGGGGCTATTATTAGAGGGGACAGTATTTTCTACAGTTTCTAAGGTCTCATCCTCTGTAGGCTTCCCACACCCCAGCAACTTCCTTGAAGGCTAGTATTACTAACTTTACAACCACAACCTCTAGAGCCTTGTTCTTGGAGGTAGACTCCAGTATTAGAATATCCCAGGGTTTGTTAAACCATTTTTAACTTAGAAAAGTGAAAAGAAGTTTAATTAGCACTGCTGTTATTGTGTTTGTTGTTTTTTTGTTGTTTGTTTTTTGATTTTTCAACCCATCAGTTGGGCTTATATCTATTCAACCAAATGAACAATTCTAACCAGCCTCTGTTCAAAAGATAGAGGATGACAGAAAGATCAACTAAGCCTAAGTACACCAAATTGTCCAGGTTACCACCTCTGATATATAGCTTTCCAAATCTGAAGAGAAATACATGGGAAAAAAAATCTCATTTCATCAAAAACAATGACATACATTAAAGAGCTCTGAAAAAATATATAGGCTTAATTATAGAATTTTTAAATTTTTATATCACAAAATAGTTCTACAACCAAGCTAATGATTCTATTCCTTCTGGCAAAATTCAACATTTCAACATAACTAAATAATTGAGATAAATATTTTAAATAAAACACGTTTTCATATTTGTTCCCTTTCTCCATTCTCCCAGGGCAGTTTTTTCCAACATGTTACCTCAAACAGCTGTAAAATTATCAACCTCCTAGGTGCTACAGATGGATGATGATAATAGCTAATGTTTATCCTAATCTAATGTGTGTGTTGCATATATGTATCCACATATATTATTTTATTTGATCTCAACACCCCAAGGAAGTATGTTATGAATGCCACTTTACAGATGAGATATCAGAGTGTCTAACAGGTTATGTGACCATTATAAGGACTAAGCTAACAAGTAAGAGGTTTAAAATTTGAATCCATATTCACGTGTCTTTGATGCCATTATATTGTATTAATCTTGAGATCCTCTACAGGAGAGGTTCCAATACATCTTTGATATATTCCAGGATCATCTAAACCTCATTCTCCCTAAGATTCTGAGGTTTATTGTTAACAATCAGATAATTATGAAATGACCAAGGAACAAGATGTAGGAATTACTGATTTACAACATCGTGGGCATCTGAAAACTAGCAACTGGAACAAATCAGCAAGTTAGCTCTCCTTTCCTCTGATGGAACAAATCAGGTGAGTTGCAAAAGAAAATCTCATTCATTAGTTTTAACAATTCAAAAATTTAATTTATTGTCTGCTTTATCCCATGATATCAACAAAGCAGGTGTAATTTTATCAACTGCTTGCTTGATTTTCATTAAACCTAAGGAATGGTACACAAAGTATTAATTTTATTTAGTTACCTCTGCAATACTTGGGAGGGTCGACTCAACACAAATCAGTTCTAGGAGCCTAAATAGACAAATACTCATTCACTTGCTTAGAACTTATTTGATGAGACAATAATGACCAATAAATAATGCCACAACTCCCCCTGCCCCAACAACTTAACTCAATTCTCAAATCATATTTCAGCTTTGCCTGAAAAATTACAGTTCTGTACCAGGTAAATGTTAAAGTTCCAAGTAGCAGTAAACATTTGTGTATCTTATAAAATATTTCATTTCATTAACACATTATCCATGTTGTTTTATAAATGTTGATGCTAATAGTCAATTGGCATAGGCTTAAAACATCAAAATCTTGTTTTGTTGTCTGCAAGGCTTGAAACAGAATATCATCATAATGACTGTTTCCATTTGGCTACTTCTAAAGTAAATTCACTCAAACAACTATCTTTTACATACTTCTTAAATAGCTAGATATTTCTGCAAATTTAATTATTTTGTATAATTTGCTCCTCTATTTAGACTAAATACTCTTTGTCTCTCTGGCATTATTCTTTTGGGAAATGAGTTCAGAGTCAAATTCAAATGATATATAATACAATTTTTTTAATGTACCCAACAGAGAAATGGCTGTCTCTGACTTTAATTACATTCTATTGAATTTTACAAATAGTCCTAGGATGGCTGCCAAATTTCTACAATTTAGAGCAACTACACCATGAGAGAATAGACAGTTCACAATTATGATGTGAACTACAGAAACACTCATTGTAGTTCTAGTTACATTTTAATTTTAACGATAGTTAAATAAACAGACATATCTTCTCAACACTTGGATTGCCTAGTGTGGTAGCCTGAATTATGTACCCCAACAAATACATGTTCTTAATTTTAAGTCCCTGTAGGTGTAAACCCATTATAAATAGGTCTTTTGAAAATGTTATTTTCAGTTAAGATGTGGTCAACTAAACCAGGGTAGGCCCTAATGTGGAATACTGGAGGCCTTATAAAGAGAAGTCAGAAATGAGCAGAAACCACAAGAGCAGGGAGAAAGGAGAGGACATCGCCATATGACATGGGCAGAGATGCAAGCCAAGGAACCTCACGGACTGCGGCAAACCAACACCAAAACACTACTGAACCCAAAAGAAAGTGAGCCTTCTAGCTTCCGAAAGCAGCAGACAATAAATTCCCTTTGTTTAAACCAAAACCAGTATGTGGTTTTTCTGAGAGCACCTCAGGCAAACTAAGACACCTACCCAAGGAGATAAGTTAAGGGTCTTTTCTCTCAGCCTTGAATTACTCTATCCTCACTTCTATTTTCACTCTCTACCTAAATCACCTAAGTCCATTTAGGCAAGGGGGAAACCGAATTATGACTGAGCTCTAGAAATATTAATTTTAAGAAGTTAATAGACTCCTTTATTAAGGAGTGACACGATATTAGAGGTAAACTATGTCTGATTTAGTAGTTTCCTGTGTCACAGGCACCAGGTATGGTATCTGGAGACATAGTAGGTTTACAGCATTCCCTCCTAAGAGAATGTACAATGCAAGTAGAGGAATGGATGAAGAGGAAAAAAGTGTAGGGATTTCCTAGGAGGAACCCTGGAGCAGAAGAAAGAAAATATAGCCATGACAGAACGTTAAAAGCAGAAGTGGCTTAAGGGTAGTTGAGTGCCGCATCTGAAAGTTATTAATTACTTGGGTTAATTCTGAGGTATGGCCTAGGGAGGCTACTGAGTTGAAGTTCAAATAGTTCTAGGATAGGAGAAATATCTTTGGCCTTATGATAGAGTTAATATAATGTGTGTATAAATTAGGGTCTTAAACAGAAAGTGACAGTAAACTCCTATTTGTGTCACTATAACCAATGTAAATTTGGCCTCATGAGAGTTTTATAGCCCATCACTGGTCACACAAGAGAGCATGTTGCTGAGGAGGACGGTGGAGAGCTGGCTGCACCAGCTGGGAAACCAGGACAAATGACTCAATGTGTATGAGTCCCAACAATAAAAACAGTAATTTTGGGTAGGGGAGGGACGAAATACTTCCCCTTAAAAGTTTGCTATGGGAATAAAATATAGTATTGTGTTAAGACATTTTAATGCAATGTCTGACTTATAAAATAAATGACAGTTGTTTGATGATGTTGTTGATGTACTTCCTGGCCAACTGCCTTGAACAACAGTGCATAGCAACCAGGAGCATTTTCACCCAAAGCCAGGTTTGGGGACAATGTATGAAAGTGGGCATTTTATTTAGGTCAGGGCTTATGAATAAAATTGGTACTTCTCCAAAAAAAAAAAAAAACCATATAAAAGTAATGGATAAGAACAACACTTACACAATATGATTTTATTTACTTCAAAAGTTTGCTCAAAAAGTAATGTGTGCTCTGATGTTTGCTTAATTTGATGTAAACAAGGTATGCAATTTCATTAATATGCAATGGCATGACTAGATTAAAACAACTCTTATTTGAATCTCTGGGAAAACAGGCATGTTGAGGTACTTGAGGTAAGATGCACATTAAGTGACCTAGAAGGAGCCCTTTTTTAGGTAAAGCCTTTTACTTGCTGAAAATACATTCATTCACTTATTCAACTAATATTTATCAAGCACCTACTATGTGCCAAGGCACTGTTGTAGATTATGTGGATACTGCAATGAACATACAAGGTTCCTGCTCTCAAGAGAGCTTTCACAGAAACTGCAAGTCATGAGGTGACAGTGCTGTGGCCATTACTATACTCTCTAGTTCTTAAATGTCTCTGAAGACAAATGAAATTACAGAGCATGTGATTACCGTCTTCCATCCAACTTAAAGTGCATTTTCTAATCTAGGCAAGCACAGCTTACTGCTTCCTCATGAAATAATACCTAGTCCTATACAATCTTTGTGAAAGGTCACAGAAAAATCGGGGCTCTGAAGAACAGATGTTTATACATCTTTTACTTGTTCCCCCAGCCCCAGATCTATTTTAAAAGACCTACTGTGGTAATTATATATTTATCTAATTTGATCACCCTTCTACTATATTTCATGAAAGAGAAGAAAGTTCCTATCCAGACCCTAAATCTTTGGTGGCATTCTGCTGAGACGCCATAGCTGATTCTTTAGATAAGAACATAGAACTCTTGAGCTAAAGAGCATGATTCTGAGCATTGAGATGCGAGTTCACCAGTAAAGTCCCACCACCTATCACTAACTCTGGGGAGACTGGGATGACACAGGCTTGAATTGGGACTGTGAATATAAAAACAAAAATGCAACAGCTATTATGGGCTATAGTTTTCTCAAAAACACTTAGAAAGTCTAAAGTTTATGAAGAAAATTAGGAGTGAGACCACAACACACTCCAGAGGAGCTCTAGGATCCCTAAAACAGGCCCCTTTTCTCATCCTCCTACCCTTTGGGGAGGAAAAAAAATGTGCAAAAGAAGGTGATTCTAGGATTGTAGCAGGTCCTCAAAAGTCCTCAAATTAGGAACTCTACCAATAAGATTCTTTGACTTCTCTACCTCTACATCTTAGGATGCAAATCAGTAAGGACTAAAAAAATGTGGGTACTGGAACTATGCAAGGCACAGCATTTCTCACATGGTATACTGGAATGAGTTAGTGAATGTTTCCTGAAAAATGTTCAATGATATGAGTACAATGCTGAAACCTGGTATGCATGCAGCATCTCCATCTTGGAAGCTCTAAATGTATACAAGCTTTGAGAAGGCCTGAAATAAAGAAATTGTTCAACTTAGTGAAACCTAACATTCCCCAAAATTATTTGGCCATGGAATCCATCCTACCCCCTGACAAACATATTAGATTAAAATATGTATCTAGTGCCTATTATATGTCAGGCACTTTCCAAGGTATTGGAGATAAAAGAAGTGATCAAAGAGGAAACAGTTCTGGTCTTCATGGAACTTGCACATTTAATATTTTATTTTCAGAGAGAGCTGTTTGAGACAACCATTGTACCAGGTCTTCATCTGAGAATTTAACTAATTCTCAGCCCACTAAATCCCCCTCCAAACCCCCTGATCTTTAGGCCTTTTAGGGGGAAAAGGTAGCAGCTATAGCTCACAAAACACATCTGCTTTGAAAATACTTAATGGTCTGGGTATGAAACTCTGTGGATAGACCAGGGTAAATAAAAAGCTCTGTACTAGATGCTAGTGGGTATTTGAACTGTTGTATTTCTCACTCTGCCCACATAAAGTGCCTGGCTCACTGTAGGAGTTTATAAAATGTAGTTCTGAATGAATGGTGAATGCCAAGAAATCTAACACCCGAAATTCTGATTAAAAATGACCAATGTCAAAATTCTGTATTAGTTTCAATGGCTAAATTGGGTTTGGGTTCCCTTCATTAAAGATGACCTTACTGTGCAAACCTACTTTAGACAAATGCAAAGTTCAGATGTGGGCACTTCTTATTTAATGATGCTATGAGTTCTTATTACTTGCAAATGTTTTAATGATCAAATATTTCTTTCTAAGTGAGGCCAATGTGTTAAAATGTAATTCCTTATAGAGGCACCGTTGTCTTATGGTCAGAACATAAAACTGGGGTTGAAAAGCATTTTCTAACACTAGCTACTGAAGTTCTTTTAAAAAATTTTAATAGTCATGTATTTTAGTTTTTCAGTCAGTAAAATAGGGAAATAAGCATTGGTTGGTCTGCCTCAATGGAATACATTGGGAATTTATAAACAAGATATCAATTAGCAAAACAATCGCTAATTTTAAAAGTGGATACAAAGAAAATTCAAGTGTTTTAGCCTGTTTTCAGTCGCAAGCACAGGAAACACAGACAGACTTCCTGGCTGCAACACTCTTATCAATAGCAAGAAAAGACCTCAAAAAAAAAAAGGAAAAGGGGTAATAATTGTTTAGCCAATAAAAAGAGCCTGCTGAGCATCCCCAGACAAAATATACAGAATCTTTAAAAGTGGAATTAATTTTCCCTGGATTTCATAATGCTTTATTCTGTACCCTGTCTTTGCATATTCAAGTGGCATACAGCTTTTAAAAGCTGCCGTGGTAAACAGAACCTAATTATTTTATTGTAAAGTCTTACAAAAGGTAAAGGAAATGTGAAGAGCTGAGAAAGTATGCACCCATATTGTTGGCATCTTAGCACTTATGATCATTACAAGCACTCACAAAAAGGCAATACTGGGCTTTAGAGCTGAACTGTATATTATCGCTTTCTCAGAGCCCTGGGGCTATCACTGTAAAGCACAGTGGTCCATTCTAAGTTCTGAATAGAGAAAAGGAAGAGATCATTAAATTATAATTTCCATGCACAATTGGTACAAGTATTTCCCACCAACAGGATTAATATGAAAGCAAGATCCCAGAATAAAGCTGCTCAGCAGAGAGGATGGCAGTTTAGTGTCTTGTAAATTTGATTTCACTGAAAGCCCTGACACATCATAATAGTGAAATCCTATTTACTGTAGCAAGCAGGATGGATAATGCTATTTAATACCTGGTGTACTGTGAGCCATCAGCTCACAGCTTTGTACTCCATGTTCTCATCTTACCTTAAGGTTAATACTTCTTGACAGCCTACATGGTAAATAGAGCCCCAAATTAAGTGCTGATCCCATGATTTGCACATCTTTCCTCCAAAGTTAAGACATAGAATAACTGGCTTCAGTTAAGGGGATCATTTTAACAGGATGCTCTTTTAACAGCTCACCCTGGAAAAAAATGGAAGTCTCATCCCTAAAGCCAGATTAAAAAAGCATGTCAAGGTTATCTAAACCACATTTCCCATTAGAAATTTCAGAGAGGTTAACAGACAAGTCAATGCATTTGTATGACTTGATGAATAATGAATTAAGGATAAGATCCCCATATCCACTCTACTGTATTGATCTCCCCCCACCCACCCCCGAGAATGAAATAGGGGTGGGGGTGAGGTGGGAAGCCCATCTTGCTTGCTACTTTTGGAATATCTACCATAATAAACTTCCTTTAGGAAGGCAGGTAAAAATGCAAAATGTTTCAGTCTTTGGACCTAAATTATAAATAACTGTATATTATATTAACAAAAGATAAGGTGGTACTGGGCCTTTTTTATTTTTCTACCTAACAATTAACATTTAAGTACATTTATTTCAACTAATATTATTTATTGATTAAAAAAAACTGCAAACAACTCAAGGTACATGCTTCAAGTCACTATACTGAAACCTCTTGTCATTTGTAATGGCATTACAATTAAAAGGAGACATTGGCTTCGAATGCTTTCAATGTCTCAGCTCACTGACTGGAGAAAGCTCATCCCTGTTTCTACAACTGTCGGTTACTACAGAAACAACAGGTAATCTGCCCTGATTTTAGCATGAATGAAGACACGAGTACAAAAATTCCAAGTGTCAAAGGAATAATATATCTCTCTAGGTTGACGAGTGCAAACTAGCATAACCTACCCAAGCATATCTACCAGAAAGTTATATTTTAACTACTGTGTTAAATTTGCTATATCACATAGCATAGACAAAGCAAATGCAATAATTTATTGACCTATCTTGATGACCTAGAATCACTGGTAGCTGTTTAGAGAGCAGTTTTGGGGGAAAAATACCAAAGGGATTTTTAATCCCATAAACCAAGTTTATTGTTATCTTCCCTACACCCAGATTGTTTATGCTTTAGCATCTCAGATGTCAGCGATCTGTGATTCTGTCCTATACTAATCCCCTGAAAAGATCTACCTAGCTTCACTCACTGAAATATTTTTACAATGAAACTTCATCTGGTGGTAGAAATGCATAACAATTTCTTCCAATAAGGAGCACACTGGACTGACAATAATCTGTTCTGTTGTCATTTCTCTTTATTATCATAATTGGCACTATTTTCCCCCAAGCTTTGCACAGGGGAACACAGAAACAAAGGTACTAACTGACTAAGAAGAAGTCAAGCAATCAAAAAGCCAATTTATCATACAGATGAGCCTGACACTTCATGATGCAATAGAAAGATATGCCAACATACTATAAGGAACAGGCTTTTATAAACTGCTCATTTGATGTAAGCATGACCTTAGAATTTAATTAGCAACTCCCTCCACGAAGTGACAAACTAGTAATATGCTTTTCTTTTTAACGACAATTTATTTTTCACCATTCTTTTTGTACTGCTGTCATTAATCAACTTGTACAATTCCCTCACCCTCTTAATTCTGTGGAATTTACTGTTGTGTGTATGCAAATATCTAATGAAATCAAGAGGAGACTGGAAACTGAAAGCAATACATACCACACTAGCCTATTGATCTGAACATGATGACTGTACCTAATTAAGCTCTCTGATCTCCCTCAGCTCCTCAAGCCACCAGGGCTTTTATAACTCGCTTCATGCTGTGTTGAACTCCACCATTCTTACAAAAGCCAAGAGCAAAGTGGATTCGGTAAAGCAAATCAATTCAAGTTCATAATTGAGAAGTTATATATGCAGCAAGACACACTAATCATCAAAGAACTCAAGTCTTCAAGGTGTCCTGGAGTATTAGGGTATTCTTCATCCTGGAAGATCACTGGGATAATGTGGACTTTGTCATCTTACATTACAGCTGTGGTCCCTCCTCTCACTTACCTCCCATGGGGCTAAAAGACTACTAGGAAACAGACATTTTCCTGAAGACCATACAAGAGAATGTAGACTCTAATGAAAGAACATTGAAACTGTTTATCAAAAGTAATAGAAAATTTGCTTTCTTTCTATAAGATGGAAATGAGATGACTATCCTCTATCAATACCTCAAAAGTGAGAGCATAAATGAACACCTCAAAAAAAATTTTAAACTGCCTGAATGCCTACAAATTTCTTACCTCCATGGGAAAGAAGCATAACTAGATATTAAATTAACTCTTAGGGTATCATGCTGCAGTTGCTAGATAATAAGACCTTGTTTATTCCCTTTTGGTCCCATTTTCCCAGAAAGTGCTAAATCCTGGGGAGAAAATTATGCATTTTGAATGCTTAACACTTCAGGTTATAAAATAGCATTAATCAAAGTATAACATCAGACCTAAAAGGCTGTATTATAAGTCAGAAAGAACTAAAAAATCAATCAGCAGGATTTAACTTAAGTACAGAACTGACAAATATTAAAGATAGAACTGGATAGTGGCTAACAGCTCAGATTATGACCCTTGCTCAAATCCAGATCTATCACTTTGTGGCTGTGTATTCTTGGGCAAGTTACTTTAAGCCTTAGGATCTTTATCTAAACAATGGGTAAACAGCCTTACAGGGTTATTTGTGAAGATAAAATGAGATAATCCATGCAAAGTGCCCACCACCATGTAAGTGCCCAATAAACATTATTAGCGTCTATAATTAGGATGGTGCTATAAACAGTATCAAAATATTCTAAATTAAACTGGACTTTCTCAAAGAATAAATTTAAATTATTAATTTAAATGATTAGTAAGGAAAGTACTAAATATTTTTAATACGCTTAAGAACTATACACTAATTCCCTAGATATAACTTTATGGTATAAGCTTAGTAAATCTAAGATTCATTCACTGTACAACTACTGTGTGTAAGTGGGTAGAGATAAAGAAATAAGAGAAATGCCCTCTGCCCTCAACGGGATTATAGATAAATACAAACAATAAACATAATTATCAAAAAATAAAACGTGGCATCACAAAGAAAGGTAAAAAGCATTATAAAGAATTCCATGATAGGCTTGGAAAAGGGTCCTTAAAAAAATTTAGGAATCCTAGAAAATCTGCCCTGGACTTTCTCTAATCACAACACTCAGCAATTAATCCTCTCCATCTCTTAGTTAGGCAACACCTGGAACTAACTGTGAAATCTATAATGTTCTTAAAAAAGAAATGTTTATTCCACATCTATATCAGTGGCATTTGATAAGCTGGCAAGATTTGACTGACTCTGAAATAAGAACTTGAAAAACTTTTCAAATGGCTTTGACCTTCTTTAATGGTAAAGTATCTGCTTTTTTTTTTTTTAAAGGATTTATTTATTTATTTACTTTTATCCATTTTTACACCCCTTCCCCCTCCCCCCCCCCCGTTTTTGCTGTTTCTGTGTCCATTCGCTGGGCAACTCTGTGTCCATTTTCTGCCCTCTCTTCTCATCCTTCTCCTCCTGTCTTCACTGGGATTCAATCCTTGGAATCTCTGATGTAGGAGAGAGGCATCCTGCCCGCGCAACCTTAGTTGCTGGTTTTTCGGTGCGTCTCATCTTGCCTCTCCCTTGTGTCACTCTCCTATTATGTCATCATCTTGCTGTGTGGCTCGCGGAACTGGTGGTGCGCCCGCGCACAGGGCCTGGTGGCCCACACACCTTCTATATATTTTTTAAATTTTTACCAGGAGGTCCCGGGGATCGAACCCAGGTCCCTCCATATGGGAGATGGACGCCAACCAGATATAGCCCCCTGCTATATCTCTTAAGGTTGACCAGAGATACCTAGAGTTACAGTCTTTTCCCATACAGGATGGACATATAATAAATCAGACTTAGTTTATCACCAGCATTCTAAAAACCAGACCTAGGGAGGAAAACGAGGTCTGGGGACACATGCATGGTTTCTAATATAGCGAATGTTTAGCCCACCCTGATTATCACAGAATCAGGACAGTGAGAATATTCGCAAAAGTATCTGCTTTTAATACTGATTCTAAATAGGGTGAGATAAGTCCAGTTAAATTACACTTATCACTCCTCACCAGCTAGTGAAAGGAAAAAAATTTCTCAGGCTCCTAGTGGACTAGCCCATATAAATACCTGAGAGAAGAAAGCCTGAATCCCATGTAGTAATTATCTAATTGATAACGTTTATTGAAATGGAGCCAAGATGCAAACCAAGCTGTATTCTAGAACTAAAAATGCTTCACATGCTTAGTGGACTTTGGTCTATATTCTCAAAAGAAACTTACATTGAGCCAATGAAAATGGGTAATTCAAGTAGTAACATTATAAGTCATCAAGAAGTGATAATATAGGGAGGTGGATGTAGCTCAAATGGTTGGGTGTCCATCTCTCATATGGAGGGACCTGGGTTCAATCCCCAGGACCTCCTGGTAAAAATAAAGTAAAATATAGAAGGCGCATGGGCTGCCAGTCCCTGCGAGCAGGTGGGCTGCCAGGCCCCATGCGTGGGTGCACCATCAGGCCCCGCAAGCAGGTGAGACCCCCAGGCCCCGTGTGTGGGTGATCTGTCAGGCACTGTGAGCGGGTACGCCACCAGGCCGTGTGCCACCAGGCCCTGCAAGAGGGTGTGCCATTAGGTCCTGTGCCTAACACAAGGGAGTAACACAAGGGAAAGCCAAGACGAGACGTGCCGAAAAACCAGGAACTAAGGTGGTGCAGGTGGTAAGGACACCTCTCTCCCACATCGGAGGTTCCCAGGATCGAATCCCGGTGAAGACAGGAGAGGAATGAGAAGAGAGGGCAGGAAACAGACACAGAGAATTACCCAGCGAATGGACACAAAAACAGCAAAAATGGGGATGGGGTGGGTAAAAATAGATAAAAGTAAATAAAATAAATAAATAAATCTTTGGGGGGAAAAATGATAATATAAACAATTACTATATTGGTTAATTTAGTTGATGGGCAGATAGTAAGATTATCTCACAGATCATCTTTGGAATGATTCTGTAAAAGACTTGTTGATGCCCCTCTCCATTAATGATAGACTACTTGGTATCTAGTTATGGTTTCACCATTTTTTTCATTTGGTTAAAACAAAGGAAGATATGTATTTACATCTACTTTAAAACCACAGGCAACATGATTTCACAGTAAGATGATTTTGCAAGTTATCATAATATTATCTTATAATCTTTATTTTTCCTTACATTATGCACTATTGGATTCAGACTTTCATATATTCTCACAGAGTATGTTTAGAATTCCTAATAGAAATTATTAGATGTACTTTTCACCGTCATCACAATACTAAAAGAGAAAACCTTTTTACAATCTTTTTCATTAAGCCTAGAAAATGCTTCAAAGCCTAAAAGTCTCTGAAATATTATTTCCTGAATGAAATCCCATTGGATAAAATTCTACTTACTTTAGGATTGGAAGTAATAAACAAGACTACAGAAATGGGTAGAAGATACTAGGAAGTTGAATAATACTAAAGTCATTTTATAATTATTAGTATCTTGTACACAATGGATATAAGTAAATAATCATAATGGAATCAGCTTGTATTTGTTAAGCTTTTTCCAGTTTTCAAAGGGCTTTTATATACTTCAACTTATCTGTTCTCCTCCAATAACCTATGAAGGTATGCAAGGAACATAGTATTATCCCCATTTTAGAGATGAAGAACCAGTGACCATAAGAGATGAGGAGGATTTCCAAATGACTTGATGGCAAAGCTACACCTTCTGACTCATAGTTCAGCACTCTTTCTACCATGTTATGAAATATGGAGTTACGTATTAACTAGTAATGGTGTGACTCTTCAAAATCAGGATACTTTAAGTTCACTGGTGCTACACGACTTTCAGTCAAAATTCCTAAGTAACTACTTTCGAGCCTAATCTTCAAAAAGAATGAAAATCTAAGACACTAATCACAATGATTTGGTCTGCATCATACTATATCCATCTGATCTTCTACCTCACGGTCTACCTAATATCACAACACAGTTTACCTGCTGAGTTGATCAGTTTAATCTACCAAGAACAAGTCATCTAGGTCCCTTGCATCAATGAAAAATGGGTGAAAGTTTTTCACTATCTTCTTTTACATCTGACATAGTGATCAAGGGCAAACTCAAATAAGGTACTTAGCATAGTACTACCTAAAGCGATGGCAAAGAAAACTATAGTTGGTGGGGAAAAGGCAGATGCTGAGTAAATCACCTCAAAGAATTTCACTCTCATTCATTTATTCTACTAATGTTTACTAACTCTATGCCAGAGTATGGTGCTCTGGAGGAAGAGAAATAAAATAACTACCATTGATTGAGTAGTTATTCTGTGCTAGACACTATTCGAGGTGTTTTATAAATATTAACTCATTTAACAAATTAATGAGGTAAATACCCTCATTTTATAGCTGAGGAACTCAAAAATTAAGTAAGATTCTCCAAGTTAGTTACATGGCTAGTGGATGCCAAGGCACAGATTTGAATCTAAGCAGTCTGATATCAGAACCTGTGTTCTAAAACAGGGGCCTGCAGGCTCCAATACACTGGCCAAATCTGACCTACCACCTGTTTTTGTACAGCCCACAAGCTAAGAATGGTTTTCACATTTTCAAATGGTTGGAAAGAACAATCAAAAGAATATTTCAGGACATGTGAAAATTGGATGAAATTCAAATTTCAGCCACCATAAACTGGAACACAGCCACACTTGGTCATTTACACATTGTCTATGACTCCTTTCATATTACAACAGCACAATTAAATAGTTGCAACAGAGACCATATGTGGCCTGCCAAGCCTCAAATAATTACTATCTGGTACTTTATAGAAAAACTTCGCTGACCTGTGCTCTAAACTATTACACTATTATTTAGCATCTCTACTTGGATGTCTGTGAGACTTTTCAAATTTAACACATCCAAAATCAAACTCCTAATTTCTTCCAACATCCACATCCTGATCCCTCCCTTAACAGTCTTATCCCTCCCTTAAGAGTCTTCCCTTATGGAAAATCCATCATCTAGTTGTAAAAGCCAAAGATTTAGAGTATCTTTGAGTTCTTTCTTTCACTTTTCATGTTCAAAATCAACAGCAAATCCTGTCAACTCAACCTTTGAAACATCCATTTTATTACCTGCACTGCTACCAGCCTAGTCCAAGCCATCACTACTTCACTTCACTGCATTACTCCTAAACCTCTTACTAGGCTAGTTCCTTTTATTTCAGCTCTAAGCCAAGACAGCAGCCAGAATTCTCTTCTGCTCGTGAACTCTCTGGCCTTCCCGACAAGCCAAGCACCCTCTTGCCTCAGGGCTTTGGCACTACAGGCCTCCTGTCAGATGTTATGTGAAAAGACAGCCCTTCGTTCTCCACCAACACCATACCTACACACCTCAGCTCTGTGGCTCCCTTACACTTAATTTTATTGTTAACCAAATTATCATGACCTGCCACACAAAATGAATACCGGTTTTTAATTGACTCTGAGCTCCGTGAGGGCTCAAGTATTTATCTGTTGAATGAATGAAAATATGGTCCCTCCATTCAAGATGTATTCAGTCTCGTGACCTAGAGAGATAGGTAAACATATATTTAATATGTAAATAACTGTATTGAGTGAGTTAATAGGGTATTTCATAGCTTTTCCTACTTTCTTATGAAATATTCTGAACAAATCAAAATTTGGGGGTCTCAATCAGAAGAAAAAGAGCACTGGCTTTGTAACCTCGTGGGCTAGGTATGAAATTATTTTAGACAACACATCTACATTATTGAATAGGGACACTGAGTAGGTGTTCAAGCTCCTATTCTTAAACTCAATGTCCTTTTGCTTCATTCTTAATTCCCTCCTTCATATCTCTGTCAAATTCTAGGGCATGTGTTCATGTTGTCTAGAGGAGCTGCCTTCCATTCCTTTACCATTTAATTTTATCTGTAGTCCTATTATTCAGCACCTGCCTACCACTGGTGAAACTGTCATTTCTCAGCCTCAAATGCACTAAAACTGAGTTTCCACCAAAACAACACATCCTTTATAACACTACCATTTCTAAGAACATACTCAAGTTTAGTCAATGTCTGGGGGTATTAAGAGTAACACTCTATTATTTGACCACAAAACAATACCGTTTATAAACCTAGAAGGAAAAATATTTTGGGGAGTTGCCAAATGGTAAAATGAATCCATGAGCCAGTAACACAACCAAACCAAAAGCTACCAGAGTAGAAATGGCATTCTATGACAGAATCATTTACCTGCTTTGCTTCTTCACTCCAGCCACTTTTTAATTAAGAAAAGCAGTTAAATCTCTAATTTATTGAATTTTAAGTGAATACATGGCAAAGTTGCAGATGTGGTAATAGAAGGGAGTCAATGACAAGAAATAGTCATACCCTCTCCTCCAGTCTAGCCAGCTGCTCTTTGTAGAATGCATCCTGCTTCTTTATCACTCGGTCTCTCTCTTCCAGCTGCTTAGCCTAAAAAAAGAAATGAGGAATATACTATATCAAGAAAAAGCAGCAACAGCAAAGTAAAAGTCAAGTATAAATTGCATTAGAAATAAGTATCCTAAGCTGAAGATTTCTGCAATCTATTAGGTTTCTGACACAGAAAAACATTAATAGAATGATGATTGCTGTATTTAAATGTACAGAATGAGTCTGCATTGTAATTTTTTTTTTTTTTTTTACTATAACAGCTGTGTCCTACTTTGTCCAAATATATTTGGAAATGTCAGAAGATAGCACATGACAGACTGTTTTATTATCTACTCTTTCGAAGAGTAATTTCAAGGATTAATATTTTGTACCATATAACTTATTTTATTCTTGGCATAAGACGTGGTTATTAACCTTCTTTCCTGAATAATAAAATGCCTGTATAACATTTTGCACATAAACCTATGTTTGAGAACCTTTAAATTAACCAGTGAAACCAGCATATAAATACATCATGTTATTAATCTATTTCCTTTTTTAAACAATAAGTAGTTGTTTTGAGGCGGCGCAATAACTTCTATAATTTTTTATTTGAATAATGTGTCTCTTCCAATTTATAAGATCTTTTTTTTACAAAATCAAAAAACAAGTAACGAAATAATATTGATTCTTGAAAAACATAAAAGTAAAGATGATTAGCTATGAATGTTTTTCAAGATTAGTAAAAAATTCATTCCACAAACTGTTGTTTGTCTCTTGAATACTGTGTTATGGTGACCCTTATCTCTGAGAGCAGGAACCTCCCAATACCATTCCAAGTTAGAAACGTTTTTTAACATATTAAATTTGGTTCAGTGAATGCGGAATACCTGCCTGACCAGGAATTTTAAGAAAGGAAGGAAACAAAGAATTATTTTGGCATTTCCATTCTTGTGCCATGTACATTTTCTGCAATGTGATCAAGTGCTGCCTGGCTCAGGCTGTGTCAGGGTGCCTGTCTACTCCAGTATCTGCTTAAGTTAGGTGAACCTGCTTGAACATCTGTAAAGTCACTGTTTTGCTACTTACTTTCACTTCAATGTCCTGCAGCATGTTGAAAACAAACAAACTATTATTTAACAATTCAAGCAATGTTTTTTCCTAATGTCACAGAGAAATTTCAAAAATAGCTATCTAAAATGCAAACCAAAGGAGGCAATAAGGAAAAGGTGAGAGGACTTGCTTGGGACACACTTAAATGTCACTATGGTGTTATAGTTTGAATGTAAGAATGTAATGGAAAGTTCATGCTGTTTGGAACCATATGAATATGTAAAAACAAATAAAATGTTAAGCTTAGATAAAAACACATTCCTATGCAAGTACATAATCCATGGTTCCTTCGTACAGCACACCACAGCAGACTATCAGGAATATAAAAGTTAAAAAAGTAAATGGTGCAGGGAAGCAGACGTGGCTCAGTGGTTGATGGTTGAGTGCTGGCTTCCTATGTACGAGGTCCCAGGTTCAATCCCTGACCCCAGTACCTTAAAAAAATTAAAAACATAATAAAAAAAAAAAGGAAATGGGGAAGCGGCTGTGGCTCAATCAGTAGGGCTCCCGTTTACCATATGGGAGGCCCCGGGTTCGGTTCCCGGGGCCTCCTGGTGAAGGCAAGCGCGCCCGCACGGCGTGGTTAGCTGACCCAGCGAGCACAAGCAGCAAGGGGGGGATAAATGAATAAATAAAATAAAATCTTTAAAAAAAAAAAAAAAAAAAGGAAATGCTGCAAGAATTTTTTAACAGACAAAACTAAGTGTGAAGGAAACATCCAAGACTACAATATCTATATTTAGAAAAAAAGACCTTTCTAAATTCAACACACACAAAAAAAAAATACCATGAAGAAAAATATGGGGGGAAAATGAGCTCATGAGAACCTCCGTAAGACAAAAAAAAAGATAAAACAAAAAGAAAAAGAAAATAACAAATGAAGGAGAAGAAATTCCAATGTATAACTGTGAGAATTAATGTTATTAACATTTAGAGCATTTAAAAAAAATAAGCTCCCCCCTGAAAAGCCCCAAAGAAAAATACACAAATGACAAAGACTGGCAACTCACAAAAGAAATACAAATAATCAATCAATAAATGGAAAAAATCCAACCTCATAAGAAATCAAGGAATGCAAATTAAAATAATGAGATTCCATTATTCAACTAGCAAATTAACAAAATATAAAATAATTCTCCGTATACTCAATTGTTTATACATTTTAAAAAGTGAATACAAAGTAAATACCAAAATTTATAAAAAATAATTGCATTTAATATGTGATTGTGTACATATATTTATTATTGTATTCATATCATGGTTAATTTTACTTCAGGCATTTTACCAAAGGAAAAATTAATAACGGTAAGCAAGAATTTCTAGCTCAAGAAATGCAACCAGCATTATTTAAAGCAACAAAAAACTGGGAAGAGTAGAGGTTTGGATAAATAAGAGACGGCCCAACAATAGGAAACTGATTATCAAGATTGGGGTCCAGCCATATGATCAAAGAGTAAGTATTAATTTAAAATGTTTTAACAGAATATTTAGAGATTTTAAAAACCCAAAATATTAAGTAGGGAAAAGCAGGTCATAAAATAGCAAGTACAATAAGTTTCTAATTTTGGTTCAGAAATTGGGTTGAGTGCCTGGTTGTGCAGGCATGGAAAACAGTGTAACATATGCTAGGATGTTAACAGTGGTTACAGCATTACATAGTGCGATGTTTTTCTTATTTGGAATGTTCTCTATTTTCTAAATTTTCTATAATGGAAGTTATCACTTGTGTGAACATAAAAATATTTTTAAAACATTAATATCACATATGCTTATCCTTGACTATGGATAAAGAACATGGTTGTTATGGAAAAGTAGCATGGTATAAAATCTATTTAATAGCAGACAATTATGTAACTACATAACTACCCCCAAAAATTTCTTTTAGCAACTTGAAGTTACTTTTGGCATGGAAATTATTTTACCTACTAGACCTTTAATGTATTGTTACCTGGTTCCCTTTGCCATTCAATACATATGACATTACTCACCATATCCTTTAAAACAATGGCACTAAATAAGATTTTTGTTCACATAGTGAAATGAAAAAACAAAAGCAAACACAAAACATAGTGAATATTCCATTATGGCTATTTAAAAAACACTAAGTGATAGAATTCAATACTATTTCAATATACTTGTAGTATATGGCTTGGGCCTATTGAGGACCCTATACCAGCCAATAAATTGAATTTTGAACAGCTAATTACAACCTAAATAATGCACAGAAATGTCCTCATTCACTTTTCTAAAATTTATTATTTGAAAACTTATAAAACAACATACCAAAAGGTCAGCTACGCATACTAAAGACTAAAAAGGGAGTTACCTTCAAAGACCTGATAACACCATATTATAAACTAACATCACAAATCTTTCTCTAGGTTGCAACCAGAATCAATAGTTTGAGACTCACTGGGGAGAATAACAAAGCAAGAAACATTGCTGCAACACTTTAATGGCACATTGCTTTGAAACAGTTAATGTGCTGCTGGGAGCGAAAGTCACACAATATGAATCCAGAAACTTAAATAAATAAGCCTGGAATACATTGACTAAGTTAATAGCTGCGGAGGATGGAGAGTCACACGCGACTTCAGAAAAAGCAGTAAACCAACTGCAAGGAAATAAAACTTCTTTGTATAAAATTCTCTAACAGACACAGAATGATAGGAAATGAACAAATAAATACAAAGATGATTATAACATAGGAAAGGTGGTAGTCTTTATACCCAAATAAGTAGCAAGCACAGTACTTATTGTTATGGTAGAATAATTTCTTTTAAAAAACTAAATAAAAAAGTGTTTCCTCATCTCCTATTTGCTATTCCTCCCACTAGAAGAAAAGTACACTGATTGGCTTTCAGATCCTGTTAGATTTGGGATTGCATGATTGGGTTTGAAAACATGATAGAATGTGCTTAATTGTATCATTATGGAAAACTAGAAAGTCCCATAAGCAAGAAAAAGAAAGAGAATAAGGAAATCAAGTTTTCTTTAAATATTTTGATGTTTTAATTCAATATTGGTAGCTAAATTTAAAATAAGGTATGCATGCATTTACTTCCTTAGTGACTTACCTTTGTTGAGAAAGGACTTGAAGGTGTTACAGCAAAGGAAATAATAAAGTCAAGAGAAAACTGTGATTATGGATATGAGATATTATGCTCGTAGGAACTTTACCGTCATGTGTACAGTCCTAGATAAGTTTTCATACAGCAAATTTTTCAGCATCGTAGCTCTGTCCTCCTAGCTTGGTTGCTCCTGGGGACTGAGGTACGGCACAGGGTGCGTGGCATTGGAATCCAGTGACATCACAATCACTTAGATCAGAGGTAACATTACTTTATATATGAAATACAAGGTGTGCTAAGGAAAGATTCTATTCTATAAGAAATCTTGTATTTAAAATGGCAAAGTTCCATGAAATGTCAGTGTTCACTTTTAAATAGCTCAAGGTAGAAAACAAAGCATGGCCCTGGCTCTGTTTTCCACAGAGTGATACTATGAAGCCAAAGATTACTAGCATTGGGAAAAGGCAACAACTCTAAATCAATCTAAATAGGAAATCCCTTTAGCTACATTTCCTTTTATTCTAAATATTTTAACTAATCTGAAATTTACATATAATGAACTGGGACAGATTTGAATTTACACACTAATATGGATAATCCGAGGTAGACAAAATATCTCTTATCTATGTATCCATCCATCCATCCATCCATCCATCCATCCATTTATATTATAGCTCACACAGGCAGACCAGGCAGGTGAGAGCAGAAAAAAGAGCTTTCTTTATTCCTTGTCAGAACTACATACGAGGCACGATATATATAGGAACCACCTAAAAAAAGTATATGCTGACATAAAACAAAGAGCAAGAACTGAGATATCAAAGGGGTCTGAACCATAAACTTACAAGTGATATCACATTTAGAAGTTGAACATGAGCACTGTGAATATCAATTAGCCATAACAAAATAATTAAAGTAGCCATGTATTCAATTAGCTGATACTAGACTTCAGTTATAAATGAGAAATTACATAGGGTTCATTGAGCCTTTACCAAGTGGCGTTAATAAACAGAGAATTATACTTAAAGCATTGTTTTCTAAACCATACCAGAAGGTATGGTTCCAAAGGGTGACTCATCTAGATGAATTTAAATGATGCACAACCTATTATCAAACTTATCATACCTTTCAATGGTCAGAGCCATACACATAAGCTATTAGCAAATCCTGGCTTGAAATATTAGACTAAACTATACTTAGTCCACTAACACAGTAAGACCTGACACAGGCTGTCTACAGACCAGAGAGATGAAGGTCAAAGACAAGACTTAATAAGAAGTCTGGAATCAAACCCAAGTCCCCACTATTAGATCAAGTCCATTTGTTTTAGTTTGTTTTTTCCTCCCCAGAGGAGTTTTAAGAACCCTGATCTACATATAAGTTTTTTCATAAGAATAAGATACTGGAAACAGTTTGAATATGTCTTCTGCCACTTCTTGGCATATCTACTTATTCTCCTGAAATAAGAAAGCATGGGCAAAGATGAATGTTTTTTTTAAACTAAAATGTAAAGCCAACAATGAATGAAGAGAGGAGGTTATCAGGCCACGTAAATGAACAGAAGGCAATCTGGTGTTCCTTTGCTTTAAATTTTTCCAGAAGTTCTCTCATAACATTTGTGTAGATCATGGTACTCAATAAAAGAAGTAAAATTAAGTGCTAGATGAAATCAGAAATAATTTTATGAGCTTTCTTCCATAGCTTTAGAGAGGAAAAATAATTTAAAAACTAGACATTTACTTCTCTAATTTTCTAGTTGATTTTCTAATTCAGAACTTATTGGCACTATGCCATACTAGGAAATCCACTTGGTGAGGAGATGGGAAACCCAAACTCTTATACTGGCTTTGCTAAATTACCCTATGACTATGCATTGTCCCACCCCAGCACCCTACCCATGTTCCAAAAACTCTTCTCAACTATTACACCTTACATGTAGTTTTTGCCAAATAACACTTGCATCCTAAGAGAACCTTTCAACATACGTCTTATGGCACCTGCATTTTACTTTCCTTCAATTAAACCTGTTCATTGATCTGCTGTCCCTTTCCTCAACTGTAAACTCTGTGAAGACAGGGAAAGGGTTTCAATCATCTTTCTCTATATCTCTGGCCCCACCTAGGTCTATACCTTTCACAGAGGAGATGCTTAGTACATGGTGGTTGAAATGAAAGGAACAGCACAGAGGGAAAGAGTCTTTAAGAAGTAAGTAGGTACAGCTTCAGGGAAGCTCATCTGTCATGATGACTGTAATTTACTTCAAAGTATGACAGCATATATAGCATGATAGCATTTGCACATGTTACTTAGATTAAGCTCTGAACTAGGTACTGCTGACATTTTTTGAAGAACAAAAAGTACAGCAAGTATTCTTATTGGAAGCATAAAATCCAGAGGTGGCTTCTACAAGGTTACACTCATCCATGTCTTGATAAACAATGATGCTTTGCAAAATAGTACAATGATTGTCTTACCCTTGGCACAAGTGACGTTTTAGGCCAGATAATTCTTTGTCATGGTGAACTGACCTGTGAATTGTAGAATGTTTATCAGCATGGTTGACCTGTATCCATTAGAGGCCAGTAGCAACCCCCACCCCAATCCTGAGCTGTGACGACCAAAAATGTCTCCAGACCTTGCCAAATATTCCCTGGGAGGAAAAATCACCCCTGGTTGAGAACCACTGGTTTAAGAGAAATACAGGTTGTCTTGGGCTAACTATAAGCAGCCTCATTTGCTCAAGTGAACCCTTCATACAAAGAAATAACTTAAAATAAGTAAAAAACAGGGAATTTGTTCATTTTTACAGAATGGGATGTATGAGCCATTTTGTACCTGTTTGCTAATAAATTTCCATTCACTAAATATCTGTACTATAGAATTGGGCCCGAGACTTGCTTGCATTACAACCTAGTAGTAGAGTTGCGTTGTCAAAGTCTAATGTGCAAAAAACAACAAGAGTGGCTCAGTACAATTATAAAAATGTGCTTTCATCAATTGTAACATGTAACACATTAAGGCAAAGTGTCACTAACACGGTGGTATAGAGGAATCCTGTATTTCACGCATGGTTTTTCAGTAAATCCACAATTTCTCTAACATATATGTGAGCCACTCTTTTCTTTATTAGATAATTAGTTAAGTCTATTCTTTTCTATGGCTCCCAGTAAAATGAGAATCAACATATAAGATTCTGAACCATTTAAATGATATTCAGTTGGACTGGAATAATATTCAGTTGATACAAACTGGCATACCCATAGGGTTGTTTAACATTTGTTCTGCTTGGCTAGTGACTTATGCCATCCATACCTGTTGTTAAATGTCTTATGTATTATTCCTGGAAACAAGACATGTTGTGATTCCATTATAGTTTACAAATTTCATGTTACAAATAACATGATATTTCAACATGATTTTTCCACATGAAAGATGCTGAGACAGATCACTTCATTAGTTGTGTCACATATTCTGTTTTCTTCTCCCAACATATATTAAAAAAAAAAAAGACTCATCACAATTCCCAGCCCATAAGAAACATTATATAAATGCTGAATCAAAAGTAAAATGAATGAGTAAGGTTTCAGGGTTCTCAAATAAGCAGTTTTATTATCTCTAATGACACTAGCTTTAGCTGCTACATGTTTACCAAAGAAATGAATGAATATAAATGGGAATCACATCTAAAAGAAAAGACCATGCTGAATCAAATTCAGCAAGTGAATGTAAAACAAATAAAGTTCCAGAAGACTCAATTGCATAAGATAAATAAGGACTCTATGTCAGTATTATTAGTAAACTGAGAAACTTTAAAGATTTATAGTTGAAAGAGGAAAAAGTGGTAAAAATTAAAAAGGGGAGGACAAATTCAATAAACTTGCTATATGATTACATGGACTTAGAGCAGGAAGAGTCTTTTATGATCAAATTCAACTGCAGAATGGATTGGTGTTATGAAGTGCTGAGTGCTACTATTACATGTAAAGCAGAGTGGTCTCTACGCTAACCCTCAGTTGTGGTCCAGTGGGAAGGAGCACTAAGCATTCTGAGTTACATAACTTAAGGTGCAATTATATTAAAATGTCTCTATCTTCGTATCCCATATTGTGGGAAATAAAACTCCATTTCCAAGCACTTATATATAATCTTGTTTTACTATGAAGATTAAAAATCTCAGAAGCACTCCTACATAAGAATGCTAAACTGTATTATCTGAACCAAGGTATTTGGTGTCACTGAAGTAACAAACAAATTGGACAACATGGAGAAAATTACTGAACAACCTCTGAATTCCTTTTCTTTGTGTTAATTTGTATTTGTTCAATTTAAATTGAGATTTAATGTTCACACTATTGGGACCAATTGGCCAGAGAATTACCTCTTTTGTTGCAATCTGTTTCACATTCAGAGCTAAAAAAAAAGATCCAAAGATCACCCAGTTCATTTTATAGGAAGTTAGTGAGGCTTCTAGTTCCTTGTTGGCTAAAGGAATTTTTTAAGGTCAGGGAGAAAGTTTGGTCCGTCACTACCTGGCTTTCTTGTCATACATACTGACTTGACTTTGAAGAAAAGAAAATGTAAAAATGACTAATCAAACACTTGCGGTTATTTTCCACACTTCTCAACATAAAGAGTCCGTTTTTTTTTCTTGTTGTTGTTGCTGTTTTTTAGTTTTCCTCCAACAGTTAATGCAGATTATTTTTTAAATGTCTTCAAAGCTACTATATGTTATATCAGTTTAGGTCCTCTGGGATGCAGGCACCAAGAGAGGATTAGAAGTGCAAGAGATTTACCAGGAAAACTGTCTGGGAAGGATAAAGGACAGAGGGAACAGGAAAAAGGCAGGGAGAACCTCAGACGATGCTACAGACTTGACACTTGTGATGAGAACGAAGGAAAGGAAGGAGACTACAGCACAGCCCTGAGAACTTGGCCAGGCCAAAGGAGTCCCCCAGAGGAAAGACAGCCTGCTTGGGGAGGCCTGTGTCAGGCAGGAAGGGCCCAGCTCTAGCACCCCACCACCCCCCATGCAGGGTGTGGCCTGGGAGCAAACACTGCTGTGGATTCCAAAGGTGCCAAAGCTTCAGGCTGTCAGCTCACCGCACTGTGGTTCTCTCTTGAAGAGAGATCTGAAGGGTACACTCCCAAGGCTGCCACATAACCTAATTTGCTAATTAACACAAAGCAAACTAACAACAACAGCAACAACTCTGAGCAGGTCTTGAACTTCAACTTCCAGTTCAAAGAGAAACAAATCAGTAAACCAAGGAGGTTTACATTTGCTTGTACGTATCAATTTCCTTTAGAATTGATTCATTTATTTAGGCCAGATGGAGTAAATCCTGTTAGATCTATGGATTGCAATTGGATCCAGGAGTTCTGTGTAGTACAAAAAGCAAAAAAACAGGCATTAGACAATTAAATCTTTAATTCCAGTCTGGCTGTTACCTTAGGATCTTGGGCAAATCACTCAACCTTTTTGGGTCTGTTTTCTTATTTGTAAATGTAAGAGGATGGGTTAAATAATATCTAAGCTCTTCTAACATTCACATTTTGTGCATTACATTTACCACAACATTTCTTCTATTATTCATTTTGAATCTGCTATATAGCTAAGCCAGAGGATATTCAAATAATGAGTATGTTCTGCTGCCAAATTGCTAGAATGCTACAAGCACACATTAAATAACATTTAGAAATAACCATGTGGATGTGACACCTGGATGCCAGGGGCACATGCTGCTGCAGTGGCGATGCTCCCTCTATGCCTGATTTGGCACTGGTGGTGGGTTTGCAACTTTACTAGAGAAATGACAGGGCCTCAGCTTACTCTCTGTCATTTAGCAATTCTTACCAGGCTGCTTCCTAAACCTAACACTACCTGGCAGGTTCAAATAGGTAAGATCAGGGCTGGAAGGTACATTTATGTAAAACAACTTCAAGTCATTGCTGCTAACCAAATCACACTAGTTCTCATTTTTTACATAAAAATGACTAAAGCCAGAAAAAAAAAATTGTCAACTCATTTATGGTTCTTTTCAGAGGCTGGTACAGTGGCATTACATCATATGCACATTTAACTTATACAAATTCAACTACACAGGTTGAAAGAGAGAAAGAATAACAACATTTAAGTAGCGCTCAGAATTCCACCTACTCGGCAAGGCAGCCTGGGACAGGAGACACAAATGAGCTCTACTCTTCAACTGTCTCATTTCCTGTGTGCCTCATAAAGTGAACTTCTCTTCCCAGAGAATGGAAATCTACTGGTTAAAGATCTATAGCTTGCACTCTCAAGTCCTTAAATGAAAACCAACATTTTACCTAGTGCTCAACTAAAGAAACCTACTGACGCAATAACGAAAGAGAAACCACCAGTGTTGGACTTTCAAGAATAAGTTTGAACACAAGAACATTTTGCCTTTCAAGCTGATTTTAAAACTAAATCCTTAAGTAAGATGCATATCCACTGTATTAAAAGAAACAATGAATTTGGAAAAGCCTTTGAAGGATAAAATTTTGTGCTTTTTTTTTTTTTCCCCAATCCTCAACAGTGGCCACTGATAAAGAAAGAATGAAGGAGCCCACAGCCCTTCAAGGGATCGCATTTCCCCCAAATCCTATAGTGAGGGGATTCTTGAAAATCTTTAGTCTCTGTACAAAGCCTCCAATTTACCTGACAATGGAACAGAGGTAAGAGATGAGTTCATGGGAATGACTAGTGATAACCCCAGGCTTGAATAAACCAAAAATGGAAAAAAAGTCTTTGAAAGGGGGGATGGAAAGAATCCCCCCAAAACATGAATCATCAAGAGGGAAATCAACAGCATGCACAAGATAGGATGTAAATAAGGCACTCCAGTTCCTGGATCAAGCTGATTGAAAAGGGAGGAGAAGGCAGCAGCATCTGCCCATCAGAGGAACCGTGCTGAGGTGAAGGCCCTTCATAGGAGGTGAAGATCACAGGAAGGGAGCAAATAGACATCTTGTCTGATTCATTCCTTGGGCCTGGCTAGCTTAGACTTAGCTTTGCTCCCATTCTTATGTGTATACTGGCGGGGAGGGCCATAACGCCAAAATGAATCAGAGGACTCTGGTATCTAAAATTTTATAATCCTTTAGGCACACTTTGGGGTGGCTTTAACTGGAGATTTGTTGCCAAGAAACTCAGAAATGGATGTAACAAAATGTGAACTTACACAATTTTTAACATCCATTTTCACTTTTAAAGACCTAAAACCACACAATCACATTAGAAAGCCTCATTGTATAGCAGTGTGAAGTAATAAAGTTTCTACAACTCACGTTTTTAATTTTTAATTTTTTTTTACAGTTAGGAAACAGTTGCAGACAAAAGCCTTGCCTGAAATTCACAGCTGGAAGAGCTGTCACATGAAGCATAATTTTGGACTCTTACTGCCAAGCAGACTCTTCCCTAGGTTTGGACACCCCCAAAAAAGCAAACTCATAATTTTTATTTCATTTTGCCTTTTGCAAAGTCAGATGATTAGTAGCTATCTGACATGAGTAACCCTGTCTGCTTTATGGTTATGGCTACAATTTTAATTATACATTGTGTTTCTGGCTTGAAAAACCACCTCCTGTGGGTATGCTTTTCATTATTCCATCATTTGATAAAATGCTAGAAAACTCCTAACAATTTTTGAGATAAGGAGCTAAGTGACTAGATCCCAAGCCCAAAGGAAAGTCATCCCCACCCTCCAGCCTCTTAAACCAAGTACAAGTATACCATATGTAAAATGATGTTAATGACAAACCATGAATAACAGTAGATGCTATATCTATCAATTGTCTGAAATACTCAGACAAAAGGAAAAAGAATCATATAAATCTGAAGCAGGAACATACCTTACAAACCAAGGTCCTTAGATATTAAATACCATTTAAGACCATAAGCCTAGTTTGTCATAGTCTTTTAACTCATGATTTAAAGTATGCATACTAAACAATATCTCAAAAATTCTTAAAAACCTGCCTGTCAATAAGAAAAATAATCCAAAGATAGGAATTCTGAATATATTATTCCATATATGACATCACTAATGCCCTCCCATTAAAAAACATGTATTAAGCACCCATTTTCACAGGTGATCTACAGAGCTTCTGACATGCACTCCTTTTCCAGAGGCATTTACTATCTGGGATGAGCATTGCAGAAGTATAGAATATATGTAGACTATAGCTACATAAAAATATACTCACTGAAAGTAGTGTGCATATATATATTACATGTAAATACCAAGATATGTAACTTAATTATTATGGTAAAAATATTTTGCTGCAAACTCTGGCTTGGCTCTTTAAATTTTTTTCAACATTAGCCAGCTATTCTATTTTTTAAATGTTGAATGTTTTCTGATCCTCATCATTTGTCACCTTGCACAGAATATTCCAGGCCACAGTACTGAATCAGTGCTTTTTCTAACTGAACCAAAAAAGACAGCCTGTTTGCTTTGAAAAATGGCTACCACATGCTATTAATCTGAAACTGAAAACAAGCAGTGTAATGATATTTAGCAAGTTAACACCCTCTTCCCCCATTTTCCTGAAAGAAGAACATAAATGACGTTTCATAATCTTCTCAAAAGTTAAGTTCTAAGAAATAGGTTAATGCTTTTCTCATAGTAAATTGCAAATGATATATGAAATTATTAAAACCAGACATTGTGCCCCTTTAGTGCAACAAGCCTGGTTTAAGCACTGAAGGAATTCCTTCCTAAGCACCTCTATCCTTTTCCTTTATTCTTTTTGTCTGGTGTCAGATGAATACAGCAGTAATGATGACATGATCAAGGAAGAACTGACTACTGGCTAGAACATTTGTAAAAAAGACTGCCTAGCTGGTCTTCACAACAATCCATCTTTTGCTCTACTGGAGCTTTCTGTCACCTTTCTGTCATCCTCAAGAGATGAAATGCAGCATAAAACTATTAATTGTTCTGTTCTCCAAATAGTTCCTGAAACACTTTTCTTTCCCAATGTGGATAGTAGAGTAACCTGAACACCAACTTACTGAGCAAATAATCACAATCTAAGCAGACTACACAATTCATGACAGTCCATCAACAACTGTGGGACATTTTAAATGTGTCTCTTCCTACTTCAAAGAAATAAACCAAATCCTAAAAACACACACTAAATTTAACTGTGTTAAATTAAATGTTTAAAAATTTACTTATCTGAAGCACAAAAGAAATTAAATATCCAGTCACTACTTCAACAAGCACTTAATACCTATTTTGTACAAGCCCCTTGGATCCTGCACTAGGCACTGGAGACTACAATAAATAACTAGCCTATTGCTTCTCATTCAATGACCATAAACCACAATCCTAAAGTTCACATTTACACACGGGACTATAAATAAACTATGGAGAATCCTTTCTTGTCTGCAACTGCTGCTTTTAGTCAACTTACAAATTGGGGTGGAGGGCAGTGCACAGGTTGTATAGACAAACAAAATAAAAGATTATCTATTATAAGGAGAGAGAATGCTGCAAGAAAAATAAAGGATTTGACCAGCTGGACTGTAACTTGGATAAGAGGGATTTAGAAGGGCAGAGAGGTCAAAGGACATTGCCAGCAAGGGGACACTAAACAGAGGTACAAAGGAGGGAAGCATGAGGCCAGGAGAAAGAATCAGCTAAAGTAGAGAATTATGGTAAGAGGGTCAGAAAGTAAGTGGGAACTAGGTGGCAAGCAGACTTAACTGTCTGCCTAAGAGGTCTGGACTTCATCCTTTCAGCCAAAGGGGGCCCTCTAAAAGTTTTGAGTATGATGAAAATGGTGTTTTAGGAAGATTAATGTTGGTGTATAAGATGGATTAGAAAGGGGAGAATGCTGGTAGGGAAACCATTAAAGGGCTATTGAAAGGATCCAGGTGTGAGGTAATAGGAGCCCACATGTGCTGAATGACAGTTGGGTCTTCACCAGCACTTTCCCAATACCACCTAAAGTAAATGCATATATTCTAATGAAACAATAATGAACTGCAAAACCAAAAAAAGCAAACCATTCTACAGAATACAAGGGAAATGTACAAGAATGAACATGATGCATACCATACCATTAGACATGCCATGAAGTATCTCCAAGTAGAAATAACCAGTGAAACAAGGTAATTTGGAGGTGGGCTACCACTATAAGATACCAAATGCTGTATTCAAAATTAAAATTGATAAAAGGGGAAGACATAATTAATGGAAAAGGAGGAAAACTGGGATCATCATGCAGTATTAGAAATTATTTTAACCACCACCTTAGCATATGTCTGGGAATCTGGTGCTATAGAAGAATTATGCTGCCATCACATGGGAAAATATAATGGGAGTTTTCCCCACATTCAGCTTGACACCGGTACCGATGTCCTTCCATCAAAAAGTTCAAATTTGCTACAGTTGAACTTAAAATTTTAAGTGTTTTATTCTAAAGGAAAGACTATTATATAAAATCTCTGACCTTAGAAAAATCATGAGGGTTCTCGATAAAAACTATCCTAATTTTAATATTTGTTCAGGTGTGGTTTAATATGCCAAGCTAATATGAGTGAAGGTAGCTTGTATTCTATTCTTACCTTGTGACTAAATCACTTAATGTTCTTAGAAGCTCCCTTTAACATCTAAGACCTTGATTTCTAAAGTAGTATCTAAAATTTAAAGCTCTGGGCTCTCCTCCAGTGAAGAGTTCAACCTTTTTCAATAAATGCCTAAGATGACCCAGAAATGGGTCAGAACATAAGCCCTTGCCCTGAGTGCTGAGGTCCAGCCCAGCCGGGCTCCTTTAGGCACTGAGGACAATTCAGCAAAATGAATGACAGAATAATAAGATAGATCTCTGAACTCAGAAATCTGGGGAACCCCACTTCTAGTAACAAGTATTAATGACAACTCACAGTTGTATAGCACTTTACAGTTGATAATGTTCTTTTATATTCATTATATCATTTAATTTCATTTTCTACCCTCGGACTTAAATTCCATGGCACAGGAAGGTTCATAATCAGAATGGTAAAATAAACAAACCCTGCCTAAATTATCATCCCAGTTTTACAGTGGAACATACTATGGGTTACAGAACTGAAACAAACTGGCCAAGATACACGGTCTGTAAATGCTCAAGATGTTTGTTTATCAACCCTTTCATTATAACACAAAAACATTCTCTATCACATTCTCTACAAAGCCATGCCTGGCTCTACTGATTTTAAAACTTTTAAAAACTCCCATGATTTTAAAAACTTTTAAAAACTTTTAAAAACTCCCATGGCACTTGCAACCTATAGCACACAATTCACTTAGCAATAATTATAGAGTAATTCCTATGTATAAGGCATTGTACAAAGTGCTGTTGTTTACAGGTGGGAGCAAGAATGAGAAAATAATCAGATACAAGTTTTCCTATGAAAAACTTGCATCAAGAAATAACTATAAAAGTAAAACTTGTAAACTATGGCTCCTTTAAGGCGGGTAGTATGTCTTTTTATCACTGTATGACAGAGCCCAGCACTGTGCCTGGCAAATACACAACAGCTACTTCATATATGAGGTATGCATGTATGTATGTATGTATGGATGGATGGATGGATGGATGGATGGATGGATGGATGGATGCAAAGATTCTCTCTGGTTCCTACACTTGTCCACAGTGCTCAATTTCCTGAGAGACACAGGTGGGTTTGACTAAATGCACTCTTTATTCCTCAACTTTCTTACACTTAGGAACTATTGGGATTTGAAGGATTAGATTTTTGACAGAAAAAGGTGACTAAAGGAAGAATATTTCTGAATTTACCTTTGTGTACCTGTCTCTCAACCTAATACTGTGCATTTCTATGTGGCATTTTCCCGATCTCTTTTCGTGCCAAGAGACAGCTCAAAGAAGGCAACTTACTAGTTTTATTTCTCTTGATCCAACCTGACCCACTCTAACTTTATCAAACTGAACATAGCACTGCATTATAGATCAACAGTGGTCTAGTAATTAGATGCTTCCAAAATCCTACAGGACAGAAGATGGAGGTAAGTGTGTACCATTCCTTATTCCCGTGCCCAGGGCAGACATTGTTCAGCAATCACTGTCTTTTACCCACGGAGTCTGAATGGGGCTGCAAATCTTTACAAGCAGAGTGCTCTAGGCAAGCATTACAGATCAACTAGAGTTGGGTGGCAATTTGTCAGAGTACTACCCTGGCTGTCAGACATGCTATGGGTGAATGAAGAGTGACTCATGGAGAAGGAAAAATTAACAGAAAACTAAGATGAGGAAAGGAGAAAAATTAAGTGACAGCAGATGTCATCAAAGATTAGTCCTATAAAGAAGCACAGAAAATGTAGATCATTCTCAGTCATAAAGAATCAAAGGTTAAAAGGGTGTGGAGAAAAGAGTTAAAAACAAAAACAAAACAAAACAAAAACTGGAGGAGAATGGAGTTGCAAATTAATACAGAGACGTGATTCAGGATACTTAGGAAGCATGCACTCTATCTAAATGAACACACCAAAGTTGAAGCAGGTAGAAAGGAAGCAGCCCATACTCTGGGAATCAGGGACTGGCAGGGACAATATGGGAAGAAGTTGTAGACCAGAAAATGGCCAGCCTCTTCCCAAACAGAGCTATGGGTTGGATGGGTTCTGTCACCCCAGAGCATCATCTGAATGCCTGTCAACATCACTTTCAGACACAGAACAGTGTAGATTACTTCCAGATTACATTGGTAGGTAAGGCAAGGGCTATTTATATGGTATCTTATTGTGCCCAGCAAGCACCAGAATGCAGCTGGGTCAAGATAGACACTGACAGTAGAACCAAAGAATCCAAAGCTGTGTGCAGCTCAAATTCTTTTCATTTTCCTTCTTCCCACAAAAGTCTTGTGAGAAATCAAATGTTTGTTGCAGAAATGCTTAAAAAGTGATTTTGGTCAACAGGTGTGCATTGTTGCACATGAAACTTATCTTGGGTCAGCCCAACTTTAGCCTAAGCTATTTCTGTCCTCCAATTTTTTCTACCTGCCTTATATTATGTTTCTATCTTGTTCCAAATGGGCAATTTCATTCACATATTTCCTACCTTCCAGACAAACCACTTGCCCTCCTCCCCACTGATTTAGTGTTGTTTGGACTGAGTTCACAGCAACTGACTTTTGGCTCTCCATAACTCTTATTTTCTGAACTGTCTTCACTTCTACTGGCCCAAGCAGGTGAAATGTTTAAAATTTTAAACTATCAAGCAGAACACTTTTGGCATGAGTTTAACAAATATAACCCCAATCTGACATAAGTATCTGTATATGCAATGTGAGTGTGATGGTTTGAAGCTGTATGGACCCCAGAAAATCATGTTCTTAAAGTTAATCCATTCCTGTGGGTGTAAACCTATTGCAATTAGGACCTTTTGATTAGGTTACCTCAGTTAGGGAATAGGCCAGGGTGGGTCTTAATCCTCTTACTGGAGTCCTTTATAAATGGGATGAAAACAGAAAGACACACACAGAAAGAAAGCCATGGAAGCAAGAAGCCAAAATCAATGAAATCTGGAAGAGAAGGGAGAACCCAGGAGACGCAGCCATGTGCCTTGCCATGTGACAGGGGAGTCCAGGAACACTGGCAGTCTGTCTTCAGGAAGAAAGCATCAACTTGATGCCTTGATTTGGATATTTTCACACCTCAGAACTGTAAGCCTGTAGCTAATAAATCCCTATTATAAAAGCCAGCCCATTTCTGGTATATTGCATTTTGGCAGCCTAGCAGATTACAACAGTGAGTAACTTAATAATTGAACATTAAAATGTATCCTCACATGATTTTTTAAAATTCCCTCTTCTCCCCTTAATTGCTACTAACTTTTTCATCTTTAGGTTCTCTTATCCTTGTTAATAAGATCAACGCCAATTCCATTGGCCAATCTAAAAGCCTCTCTTATCTATAACTTTTCTTCATCTTCTATATGTAACTCATCACAATATCCAATCATTATTTCATGTACCAACTTTGGGATTTTTGTTGTATTAGTTTTCTACTATTTAAGATCTATTACTATTTACTAGATATTTTTCTTTAAATTAACCCACCTTTAAAATTTGAATAATTATAAAAGAAAACTACCATAACTACTCTCTAACTACCATACTTGGAAAATCAGAATCAACTGTCATAAATAGAAGATAATGGAAAAATGCAACAAAAACATTTTCTGGTTAGAAAATGTTGCCTGGACCAAGGCTCTCAACCTGAAACAAGCCCCATTCTTCTTCTTAAAAAGGTAGAAATAAGCAATCTCTAGAGAGTAAAGACAAAATATTACAAAAGATGTAGGCAGTAAACTGTAAGGGTTAATTACATGCACTCGCCAGCCAGACCTCCTGGGTTGGAATTCTGTCTCCTCCACCAACTAGCTATTGATATTGTGCAAGGTACTTGAACCTCGCTGTGTCTTCATTTCCTCATCTACAAAATGAGAGTGTTAACAGTTTTGCTCTCATAAGATTTTTATAAGGATTAAACAAGTTAATATTTGTAAAGCATTTAAAGTTCTACCACGTGTTTGTAAATAAGAAGGAAGGCCACCACCACAATGCCACTAGGTTCTGTTGAAGAGAACACATGCACTATAACAACCAGGGCATCACAACAAATGCCACTGTCTATTGTGTGATGAAAAGTCAAGACCATCTGATATATCAAAACCCTAGTAATATCAACAACACAAGCCAAAGGAGTTGTAGCAAACTAAGAGCCCAGAGAATGAGAATGTTGAGATTCCAATCAAAGTCAAAGGAAAGTACCCTCAGTTTCCTCTGCTTCAATTACGTCAGAGATATCCCCCCAGTCCAACAACCTTTGGTAAATGTACTATGTCAACAAAGAACAAAATCCTGCTTCAAGGATCTAATGGAGAGAGATAATTTTTAAAAATCACAACACAATTAGACAGTAAAGGGAAGGGGGTATTTGTGCCTATGGAGTCAGAAAATACTTCACCAGGGGATCAACTTTGAGATAAGTCCTGGAGGCTGAGTAGTTATCCACCAAACAACGGAAAGGGCACTGCAGGGTCAGGCAGTGAATGCACAAAGCTCTAAAGGTATAAGACTAGGTGGCAATCAGACTGGTAACATATGTGGACACATGAATTTCATTTATTTTGTCTATGCCAAGAAAAATATTACCAAATATACAAGTCCTTGAATAGGGAGGTCTAATGATACTGAAGCAATGCTTCCTTGCAACATCATGCCTAGGCTAAACCAGTGTGAAGAATAAATGACAGCATTCATCCAAGTGGCCAGTAGCAAAGGGAGAGGAAGAAAAGGCATCTTTAAAGATAGCCTGAAAGATAATTGAGAACAATGTGACATCGTTACAAGATGATGGGAAGCAACTACAGAGCAAGATCACACTGGTGAACGGCAAACCATGCCAAATGGGTGTTTCTCAGCAACTGTATTTTAAAGGATATTTGGAAGAAAATCAGACACTCTAACTTCTAAAATATTTAGGATATAGTATCCAACCAAAGAAAGGGATTATATGTTAGTTTTCTTGAACAGTGATCTCTACTAATGTCTCAAATATCCAGAAATGATATTATAACCTTAATCATCTAGGCTTGGACATCTAATCACATTGTTCCAAAGTGCCCCCAAAATTAGTACTATTATGTGTATAATCACTTGCAAAGATATTTTCCCACAGAAAGGGAGAAAAAATAATTCTTAAACAACAACAACTTTCAAATGATCTAAACCATTAAACCCAAAAGTAAGAGAAAGGGGTGCAGCTAAGCCCTAAAGCCCTTGCACCTTACTTGACAGGAGAGGTTATATAATTTGATAGAGTTGTATGCATATGTATGTGGTAGAGTGGACAGAACAGGGTCTCTAAAATTATATATAATCAGATTACCTAAAAACATTAGTTTAGAAACAGTGGGAAGGAAGCTTCATTGAGGAAGTTAAAATAGAGAACACAAAGACAAGTTCAATAAAAAGACGTGCTAAACTCCTATATACTTCAACAAGCTTCTAAGGGCACCCATTGGAAGATGGCAGCAAGGAACCAAAATTGTGGTAGAGAGGAATGGACGTCAGATGAGACAGAGGTAGGTCAACCAAGGACCTACCTTTAACCTTTAAACAGATCCAAGGCAAGTTAGAGGGTAGAAGTGTGAGCCAGGAGAAATAAGAAAATGCTAGGACTGGCATGCTGAGGGCAGATGTGGTCAGCTTTTATTGTTCCCTCATTCTCTTTTTCTCTGGTGTTTCCTTTTGGACTCTTTACCATATTTTTTCCCTCACTTACCTATTCTTCTACTTCTCACCAATCTTTTTCTCTTTTTCTCTTTGCTCATTTCTTCTCTTCTCCCTCATTTTTATTTTCTCCCTCTTGTTCTTGCCCATGAAGAGCTAAAATATATTTGGTGCTGTTTGCCAGGACTGCTCTAACAAATAATACAGACTGATTATGTTAAATAACAGGAACTTATTGCCTCACAGATTGGGAGGCAAGAAGCCCAAAATCAAGGTGTAGGGAGGATCATGATTTCTCTGTAGCATACTGGTGGTGGCGTGCTAGTAATGTATAACTCAATCTCTGCCTCTGTCACATGTCCCTCGTCCCATCTGTCTCCTACTACTGTGAAAAAATTTCTTCTGCTTGTAAGGACCACAGCCATACTGGATTAAGGCCCACTCTGAGTCAGTGTGCTCTCATCTTAACTAATAAATCTTTGAAGATTCTATTTTCAAATGAATTCATTCACAGGACCAGAGTTTAGGACTTGAAAATGTCTTTGTGGGAGACATGATTCAATCCATTACAAATGCATTAAAGTTTTCTTTTTTTGTTTAGTTTTGTTTTAAAGTTCAAAAGAGGTCAAGCTGAGTTTATTTCTGACAATAAAAATCCTAAGCATTAGTCCCATCCCCACTACCTTTTGTTGTGATCTGATTTCTTTTTCCCCCCAGATAAGTAGTAGTACTTTAAAGATTTCCTATCCCCAATTTAACACTCTTATTCTTTTAATCCTTGCTCATAGTGAGATCTTCTCATCTTTTAATTACTTCTCTAATTTTTAAATTTGTGAATATGAGGAATAACGGATGCTAAGGACATTATACACTTGGTGCATATAAAATGGTGGGGCTTTGTGATGAGATATTGAAAACAAAACAAAATAAAACCACTAATTTTTTCCCAGAAAAATTTACTGAGCCTCATGCTGAAGGTAGGCTTCCAAGTGTCTCTTGTCTACTAATCAACTTTATTTCCAATTATATCCCAATGATCTAGTTAAGCAGTACTTATTCTCCCCAACTTTCATTTTTATTTTTAAAGCCCACACTTCTAACTTTTAAATCTATTATCTACTCTTCTACTCTTCTTCCTAACCAGTTTATTGCTGTCTGGGTCTACCATTAAAGGCTCCTTCAGAGAATTAGAAATAATAACTAAATTATTCAGCAGGAAAGGATATAAACTGATATAAGTGAAACTGCATTGACAAGCCACTTTCTACCTAAATATAATGTTTTATATCACAATTTTCCCTATAATGAAAGGAAAAGGTGGTAAATTATTTATAATCAAGTACAAGTATATAACTTATTTTGAGTGCATTCAAATGTTACAGACTGCATCCATGTTTATGATTCCACTGTTATGTGTGTGTGTGTATATATTTTTTTTAATTGGAAAAATTTGCTCTTGGTCAGGCGGTTTACTATTCTGAATCTGGACAGACTTAAACTATTCTATACAATCCCACAAAGAAGATTAACCAATAGAATCTCCTGCTGCCAGAACTAGTTCCTGCCTTTACACTAAATCCCTCCTGCTGAAATTGAATCCTAAAAAAATAAAATAAAATAATCCCATACTCAGATGTATCAAGAAAAGAGCCAGTCGTAATCCTCCATATCATACTTCTACACATATTTGGAGAAGGTAATAGCCTCAATCTTCTCCTCTTTCAACTAAATATCTGTATTATCTAACAAAATATTTCATTATCCACGTTTTCAACTATAATGTGGATCTTCTTTAAATGTTATTCAAACTCTATACCCCTCTTGGTTCATTTAAAATTTATGAACCTTAGTTTCTTCATCTAAAAATTGGAACTACTAATTCCTAACCTAATACAATTCTTCTGAGAACCAAATTAAATCATATACCTGTAAGCATTTTTAGAAGGTAAAACAATATACACAATTTTGGAATATATAAATGATCATTTAATAGTCAACTCCAAGTAGGTATATGAGCAAACAGAAAACAGGACCAGAACGCAGAAGGACATAAGAACAACACAGTTAAGATTTAAGCCAAACTTTGTCCGTATTCCTGGCACTAACAAAAATTAATGCACTCTGTGACAACCTCCAAGTTTTGCTTCTAATAGACTGCCTTAGCGATTCATGACAAGATCTCACCTACTACATTCACACACACACACACACACACACACGCACACACATCAAAAATCTTGAATTGGCAGAGGAATGGCATAATTAGGGAGACAAGGTCACTGGATCTCAGATATACCATTTACTAGCTTTTAGACCATGGGAGAAGTAAATAGACGATCTAATACTTTAGATTCCCTATCTCTAAAATGAAGACAATAAATTGGCCCTCCTTAATGGGCTGCTGTGAGGATTATATAAGAGAGTTTACTTAAAGCCCTGGCACAGTACATGGCACATTTGGGAAGCACTCATAAATCATGACCAGTTAGTGGATACATTTTAAAGATAAAGTGGAAAACTATTAAAAATGAAAGATATATATGTACTTTATACATTAAACTGCAACAAAATATCTAAATACATTTTCTAAAGCCAATTGTCTGATACAAGAATAAGCACTTCTCTTTGAATTTGGCCCTGATGAGTTTCCTATCAATTTTCACAATGATTATCTACAGTTTCAAAGATGAGTGAGAACTAAAAGATTTTTATAGAGCAATCTGAGTTCAGAATCCTTCTATTTCCCCCAATCTTTCACAGTTCTCTCATCCATGCCTAATAATATCAAGTCTTTTAGTGAATCACCTTTACTGAGTTTTTCTAAACATTCACCTTATTTTCCATAGAAATAGCAAGGGTTGATATCACACTTTATTATATTATGTAATGACAGAAAGAATAGACAAGCAAACTGACTCTTGGTGAGCACCCAACTTAGCTGATCAGATAAGAAGTGTACACAAGTGTTAGAAAGCCTAGTAGCAATGAGCATCTATGTCACAGACATAACATAACAAGTTTTATGAGGGAAGGGAAGTTGTTTAATTTAGTAAGTGGGTTCTATGGAGGTCAGGTAACTGTTTATACTGTATTGGAATCATCATCAACATTTTAGTTTCACCCTAATCCTATGTATGAGTCTATTCTTGGAAGACTCCAAATAAATTGTTTACTCTTTCTTGACTAAATGATACCCAAGATAAGTTGAGTCTTCACAGAAACCTATAAAATAAAACTTTCAAGTTAGTCAAACCCGGTCAAATTGTTTTCAAGATTAGTCTGCATTAGTATTCTAGCTTTCATAGGCAAATAAAGGGAAAGATCTAAGAATATTAAAGACAAATTGTGTTACCTGCTTGGCTCACCTTATTCATGCCATCTCTATGAAAAACAAGTGAGAATATTTTGTACACACTGACCTTTGAGTGGCCTACATGCACACTATTGGATGAAAATAGATGCCCAGCTTCAGCTTTGATAAACTGTGTTTTATGCAACCCAAACTGTTATCTTAACTCCAAAGAATTAGTCCTCTAAAACCTGCAGTTTTCAAAGACAAAATAACGACAATCTGGTGTATGTCAAACAGCTCTGAGGAATAAGACAAGTAATCTGATATTATTAATAATGTACTGAATATTTTGATTTATTTACATGATCTACAAATCAGAGCAGTTTCAAGGATATCCCTGATAGTTGCTCTCACTCCTTGGATTTCTGGGGCTTTAAGTGAGAAAGAAAGGGGTAGAGCTATAGCTAGCACACTGGGAATGCATATAATCATTACCCTTTACCCCTCTATTATATGGGTAGTCCGTGACACAGTGTTGTATATGTGAATATAGAGAGTACATAAACTATCACTCTAATACACAGGTTGGCAAACTTATGACCCAAGGGCCGAATCTTGCCCACAACCTGGTTTTTATAAATAAAGTTTTATTGGGACAAGTCATGTCTATTCATTTCTGTATTGTCTATATTGCCTTTATACTACAACATAGAATGGCCCACAAAGCCTAAAATATTTACTCACTGGTCCTTTACCAAAGAAATTTGATGACTGCTGTTCTAACAGAAAATGTGGTACCTTAATTAAAAGAACCAGAAAACTCCATTTTCCCAACATGTTAGGGAAATAAAATGAATAGCTGTACAAAGAAGATGCTTATCTGACATGTAAATCTTCCCTAAAGGCAGAGGAATAGATGATTTAAACAAAGTATTAGTTTTATGAATAAACACACACACAATTAAAAAATCAACTTCTTTCACCTTATTATTCTTGTTAAATAGAAGAAATATGACTCATAGAGGATATTGTTAATTATCCTATGCTTTATTTTGTGTTATTTGTTTGTTTATTGTCATGAAAATGATGGAGTCCCAGGGTAGTGAAAGAATGCTTTTGTATGTTTTAGAGGCAAGTTGCTTTTGTGTTCAATATGGCTGCCTAACAATGGCCCAACAAGTTCAGATAGTTGGCATTTCACTTAGAATCAAGCTATGCACAAAAATAAGAATATAGCAATTTCTCACTTAAGTGTTGTATTTTTTGTATGTATCAGCATTTAAAAAGTGTTCTCGGGTATGACAAGGGGGAAAAAGCTGTTCGTAGATAACGTTTTTAAAAATCTAGCCCTTGTAGTTTATACTGAAAAGAACATTCAAACCATCCGTCTCCAGACAGCTCAGCTTCTTTGCTGAGTGCTTGGAAGACAGATAATCCCAAACATCATTTCTTTTCTGCCTACTTACCCACACATACTGGTTAGGGAAGAAGTGCAGTAACAGGCAATGTTTTGAGTAAAATGGCAATTGCATATCATAGGCTTCTCTGGGTTCCCTGTGATAGAAGTTGTTTCTCAACTATCACTTCCATATTTCCTGGGGATAAATCACCATCACAGACAAGCAACGTCCATGCAATGAAATTAAATACAGAATAAGAACAGCGAAATAGTCACATGTGTAAACTGATCAATAATTTGGCTTTATTACCTTTATAGTTGAGCAAATTATGGCTTCAATTTTAAAAATTACTTGGGAAATCTACATAAACACAAGCAAAAAAGCTAAGCTACAATCATAATGATATTCTAATTTATAAAATTCTTCTCTTCCCAAAAAATTCAAACCAATTACATGTTCCTGAAATACACTTACATCACTGTTTTCCTCCAGGCTCTGAAATTTCATTTAGGAAATGTAATAAAAGCAAGTAAATTCCAAATATTAGGACAAATTTCAGTATTCACCCCTTTAAACAGTTCTTTTTTCAAAATACTAAGATTAATAAACTGTGAGTCTGTGCATATTAGACTTATCCTAAAAGTAAATAATAAATAAATCTAATACTTCTTTAAAGAAGGTATCAAAAACCTCAATTTATAAATAAGAGATTGAGACCTTTTCTAAACACTAAACAAAAATACATGGCACAAACACACACAAACAAAAAGCACAAATAAAGGCTTGTTTCCTTTCGAAAATGGTCCTAAGGCAGCCTGTAAAACCTGAAGGGGACTGCTCATCACAAGTCTCAAAGGTGATGACACTGAGTTTGTGAGAAGTCTGATTTCCCTATAGAACACACAACTTTCATAGACATAGAGTTTGATAGTTTCAGAGGACTTCAGATATTCTTCCTTTCAAGCCATTCCTCTGTTCTGAGGAGAAAACAGAGGTTCAGCAACAGTAAATGATTGCCCAAGGATCCACAGCTAGAGAGTCCATGATGCTCCTGCCTTACTTCTCCATTCTTTCGCTTGATGTGGGTATTTAACTGGGCTAGACTTGATTAGCATTTGTAAGCTCACAAATGGAATGTAGAGAGTAAAAGAAAAACTGTTCTCAACTTAGAAGATAAGAGTTAGGGCAGTGAGAAAAGGAGGAAAAGGTTTAAGGTGAGATGGGTGTGCACATGAAGTTGCTTGAGATGGTAAAGAATTGAACTGTGCATAGACACAAAGACGAAGGGTAGATACAGCATGGGCACTAATAAGGAAGAAAAGGATTGGTCAACTCTCTCCCGATTTCAACAGACATCTGCACACTGAGTTCATAGTGGCATTATTCACCATTGCCAAAAGATGGAAACAACCCAGGTGTCTATCAACCAATGAATAGATAAACAAACTGTGGTGTATTCACACGATGGAATATTATACAGCTGTTAAGAAGAAATGAAGCCATAAAGCATATGACAACATGGATGAACCTGGAGGACATTATGTTGAATGAAGCAAGCCAGACACAAAAGGACAAAATCTGTATGATTGTGTTACGATGAACCAAATATATTGTGTAACATATTTTATGAGTCAAAAAAAACTTTATATGTATACAGTACACTTATTTGAGAAATGTATGTTTTTATTCAACTGTATTTCCTGTTTGTTTTTAAATTATTGTTTATATTTTCAATTATTAAATGTACAAGATAAAGAAAAAAGATCTCTCCTGACTCAAAAACCTATTTGCAGGCTTTAAATGTGACCCTTCCCAAGCAAAACTATTAATATCAGCACTAAGCAACCTCTGCTCATTAATCATCAGTATTCAGTTCATCACCTCCAAACACCAAAGAGAATGCCACAGAGTTTTTAAAAACTGCCAGTTCAACTCACTAATTTGAGTCCATGCCAGGTCCATTTCCTATATTCTGTTACACATTAAAGGAGTTTTCAATACTGTAGCCCTGCTTCTCTTTTCTCAATACTAAGAAGAAAACAAGCAGCAACCTTACTAGATGGTACTATTGAAATATCTGAACTTTGATCAAATATCTGTTATGGACTTAAAAGACATAAGCTATGTTTAGCACTTGGGCAAATAATTATTCTGATTATTTTGAGTTTACATTCTAAGTGGCTCAACCCATTTTTAGGGAGTTTCTTCACTTTTAGGGTAGCAGCCACAGTTGGGATTCCCAGCCTTATCTTAGATTTACTTATAAATTGATCCCCTGTATTTTAATTATGGGGCAACCTACTAACACAACAACTACTTCTTACTCTTCCAAATCATATCCCTTGGTCAATAATGAGGAAAAGTCATTCCAAATAGTCTTGCTACATTAAATTGATCCCCCTCCATGACTGTACTAAGTGTTATTAGATAAACACATTAAGGTATATCTTAGGCAGAATTTACATATACAACTTTCTTGTGAATGTTATGCATTCCCACACAGGCAGAGTCTGAAAATGATCAAAAAGAAAAATCAAAATGAAGGTGTCATTTAGAATATGAATTCAAGATAATCAGAACAATTTCTTGCTCAGATGGGAACAAAATACATACCTTGCACAGCCATAGAGACATTTGCTCAAAGGTCAAATGCATCAATAGAGACTTCTAGTAAGTTTGTTGTTTTATTTAGTTCCACAGAGGGAAAAAACAATATTAATAGTCCTTTTATAAAAGGTGGGTTGATATTTTAGTTGGGTACAAATGTCTCTATGTTTAAACATAACTGGACAAAATATGGCTATTCATTTATAGACACACATTTATGTGTCAGTGGACACTTCAAATCCACTTTTTTATCATGTATATGATAAATTAGATTAGACATAGATAAAAATAAATGCATAAAATATTCAGAGAAGAAAAAAATAGGAAATTATTCCACTTATACAATGGCCAGATTTCCGGCAAGTACAACCAGCTGGAATAAAGTATTGACTTTAATAATTTCCTTAGCAACAGAGGATTCTATACAACCTTCAGTTCCTCACCCAGAAAATTACATGTAAAATAAGGACAAAACAGAAAAAACTTCTACATCCAAATAAACATACTTTTTCAAACATGCCTTGTCAATGGGAAATAAATGATGAGAGAATCCACTCAGCAACTAGAAATATTTTTGGCCATTAGTCTCTGGAAAAACTTATTTAAATGCTTTTGGCACCTAAAGATAAAAAAGAAACAGATACAGGGAAAGTTCAATTTGATTTAAGAAAGGAGCAGGAAAGATTAAGCACAAAAATTAATACAGAGATGAATTGTTTATGTATTTGCTCTAGTAAATAAATTAGTGCAATAAATGAATGGGGTATTAGATTTCTGAAGAATATTGCAATCTTTTGTAGACAACACTGATAAACTATGCAATTGATCAGAACCATATGAATAATATTTGGCTTATAAATCTTGGAGTAGATACTCAATGCCACTAGATATAGAATGGGACTTTGACCACAAATAAAGAAAGAAGAGATGGTAACAAAAGAAACTTTAGCATTTAGGTGAGAGTAAGATCAGTGATATGGGTGAGATTAGGTGACAATCTAATCTGGGGAAAAGAGGCCTGGATTAAATGAAATACAGAATACATCACACAGAAATTTGGAAAACTAAGACTAGTCAGGTGATTAAGTCTATTGAATGGTAAAGGCTTTGGTCTAACATTATCCAACAGGGTTTCATGATAATATGGTGACATAAACACATGAAACACATAATGAAGCAAAAAGCACAATGTCAAAATTAGCTCAATTTTAAAAAAAATTTATCTGTCAGTGTCTCAGAGTTAAGTGCAACTCATTGTTTCTGATATAGAATATAGGTAATGTTTGATCTCTCCTAATCTAACCCTACCAACACTTCAAATTCAGAATGCAAATAACCTTGAGTAGATCACTTTAAATGGTCTTACTAATTTTGGTCATAGTAAAGAATTGAAATAGATATATATTCAATTATATATATAAATAAACAATATATATATAAAAATAAAAAACAAGCAAGTGTGGAATATTCAATCAAAAATTTATTGACACTGGAGTTCAAACTGTGGAGTGGGTACTTTTAAATAAGCATTTTTAAAGGACTTCCAACTTGGTTGAAATAGAAACTAGTAATATTTCAACCAAATGCATTCCTTTGAGATGTGTAACTGTGAAATATGTGCCACAAAGCAGATGAAATATCAAATTTTCAGCTCTCTAGCTTTCTTAAACACACACACACACAAACACATATACACATACACAAAGCACTCAGCGTGCAGTTACACTCAGTCATCTGAGTGTCACATGCCTTGAGAGAGATCTAAGGCAGTAACAAATTAAACTAGCTCCTATTTCTTTAAGGTCCAGAACTGAAAAGAACTGTTGAACACTGGCAGTGAACCTGTATGCCTTTGATGTCCAATGTAACAATAAAGCAAAATGACATACTCAAATGAAAAATCACTTACAATGGATGAAAGAAGGGCTATTCTTTCTTTGAATTCTAGTTGTTCTGGAGGGAAAGGGGAGGAGAGAAGTTCTGAAGAGAAAAACAAATTCTCAAAGCACAAAACAATCCTTATAAGACAATATACCAGTAATGGGGAGTAGGTGGCAAAGAGTAGAAGAAAAGATGTGGGTAAAATAGCTTCAGAGCCTATGAGAAAGAGAAGAGATTCTTAATTTCTCAAAAATGGGAGAGAGACTGCTTTTCATTAAAGTAAGACTAATTTTAAAAGAACCTAATGATACTGCAAAGTTATAAGCAGAAACCACTGATACAGAATGGATTAACTGTACTCTTCGACTCTGGATTTCATTTCAAAATGACTGAATTTCATGAATGCTTTCCAGAAACAATTTATCACTTTATAAGATATAAATGCTGGGAGCAATAAATTTGTCTAGTTGTTGCCTTTAACTGTTACAATTCAACGTAATTAAATGCATTATTTTCAGGGGACGGTTCTCCTAGTTAGTTACACCTTCAGGATAGTAACGTGACATTATTTAGTTTGTGCCATTAATATAAGTTTTTTAAAAAAGAAAAAGATCTATGGCTATTTTTCACCTATGATACACCTATGATACAACACCTGGCCATATGAGAGAGCAGTTTTAACACCAATATCTTTTTTCTTCTTCTTCTTCTTCTTTTTTTTTTTTTTTTTTTTTTTACCAAAGAGGATAACTCAACCAAGATCAAAGGTTTGGTTAATGGAACTTTGATTTTTTTTTTTTTTTTTTTTTTTTTAATAATGAGTATATACAAAAGCAGACTAGTAGAAGTTCTATAGTAGAAGAACTACACAGACCTCAAGTAAGTTGTTGATTCTAGTCCTGTAACTCTGAAAAGGTCATTTAGTTATTTGATATTTGTGCAGACTCAGACCTGTATAATAGTCACCAAACATCCCCTGCACAACTACTGCATCCCAGACATGGCACAGGAGCTGGAGAAAAAGATGAACAATAATTAGACCTGTCCTCTAAGAGCTCACAGTCCACTAGAAAAGTGGAGAGGGAGCAGGGAGGAACAAAACAAACTTAATAGTAGATGGAAAATGTTACCAAAAATGTTTCCAAAAGTTGGGCTCAAGAAAGAGGTGGAAAAGTGCAGTGGGCTATTTGCAGGGAGAGACATTAAAGCAAGGAAGGATGGCAGCATGAAACAGCATGACAGGTTCAGACCTTCCAACAATTCAGGGCAGTGCCGTCTAAGCTGCCTTAGAAATCTGGCCTGAGATGAGGCAGCAAAAGCAAGCACGGGCAGACCCTGAAGTTGGGTCTTCTGTGCCATACTGAAGTTCCTGCTTTACTTGGCAAGACCAGGGCAAGCCACTGCAGCATTTCTCTCATGTAAGTGACACAGAGTTTCATTTGACAGAAACCACTGCAGAGGCAAAGAGGCTAGTTAGGATATGCTCGGGTAGTATAGGCTAAGTTAGCAAGGATGCAACAATGTCCATGGCAACAGGCAAGGATTCCAAAGGTAATAAAAGAATTGGAATAGCAGGGTTTAGAAAGTGGGAAAAGATGGCAGGGAGCACAGGTGGATTTCTTATGTGGCTGGTGGTCTCATTCATTAAGGAAAGAGAATGCCAGTCTTTAATGAAGTTGGTAGGTGGGGAAGAAAAGATTGGTAAAGCGTTAGATGTTGAAAAATACAAACTAAGAATATAAATTCTGGAGTTGTCAGTTTATAGCTAGTGGCTGAAGTCATGGACGTGGATGAGAGTGTACATTAAGAGTACAGAGAATGAAAAAGGAGTATGCCTATTTCAGAGAATTTTGTGGGAAAAAAAAAGAGATAAGGTATGTGAATGCATTCTGTAAGCTGTATCTATAATATGCAAGTATTTCTGTTTTCATAGAACATCAGTATCCAACCTGTTTTATTATTATCTCTGCTGATTTGTCTTTTTATGAGTGGCTCTATATTATGGACTATGGATTCACTGAGTAGATTCACTGAGTAGACTCCAACATATAACAGAACTTTAGGGAACACAGATTATTAAAACATGTCTTTACATGGATTATATACAAGCCCATTCCCCCTGCATTAGAACCATATTCTGTTAAGGGCCAACTATAACCAAGCCTTTAAAACAGAGGTTAGCCCATTCCCCAAAATAAGAGTATAAAAAGTAATTCCACTGAAAAATCATAAAACTTCTGCAAACTGCCAATGGTTCTCATTACTTCCTCAATTGCCTTTATTAATCACGATGAAAGGAAATGGGGGAGTTGCATTTGCTTGAATACATACACCAATTCTCTGAAACCTCTGCATTCATTTCTAGATGTTCTCAACAACCATCATCTGGGTCTGCTCCTCATCCAGATAGGTAGATATGAAACAATTTGCAAATATCTGTAACTGCAGGAAGAACAGATAATTTGATAAACTATGTAATAAACCTCATACCCTCCAAGTTGACAAAATTGTACTTTGGCTGTGCCATTTATAAGAGTGTCTAACAGCTGGGGCTAAGTTGAATGGAAGCAATTGGTTAAAAAAAAAACAAAAAAAAAAAAAAAAAAAAAACAGCTTGAATTTCTAAAGCAAGTGTTATTTATCCAAAAATTGAAAGGCGCTGCTAAAATAGCTCTATCACATATCTATCGAATTGTTTTAAATTGACAATCTTTAATTTAAGGCTATTTTTGGAAGTAGATGTCCAATTCTACTGTCAGAAAGTTACAAGAGATTTCAGAATCACTGGAGGAACTCAATTTTAAGACATACAAGTATGTTTTAGAAAGAAAAAAAATGTGATAGAAAACATCTGTCCGACATTTTTTACTTCATTCTAATTTTTTAAAAGGCCCCTTGATTCCCCAAGAAATTTACTTTTAATGTCAAGGCTATCCATATCCTGAAGGATCTTCAAATACAGTCACTTATTCATGCAATATGTAAATATTGATTTACAGTTGGGAAAAGGATCCAAAAGGCAACCCCAGCCTCCTCTTCTCTTAGCAGCATAAAATTTGGTCAGGTCCCAGAAGAGAACCTACCAGGTCCCAGCTAAAGACTAGGCTAGGCTCTTTTAGTTGGAGGCCAGGGTCCCAACCTGACTAGGAAGAAGGACAGGCTCAGTTAGAAGAAGGAAGACTTGCAGCAAACCAGCACCAGAATGCTAAGGATTTCAGAATGTTACAGACATCAGCTTGATGACAACTTGATTTTGGACTTCTGGCCTCTGAAACCATAAGACAAGAAATTCCCATTGTTTAACCAAAAAAAAAAAGTAAGACTTGTAACATGAAGAGATAGATACCAGGGAATGACAGAAAGAAGTCCTATAGACCTGGGAGAAAACTGAAGTTGGAACAGTGTGCCCAGGCGCATTGAGTCACATAAGAGGTATCAATTGGTTAGCAATGAAATGTGCTTGCTCAGAATGCTGGGATGGGAATTCCATTATAGTTGTCTTTATCTGACCTTGTTTACCCTGGGTTGCACTCAGTCCCCTACTCTAGAGAATAAATTGACAGAATCAGCACAAATATAAATTCTCGAATAAGTCCAATAGCTGAGAAAATGGAGACCACAGGATCTAAATTTCCCTCCCTCCCACTTAAAAATTCCTCTCATCATTACCCATCCTTGTCTCCTTCTCTCAACTTAAAAGAGCTCCTTTTCTTTTCAAAGACTCTCATTTCTAACCTTGAACTTGTTCCCTCCCAAAATACCCTTACATTTTGCTCCATCAATTTCTTGCATTTTCAATCCTTCTCTTGCCATTGGCTTCTTTCAACACGCTCAAAGTAATCTCTTTAAAGAAAACTTCCCACAGAACTGCTGCTTCTTCAAGGTACATATTCTTTATCACCTTTCTTTCCAAGCTTAAAATTTTGACAGGATATTAACTAACTCAACTTTTCCCTTTTTCCCTCTTCAACCACCTGAAATCTGGGTTCTGATTCCAATGCTCTGTTTAGGTACATTATGTAAGGATACTTGCTGATCAAAAATTGCCTAATTCAATGACCTGTCACTACTGCCTACCCTATCAGCCCTCTCTGTAAACCACACTTGTGACAGGCCACCCTACTTCTTGAAAACTCTCTTCTTTTCACTGCCCTAACACTCCTCATTCTCTCTCTGCCTAACTGATGGCTCCTGAGTACTCTACTATGCTCCTCTTCCTCAATCTATATCTAAAGGCAGGTATTTTCCAAGATTCTGCCTTTGGCCCTCTTTTGTCTCCCCTCCAATATGATTTCTTAGAGATCTCACTTATTCTCAGATCTTCAACTCTTTAAGGATTCCCACAACGCTCCATTGTTGGCCTCTCTCCTGAGTTCCAGACCCATGTTTCCAATATATTTAATGGATATGTCCATATGGATGTCTTTGAAGTACTTTAAACACAGCAATCCAAAATATTACTTTTCATTAACCAAATCTACAGCTGCCATCATCTTCCTAATCACTGAGCTTCACAATGCTACCTTTTACACCCTGATATTTGCTCTGGCCAGATCTATGGCAGGTCCAATGAAACAATAAGAAATGGAACTCAGAAGGAGGCATAAGAAGGCTTTCCACTTCTGGTAGTAGGGTAGATGCTTGAGGGCTCGGAGAATTCTTTCATCAACTTAATATATGATGTCAGAGAACCTATGGTTCTGATTGCCACTAACACAGTAGGAAGGCAATAAAGACCACTAAACTTTGAGTTTGCTCTATGAGGAACTAGGAAAACAGAGAAAGCCTCATCCACTTATTTGTGTCCTTAGTGCATCATATACCCCGCGGACTGCATTTGCTGGTTCAATAACAAACCAAAGTGACAGAAACAGCAAACTGAAATGTGACTCTAGCAAATCTTCAAAGCCAGAGCAATCTTCTTTGTGATCACCCATTTCTAATCTTACACTAACCTCAGCAAGGTCTAGCAGATATAATTTACCCCTTTGGATTTTGCTTATTTGGATGGCAGTACTAGATTCCCAACGGATTTGACTTTTCTTTTCTCTCTCCTTCTCTCTAATCTATCCTCATTATTGTCACCAGAGTGGAAGTTTGGCTGCTCTCGACCTTTAAGCCTAACAACCATTATTAGTTCTCCCTAACCCCCAATACCCTAAGTCCTAGCTACATTAATTTGCTCAACATCCTGAAACAGAACATATGTTAACTTTTTGATTCTCAGTCCCCTCATCAATACCATGGAAATAGTAATTCTTAACTTTGAGTTATTAAGAACATCAAGTGAGAAAATATATATGGAAGTACTTTGGAAAACTAGTACAATACAAACAAATGTAGGATAGTATTATTATTAGAAGTATCATACACAGTGTTTGTTAATTTAAAAAAATTAAACCAAGATTATCTTTCTACAAGTGGGTCACTGCATTGATTTATTATACTGGGAAGCCACGGTACTAACCAAAGTATTAAAACTAAATTTTTAAATGCAGTATTTTGTAGCCTTCTATAACTTCAATCATTAATTTGGGTAAACCAGTCATTATATTACATTAATATGCCTAAGTGCTAAGTTATAACTTCAACATAAATGTCAGTTACATGGAGTAGTTTTTGAAAAAGAACTTGTATCAGTTTTTCTTATGTATTTTATGATTCGCTGGCAATGTGACAATATACATTCTCACTGCCCCAGGTAAATGAGCTTGTAAAATCAAAGTTCTGTAAGAATAACTGCAATGCCACCCTCCACTTACACACTCATTTAATACCATGTCTGCATTACTTCTGAAAAGAAGAAACCCACTGTGCAACAGGAAACACAAAATATAAAGCAGCTCTGCACTGCATTATGAAATCAAGAAAACAGCCAGCTGTGAGTTAGACATAGAATAAAATTTTGAGTTGCAAACCCAAGGGACCTTCAGGTAACACTGAAAGTGTTCCTTAATGATGAAGGGTTGATTGTATTTCAGGCCCACTATGTACACATAGGCTATATTTAGCATTCTAAGTTTTAATTTCAAAAGCGATAAACTTTTTGGTCTGATGGAAGCTTGGCAGTCACAGCAGCTTATCTATCAATCAATCTAACATGGCCGGGCTCCACTGGCAGCCTCTGACACCAATTAGGAAACTGAAATAGGGAACTGCTGCTACCGGCTACAGTTTTGCCAATTAGAGCACATCCTGGGTGAGAGCTACCAATGAACACTACAAGTCAGGGTCAAGATAGAAAGGTGAAAAGCACCTCATGTAATGTGACATAAAAAAAGAAAGATAGCAGGAGGGACACAGAAGAGAAGCAAAACAGTCTGGTATCAAACAGCACATTTTATTGTTCGCTTGTCAAAGACACGTAGACACTGAGACAAAGCAAAAGCAAGGCGCTACCCTTGGTGTCTACCCTGGAAGGAACCACTTATTGGCCTACACAACTCAGGAGCCAATCACTATTATACATGAGCTCTGAACCTGCCATCTCCAACTGTTCCCTTTTAGTCAGGATTCACGAGTTAAGCTGGCTCATACCGGGCCTTAACGTCAAAAGCCAGCCACTGACAAAGACATATCAAAGTGCTGAAAGGACAATATTTCAAATCAAGCTCATTATTAGTACGCAAACCTTTTCTGCTAAACTTTCTCTTTTTTGCTTCCTACAAAATTTTAGGATCCTCCTTTCAATTTTTACACCTGAGTTTCTCTTCCAAATCATGGCCGAGAACCCTAGCTCATCTAACTTCATAAAATCTAAAGACCTCCACATCTTTCCCCTCCAGTCCTTTCATCTAATCAGTGTTTCCTGCACAGAATATCTTCTTTTAATTCCATTTAGATTTTCTGGCTCTGAGGGACTCCCAGCTGACACTTTCTGCTTTATGTCATCTGAAAGAGCTAAAGGCAAAAGCCAGTATAACACAAAACCTTGCAGAGTATGGGAGTTTGGAACTACAGGTGTCATTTTCAGAATCAAATATAAAACCTAGATCTTGATCAGTTATAAATCTGGCAAGCAGATTCTGGTCTCAGATGACAATCACAAGCAAAATCACTAAATTTTAAAGGAACTGTTATTTTTTTTTCAAATACCATTATCTATCAAGTGAGTCATATATTTTCCACAGAATTTAATGTCAATCTCATTATGGTGGCTCAAATTCAACTCTAGTAACTCCATTCTCCTGTGTTCAATTCTGCCATAGTTTTGCAAGAAAGGGACCAAGAAATTCTAATGGTGTATATACATACAAATCTGCACGAGTTGGGTGTCTTTCAATAAATGATAGGTAAAAACATCAGTCAGATTTTATCGTAAGTAGCTTCTAAAATGTTCTAAGACCCTAACAACATAAAAGATATCTTCACTCTAAAGCAGGGGTTATCAATCTTGTCTGACCTTTAGAATCACCCAGGGAGCTTTGAAAACTTCTGCGGCCAAGGTACAACCCTTCAGACATGCTGTTTTCACTGTTTTGGAGTGAGGCCTGATATTCAAGATTTTCTTTTTTTTTTTTTTTTAAGATTTCTAATTGATCCTAATGTGCATTTGTTACAGTATGACTGGGCCCACTCCTGAGCCTGCCAGTTCCTTCCTTTAGACGTGCTAAATGTCAAAACACACCACACCCAAGCCAGTGATTGTAATTCAAAAGTTTATTACTTACTCAGGCATAAGCAAAGCGAGAAGAGTCAGAGAGGGAGCCTGGTCCTAGGGGAAATACATACAGTACTGGAGTACACCAGCAGAATTTCTGAATTATGCTGGAGGAAGACGAATTTTGGGTGGCCCATCTCAGATCGAGGGGCATGTTAAAGGTTGCCTTGTGGGGACCTAAAGGGCATAGCAGAAGTGAGCAAAACCAGGGCATCTGACAGTTTCCACCATGGCAGATGTTTAAAGGTTTGCCCAAATGTCATTTTGCTGGGAGTGACTTACTGTGCCCACTCTGTTTTTCTAGAGCAGCAAAGATTGAGAACCACTACCTTAGAGCTGTAACTTTCAAATTTCAACGTGCATAAGGATTTACCTGGGAATCTCGTTAAAATGCAGATTCTGCTTCAGCAGGGTCAAGACAGACCAGACATTCTACACTTTTAGTAAGTTTTCAGGTGATGCCATTGCTGCTACACTACAAACCACATTTGGTCCTAGCCTTCATAATATTCTCCCCTTGAATTACTGGGCTTTCACAGGTGAAAATCCTATAATGGTCCTTGGCTTATACGTACAGGAACACTTCAAGAAGGATTTGTAGGTTCTGGGAAGTGAACAATCCAGGGGGTTGGGCACAGGTAAGGAGAGAAATGCTCGAGTCCACAACTCTCTATCACCTTAAGCCTACATTACTGTTCTTCATTTAGTTACCACTATCTAAAAGTAAATTACGCATTTATATGTCTCTTTTCTCACTATTGCCTGTCCTCCCCACTAGAACATATGCTTCAAGAGAGCAGTGACTTGTGGGTCATGTTGATAACTGGACCCCTAGAGCCTGAAACACAGCCTGGCACAGAGTAGGCACTCATCAAATGTTTCCTGATTCGAGGAGGGATTGGATAAATAATAGCATGCTAATGTCAAGATGATGTGAGGTTACCCCTGTCCTGAGTCATCAGTTTGTTCTAGGCAAAGACAAGTGGGCCATAACCTCAGTCTATCCTTCTAGGCAATACTTAGACAAGTCTGCCTGGCAAGTGGTTCACTATGACAAAGATAAGAAATTTTCTGCATCTTCGCTATTTCTATTTAAACCACATTTGATATACTGTGTCCAGCACAGCATGAGACAAAATGAAATAGGTATTACTGGAGAAAGAACATTTTTTTTTACTTCAATTTCCTTCCAACCAAGCTGGCTTAGAAGCCCTTCAGGAAGAAAGGGAGTAGCCTCTGGAAAGCCAAGTTCTGAGTCTAGCCATGAAATCTAAAACTCCATCAGACTCCCAAAGGACCATGATGAAATGGCAAAAGAGAAACTCTCAGAGCCTCAGGAAAGGTATTAATCCATCTTCAGAATTCAATCATGCACAAATGCCTACTGGCAAAACTATTCAAGATCCCACAAAATTAGAAAACTATAAAATTAGAACTCCAAGTACCTGAGGCAGCATATGAGCAAGAGTAAAACCAGTGGAACATAGATTTCACTGACCAGCATGAACCCCATGGGCCTGCCCCAATTCCTAATGATTTTCAAACTGTAGATTGCTACCTATTAATGGATTGTGAAATAATTTTAATGAGTCAGAACCAGTATTCTTTAAGTGAAATAGAAAAAATAAAATAGAAAATAAGTGCAGAAAATAGAATTAATTGCAAGTAGTATTTTCTTTTAACTTTTTATTTTGAAATACTTTCAAGCTTAGAGGACAGTTCCAAAAATAGTATAAACCACATAGAAAATTCCAATGTACCCATATCCCCCAAGAAACCAAGATCCACTAATTTTAACCGTATATCACATTTGCCATCAATCTATCAATCCATCTATTCATCTATCCATCAATCCACCTGTGGGTCTGTCTCTCAAGCCATTTTTTGGAACACTTGTATGTAGGTTGTTTATATCATGCTCCTTGAACACTTATTACTACCATGTATATATCCTAAGAACAAGGATATTCACTTATGTAACACACCTTAAGTGCTGTTATTAGGTTCAAGAAATTTAGCATTGATATAAAGCTTATACTCTATATTATAATATTCAATTTTTTTTCATATATATCCCTTTACAACAATGTACTTTTGAGCCTTTTCTCTCCCTTTGATAGATCCCCACTAGGGTCACGTATTGTATTTAATTGTTATTTTCGCTTTAGTTGCTTGCTCTATTTTTTTTTTTTTTTTAATTGTGGGAACGAATATACAACATAAACTTTACCATCTCAACCAGTCCTAAGCATACCATTCAGTGGGATTAATCACTTTTACAATGTTGAAGTACCCTCACCCCCTAACATTACTAAAACTTTCCATCTGCTAAAATAGACACCCTATACCCACTATGCTTTAACTCCCCATTTCCCTTGTTCCCACCGGCCCTCACCCCTGAAACCCTTTAATTTTTGTCACCATGAGCTTGCATCTTCTACAAGATTTTCTTTGTAGGTACTATGGGCTAAAATTTAATATCTTAAATCTATAACAATTTCGTTTGTTGTGACACCATCTAAACTTCAATAGTATATGCAAACTACGTTCCTATCCTCCTTGGCCCCACCTTTACGTAAGTACTGCACAAATTACATGTTTTTATGAGTCCAACACCACTGTTTTCTCATTATATTTTATGCATTTGTCTTTTAGATTCTATTTTGTAAGAAATAAAAAGTGAAGTTACAAACAAATATACAATAGTACTGGCGTTTATATTTACCCATGTGATTATCTTTACCAAAACTTTTCACTTCTTCATGCAGCTTTGATCTATTGTCTATTGTCCTTTCTTTCCAGCCTGCACAAATCTCTTTAGCATCTTTTGTAGGGCTGGTCTAGTGATGACAAATACCCTTAGCTTTCTGTGTATGTATGTGTGTCCCCTCTTTTTCTACGTGTCCTATTTATAAATATACACTTATGACCTGCTTAATGAATCTATTATACATAATAAATACCATCTATAACAAACATGGACAAACTTGCAATAATAGTGAAATAACCATTTTTCTACACACCACCCCACATAAGATATGGAAGAAAGAATTACCAAAGCCTTCACAGCTCCTAATATACCTTACTTGATCACATTCTCCTATCTCTAACAAAGATAGACAATACCCTGAATTATGAGTCCATGGTGACCTTGCTTTTCTTTATAGTTTTAATACGTAGATACATATCCCAAAATATGTTGCTTAATGTTGCATGATTTTTTTTTTTTTTTGTATATAAAAGGAAAACTATATGTCATCTTCTGTGACTTGACTTTTTTTCATTTAATATTGTTTTTTATATGGTACAAATCACTGTTGTTTATTCATTTTGCTCACATATATCATTCAATTGTGTTATGATGCCATAAAGTTTTTATCTAGTTTCCTACCAATAAACAATTGGATAGCTTTCAGCTTTTTCCTGTTACAAATAATGATTTTGGTAACATTTTTACACATATTTCTGGGTGCATATAGGCAAAGTTCCCTGTTGGTATACAAGTCACAATAAATTGCTGTCTTAGGATTTGCTCACTACCAACTTTACAAATATAATGCCAACTGTTTTCTGAAATGGTTGAAATACACATTCTTAGCTTTTGTTTATCTGGAAATGTCTTAATCTCTCCCTCATTTTTCAAAAGACAGTATTGCCAGATATAGAAATCTTTGTTGGCAATTTTTTCATTATGAACTTTAAATATGCCTTCTTGCCTCCATGGTTTCCTATGAAATATTGGCACTTAATCTTATTGGGAGGCTCCCTTATATATGATACATAGGTTCTCTCATGCAGCTTTCAGAATTCCCTCTTTATCTTTGGCATTTGAGAATTTTATTATAATATGGCACAGTGAGGGCCTATTTGGGTTTATCTTGTTTGGAGTTTGTTGAGCATCTTGGATGTGTACATTCAGGTCTTTGGTTAAATTTGGGAAGCTTTCAGACATTATTTCTTTAACTATGCTCTGCCCATTTCTTTCTTCTCCTTCTGGGACTCCCATGATGTGTATATTGGTATCCTTGTTGTTGTCCCACAAGCTCCTCAGGTTCTGTTCACTTCTCTTCATTCTTTCTTCCTTCTGCTCCTGAGACTAGATGATTTCAATTGTCTTTTCTTCAAGTTCATTGATTCTTTCTTCTGCCAGCTCTAATCTGCTGTTAATTGCTTTCTGTGGTCTTCAGCTCTGTTTGGTCTCTTTCATAATTTCAATCTCTCTACTAATATTGAAATTAGTAGAACACACTGTGTGTTCATCTATCATTTTCCTGACTTCCTTTAGTTCTTTGTCCATGTTTTCCTTTAGTCTTTGAGCATATTTAGGACCATTTTTTTTAGTCTTTTTCAGGAATGTCCCAGGTCTTATCTTCCTCATTGATGATTTCCAATGCTTTAATCACCCCATTTGCCTGGGCCATCACTTCCTATTTGTATGTCTTGTAATCTTTTGTTGAAATCTGGACATTTTGGTATTTTAATGGATTATCACTGGAATTTAGACTCTGAGACATCTGTTCCTTAAGCTTGTATCCTGATAGTGTTATGATAGAGCTATCCTTGAATGCCAGGAGCTAACAAAAGAAAGGAAAGAAGGAAGAGGGTAGGGGGAAAGAGAGAAAGAAAAAAGAAAGCACTTTCCCCAGTCTTTGCAGATTGACCTGTGAGAATGCTCAAATGCTCTCCTTCAGAGCTTATCTATCAATGAGTTTAGAGAATTGCTCTAGGATATAGCATAGGGGCCTCCCTGATGCTTTCCATGCCTGTGTCTTATCTTGGGCATGTACATGTGGCCCTAAGAATTTACATGGATACAAACATACCATCTTCCCAAAGAAACAATTTCCTCAGGCTCCCAGGCACTGCAGTATATGTCCTACAGCTAGCAATCCCTTGCCTCAGGCAGCCATGACTTAAGAGTTCTTTAGGAAAGCTCCATGAGCTTTTATACATAGGGCAAGTTCTGGGATGGCAAGCATATGATGAGTGTCCTGGTTCAGTCCTTCATGCTACCTGCAGCTATACATGTTCCCAGTATGTGCATGAGGGGTTACTCTGATCCCTCTGGAACCAGGACCAGTGACCCACAATAAGAGCACAAGTTCCATGCTGGGCCAGGGAAGGAATGAGATGCTGTTGATTTTAAGTAGTCTTTTTTCTTGATTCAGTACCTGCCCTATTGCTGTAATCCTTTAACTTTTTTCTAGAGCTTCAAGAAAGATGTTTCTGCCAGTTCTTGCTGGTTGTTCTAGGCATTAGTTACCTTTCTATTTGTAATTCACAAGTAATATTATTTCTTATATTTTAATTAATCTATGTGTGTATACTGGGTCATAATGTAAAATGTATGTTTCTTAAAAGAGGTCACAATTTTTAAAATGTTTTAATACCCACTTATACCAATAAAGAGCATATTTCACAGTGTCTAGAAATGAATAGATAATGCTCCTATTTATACAAAGAGGTGCCATGGCATAGCAACCCAGAGCATGGGTCTGGAGCCAGGCTTACTGGCTGTGTGACTCTGGATAAATTACTTAATTTCTCTAAGCCTCAGTTATTCCCATCATAGGGATAATTACACTACTACTTCAAGCTGTAAAGATTTAATAAAATATTCTTGGTATAGTGCCTGGCATGAAGTAAGCACTCAATAAATACTAGGCATTACTAACATCTCTTAAATGCAAATCTGATGTGCTTATTTTCTATTAATTCAGTGGTAAAATACCAAGGAATAGGAGATAATATAAGGTTCATGTGAGCAAAATATTGTGGCTGCTATGCAAGTAAAAACTGAGGAACTCATGTAATTCTGGAAGAATCCATTTGAAATAAATGGCTTGCAGTTGCAAAAAGGCAAGATGGAAAAGCAACGTACTTACAGAAATGCCACAAAGCTAAGACAGTGAGGAAGGAGAGCACAGATCAATAAAGGCACAAATTACATTTTCACACCAGCACACTTCCATCCCATTCTACAACTTGCTCTTCTTTCAAACTGTCACCAGTACTTTTCACTCTGGCTCAGAAAAGTATATAGACCTTAAGCCTGCCGTTTCCCCAATCTTATTCAAACTGTGAGGAACCACATGCTGTGTTCTTAAGAACCAATTAATAATTAGAAGCCCAGGAAAGCTGGACATCGCTCATTATTATTAAATCCAATATCAAAAAAGGATGTGGATAATTACTATATTTGCTTCTCCAACTGGTCTTAATGAAACATGCTAAAGTTATTCTTGACACAAGTGTCACCACCGGTGCAGCACTCAATTTCCTGGTAGCTCATCAATGGCACGCTTGAAGCTCCTACTGCTTGCTGTTAAACTAACAGTTTATATTAGGCTAAACACAGTTTGGTAGCCATTGTCAAGAAAATTGGAGTTGCTCAGGCATGGCAGCAGTTACTGATGTTATTTGTTTGGAAGCCTTGTGATTTAGTGAATCACTAGCAATTGTTAAGCAAGTAATTAAACTATAAAGCCAAGACCTGTGATTTTCATCCTTTTCAAAGCAATAATCATCAAAATTCCAAGTACCATTTAACTGATTCCCTTCTAAACATACTGGCAACATTTATGTTGTTGTCATTCATCCAGTTTTACAGTTTGTAAAAACTGGATTATGGCCTTTGTAGAAATTATATGCTGCTCAACTACTTTGCTAAACATGAGAGGTTTAAAGGAAAAACTTACAAAAAGTATTTTATGACAACTGGACACAGATTTAGATTTACTCATTTATATGGCTATCTTAGGTTTAATAACAATTCCAGAAGTCTTATTTTAAGGACTAAAATACTAAAATAACCGGACTACTGTTCTTATAACCTATTCCAAACATAAGAATGCATTATATAAATTTCACAATTCCCCTAAGTGCCTTTAAAATTACAAGCAATTTAGTGTATGATTCATGTGTACCATACTGACTGCATGCTATTTTTTTTACTTCAAATCTCAATTATATCTTAATATTATGGAGGCTGAAATGCATTAAACAAATCATATTTCACAGACTCCTGGTAAAGTAATAATACTTACATGCATTTTAGAAGAAATTGGTCTACATTATAAATGTATTCATAATGTCATTTACCTTCCTTTCCACACTGACTGAATATTAGGCAGCAGTCCCTTCTTCAAGCTACTGACGGAAGCTTTTAGCAAACCTTATGCTTATTCCATGGATGGCAATTAGCTGTTCATTTATATAATTCAACATTTACAAACATCAATTTACCCAATATATAAACCAGCTCTTGTAATTAGTGAAACATTGTTACTGATTAAGATTTAATATGGTGGCTGGTATTTCTGTACCATGCCACATAAAGCGACTGAATGATCTTTTATTTATTTGTCAAAGGACACTGCCTATTAAACCACCTTATTACTGCAAGTTGTTTTACTTACAAACATACTCCCATTAAGAAAATAAATTCATAAAAATCTGTCTTACTTAAAACAACACACTCATGTTCTATGAAAAGGCAGAAATAAGACTGCTAGCAAATATCTTCAACAACTTCAGAAAATTTATAGTATTTTAGAGGCCTGCAAAACTTATTGTTCTCTTTCCAATTTATGAAATATTAAATAATTTTATCTTACTTTTACACACCGTCCTAACAATTTATGAAGCACTTTGCTGTATATTATCTCACTTGATATTCACAAAGATTCTGTGAAGTATCTATTAATAATTCTGTTTAAAATAGATGGAAATACTAAGGCTCGTGGAGGTTCGACGGCTTACCGAAAGAAATAAAGCTAATAAGAACAAGAATTCACACCCAAGTTTCTTGCTTCCAAAATCAATATTTCTCCTCTGTGCTACATTGCAGACTTGATGCACCTATTTCCAAAGCCTGGGTAAAGAATTTGAGTAACTCATCAAGAAGAGATAGATGGGGTCGGATGTGGCTCAACTGGTTGGGCGTCCGTCTCCCATATGGAGGGACCCGGGTTCGATCCCCGGGACCTCCCGGTAAAAAAAAAAAAAAAGAAGAGATAGAAATATAGGCAGTGCCCAACTTAGAAATGGGCGGTGTTCCAAAAGGTCATTTGTAATTTGGTTTCTGTAAATCAAAGTATTTTCTCATAGAAAGAAAGGTTAAGATTCAAGCCAGCCCAGACAAGTTCTGATTTAATCCATAATACAGCTGAACTTCATTACCATACAATCAAAGTAGTCCTATACAAACGAACTACTATTTACAACATTGCTTCTAAGGAAAATTACATGCCAACTGGAAATAGGAATGCAAGAAAGATATCCCCCAGGCCAAAGTCTTGAATGAGAGGGTTCATCACTGTCTTTGAATACATGTACCTCCAATGTGTACCTCGCTTGGCAGCAAGGGAAGAGGAGAAGGATAAGCCTCTCAAAGTTCTAAACCAGACATCTAAACAAGAAAGTTTAGATCTCTGAGGCTTCAGAAGAAGAGAGCAGGAGTATCCCAAAAAGGAGCTGGAGTTTTGAGGGCTATGCAATCATTGCTCCCCCTGGTTAGGGGGTAGGAAAGGCCTGAGCTCAGAGGTGAGGAGGTAACTGAGTGGGGGGGGAGGGGGGAGGGAGAGAGAGGGAGTGTGTATGTGTGTGTGAGAGAGTGAGTGAGTGTGTGTGCGTGTGTGTGTGTTGGAGGGTGAGGAGAGTGAGTAGAAGCAGGATCAATCCCCAGCAGCTGGCCCAATCCACTGGCATTATCCTTCTGGATCTCTCACAAAAGGAAAAAATATTTGCTTAGGTGGTAGCGAGAATAAAATAACCAAATGTACTGACCTTTAATGAGATGAGTATTCACAAAAAGAAGACGGCTTTACACTGTTTTAAATATTAAAAAATGGTGTGAATTTGTGTTTTGTTTATAGCTGATTGTGACTTGTCTCTTCCCTCTGAGGTCGGTCTAGGGGTTTACATCTACAGCATTTGCTGATGGCGCCCAATAAAATAAAACAAAACAAAACAAAAAAAATAAATAAATAAATACTAAAAAATGTCCAGTGACTCTAAACATTAAGGAGTCCTTTGAACAAACAGGAAGATTTGGAGAGAAAGAATGAAGAGGATACAATCAGGAACTAAAGTCAAGAGTCTGGGAAAGAATCTTGAAATCTCATAATAAATTAGAAAAAAAAAATGCCTGAAAGACTTACAGGAACAAATGAGTATGTAATATCCCCATTTATATTAATATATCAATCATAATTTCTTCTATGGTAGAAGTTGATTAATCCAAACTTCTTTTCCCCAGAGCCTATCAACTAATAAACAGTCCCAATAGACACATTCTCTTTTGAATAAAACTACAACTCCATAAATGCATCAACTGGAAAATTACCTCCTCTAAGGAGCTAGCTATCTAGAAGGTGTGAGTGATACAAGGCAAAAAACATGATTCATTTGTCACTCCCATTAGCAATATTAGTGCTAATGAGAAAGTACATGAATAAGAACATATACCTCTTAATTTGAATGTGTTATAAATAAAGGCTAGATTAGTCACAGCTACTCGGATTAAATTTTAGTATTTAACACTGAAATACTTCGTAAGGCAATGTCTATAGTGGTTTTGCAGTAAAATATCAGCTATTTAATTACAGTTTTCAAACCATTTAACACCTCTCAGCACATAGACGCTAGATGCTTATGCATGTGTGTTAGTCAAACTGCTCAAGATTTTGGGTGCAAAAGAAAGTACTCCCTTAATAAGTGCATTTTCTATATAACTGAGGCTTACCGCTTTCATGCACCCTATATCACTGATTAAATTTTTCTCAGTGTATTGTACTCCCATGTGTCCCAACAGGCAGTTAGATTAAGGGTGGTGAAGTATTTCAGGGCTTTTTGTTTAGTTTTATGGAAGAATGAAGGCATCATTGGGTATATTCATCACTGAAGTACTTTAAAAGTTTCTGCTTTTCATGTTTTGTCTCTCCCTTCAATGCCAGGCTTTTCACAGTCATTTTTCCCATGAATGTTGTGGCACCTTCTGACAGTCACAGGCTCCATTATTCACTCCATTCTAAGAATCTGTTACATCTTCCATGGATTGGGGGTGGGGGGTGGGGTGGAGAGAGTAACAAAAGTTGTTAACAAGGCTAGGATTGGGGGCATACAGTGAAAAGCATATGGTTTTATTGAGGGTTTATTACTCAGAAATGGTGAGTACAATATTGTTCCATTCACCCTGTCAGTTTCAATGTTGAGTAGAAGAGAGTAGGAAAAATCATAGATCACTGACTGTATCCAAGATCCAAGTTCCAGTATAAACAAAGTAGTCACTTTCTCAATGACCAATGTACTGTCAAAATACTTTAAAGGTGTTGCTTCCCATTCTTACACGGACCTTATTCGAAGGCACGGACTCTTTTTATCCATTCTTAAACATGATTCCATCTGGTAATGCATTATGATCTGTATGTTCAAATGTAACAAATAAGGCTGTAGCAAAACCAGCAGTTTTCAAATTCTGTCCTCAAATTAGTGACTACACCCAATGTAAGAAATAGCTAAAGTCCCTATTTACAAAAACAGTTCTAAGATACATGCTGAAGACTATACTTAAAGCATTTGATTCCTTACAGCTTCGTGTAAGGATGCAGTCACTGCCCAGGCACCCATATCTGTGCTACACTCCTGAGGCCATCCTCAGCTATGCTCCACTGACACTTTGCCTGCTCAGTGTGACCCCACTTGAGCTCACTAGGATGGTTTTCAGTGAGCTATTCAAAACCTCCCTACAAGGCCAAAAGTCAGTCACTACAACAGCCATTCTTAGGCTATGGGACTGCAAGACTCTGCTCTGCTACATAGATTTGTAACTTGAGAGTCCTCTCCAACTACAATTTCCATATTTCCCATCTTTCTATTCTCCTTAATAACCTGTAATTCTCAAACCCTTCTACTTCACCAACTAACATTGTGGTGATATTGGGTTACCTACTTTGCTTGAGACACAAAAATTAGGAACACAATACCCTTCTCTTTGATACCATCACCTCACTGTTTGTCTACCTGCTCCTCTGCCAAACCCCTGGGGTAGAGGGGATGATATGACTGGACAGGAACATAGTCGGAGGGGGCATGGAATCCTTTATAAAAAGAAAAGGACATGGTGGGAGATTGGTAACAAGTACTGTTGGCTTCCCATGTCAAACTGTGGAATTTGTACGTAGACTTGCCAATCCCTGTGAACACTGTCAACAATTTAAAAAAAAAGAATTTAATATGAGTGTAGGAATCTCAGTTTACAAAGCACTTTCACATATTTTATCTCTGTGAATTCTCAAAACAACCCTCTGAAATACCTAGCCTCATTAGAAATATGAGGAAACAGAAATACAGAAAGACTAGACTGAACCCAAAATAATACATTTAGTAAACAGCAAAGCTAGAGAGAAAATCACCCAAAGTCATCTAACTTCCTGAAGTGCCCTCTCTAGATTACTATAACAATTCTAGACCTATATTCACTGACTGGGAACACTCAGGAGACAGACTTCTTTCTAATGGGGGAGAGAGAGTGAGAAAAGGAAGAGGCACAAAGTAACACAAGGGAAGAGAAAAGGGGAATACTATTACGATCATTAAAACACTCTTTAAAATGACTAGTTTATCATCTCTGATACAGACAAGAACAAGGGTTGATATAAATTATTTATGATGTGTAACAGTTTAATGGGGTATAAAATAGATTCCTTTTTTCACATTTAGTAAAAGTTGTAGAGTTCTTTATGTTTCCATATCCAGACTGAGCATTTACTCTATTCATCCAGACTTTTGACAGAAGCATCAATTTTCTAAATTGTTCCTTAATAACTACAAGTTAAGAAAGAAAGAAAATTAGTCACAGTGTTAATAACTGTATTTCTCTAAAGATACAAAGAATCCACTATAACTTCACATCATTTAATTCTATGGCCTTATATATCAGAAGAATTTTCAGACATTTTCTGCTATGGATTTTTATATTTAAAGAAGATATCATACAAAGGCTCTGAAGAGCTAAAAATGATAGGATGAAATCTAGACTAGTATTATCGACATTAAAATGCTGCATGACAACATCCATAAAACATGGAGAAAAATATAAGACACCAAAAGTTCTCTGAAAAGCATACAAGTAATTCTCTTTGTTCAAGAAGGAATAAAGTCCTGATGCATGCAATAACATGGATGAATCTTGAGGACATTATGTTGAGTGAAATAAGCTAGGTGCAAAAGGACAAATAATGTATGGTCTCATTAATATGACCTAATTACAATGAGCAAAACTCTATAGAGTGTAGCTTACCAGGATATAGAGTCTGGGTAGAGAATGGGGAGCTGATGCTTAATGTGTATAGCATTTTTAATAAGGTTATTTTAAATGTTTAGAAATGGATAGAGGTGATGGTAACACATTACTGTGAGTGTAATTAACAGTGCTAATTTATGGATGTAACTGTAGTTGAAAGAGGAAGTTTAGGGTCATATATGCCAATAGAAGGAAAGCTAGAAGATAAACTTGGGAATGTATAACACAGTGAACGTGGTTGTAGATGATAACTGTGATTAATATTAATAGTACAAATAAAAGAACGTTCTTCCGTGAACTAGAACAAACATACATCACTATTACAAGGTGTTATGAATAGGTGGTAAAAGGATAAACCACAATTAACGCAAACTATGGACGAGAGTTAATAGTAATATTGTAATATTTTTTCATCAATTGTAACAAAAGTACTTTACCAATGCTAAGGGTCAATAATAGGGGGATATAAAAGATATCAGATTTTTCTTTTTGGAGCAATGAAAATGTTCTAAAATTGATTGTGGTGTTGAAGGCACAACTCTGTGATTATACTGAGAGCCATCAACTGCATTCTCTGGATGGACTGTACGGTATGTGAATAAAATTATTTTTAAAAACTAAGTATACCTTTTCACCCAACAAATCTGGTACAAGAAACTTATCTAAAACAGAAAATAAGTTATGGACATTAGCAAAGATTTAGCCAAGAGAATATTTTTCTTTATAGCATCGTTAATAAAAACTGAAAACAGCATAAATCTTCAAACAGGGATATAGTCAAATGTCCAAACAATGCATCCATTAAAAAAAAAATTAATCATATGGAAAAACATTCACAATATATGGTTGCATTAAAATAATTTTTATATATATGTATGGTAAAGCAGTGTTCAAGGTAGGATTATGGATGTTTTGTTTTTTCAAATGAACTGCTACAAATTTTTCTACAATAGACATTTGCTTTTGTTTTTTTAATATAATTATATTTCTTCTTTGCTCTCATTCTTTCTCGGTAAAGAGCTTCCTCACTAATTTTATATCTAACTGCCTTAACTGGATTCTTAGTTTTTTACAGTCTGTCAGTAGATTTTCTTGACTTTCTTGGTATACGATCCTATCATCTGTGAATAATGGAAATTTTGCTTGCTCTTTTCCATGTTTTCCCTTCTATTTCTTTTTTCTCTTACCTAATGACATTGACTAGAACTTCCAGAACAAAAATAACATACATCCTTGCCTTCTTCCTGAGTTTAATGGGAATGTTTCTATTAAATAAGCATCATAATGGATTCTGAGTTTTAATTTTTTTTAAATCACATTTAAAAGGCTCATCTTAAGACAGTACTACTTAAAGTTAAAATGATTAAATTCATGCAGAAATGTAAAAATTTTCTAAAAGAATACTTTTCAAATAAGGCATGGTATACCAGAACTTTACTTTTTGTGGTAAATAAATATAACACAATAGATTAAATTTCTTTAATTAATGTATATATTCATACACACACATACACATGTATCTTTCTGTGCGTGTATATCACACACACGCACAAATACAAAAAAAATGCTCATGCATCCATATATTAATGAGGTTGCCAGACACCGAAATGAATTTCTACTCTCTATTTCAAGTTAAAATAATGGACATGTGATTAAACGACCCCAAATTTCTTTACTTTAAAAGTGATAAATAGGAAACAAAAAGAGGGGAAAGACCAAAAGAGGGGTTAAAAGAAAGTACATATAAGAGCAATTCAGAAAGTTGACATTAATATGAAGAAAAAGCAATTACTTGTGTAACATTTAAGAACCCTCAACTTGCATTAACAAAAATTTATTTTATTTTATTTATTTATTTTTTTTACCGGGCGGTCCTGGGTATCGAACCCGGGTCCCTCCATATGGGAGACGGATGCCCAACCATTTGAGCCACATCCGTCCCCCAAAAAATTTATTTTAAAATAACTTTTTAAAAGAAAAACTAAGTCATTGAGTTACAGATTAAACTCAATTAAAATGGAGGTTATTGGGGCTAGACATACAAAAATCGCTCTAAAGATTTTCTGAATTAAAATAGAAAAATGTAATGTGCTTTTTATTCCTGTGAGGTTATTCAACACAATCTACATAAAGAAATACCAGTTAGCAATTTACTCATAAAACACAAGAGTGTTTATGAAGCATAACCTTGAGGGCAGTTTTACAAAGGTCATACAAATAGTTTTACTGAAAATGATAAACAGAACCACCTATATGCATATATATATATATATATATATAGTGTGTGTGTGTGTGTGTGTGTGTATATATACAGTATTTTATCAAGCGAATGAATGAATTTAAAACTTAACATTATATCGTTACATGTGCTAATAGGAAATATTAAAATGTTATATTTATTTTCTTTTATTCTTTGTTTTTTAATGTTGAAATCCACAGTAACTTTAATACCATCCTGAAATGTATGCCAATCCACTGAGTTTCACCAGTTGTCTGTCCTACCAGAAAATGTACGAATAGAAAAATGAATGAATCAGCATTAATTTTTGCTTAACCAGGATAAATCTTTACTCATTCTGAAGACATGAACTAATGAGTATTTATTTACAAGAAAATACCACTCTATTAAAATACTAGAAAATCTAATGAAGATTGTTGCTTTTGATGTCAAATAAAAATACGTTTTAAAAGCAAGTAAAATAAAATCCTCATTTAATAACCTTTTTATATGTCTGGCTAATCGTTACAATTTATGTTTTAAAATTTATCAGGTGACTGTTATAGTTGAAGGCATGATTTAATTAATCAAAACTGAATAAAATACAAAATGTACCACAAATAACTAGAAACAAAGAGTACCTTATAATACTATCTAACACACCTATTTGGCTTCTCTACTGCTTTCTTTTCTTTCCTTCCTTCTTCCATTACAAGAAAAATTCAGTAGTATCTTTCCTTTCTTTTATAACTTTACACAAGAAGTTGTGGGATAGGGAAAAACAAATACTCTGATGGCCAAGTGTATAAAATAAAAAGCTCCTAAGTTATATCCATAAACAAAATGAGATAATATACAAGTTCAAAACAAATACAGAGATGAGAACCACAGATTTTTTTTATTTAAAATTCTCTTCAAATATATATATCATGAAGTTTTATATTTAACAGATATAGAAAGTCAAATGTTTAGTCTAATTGCTGAACAACTCAATTTGTTTTTAAGGTATACCTTGAGGCAATATGAGTTGGTGGCACTAAATAGAGCTCTTATTTGATGATGTTATAATAATATAACTGCATTTATAATATAGATCTACATGATGATGCTGTTTAAAATAAGCATTAAAACCTTGTTGCCAATTTTCAAATACTAAGTTCCAAAAGAAAACATCTATGAGCCAATTTATGTAATTAAGCATTGATAGAGGTTTGATTTCTCCCTGTGTTATGTCACTCTAATTACTGTATTGCAAGTATCACATTCAGATATCACTGAAAACTCCAAAGGGACTATCATTATAAAATGAAAGTGAAAATGATCCCAAAGACAGTTGGAAGACATTGAGAAAAAAGAAGTAAACGCAAATACAAAATTAATAAATAAAGTAACACACAAAACTTGTAATGCCATTATCAAATAACAAAACTAGTTTTTTAAACAAACATACACATTAAATTGAGAATTCCTGTTATGGAGCTTCCTAAGTAGTCAGCCTTCCAAAAATTTCAAGAAAAGTGGTCTTATTACTTTACAGTCACTCCCCATATCTAACTGGAAATGTTATTACAGTTTCATCACCCACCAGCCTTCAATTCAAATGACTTCTCACTGTTTCTAAAAATCAAGCCTTTTCTCAGCTGATGAAGATTTATCACCTCTGAGGATATTCAAAAGAATTGCTTTTAAGGCATTCTTTTAAAAAGAGGGAAATAGAGGAGGATGGAGGGAGAAAGGGAGAAAAGGTAGAAGGGAGGCTGACCAAAATTGAGAAACTACAACTCTAGTGGAATAAATACAACAGCTAACAGCTACCAAGGAGACTCATTTGGAAGGAAGCACACACATGCATTATGTTGGTTTATTTTCAAACCATCCTCATTAAATTACAGTCATAATTCTATGGGCATGATTTTTTGTGTGTTTACATGATCAACAATGATAACCCAAAATCAGGGAGAAAAAATTTCTATTGAAAATCAGTCACTAATGTTCAAATAACATATTGTATTTACTCAACATAATATATAAATGGGCTTTTAGTTGAGATTTTTCTCCTCCATTATTAAACTGACAACTGACTTTCTCACAGCCAAAATTTTTAAATGGCAAACAGACTTTGAAGACATTTTCTGTAATTAAAAACGGCTGCTTAGATTTTGGGGGAAAATTTTTCAAGGATAATGTTGCTTTTCACTTTTCTCTTCAAAGATTCACATTAAAGAGGGGTCGGATGTGGCTCAACTGGTTGGGCGTCCGTCTCCCATATGGAGGGACCCGGGTTTGATCCCCGGGACCTCCCGGTAAAAAAAAAAAAAAGTTCTGGGAAACGGATGTGGCTCAAGAGGTTCGGCGTCCGTCTACCATATGGAGAGACCAGGGTTCGATCCCCAGTACCTCCCGGTAAAAAAAAAAAAAAAAAAAAAGCACATTAAAGAGAAATGTACTGAAATCAAGTAATTAGAATACCATTTGGTCCATCCCCCCTTTTCAAAACTTATTTAAAGATTCTAGATTTTACTGACAACTTTTCAGCACCATAATATCTAGGAAAATAATGGTATTTGGTGTTTTCAAATGAATCAAATCAAGTCAATATGATTCATAATCACAAGTAAGTTGTCCGCAAATATTAAATACCTAAATACTTTTTAAAATTGGATTTGCATCAAAAAGCTCAAATATCAGTTTTTGATATTTAGAATTTTGACAGACTGCTGGCTCCTCATAATACCCATCCAGCCATATCTGTAATAATGCCCCTGGTTTTCAGTAGGGCTCATGGCCAGCCTACAAAAAAGAAAAGTTATATTTCCTAGCTCCTGTGCTAATGGATTTGGACAGGTAACTGAGTTCGGACCCATTGTGAGGGAAAGTCATATGTGGACCTTCTATGACATGTCCTCAAAGAGAGGGGTTTACCACTATTTCCCCTCTCTTCCCACTCAATTCTGTTTTCTGGGACAAGGAGAAGCCTACTTGGACCCTGTGGACCCCATGCATGAAGACTGAACATGAACACATACTAATATAAAGTCTAAAATCTCGGGTCACATCTAACAAACTTTGCCTAAGTCATATAACAGCAATTGTTCCAGAATGCAAGAATCTATGAGATGTCCTCCAGCAATGGAAAATAACTTTCCCCAATTCTGTGAAATGTTTCCAAATGTTAAATAGTCCAATTAAAAAAAAAAAAATTGTACAGCAATGAATAAATGATGTCATATGTCAAAAAAATAAGAAAACCTATCAAATTATTTATTTGCTTCTTTAGCACCAAGAAAAGAGTACCCCCCCCAAAAAAAAAGTCTCTTCAAAAAGGTGAAAGTATTTTGCAGAAATGTTAATATTGATGAGGTTGCAAAAATCATCCTAGAAGAGCACAGAATAGCTAAAACAAGATTAGATAGGAGTCAAAAACAAGCACAAGTCAGAATATACTTTGGCCCTGCCAATCAAGTGGTATATACCCATTTTCCTCTTGCAAGATCTCAATTTTGTTTTGGAAAATGGGGTAATACATGCTCTGCCTACTTCACAGTCCTCTTGTAAGCATTAAGTAAGAAATAAATATATAAACAGATCACAAAAAAGAGCATCCTTTACAAACATAAGGAACTACAATTCAAATAGCTTTATATGTCAAAAGTACACAATGGCTTTCATTTTTAAAAAGTTAAGGAATTCATTTTCTTTTTAAAAATATGTTATATTAATTATATTATATGTTAATATGTTATATTAATAAATGCATTCATCTTTAGAAATCTAATAAAACCCTTTTTTCACCTGTCCTTGACATTTCAGGAAAAAGATGGCTATTTGCTCCTTTCAAAAATCCCCCCTCAAAACTAAATAACTCACAATAAAAAATTAAAATTAAAAAAAAAAAAACAAAAAACACTAATTGTAGCAGTTTGGCATTGTTTATGAATTCCAAAAATAGATATTGGATTGCGTTTGTAAATTGGTCTGTTCCTCTGGGTATATTAGATAGGATTGGTTTCAGAGGTTTCATTTTTACTTGATTAAATAATGATTAATGCTTTGATTGGGCCAGTCAGTAAAATGTTGAGTCCCTTCCTCCTTGGTGGGCCCCCTAACCTAACCTACCCTGATTGATACAATACACATATGATCATATACATGGTTTTCAATGCAGGCTTTCACGGAGAAAATGACATGGCAGAAGAGAAAGTGAGAGTTTTAATGCTAGAGCCCTGGGAAGTAAATACACAGAAAAGCAGATTCGTGAGGAAAGAGAGAAGGCTCCATTAGACATGGGCAGAGGCCCCTGGAAGAGAGACGAGCCATTCACCTGACAACTAAAGCTGGCCTTGTGGAGAGAGCAGAGCAGCTGAGCCTGGAGAGAAAGGAGCCCTGGGAGAGAAACAAGACTTATCCCAGCCTACAGCTGATATTGGAAGAAGCTGGGACCACGGAGCCTTGGGAAGAGGAGGAAGACATCACTGCCATCTTGCATCAACACATGGCAACAGACTCTGGGTGAGAAAGTACCTCTTATGGTACCTTGACTTGGACTCTTTAGGGCCTTGTGACTGTAAGCTTCTAACCCAAATAAATACCCTTTATAAAAGCCAACAGATTTCTGGTATTTTGCATCAGCAATCCTTTAGCTGACTAAAACACTAATATTTACCAGTATTACATAAAAATAACATATACCCTATAAAACATTTTCATCTTATGAGAATGTCACTGATTCCATGATTGATCATAAAACAGAGTGTTGAAAGACAGCCAAAGGACAGTCCAAACCCAGACTAGGAAGAAGGCCCATGGTATGGTTCAGGGCATGAAGAAATCCTATAATATTTTTTAAATTAATGTTTTCATTTTTAAAAAGCTAGCTTTAATTAACTATTTTAAAATGACTAAAAAATAATTGCCCAGATAATATATTAAATGCTGTCACTTGTGCTATATTCTATAATATTTTGCTATGTAGTTTCTCGGTTTTATCAAAATTACATCTGAGGGAATGAAAAGCATTTGTCTACATTATAAATTCTTCAGCTCTACAACTCAATATTTTTCCTTGATGCATTCTAAATGCCCTAGTAGAAATTATTTTGAAAAGAAACCATTAAAAGTATGCTAATGACTCTGAATTGTGACAGATGCTGAGGAAATAGGCCTGTTGGCTGAGGCACAGCACCATTAACTATCTATCATAAAGTACTCTGAACTTGCTCATTTATTACTGCTGTGTTGCTCAAGGGGGGAGAAAAACAGTAAGAGTTTCTCCTTCCGAGGCAAAAATCATAAGCTACTCACTTATTCTAATGTCATGATCCCCACTGTTAATCTGCATGATAATTAGAAAAATCAGTAGTAGTGAAATATTGTTTTAACAACACGATTGGAATTAAACTGTTGAAAAGGCCAAGGACGAAGCTCAACATGCTTACTGACTGGTGGGTCTCCAACAAAAGAAACTAACAGAAGGCAAAAAAAAAAGTCATATTTCCTAGGAATGAATTAAGGAATGAAATTCCTAGCCTTACAGGGGGTTGGCAGAGGGAAGAAGGGAAGAATTCAGCAGAAGGGAATGGAAACACACCATTATTCTGAGAATCTTCTTTCTACAACCTGTTAAGAATATTTGTTGATCACCTGTTTTGATGAGGAACACTGAACCAGGCACTGTGGGAATCAAAGAATACAACTCCTTACATATGTATGGCATTCATTGCAGTTTTATGAAGTAGTTACAAACACACACACACACACACACACACTCATTCACATGTTAGCTCAACTGATCCTACTAAGAAAGCTGTAAGGAAAATAACATCTCAATTTTAGAAGAGAGAAAACTGAAGCTCATATCACAAGTTAATTAGGTGAAGAGCCCAGAAGTCAGGACTTCTCTCTCCAAGGCCAGTGCTCTTTTTTCAAAGACCAAATAAGAAGGAAGTAGCATTAGAGGAAAAGGGACAGAAGGAAAGAAAGGTAGAGATAATGTCTTTAAATTCTAACAAAAAAATGAAGATTATGACTGAAGCATAACATGTTAAAGACAGATTTTATAATAAATAATGTGGGGAAAGCCGGAACACATGATCTGGATATCAAGGCCTTGACACATCAGTAAATGGCCTTGCTAAGCTAATACCAAAGTTGTGCAGACCACTGGGCTGCAAAGCAGCAGCAACACGAGGGTGATTTCTTGACTCTCTCAAGGCCTGGATCACTGGTTCTCTACTAAGTTTGAGAATTAGAATGGAGTATTTAGAAATATACATGCTCAGGCCCCACCCTCCAAGCCTGAGTCTGCTGAAGCATTTGTAGTTTTAAAAAGTTTGAAAGGGGACTCTGATGACCAGCCAGATTTAGGAATGTCCATCCTAGAATTACAGCTTTTCGTTTTACACTGCACCCACAATTGAAAAACAGAGAAACAGGGTTGGTGCAAAACTCACAACTTTTAAAAGTCAGCTATAGTCTTTACAAAAGCAAGTAAAGGACAGGAAGTATAGCAGAGAATTTAACATAAACAATCCTACCCAGGAAGATAGTGTCAAGTCTAAGGAATTTTAAACTACAGAAAGAAATGTACTCAAGACTCCTGAATGGATATATGAGAGAAGTCCACTTTCATAGCAAAACACAGTAAACTTGCACCATAAAGAGATTGCTAAGCATAGATATCTGACAAAAATGTTACAATACCCTAGGTTTGAAAGTTTATACAATTTGCCACTGGAGCCCAAATTATAGACTACAATAAAACCAAATGCTCATTACCCACAAAAAGATTTTTAAATGCCCACCTTTATATGGGATTTGGCCCCTAGGCACTAAAGAATAATGGTAACAGGGGAGGTGGCAGTAAAATATTGCACCTTTAGAAAGACCTCTGAAACATTCTACGGAGGTCTCTTACAGCTGCATATAAAGTAGAAGTCAATGTATCCATTATTTACTTATTTTAGAACCATGTGGTAATAAGCTCAAAATTATTTTCAATACCTCACTTCATTATACGAATAGCTGACTAAGCTGGTCAGTGAAAAGCACTATTTTAAATGGCAAGAACTTCAATATATCAAAGCCCATGAAATAATGTCATCTAGAGTCTCCATCAAGGAAATTCCTCAATGACACCTAGTCTATAAAAAGTATCCTCTCCTCTATGACTTTTACTGGCCTTACTGATTATAAACTTCCCAAAAGCTTTAAGTTTAGTATATTGCCAGGAGGTGTTCAGATTAATAAAAACCCAAGGATGCCATCCATAGCATGTAGGAACAGGGCCTCAAGTCACCTGCATCCCTCCTGCCTGCCTTAGAGGAGGCTGCACCTTTAGCCACCAGCAAGGCTCCTATATCTGCCTGGGTGAACTACCCAGGAACCACAATTCTGCAACCCTACTGACTGCCTCAGAGGGACTCCCTGCCTTCACCTAACAGAGTAGATCTGACATCTGGCTGAGTAGAGTAGGCCAGAATGGGCCCAAAGTACCATCAATTCAAGATCTGGCATACTGGAGCTTTTTCCAAAGTTGAGTCTCGTTGGCCCTAACTCCACCTATTCAGACTTATTTTCTTCTCTCTGCCAGCTATCCCTTAGGTTCCGCCAGGCCTGCTCAACTTATGACACCTATTGTGGACAGCATACATTCCATTCATGCTCCATTCGTAAGCATTATTAAGCTCCCAATATATGCAAAGCCCTGTGTAGAAATGTAAATATAAATAACTAGGTCCTTTTCTGCTTCTCCCACCCCACAGTGGAATTTAAATTCTAAAATGGGAAATGAAAACATAAGTGTATAAAGGTCATAACTAAGGTGGCCATACAGCCTGGTTTGCCTGGAACATCACAGTTTATGTGTGTTTTCAAGATATAATTAATTTATAGTGCCTCCTCTCACCTTCCTGCTTTGGAAGATAAATTGTAAGGTCACTTGAGTCATAAAAGAGTTGTGAACAAAAGGTTTTGAAACTGTAGAGGTGATTGTAATCATTTCTAAATTAGGAAAACAGGAAGTGTTTACAAAGGATAATATTTATGTTAGGCTTTTTCATGAAAGGCAAAATTTAAACTAGGGGACTGAGGGGTGGGGTGGAAGAGCAAAAAAGGACATTCTGGCAGAGGAACCTGCATGAGGAGGATTAAAGAAGCAGGACATCTGTGTTGTATGCCCCTGAAGTACTTATCTGTCTATCTTATTTTGTAAATGGTAATATATATTATAGCTGCTCTAAGCGTCTCAAGAATAGGGGCTATGCTCTATCTTTTGTCATTCAGCTCCTAACATAACACCTGGCACAAAGGTGGTACTCAGAAGCCATGGGTTAATAACTATGTGCTATTCACCCGAATAGACTGGGGTACGGCAGCAATTAAACATAAACAATCCTGCCCAGGAAGGTAGTGTCAAGTCTAAGGATGTCATACTACTCAGCTCTGCTGTTCCCAGAGGAAGATTATTGTCATGATATTAGCACATTTTGTTGGCCCTGCTGTTTAGGAGATCCAGGAGGGGACCGCCAAAAGCAGGCAGAAACCACTGTTCTCTGTGGCGACAAGATCGGAGGTTATCCTGCAACAAGAATGCAAAGAAAAATTTTAGAGGAGTGGTTGAGAGGTGAGAGCAGGAGACAATGCCAGCATCGTACCACTATAACCTTCACCTGTGCTGCACTCAGCATCTCAAGAAAAAAAGGACCTATGGTGTTCAGAGACAAGAGGAGCCCACAGCTTCAGGCACAAGTGCTCCCAGAGCACAGCTCATAACACTCACAAAGTCCTGCCAGAAAAGCCACAAGAAGAGCAGTGATCTCATTGCGGGGCAAAGTAAAACAAACCTCCATTCTGTATGGAGTGGACTCCCTTCTCCACCTGCCTCCGTGAGCAAACTCTAGGCTCCTCTGGAATTTCAAAGAGTTGGCCCAGACTAAGGTCCGTTGTAGGCCTTATTCAGATAAGTCACTACTTCAATCACAGTTCACCTTCAATATCAATACTCAATTCCATGCCCTTTGTTCTCTACCCAATTGTGGAGCTTCGCACAATGCTTCACAGAGATGGTTTTCCCTCTGTGGTAAAGATATCAAGGGAGTGATATCTCCCATCAACAACGGTAATTGTAACTTGGAGAAGAGTCAGCAAAGGCCCTCCTCCAAATGGTCTCTGGGCCTCTGAGCCAAGCAAATTAAGTCATAAGATTCTAAACTGCCACATTGCCACATTGCCTGGCTAGGCACACACCACCACCAAGTTCAAGCTGTGCAGGAGACTCTTTGCCTCCGGGGTGGAAGGGAGAATGACAGTCCTCAATCACTACTGTTCTCCACCTTTGCAAAAAAGTCCCCAAACCATGGTTACAGAACAAAGCAAACCCCTCCACAATCTGCAGCCAGTGGTTTTATTACCAATGTAATTTCTTAATTTACTACAGAATCATTTAGAATGTGGAGTCAAAATATTTATTTTTCTCATCTATAAAGTGGAAACAATTGCTGTCTAGTATTAAGCCTAAATATATTTATGTAAGGTATTGCAGTTTTAATGAATGTTTTCAAAAACACTGTCATCTGACCCAACTATCAAGATAGTTCAAAATCAAATATAAAAGTGTTCTGAATAATGATAAAGTATTCTTTGATGAAGAGCACATACACACACACACACACACAAATTCATCAAAAAAAAATTGGAATTAGGGCATTAAATACCAGGTTGGCTATTTTTATTCCATCAAGGTTAACCCCCATCTCTCAAATCCATAACCATTTCAAGGTATCAGCATTAAACATGAAATATACCAATTTCTTCTACTAAAATGTAAACTCCATTAGACAGGGATTCTGTTATATGTTTTGTTGTATCCTCAACAAACGTCCACCATACCTGACATATAGTAGCCCCTCAATAAATAATTCTTGAATGAATGGCAATGCATATGAAATATACACACATACACAGAGTTATGAAGAAAAGGCAAGAAGAAAAAGTCAAAACTTGTCAAATTAATATGCACTGGTTATGATGGGCTATGTTTTAAAATACAAGAGCTTCATTATAATTCCACATAAGTACAAAAATAATGCCATTATAACCATACAATTTATAACCATCCAATTGAGGTCAATCAATAATCATCTTTCTCTAAATTTGGTGGCCATATTTCTGCCACTTTGTTTCAAGGTAAGAACAGAGAAGGCTGGGGACATTTACTCTCTACCTCACTAATAAATAATATAGGTCTTTTTCCCATTATTTAACCAAGATCAGGGCATAAGGCACCAGTTTCACTGTCTCAGAAGGCTTAACATTAATCTTTGCCAAGTCACTTAAGGCTCTTAGGTGAGGAGATAGGTAAATGGTGGAAAGGGCAGTTGAGAAAACTGTAACAAATATAGGAGAGGCAGAGAACAGGGGGCACATCATAGAAAACCAGATATATATCACAATAGCTCTGTTGATAAACTATGTATCCTAAAGACCCTCTGTATACCCAGCTAACCATCAGGGGTGCTCCCCACCCTCCGTGGGGCTTCTGGTCCCAGGCCAGTGCAAATGTATAGAAAGATTTCTTATGCTTTGGCTAGCAACCTTGAGCCTATCTGGAAACCACCACAAAGAAGAATGAAAAACACCCCAGACAGGGAACCTAGAGATTTGGATAATGATCCTAGATCTGTCCTTTATCCTTAAAAGCCCTGGGCCTATTTCTTCGGAAGTAAAATGAGAAGGATAGGGTGATTTTTAAAGTCTTTTCAAGTTCTAATAAGAAGTATAGTGACAATTCAAGATGATTTTGTCTTCGCCTCTTCCAAAGATGACTAGCCACCAAGAAATGGGAAAGTAGGGAGCCCTGTGATAGACTGAATCCTATACCCAAATAAAAAACATGTTCTTAATCTTAATCCACATCCCTGTAAGTGTGAATCCATTTGTAAATAGGACCTTTGAAGATGTTATTATCAGTTGAGGTGTGGACTCATTTGTGAACAAGAGCTTAAAAGATCCTATTTAGATTTTAGGCCAAATTGAGTCAAAGTGGGCCTTAATCCACAAGATTGAAATGAAAGCCTTTTTAAAAAAGGAAAGTCAGTTGCAGTCAGAGAAAGCCAAGGAAAGAAGCCCAGAAGTCAGCAGAAACTGAAGAAGTAGAAGCCAGAGGAGAGAGAGTAGAAGAGAGAGACAGACAGACACAGACAGACACAGAGAGGTCACCACAGGTCAGAGGACTGCTATCACCAGAATGCTCCCAAATCGAGGAGAAAGCATGGCTTTGCCGACATCTAGATTTTGAACTTTTAGCCTTCAAAATCATGAGACAAGAAATTATTGTTGTTTAAACCAAATTACTGTGTCGTATTTGTCATAGCAGCTCTGTCAAACTAAGACAAGCCCTAAAATAGCAGATTCAATGCAAAACTGTGAAATGTACTATATCATTCGACACCAGGGTCTCACATCACTGGGCATCCCAACACATGCCCTCTAGAGCACACCTTTCTCAAATCCCTTTATGAAGTTTTGAAGAAGAAAGATCTATTTGGCACATGGTACAAGGAGATGTTATTAGGAACAGCTTCAGGTGACCTATCTAAAGGACTCAGGTGAAAAACTAAATTATTTTGGTAAACTAAGTATTTAGATTGGAAGCCTAGTTTGTCAACAGCATCAGAAGTTTATTGACACTTACGGATCAATTAAAATGCCAAATTATCACTTTAAAATAAGAACATCTGCCAAGAAGATCAAGTATATTAGATCTCCAGTCCTAAACAAGCTCTATCTTCAGGCAACCTGTGTGGAAAGTCAATTCAAAATTGAAGGGATGGGAAGTGGGTGTGGCTCAAGAAGGTGGGCACCCACCTAGCATATGGAAGGTCCTGGGTTCGGTTCCCGGTGCCTCCTAAAGAAGACGAGCAAAACAGTGAGCTTACATAGATGACTCAATGAGATGATACAATGAGGAGACAAAACCAGCAGGGAATGGGGGTGGCTCAAACAATTGGGTGCCTCCCTCCTCCATGGGAGGTCCCAGGTTCAGTTCCCAGTGCCTCCTAAAAAGAAGACAAGCAGACACAGAGAGCACACAACAAACAGAAACAGAGCACAGAGAGTGCAAACAACGGGATGGGGAATGAAAGAATGAATGAATGAATACAAAATTGAAGGGATATTTGATAAACTTTATGATCTGAATGCATGTTAGCATGAGGCTAAGATAGCTTGCTATAACCTTCTCCGCAAGAGGCAGACAACCACCAGGGTCAGAGAGTTGTTAACCAAAAGTCAGTGTGCGAAGGACAAATGCATTACTTATCTTTTTGGATTTATTTCCACCTCCATATTAAAATCTTTTAAAAATCATAACTAATGCCTAAGATATATACTTTTTACTATATATAAGTATGTAAATTAATTTATTCATTTCAGAGAATCAGGTAAAGAGAAAAGTATAAGAAAAAATGTTTGAAAGAAAAAATATACTCTTACTACCAATCTATTTGTACAGATATACAGGCTAAAAATCCTTATTCTACTAAATAAACATCATATTGTCAACTTTTCATACATGAGGTAGGTTGAATTATGTACCCCAATAAACATATGCTCTTAACCTTAATCCTGTCTCTGTGGGTGTGAACTGGTGATAAATAGAACCTTTCAAAGACATCAGTTTTAGTTAAAGTGTGGCCAAGTGAGTCAGGGTGGGTTTTACTCCATAGTACTGGAGATCTTATAAAGAGTACCTGGAAGCAATAGAAGTCAGAAGGAGAAGACATTGCCATGTGACAGGAGACAGAGCTACAAGCCAAGGAACTACAAGGACGGCCAGCAGCCAGCACCGTCACACTACAGACTCCAGGAGAAAACAAGTTTTGCTAATATCTTCATTTTGGACTTCCAGCCTCAAAGCCATGAGTATTCAGGTCAAATAACAATAAACTCTTGTTATTAAGCCAAAACCAGTCTGTGGTATTTGTGATAGCAGCTCTAGCAAAGCAAGACAAAACAGTATTAAATAATCTTTTAAAAGCTTTATTTTAGTGACTGAATAATCAAAATTGACACATTCTTTCTTTAGATGTGTTAATATATTCCATCAGTGACAGTGAAGTTGCTCTAGGAGTCACTCAGTAAGTTTGGAACTTTATCATACGACAACTTTTTCTCTCTTATTTCAAGTTACTGAAGAGTAGACATCTTACTGCAGACCAAAAGCACAGATAAGACCTCCCAAAATGAAATTGCCCTGTCCAGTTAGCCCCTTTAGGCTTTATAAAATCTCAATAATTGACTAGGTACCAATTTTGAAAAACTAATATCTCATCATGATAAGTAAGAGAGGAGGACAAGGTGTGTACTTCCTCCCCAAATATCAACTAGCATCTTCTTTCCCTAGGCAACATATGTGTGTATCAATGGTGGTCACACTAAACTAAACACCCCAGCATTTTCCCCCTCAATTCTATCTTGAGAGAGATGGAAATAACAAGAATTTCAGGCCAAATAGAGAAGACAAGTGAGACCATGCCAAATCAGTGAAAAGTATATTTTGGGGAAGCCATAACCTAGCAGTACCATCAAATCATATCATTGCTCTGCCTACACATAGCACTCGTTCTCTTTGCCCAAATTAGGTTATGCTCCCATGCCAGAAACTTTTTCAACCCCCTGCAAAGTATATACTACAAATCTGGAGACCAATATCAAAGCCTCTTATCAAATTGTGAACATGTAAGAACTTCTATCCTGTCCAGAGTGATACTGGGGGTAGAAATGCCTTCTGTACAGCTTCTCAAGGATGACAGACATTAATAGAAATGCATGGATGGATTTACAGCTGGCATGGATCAATTTCTAGTTATTTTACAATTATTGATCAGGGAATGCAAACAGGCTTTGCTACTTGCCCAACAAAAAGCTAAATCCCCTCTTCATAAATCTTGAGTAAAAGCCAAAGAAACATGAAAACTGATGTATTCTAGAAACAAAAGCATGCCAAGACAAGATTATAACCACCTCAAAACTGAGAATCAAGTAACAAATGTAGCTCCAGAATAAAAGCTTGCAATCTTGGCAAGTCACTCTTACTCGCAGTAGCAACCTTTGTTGCAATCAGAATTGACAGAGGCATTTTTTTCTTTACTTCAAGTAAAAGATTTCTGTCAGGGTGAACATATTTTAATCCACCAAATGCATTTGTACCATGTCATTTACAAGGACAAAACCTGAGTACTTCAAGTGTCTGCTTTTGTTGTGTCACTCTCCAGGCACAGTATACATATTCCCGAGGCTCACAAAAAACATCCAGAGAGAAGAAGAGAGCGTGGGGGAAGTAAGATTATAATATACATGCAGAGAGCATATGTATAGCTTCAGATATATCTTGGAAATGGTGATCCACAAGATGGAGATATATAGCAAAAATATGCTGTATTCTAAAGGAGGATGTTATTTAGAACTTGTTCTTTTGGATGCCTCCAGGGTTGGAGCTGAGCCATTCTCTTTATAATATATTAAGTTCCTCAAGGAGGTGAAAAAAATAAGTTAGAAGCACCAATAAATTCTCCTGTCACCCATGCATGACAAGGAATGATGGGGAATGATCTAAAGATGCCACCTTCCCTATGCTGCAAATTTAACACAGGATTGGGGAAACTAGAAAGGAAGAAATATTTTGTCACAAATGGGAAAGATGGAAGATCCAAAGATCATATTAAAAATTAAGAAATGATTTTTACTGAGTTGAAGAAATAAATGAGACATAAAGTAAACATTTTAAAAGATGAATCTTTGTTTGAACTTAGAGGGAGCAAAAGGGATTAACTCACTATTAATATAGAAATTTAGGGCAATTAATTTAATAGCCATTTTAAAGGTACGAAGTAGACCAATTTCTTTTTTTTTTTTAATTTGATTGTGTACATTTTTAAGTGATATAAATTTATTTTACTCAAAAAGGTCTACATTTTATTGTAAGCCAACAAACACATATGAGCAGAAAGATCCTATCCTCTTATTTCCAAGACCCCTCTCATTTTGACCCTTTCAATACACTGATTACCTAAGAGCATTTATACCTGTGCCTGTGATTAAACCGCTTCTACTAATCAGAATAAGTTTTCAATAACAAAATTCCAATTTAACCAAGAAACAGAGGCTTTATTTTTCTTTTCTAAAAGTGGACTTTTCTAATAACTAAAGAAAATTAAAATAGATGTGACTCTTGGAATTGGTAACCTATTCATAAAACAAAATTACTTCATGAAAAGACAATTTGTAAGTATATAGAATTTTGTGTTCTCTAAGAAATCCTGTATTTATATATTTATTCATCAAGGTAACAGACTTGAAGGAGAAGTGCATTAATGACCTTGTCCTCATTTTAAACAAATGGAAACAAAGGGCATAAAGAAAAGGAAGCAATTTGCCTAAAATTACATGGAGCTGTAGCTGGGGATGGGGGGAAAGGGGCAGGGAGATAGCTACTACAGATGAAATTATTGTTGGAAAAACTGCAGAAAATAGAAAATAAGTTTACTCCCTAACATTTTCTAATGATTCAACTTGGGTACCTGCTGCATTTCAAAGGCATGGGAGCTACACAGATGCTGATGAAAGTGTTTAAGTTCTGTAAGTTTCAGCTCAGGAAAAGACAATTTCCAAAGCAAACACTTCTCCTCAACTCACCCACAATATAGAATATTAATCTATTATGTCTAAATGAAACTCTTCACACCTCCCTTTTCTTGTCAAGCATTCCATTTTCTTTCCAAAACTCTAGCAGATGGCAGATGGCAGAAACTCATAAATGAAGTTAACACAGTATTTCTCTTGATCCTATTGTTTGCAAATCATGTTTAAAATGAAATTTTTACAAGACAACAGGCTGCAATATATGATCCTAGAATATATCCTGTACCAGGAGGAAAAACTGCTATGAAGAACATTATTGGGGCAACTGACAAAATTGGAATATTAATTAAAGGTTAAAATATTGCATCAATGTTAAATTTCTTGGTTTGACACTGTATTGTAGTTATTTCACACAACAGAAGTATTAAAGGGTAAAAAGGCATTATATCTATAAGGCATTCTCAAATGGTTCAGAAAATAAGTATATATGAATAAAAATTTAAATATATATTTAGGTAGAAGTAGAGAGAATGATAAACCAAGTGTGGCAAGTGTTTAAAGATAAATTCACCTGAGTTAAATTATTTGTACAGTACAATTTTTCTATAAGCTAGAAATTATTTCAAAATTTAAAAAAATTAAGAAATGAACTTTAGATTTCAATTTCTTACAGTGCTTAGAAAATGCTTTTATCACATGGAAAACAAATTAATTACACACACACACACTCGTATACAAACTAGCAATATTTATACTCAACCTTTAATTTTTACAATAGTAGACTTACAGTAAAAATCATTTACCAGCATTTTCCTATCATTGTACCAAATTGGGCAGAAAAAGCTTGTTTTCTGGAAATAAGCTAATTTTTCTAATACATTAATTAACCTGTGGTCAATAAGAGTTTTGCTTAGGATTAGAAAGTGCAAGTAGGAAATACATCAGTGATTATATAACTACATCCCAAAACTGTTTCCTTTTTTGTCAATTTAACAAATCTCCAATGTCATAGTTTTTCAAACTCTATTCAGGCCTTAACTTTACAAGAAAAATCTGTGCAATATCATCACTTTAAATTTCTCATAAAATTCAATGAAAATACAAAACACAAAATTATTTGAGCTTACTATATGACTCAAGTGGACAATGGCTAACATAGATTACATTTACTATTCAATATATAGATTATTGTAGCAAATATAGCTCTATTCTTCTCAAAAGTATCCTGGCAGATTAACGTATATTATCCAAAGAAGAAAAGAGATTTAATCATCTCTCACCTCTCTCGAACAAAGAGCTTACATTGCACATAAAAAATAAAAAGTTTCTGTATTATTAGTGTTCTTCTGAGGGGTAGTGGATGGATAACTGTTACAAACCAGTTCCTTTTGTATCTATATCTACCACTTCTCCAAAAGCATGACAGTACATAGCAAACATTTTATGTTAAGAACAATCTAAAATGACTTCATACAAATACACAATAACATTTCCTTTAATCAGTACCCTTTTCTCAATGTAGGAATCTCATAAATGTTTACTGATATTCTGAAATTTACAACTTCAAGTGACAAACCTTTAAAAATTCAAAATGCTTTAGATGGAAACTCTAGTTCTACTGTGTATTACTTAATTACATACTCTTAATAGATTACTCTTAATCCCTGATGGTGTTAGGATTATGAATATATTACTTCACTGCAATAACACACAAAATCTACTAGAGTGGTAAAGTAGCCAACCTCTATGTTGAGTAGGCCCATAATGCAAGATTTTTTGGCTGCCTTTTTTATGACTGAATTAATTTTCTGCTTGGTCCATGTGCCTCTTCCTAGTAGTCCCCTCATCCTTTCCTAATTCAGTGGGGATCCAATCCACTACAGGTTATATATATTAAAAAAAAAAAAAAAAAAAAAAAGGAAAGAAAAGAAAAGGAAAAGGAAAGAAAGATAAATTGTGAAATAAATAAATAAATAAAATTACCTGGGCACTAGAGAGATCAAAGTTATAGCCCTGGCTCTACATGTGTAGCCCTGGCTCTACCTATGTGCAACTTTTAGGTTCACAGTTTCTTTGAACATTTGTTTCATCATATCTTACAGGAACAGCAGACATCCTAACCACATCAAATATTTTTATTAACACCAAATGAGAAACTGGATTTGAAAGCTCTTAATTAAATTTAAAAAATACTAAAAACAAGTATCAATTGTTTTTTGTTATTAATAAAGTCATGGGCTTTTGACACTACCTAGAAACTCTCCTTTCAGGTTTAGAGCTATGCTCCAGGAGGTCAGCTAGCTGTGTTCTTGAGAATCAGATAAATGATCTCTAAATAAGTAAAATAGGATTCAAAATAAGAGCATATATTGGGCTAAGGAAACTGTGAAAGGACTAATGTTTCATTTCTAAGCAGAAAAATGTACATAAGTAGGTTTTATGCTCTCCAATAAAACTGGCCCTGTGACAATGATTGGTGCACTTTCTTATCAAGAGAATATTAAACACAAGGCTGGAATTAAATTTGCAGTCAGTGTTTGGACTAGGCAGAGGATATTTAGAGCCACAACTAAGTATGGACTTTTTTTTTTTTTTTAAAGGTACAGGTGCCAGGGAATGAGCCCAGGACCTCCTATGTGGGAAGCCACTGCTCAACCACTAAGCCACATCGAATCCTGAGTTGGTTGTTTTTTGTTTTGTTTTGTTTGGAAATAATGTGCTGAGTTGGTTTTTCATTTGTTTGCTTGTTGCTTTATTTTTGTTTTTAGGAGGCACCCAGGACCTCCCATGTGGGAAACAGGCACTCAACCACTGGAGCCACATCCATTCCTTAAGTATGGACTTTCATCAGGGAAAGGTAACCTAGAAAACTCCTCTAAACTTTTCTTCTAATCAACTAATTTCTATGACAATGAAGCCATCTGATAAGTTTACCACAAGTAATCATAAATTATTGGTGCTGATCATTCCTTTTGTTTTTTTTTTTGTTTTTTTGTTTTTTTTGAGAATAGCTTGGTGCTGTCTGAGTAAATTATATTCTGCCTGGGGCTATGTAGCTTACCTCAAATTATTTCAGAATCATCTAAAATGACTCATTTTTCTATTAAAATGATGAATGGGCTAAATGGGGTGTGTAATAAATACTGCAGGTTTGTAAACAGATTCCTGCTCTCTAGAGAACGGAGGCCTTACTTCATTTGGTAATTCTGCCCCTCGGTATTTTCAGAAGAAGTCATCCTTGAAATACAGTTAGCAGAGAAGAATAGAAAAAGTCACATAGGAACAAAATGGTGAATGTCTTTATGGTTAAGAGAATAACCATAGGGTATATGAAAATAACCCCCATGCAGGGCACAGCTCAGAACATCAGAAAACACAGAAAGAGCATAACTCAGCCCCATTTAGGAATCACATCTAAACAATAAGAGCAGGGATACATAAAAGAAATACAGAGTTGTTCGAGAATGTTCACCATTGTGAAGAATTTAAAGTCCAATGAACAAAAATGAAGCATATCTCATTGCACATGATAGGTCACGTAGTAAACATTACTGCTATTCAATTTACTACTGAATGCACTAAACCACAGGTCTACACACAATAAGTGGAAAGTAATTCTCCAAGGTTATGTCAGAACTGACAGTTGTGAGACTTGCCATGATAGCAAACTGCAAAGATTACTGTTGAATGAAAAGGAGCTCATCTGCCTTACAGTCGCATTCATAAAATAATGTACAAAACAAATTTGGGATTTGTGTAGACTGAGACCTGATTAGGCTAATGTTAAACTTTTATTTTTTTTTTTACAGGTTAGAGCAAACACTGAGGGCCAAATTTCTTAGCCTCTTCAGTAGGAAATGAAATTAGGCTGTCACGTCAATAAAATTTCAAGGCCTTAATGACAGTTCATTTTAGTCCAGGCAGTGAAGCAAATAAGTTAACAATAAATGCCAGGTCATTATAAAGAGATGGAATTATAACCAGCCCTTTGCATCTTAGTTATAGTTACCTATGGATTTTTACTCAGTGCTCTCCATACCTCACCGGGACTCCCATAATGACCCAAGTGATGGAATGTCAATAAGCTATTTATGACAGGGTTATGACACAGGATACCATTCAACAAGAGTTGCCCTAAACCCACTTGTTTTTGCAAGCAATTTGAATTTTTTTCAAGTATCAGGAGCAGAGTTGCTCCTCATAGTTGTCTCTAAATATGACTAATTATTCCTAAGAACATCAATAGCAATATACTCAACTGTGCTGTTTTCTTCTCTTATCACTTTGTCAACAAGGTCACACAGTCAGAGACAGCTCCTTAGAGAAAGGCAACACAAATGAATTGCAGTCACCTTTACAGTGTGTTCACTGAACAGGCTTCCCCGTCTTGACAGTGTGTTTAATTTCCACTACCAGAAGAACGCTCAGCCTCTCTAGCCTCCAGGACCCTCAATATCTATTCAGCATGATATTAAGCTTGTTTAAGGCTATTTGGTAATGTTAAGGTCTTAGTGTTTCTGAATGAGGAGGGAGTTCAACAACATACATTTGAGAATGATATTCTTCTGGGTAAGTTCCAGTATACAGGCAATGTTCAATCTGCTAAAGCAGATTCTGCTTTTAAGATCCGTTCTTTGGGCTCTTAATATAAAGTCAAGGCCGGAAAATTGAGACAAAATAAGTTTCTGCTTTTCCACTGTAGTAGGAAACAAACATACCTGAAGCTGCCCTGCCACTCCATGGTATATTTGATTAACAATCTCTTCATAGGGCTGTGTACATTTCTATTGACAATAATAATGCTGTTATAACACACCCATGAAGCAGGAACCACACATGGTAACTAAGAATATAAAGGAAGAAAATAGATATGCATACTTTGTGCTGGAAACTATAATGGCCTGCTGAATCCAAATGCTCAGGAGGGAAAATTAGGCAGATCGCTTCTGCTCTCACCTGTCTTGAAGGATGCTGCCCTTTGAATTTCCTGGTAAGCTATAAACTAAAGCACAAGTTTAGAAAAAATGGAAGTTGCAGATGGACCTCAGATTCCATTCTCACCAATAACGTTGTGGAAAATATCTTACATCTAAGTGACTCAAGTCCCTCCAATAGAAAGCAGAAACTCAAGATTTAAACAGTACTCAAAAGAAAAACCTCAAAATGATTAGCTTCAAAGCAAGCTAATACCCCATGCATATACCAAAGGGGAAATTAAAAAATGAGGCTTAAGTGTCCATGGCAAGAAACCCATGTGTGTACACATATACCAAAGGGCTTTAATATAGGTTATAATCAAAGCACTAAACTGTCCACATACACACGCACAAAACAACAACAATTTTTAAAAATTATTCTTAAGTGTTCAATAAAGCAACCCAGGACAACAGTTGTTACAATGAAACTTCATTCACCTGTTTAATTTAATGATACTAATAATTTCTTGCTGTTCTTTAACACAGAACTTCTGAGTATGAACCATTTCAAAATTACAAACTACAAGTGACTACTTTGCCTGTGGGCAGAACCTCACTTACTTTGGGCAGTAGTGGTATTCTTATCTACCTCCTTTAACTTTGTCATTTTCCTCTATACTCCAAATTCAAAATCTTTTTCTCTTTTACCATGAAATTTCAACTGTCACAGTTTGAAACACAACAAATCTCAGAACTGAAGAGCACACAGCACAAAATTAATCAATTCTTTTCAATTGCTTCACTGGTGCATTTCAGACAAAAAGGAAACGGGGAATAAAAAGTGGCATTTTGTGAAAAACAGTCAAATTTGCAAAAACTAAACTTTATACACTCACCCACTCGTGTTTTTTTTTTTCTTTAGTGTTATTTTCTAAACAGTTAAGGTTTTACAAATTCAAAACTTATAATATAAGCAGCAAAGAAAAAGTATTCAAGGCAAAAACGACCTTCCCCATAAACCTCACACTTGATTGTAGACTTTGAAGGAAAGCAACCAGATCTAATATATCTTTGCATCCTCAGCAACTAACAGTGCCAAGCACATAGTAGCTGTTAATATATTTGTGATGGAGAGAAATGAGGAAAGTGGCCAAATACCTAATGATCTGACTAATGGTCTGGTCAAGAGTTGAATAAAACAATTAGTGCAGTATCTGAGGTCAGAACCTTTGCCAGTTTTACAAGAAGTCAATGCAGGGTTTTTTTTTAACTGATTGCTGTTGATTTCTATTTAAAACGATATAGAAAAAAAAATTATATAGAGAGTAGCTGATACTAGAAACCTTGGGTTATCCTTGACTCTTCTCTCAACTCTCCAAACTTAAAATCCTAATAACACTATCTCCTAAATATTTTTTACATCACTTCTTTCTCGCCATCCCTGCTACCACTGACCTAAGTCAGATACTACCTATTCTCACTTGGATATCTACAAAACTTTATAACTGTTCCATTTCTAGTCATATCCTCTGCAACTCTATCCCCTTCACACTTCAGTAGAGTGAACCATCAAAACAGTCATCTAATTATTTCACTTCCCTTGTTAAAAACCCTTCTATGTATATAATCCATTGTTTTTTACATAGCACATATGGTCCTCCATCTTGGCCCTCCCAACTTCTTCAGCCTCATCTATCAATACTCCTTGCCTTGTACTTTCCACTTAGCAACTCCTTGTAGTTTCCCACTATCTCCATGCCTCCATGCCTTTGCCTACAAATCCTAGCCTATACAATCTCTACTCTTCAATATTGCTGGCTAATTCCTACTTACACTTAAAGATTCAGCTCAGGCATCACTTCCCCTAGGAAATCTTTTCTATTTTACCTCACTTCCTCTCTCCCATTTCCAGAGCTTAGATAGATTCAATTATTCATTTATTCAATCAATAAATAAATATTTATTGATTGCTTACTATTTGCTAGACACTAGCATTTATTAGCCACTCAAATGTGTGTGGAATGAATGAATGCAGGTATAGCTGTGGGTTAACAAGACAAAGTCTCTACTCCCACAAATGAGAAGTCTCATGCTGAATTAAGTGTCATGGCTCTATAACCAACATAATACTTTAAAAACATTGTTTAAGGGAAGCGGCTGTGGCTCAATCAGTGGGGCTCCCGTTTACCATATGGGAGGCCCGGGTTCGGTTCCCGGGGCCTCCTGGTGAAGGCAGGCCTGCCCGCACGGCGTGGTTGGCTGACCCAGCGAGCACAAGCAGCAAGGGGGGAATAAATGAATAAATAAATAAAATCTTTAAAAAATAAAAACATTGTTTAACATAACTGTCTCCCACATTACACTATGAATTCCTTAAGGACAGGATTTTCTCTTTTCCTTTTACATATATCCTTAGTACCTAGCACAGGACCATTCAAGCCATTAGCACTCGATAAAACATCTGTCCAAAGAGTGAAGGAAACTCACATTTAGATTTACAAGCTCCAGAAAGCTTAAGCAAATATTTCCAATACTGAGCTTTCTTTTAAAATTTAAGTAAAAAGAGAAAAGGCTAGATATTTCTGTATTGAGAAATGACTAATGTCACAGTAGCATAATCTAACAAACCAGAATAAAAAAGAGATCAAATATAAATTGCAAAGTCAAAAAACCCACTACTCTTAAAAACATTTGACACAGCAAATATTAGATTTATATGCACAAAATCTTAAAGATACACAAAATGTCAAGTCGCATTAATTTTACAGGTTTCCTGATGCTGTTCCTTTTAATTAGTTTTCATTCTTTAGAAGACACTCCTGTTCCTAAGAAGCATAACTTTAACGTGAATATTATTTAACATTTTCATGCAGGTGTCGGTGAACTTCCTCCTTCAAAACCTCTGGCCAAGATCAACTAATTAAAGTACTAGCGCTAATCAGTAAAAGGTGAGGGATGGCTGGTATGCTCTTCTAGAATCTAGAGCAGAGCTGACAGCATCTTCAGCTAAAGCAATTCTTCCAAAGGGAAAGTTTTTATCTGATCCTATTTCAAAACTTTACCCTTCAAAAAGCTTTGATAAAGCTAGCTGCCACAACTGTGGGACGTAAAGCCTGGACCCCCATCTAAGCAGACAGCAATCTAAATGTCAACTAGTCAGTGGGTAGAATAAGAGGGTGTGTGTGTGTGTGTGTGTGTAATATTTCACAGTATTAACACACATCAGGGTTTTTTTTTAGTTCAGTTTTGTTTTGTTTTTGGAGTTATTTGTCCCAGTTCTCCCGAAATACAGCTTTACAATTACATCAAATGTGTGAAACTCAACCTTTCTTTTGTTGCTGGCTGCAACATTCAGGTTCTAAATAAAGAGGTACAAATCAATGTTTGACCATCATTCAAAAGAAGAGTTCCGCATATTAGGATTAAGAATGGCAGGAAGAGCAACCTAGCACTCACAGCAGAAAAATGCTAACATTCTTGGAATATCTCTCACTTGAATCACAGGCTCTGAAGATGCCCACTCTCCAGCTGGGGATCAAAGAACTAAAATACAATAGTAGGCTCCGTCACTTTCCACACCACACGATTCTGGTTTTAGAGGATAGTGGATGTTGAATCTGGAAAACTAAAACCCTGCATGGAATATATACATAGAAGGGAAAAATTGCATAAAAAAAGTATATTCCCCCTGAAAATCAATTATAAGTAACAGAACTACAATTAATGCTTTTTGCTTAGTAATTTTTATATATTCTTAATTTTCAATAATATCCATGTGTTATTTTAATAATTAGAGGAAAACTCAATGGAATATATTCAACCATTAAAAAGTGATTCATACAAATATTATTTATTGGTATAGAAAGATTTACCATAAAGGTTATTTTTTTTATATATGAAGGCTATTATAAGAGTTATACAAGAGTGTATGTACTTTTACCTATGCTTGGAGAGATACACTGGCACACATAAATATAAATATTTTATACAGACTTAGTAGAGCATGAAAAAGGATAGAAAAACATTAAACCAGAATGTTAACATTAATTACCTCTGTACTCTGAATGATATTAATATTTTTTGTATTTATTTTCTCATCTTTATCCAATATATACAAATGCCTTCTATAAGAACAAATAGTAATAAAAAACACGGAGTCATCAGATACCTAAATTGCTGTAGGTAGCCATGTTGCTGTGGCCATGGCACCACCATTCAAATGTCTGAGCATAGCCAAGCTAGGAAGGGATCCTCTGCATCAACTATAATCCTATCTAAATTCTACTCTTATCCCCTAAATGCTTTGAAGGCTTTATTTGGTCAATATTATGATAGATGCTGAAATTTAGGAGTTGTGAATAGTATAATTTGCCATCTACCATATACAGATCCAGAATAAATAAAGAAGAAATCTACAAAACAGAACATACAATGGCAGTTTCTTATGCTTAACCTGCTAAACAACAAAAAAAGGCAGGCAATAGACAAGATTTATTAGGCACAAAGAAAAAAATGGGCCAAAGATATGTTTTCCAATCAAACCACATTACATAATATTTAAGTTATTATTGGATAAGAAATCTGTTTGTATTTTCACATTGTTTGTGCTAAATTATTCTCTTTTAATGCCGTGTCGTGTGTGTATGTATAGTTAGATTTTGTTTTGTTTTTTTAAACTTCCAATTTTGTTTATCTCCATGAACTAAAAGGCCATGATGAAATATTCAGATTTAGGCAATGATAGGTAGAGAAAAGAATGCTTCAAGAGTAAGAGGCAATAAGTCAAAAAGCTGGGCCACTAAGGAAAAAGCCAGCCAAGGACTCTTCTGCTCACAAGAAACTAAGAATCTTGCTTCCTGACCTTTCTCAAACATGAGCACTGTTAACCCTCTCCTCTCTATCCCCGGCCATCAATGTGGGACACGGTAATATTCATTACCCTTCAACCCACTCCTGACATAGTTTTCTAACTTCAAAATATCCTTCAGCTTAGAAGCACAGCAGATGTAATCATTATTGAAATTACTCAATTTCTTTATTGCTGAAATCATTTGCCTTTCACAATAACTGCTTTCCTTTTATCTCCCTTATTTCCACAGTTCCACTCAACATGCTGTTCTCAATATTCTTTCTTAGCCCATCACCTCCATTCTAGCTTCAGTTTCTACCCACTCAGCCTGGATCCCGGATTAGTCACTGAAGAAATGGATTCATTACACATTGGCTTCCCGTTATTTTCTCTATTTGCATCTGGTCATAGGGTGGCCTCTCAAAGAAATGACCAAGTTAAAGAATAAGAGAGTACAGAAACTGACCCTTTGTTAATGATTCCTAATTGCCTGCTAAACTAGGGACATCCCCCTTATTCTTATATTCAAAGTCCTCTACTATATGGCCCCATTTTTCTCTCCAGGGAGTACCCAACTATGCTTCAATGACACTAATGGTTCTAAGAAGTTATATCTGGGTTTCTAGGAAGACTAAAGTGGGGACAGAGCAGTCAGGACCCCATGCTTCAACCAGAGCAGCTCTACTTTTACCTAACAATGGGAAGTCATTTAATAAGATGGAATATTTTTGAGTGATTCATAACTGCATTTCAGAAGAATGGTGATATAGGAAAATATGCATGCTAAACACTATATATAGCATTATACAAATTCTTAAATATGTCATAGCCTTAAAAAAAATCCAGAGGGAAACATCCTAGTGTAAACTGTGGTTACATAAGAGTGGCAGAATTATGGGGCCATTAAATTTTCTTCTATCAATAATCATTTTCAACAAAAAAAACCCCACATTTTTACATAATCTTTTCTTTCAAAATATTTTATCTTAAAAATATTTTTTAATTCTTTCTTTCCTTAAAAAAAAGATTGTACCCCAAGACCCATGCGCTACTTTTCCCCTTTCTGAAGGCCAGAAAGTGACTGATTAAACATTATTCATCTTTGCTGGAATCTTCCCTAACTAACACGTGGTAGATGCCAGCAGCAGGAGAAACAAGGCTAGGCTAGTGGCCCCAGAGATTTCAAATACAATGAAACCAAAAGACAAGGGGGAAAAAAGCAAACAACATCCCTTCAGACAAAATACAGGTGCACTTCTGTTGTGGTCATCTTGTCTTAAACACTTCTGAAGTTAACCTGCCTTTAAAGTCTTGTTGGTTAACTTTAACAAACTGTCAGTTACTTATAAAAAAATAAAATGACAAGCAAAGAGAACATGAATATTAACAACACGAAAAGTTGGCAAAGAGTATTTAGCTGTTCCCAAACATCAGGGATTTCCTTGCCAGCAAAACATCTCTACTAAATCTTATATACTCACCAGATGCTTTGCCTTAGAGCGTTCCTCCTCACTTGATATTCTCTCTCGAAGAATAGCTCTGGTTAACTGCTCACTGGCAGCAGCCCTCTCTTGGTCCAATTCTTTGCTTTGCTTTAGTCTGAAAAGATAAGCAAATTTTAACTCAGAAGAAGGCTTTTTTTATTAGTTGACATTATTTGAAGAAGGGAAAAAAAAAAAACAGAAATACTTAAATAAAAATATAGAAACATACAGCCATAAACATTAATAGCTGAAATCATTTGGTCCCGCATTTATAATAAACAGGTATATTTTCAAGTAAATCCCCATGCAGGCTCTACTGAACATTTAAAATAACAATTCAAATAAATCAATAAGCTTATCAATTTGCCTATTAAACATATCTAAAGTTATTCTTTTGTACAAGTAAAATCTGTCACCTAAACTTTCCATCCCTGGTGCTGCCATCCCTGGAGATAAAAGTAGTAAATCTAATTAACAACCTATCTATATGACAAATATTTGAATACAACTATCATCTTCCTTTCAAAATTAACTCAATTAAAATATTTATAGAGCACACAGATGCACTGTGCTAGGCACTGAGGACAATGATGAGCAACACAGACCCATTCCATCTCATTACAGCAAGGAAGGCAGAACTAATAACACGAGTATGTTTGTCTTTCCTCCCAGTGAGTCACCACCATTTCTCAACAATCCTCCTATGGGAAAATGGCCAAACTTTTTAATGGCATGGCTCCTCACTTCTAGAACAACTCCAATTTGTCCCTTAGCCTCAAACTAAACATAACACTCCACACACGATCTAACAGAATAAGAAAGCCGAACTTTACCTACCTGGATGTGTCTATAATACTAATTCTATTAATGAAGCATAAGAATGTATTAGGTTTATCAGTAGTCTCATCAGGCAATTAGATCATATTAAGTTACAAAAGGCTAAAACCCTTCATTGTTCATGATAAAGATAAATTAATTTGGCACCAATTTTCACCATAGTGCCTGGCATATAATGGACATTCAGAAATCACTGAATGAGAGTACATTTCAGTCTAATCTTGTGGACAAAGATTTTCTGATTGCCTTTTCTTCTTTAGAATGACCACTCTATACTACCCTATCCCCAAAGGTACCCTATGCTTTAAAAAGAAAAGGTGAAATTGATATGCTGCTATGAATGAAATCTACTTTATATGTGTAAACGATGACCACCAAATTCAATTCAGTACTAACCAATTAAATTTTAGTTTTAAAATATTTTTGAAAAGAAAATAAAACTTGGTTACTACTTTAAAATTGCTACATCATCCTGATACTCTGGATTTCTCAGAAATCAATAGGAATATGCAAAATCACTTTGTAAAATATATTCCCAAGTTACAATGCTTCTCCCCTAAAGAAAAACGCTAGAAACAATTAAAAGCTGCACTTTGAAATTCGCTAATGTAAAAGTAAGCTACAAACAAAAAATAACAAAAAATAAAAAAAGAACAAGTAAAAGTAAGCTACAGGGCATTTTTCTTTAAGCAGTAAATACAAATATGCTTAGATAAGCCAAATTTCTGTATTTCACAAGGATCATACAATAAATTCAGCAGTATCAAAAGCATCAATGCATCAACTCCACCAGACAGATACACCTGTAAAAGAACAGCAACAGTAAGAAGTCATGTAATGTCTCAAGATTACTCATTCTAAAAGTATGATTCACAAATGAGCAGTAGCAGCATCACCTAGGAACTTGTTAGAAATGCAGATTCTTGGCCATTTCACCATACATACTAAATCAGAAACTTGTGGTGGGGCCCAGCAAACTGTCTTAATAAGCTGTCCAGGTGATTACGATGCTAAAGTTTGAGAGCCACTGCAGTCTACTACCAAAATGTATTATTACCCACACAATATACAAAAGGAGGATAACATCAAAAATAAAATGGACCGTATTAGATAATTTTGCTAATTAATGAAGTCATTGTATCAAATTACAAAACTGCATTTAAACCATGTTTACAAGTGAAAGATAGTACTTACCTTACAAGTGAGGTGCAAACAAAACTAAAATAAAACTACTGTCATTTATTGAGCAACTCCTATGCAACAAGCACTGTACATACATATATAAAACTTTTATTAAAATTGCATTATTAGTTCACAAACATAAAGCAAATTCTCTACAGCTAGATTATCTCCTATCTACCACATTTGATATATCAAAGTATCATTTATTTTAACAATTAGGTTTTTTCCGATTGAGTGTACTTGTATATGGTACAAATTTTCATTACAAACAGAGTTATAAATGGCTCAACTTTAAGAAATATAGGATCGTAAAGTTTTGGCAAGTTAATGAAAAGAAAGCAAAAAATTTCAGTGCAAAAGCTTTCAATGTTATAATAGCTTGCAATACTTGGTGCAGATACACAGACTTCAGGGTCCAAACCAAGGATCTGCCACTTACTAGTTGAGTAAGAGTTTTTATTTAACATCCCTAGGTCCTGTTATTCTCATGAGTAATAATGGATTGGTGTAATACCTACATTACCAGGTTCTACATGTACAATGCACTTAAGCACAATGTCAGTAACATAATAAGTACTCAACAAATGCAAGGTAGGTAGGAGTAAGAATAATAGTATGCACTATGGGTTCAAGAATAGCGAGAAAGCAGTGATTTTCTGAAAAGGAGAAGAAAAATCTCCAAATTCACTAAATACATCATGACCATGAGCAGCTTTATCATCTCCATTTTCTTATCCAATTTTTCACCAATATGAAGTCCTGCTTTATTTTCTTTAAGGACTTCTAAAATCAAACAACTCTATCCTTTCTTTCATGCTCCTTTATTTCTTTTCCCACTTGCCTATAACCTCCAAAAGAGCAGGGACCTAGTCTGTTTTTGTTCCCTGGTACTTATTACAGTGCCCATCACAGAATAAGTGCTTAAGAAATGCCCGTTTAATGCTTGCATGCATGAATGAATGGCATATTTCCAACTAGAGACAAAAAAGGATAGGAAAAAAATGGAAAACATGCTGCAAAAAATAGAAGACTGAGAGATATAAGAAAGAATCAGAGAGACAGTCTGGGCCTTACAAGGACCTGGCCACCATTGAATATGTGGCATATGTGGAATATAATCCCAGACTACATTAAATAATCCCAACAAGGGTGTTCTATATTCCACAACATTTCCAAGCCTCTTGAACATCAACACCTAATTGTGCTTGACTCTTGGATGCAAAGAAATTGGGAATGGCAAAAAGACTAAAAATAAAACTATTCTCCTACAGTTATTTTCACTTATCCTTATAAATAGAACGGCACAAATTCTCCAATGGTTTATATTTTTTAAAATGTCTGAAAATAAAAAGAATGGTCTGTGCAATGGCTGTTTATGAAACAGAATTATGTGTCTTCAGGGAGTCTGGCAGTAGGATCAAGAACAAATTCTCATTACCTATCACCAACTAAGCTGTGGAATTTGATGAATCTCAGTTTCCTCAGCTCTTAAATTTGAAGGTCCCTTACAGCTAAAAATTCGACAAACACCATACCTTAAATATGCTATTCCCATTCCATAAAAATTGTTGAAAAGGTAGGGGGTAGGGGATGTATAAAACAAAGAGGTATTATTCTTCAAAGTTTATAGTTTTCACTCAACGGGCACTTAAATTTCTATTCTCATCCTCAGAGCTTCCTTCTACTAATGACCTTTAACTGGAAATCCAAACTTGATTAAAAAAAACTATATACTAAATCAGAGTAAATGGGATTCACAAATTCATTCAATGCATAAATACCAGGTGCCAGACACTGTTCTGATTACTGAGAATAAAGTGGTGAGCAAAAGACACATTGTTTTTGCCCTCATGAGGCTTAATTATAAACTGTGAGAAATGTTTTTTTTATAAAATTGAGGTTACTATCAAAGTGTATAGGTGGGGGCTGATAATTTAAATTATATATAAATGATATTAACTGAGCAAAATGGGGAAGGAGAAAATGTTTTGGCGAGAAGAAACATCGGTCAAGTCCAGAGGTTCTGAAAGGTTCTAAAAGACGACTTTCTTTAGTTAGGTTTCTCGAACCACTATTCCAGATACCAAAGGCTGGCATATCCAGGGTCTCTGGGGAAGCTCTCTTTAAACACATATACACACACAACACACAATTTTCAATAAAAAATTAGTATATGGTCTTAGAAGGGTTCCTGAGCTTAAATTCACCTCTTTAAAGAGTTTTGCTTTCTCACATTATTTTGGAGAACAGAGTTTCAGGTGAAAGGTTTATTAATTGAGATCTGATTTTGTCTAGTACCTTCAGAATTAAAAGCAACAGTTCATAAACTTCACATTTATACCAGTACCCATTTTCCCAACCTTCCTCTCCAAAAAAAATACTTTCTTCTAATAAGTACCCTCTTCCACTGATTCATGTAAATTATTTAACAAAGTATAACCACTTTGCAAAGAAAAACTACTTATATTTTCAGAAATTCACAAGTCTTTCAGAGGGCTTCCTCTTGGGTCCTCTCAGTTTTGTATTCCATCAAGGTATTCTATTCCAGGGCCGTTTATGACAGGTAGAGGGCAGTTTGGTCAACCAAACCTTTATTTTGGGACAACTGAGATGATCTTGCTTTCTGAGCCTCTCTGAATGCTACTGCCCCAATGGTGGAGCTTTAAAATCAGAAGCCAGGTTGTTTTGTAAACACGCCACAAGGGAAAGCAAAGTTAAGCTCTAATTGACAATGGAAGGCAACACTTCATACTGATGGTCCCTGTTAAGTGAAAAGAAAATGAGTTTTAAAAATGTCTTTCAGGAAACGGATGTGGCTCAAGTGATTGGGCTCCTATAGGAGTTCCAGAGTTCGATTCCCAGGACCTCCTGGTGAAAAGCTGGCCCACATGGCAAGCTGGCCCAAGCGGAGAGCTGGCCCACGCGGAGTGCTAGCCCATGCGGGAGTGCTGGACCACGTGGAGTGCTGGTGAAGAAAGATGATGCAGACAGAAGAAAGAGACAGAATAGAGACAATGAGAAACACAGTAAAACAGGGAGCTGAGGTGGCACAAGAGATTGAGCAGCCTCTCTCTACTCCAGAAGGTCCCAGGATCAGTTTCTGGTGCCAACTAAAGAGAAGACAAGCAGACACAGAAGAACACAGAGAGCAGACAGCGAGTGCAAAAACAACAGGGGGGGGGGGCGATAAATAAATAAATAAAATCTTTTTAAAAAAAAAGTCTTTCATTACTAGCTTGCATTTCCAAAGATTTAAGAATTATTTCAAAACAAAACTAAGCATGCCAAGTGTCTTGGAGAATATATTCCTTTTTTTATTTATTGGCATTTCCCATTTATTATTTCAGAGCTCCTGGACTAATATTATTCTACATTAAGCCCCTGATTTAAGTTTCATTTAAATTTTCTCCTTTTAAATACGTATCTCTCCTCATTTAAATTCTCTAGAGTTTTAAGCAGAGAAGTAGGAGTTTAGTGTAAACTTTTCTTATTTGCATTAAGTAATTGGATAGCTTGCCTAAGCTTAATGAAACAAATACCAGTCAGCTCTGCCCTTATAAATCAAGCCCTAGCAACTTAGCTCTCTTTCCTCGGCATATTCTCAATCAGGTGAGAGACTTAAGATAGACAAGCAAAATGAATTTCTAAAACCAGCCAAATCCTCTATAATGTGTATTATTACGTGTCCTTTTAAATGGAAAATATATATATAAACTACTCATATACATTCAGCTCTCATAGACATTTAGTATATAAAATCTAGTTCTGTATATTTCAGTCCCTGTGTAAAAGCCAGCCAATATAATATGATTTCAAAAGAACCTAAAGGTTTTAAGAAAGAGGGAAGGGCATTTTAAAGATAACTGCAGCAAAGCAATTTTTATGTATAAAACCTGATTATTCTCTATGAGGGAAGCATTACTATCTCCATTTTTTGGTGGAGAAGCAAACTCAAGACACGAATCACCCTGATCTGATTTCCAAAACCATGCTCTTATACCTCATGAAGAGTAAGCCCTCCTATGAGAATTTGTTTCCATCACATTAATCACATTTATGGTCATATAAGGACAGTTTTTAAACCCTATATTATTCATAATTATTTTAAAATAAGCTTTGTTTTAATTTGTTCTCACTATCTCAAGTTAGAGTTTGCAGGAGTCTAAATTATTACCATAGTTTTCCAAAGTGGTTTGGCCTTAAAATGTTTCTCTGAACTCTGGTACTGCTCATTTGGCCATTCATAAATACTCAGGTTTATCTTCATAAAAGTTGACATATAAATAATTCTATACAATTCTAGCTTAGAAAATTACTTTATAATTTAATACATAAGGCCATTAGACTACTGAAGGGAAAGTTGATAAGAACCTCTGATAATGGGTGAAAATAAATGGGAAACTGAGATTGTCTCAGATAAAGTGATTTATCTAAAATTGAACTACGACCATTATACTCAGACAATATCTTCAAAGTAATGTGATGTACTTGACTCAGAAAGACTGTTTGAAACACTGGAAGAGAAAAAATGAACTACTACAAACTCAAAGGTCATTTTGAATGTTAATGATAAATTTTATTTTAATGCATCATAGTTTGTCAGAACATGCTGAAGTAGCATTCAAAATACTGTTTACTATTCAATTTTAAACAGAAAAGCTGAGCTGGGTAATTCAACAAACTAATTATTAGACTATTAAAAATAATGACAGAACAAGTGAACAGCTTTCTATTAATAAGATTTTGCAAAAGTACATAGCAAGCTTAACACTTCTCAGCTCAAATTATTTCAAATCCTGGAAGGAAATTTACATGGATTGAGATTCCATAATAAATACAAGAAAATGAACTTACAGTAATATAGTCATGTTATATTCATATATAATATCTAGGTGTGTAACAGATAGAGTTAACATTTATTAATGCTTCCTTTATCACAGACACAGTTCTAAGAAATTGACAGGTAGTAACTCATTTAATCCTCATAGCAACTTTATTGAACAGGTTATTTATCTTTTAGATGAGAAAACTGAGGCACAGCCAAGTTATGCAAAGCTGAGTCTTAGAGAAGTTCTAAGTATTCAGCTCGAGATCACAAAGCCAGTGACATGAGATAGCTAAGATTTAAATCTAGGCAATCCAACTTTGTGCCTGCATTATTATATAAAATACACATGCACAAACACAAATTAAATATACCATTAGAAAGTAAGCTCCATGAAGGTAAGAACTTTGTGTTATGCATCACTGTAACCCAGACACTAGATAGTGCCTCACTCTTGAAAGGCATTCAGTAAATATTTTGGAAAGAATGAAAACAGGGTCTGAACATATTTTAATAAATATTATGAAACATAGGTATACTTTATATAATGGTAATTCAACAATAAACCTCACTGTCATAGAAAGTTGGATGATCTACAATCTAGCATACCTTGTAGTCATAGCAATAGTATTTAACCAGCATTATGACCTGGTTTAGAATCTAATCAAGAGGACATTTACTTTGGTCATTCATGTTTCTAGGTAAATATCATTTAAAATGGCATTCAGAATTTAACAACCAAGGTTTTCTTCCTTTCCACAAGAGCATGATTTAAAAAGGTTTACTTTAATTGACATTAAAACCTAGTCACAATCTGGACATTTTCCTAAGTAACTTCAAAATGATGCAGGAGGAAAAAACAAACAACAACAAAAAAAAAAACTTCAGCCCATAATAGAAACCTACAACTATAACTGGGGATTACCCATAGCCCTAATCACATGCTAGGAGTTGTTTCCAGGTTTCCCTTCTAGCTGGTTGTCTCTCATTTACACTTCATATGTTATTTTGTACCTGTAGTCCCTATTTCAGTTCTCATTTGGAAACAAGTACCCTCTGTCCTAGATTTTCTGGGACTGTCTTATAAAATATTTCCTCCTATTGCACTGAAAAATATTTATACTTGAAAAGTATTCTAATTTTAAGTTCACGAGTTAATGTCACCATATCCATGGCCCCAGCACCCAATCTCTCTCAAGAAGTCACAATAAACTCCCTTGGAGGAAGTAAAGCAACACCCTAAAGCAACCTTTTCTTCCCTCTACTAGAATGACCCCTGGCCTCTTCTTTATGTCGCTGGAACTAAATATTTAGAGACATCTTGAACCAAAATAACTATTTCTTAATACACCAATTTTCATAATATTCAAAATACAACCAAATAATGGTAGGGGCAGGGAGATAGAGACATACACCGTTAAACTGTGCCATGGCAGCAGTGCTGAAAAATGGGCTGTTTTATAGACGTCATGAAGGGAATACCCACGTATGACCTGTTATGTCACTGCTAAGTTGGTTAGCCTTGGGAAAGTCTGGAACCATTCGAACACATGCAGAGGAAAACAATCAGTACTCTTCTCTGTTTCAAAGAAAGACCTTAAGGCTTGAACCAAACTGAAACCTTTCACCCTCCAGTCTGCGCTGAGCCTCTCAGATGTGGGGTTGACAGAGGTGGGTATAGGTGATCTTCCACTGCCCCACACAAATATAAATACACACCACTTGACTCAGTTTAACTCTTTGTATGGTAGATGCTTTCATGTTAAAAGTTTAGCATATTCTTCCACCAAGCCCAGTGTAACATCTTTAATGAAAGAATGATACCCAAAGTCCTTCAGTATTTTTTTTTCAATCAAAAACTCTTTGAATTTCTAATCGTTTTTGATTCATATACAGGACTGCTAATTTATTGATGATAAAGGCTAATGATTACTGTCTTTATATATAAACTGTTTTTAACATTATATAATTGTGCTTCTTTATTCTGTTTAGTTCCTACAACCTTATTATTGTATCTTTTCTGATATATTTCTTTGTTTGGTAACAGCATTGCCAATCCATTAATTTTAAACCTTTATTAAAGCTAAAACAAATTACTTATTTTAAGTATATTTCATACAAATAATATACAGCTCTTGTATTTTTTAACATAATTTGACAGCCTTGATCTTTAAATGGGTAATTCTATCTAGTCACAATTATTAACAGGATAACAACTAGAACACTTACTTTATTCCTTCTATTGTATATTATATTTACTATTTATTTTACTTTGTTGTTATCTCTTTTTCCCTTTCTTTCCTATCCTGGTTTATCAAGTTACTACACACTCTCTTCCCTTCTCTAATTTTTTACAAGATCTATGGTATTCTTCCATTCCAAATGGAGCATTCAGTCATTCCCTTTCTGAATACTTTTTTTCCCTACTACTGTTTAAAAACACAATTCCTACTACTTCTTCAACCCCTACTTTCTGCAGACCAAATGAGATGAAACCATTTGAATACCTTGACTTTCCCACCAACTCAACCCCCCGGTTTAGCCAAGGGTTCAGTGCAATTTGGAGGTTTTTCTTGGGTTTTCTCTTAGGTTTCTTAGATTCATAGGTTTGCTCTTCAAGGATGTCTCTTCAATCTCAAGAATCCTTGTAGCACTTATATTAGACATTCTCAGTCTATCATTCCTGTGCAAATGCAAAGATTGATCCTCAACAGTACTTCCCTTCCACTTTTCCCCTCTATTGCTGTCTCTAATCTAATGAATTTGTTATTTTGTTAGAGTTCTCCTTAAGTATTTTTCTAAAATGGAGTACTGTGCCAGATATCTAGTTAGGGCTTTCAGCTTCACATCCTCTTTCTATTTTCTGCTTCATAATGCTGGCTGGGGCTGGGACTCCACAAACCACATATCTGCTTTGCAGCTGGGTCCCTGGTAGGTTCTGCCAATAGAGGGTGCCAGAGGAAGACTAAAAAGCTGGAAGAAGAGAAAGGAACTCTTTTTTCCTGTTCGCTTCCTATTCCTGTAGCATCACTCTGGCCTCAGGGTTTCACACCAAAACCAAAACTTTGCACCTGTAGCAGAGTTGAATCCAGTCTGCAATTTGTCCAAACTTGTAAAATCAGCCTCATTGGATCCGACTCTGGAAATATCAGCCGTACCTGCCAGCAACTCCTCAAAAATCTGTTCTAGACCTATGGGCCTCTCCTCCTAGCTCAGACATCAGAGCCAGCCAGGAAGTGTATCCTCTTCAAAGGTCTGCGTTATAGGTCCACAGAGCCCCTCTTCCAGGTTTCACTGTTTTAACTCCTACCTCTTCCTATTATTTCCTAAGCCAAGAGGTGGTAACTGCTTCCTGCCATGGCTACCACTGAGATACCTTAGAGCTGCCATATCTGGTTATTCAGGACATGAAATGTGACTAGTTTAAATGGAGATGTGCTTTAAGTATAAAATACACACTAGATTTTGAAGACTATGAAAATAAGAATTTATGTATCTCATTAATAACTGTATATCAATCACATGTTGTTAAAATCATAATTTTTGTATATAAGCAAGATAAAAATATTAAAGTGATTTTCACCTATTTCTTTTTACTTTTTTATATGGGCTATTGGAAATTTTTAAATTATAGTGCTAGCTCACATTATATTTCTATTTACCAGCACTGCCTTAGAGTTTTTTGTTGTTTTGTGTTGTTGTTGTTTGGGGGGAGGGGGGGTGAGCTCTTGAATATCTGTAACAATTCTTACATTAAATTCTCTCTGTAAAAATAGCTGGTGTGGGTTTTGTCTCCTTAATGGATTTTAACTGCTAGCTGTTAGCATGAATAAATATTCTAAATCTTTACATATCCAAAAGTCTCTCCTCTACCCTGAAGGGTAAGTGAGGGCTCAATACAGGATTTGGGCATTTTGGTCCTTTTTGTCAGTAATCTATAGGTGTCATTCTATCCTCTTCTAGCTTCCAGTTTGACAGAAAAAAAGTCTAAAGCCAGTTTTATCCCATTTCCATTATAAATTACTTGTTCCTTTTTGTTAGGATGCTTCTAAGATTTTCTCATCCTCAGAATTCAGAAAAAAATTTAGCAGTATATGATTGGGTATGCATGTTTTCTCGTCAGGCTCTTCAAGAATAAAAAGAGTGTTCCAGTTTGCACACTCCAGTTTATCTTTGGCTCAGTGAAATGTTTTATATCATTTAAGTTTTACTTCTCTTTCTCTTCCTTTTTCTCCTTATAGAATTTAATCTATTTCATCAAATATAAAATGCATGGAGTTCCCCCCCCCCATGCTTTAATATCTACGAAATCAAAATACATCTTAAAACTGATGTTCTCTTTCAATCAAACAGGGGCTTTTTCAGGATTTGGAGGCTGTCCTGAGTGCCGTTGTGGCAACGGATGTAGGCCATTTTAAATCAGCACACCCCATTCACAACTGTGTGGGAGAGAGTGTGGTCTACGATGTGAACTGTGGTCTATGGTTGATGGCAAGGCCCTAGGATGTGTAAGTCCATTGAGGGTGATGGGCCACACTTGTGGGAGATGTTTGTGTGGGAGGTATGGGAGGTGGGGAACATGAGAATCCCTGTAGGTTCTGTGTAATATTTAGGTAATCTAAGCACCTCTTAAGCAAATGCACATATATGCATATATATTTATATATCATTTTACAAATATTGGTATGTATTGTGAAAATTTTTATTTTTACCCACAATAAAAAATTAATTAATTAAAAAAAAAAAAAGTGGCAATAGTTGTCAATGCTAGAAATATCAAAAGCACCACTGACATACACTAACCGTTCTTACTAGAAGCCACCATTTCTGGGTGATCTTCTCATTTCTCTTTCTCTCTGGCTTCTGTATCCCATAGGTGACTATGCCTACTCACTAGGGGTCAGGACCAGCTGCTGGGCAAACTTAAGTGGACGTATCTGCAGAGTGGTGGGAGATAAAGTAGTCTCTGTTCCCAAAGCCCAGTGGTATTCCACCAGCTGACAAGTTTTCAGTCTACTGTCAAAGAAACAATCTCCCCATTTCCCAGCCCACCCAAACGAGTTGACAAGGACAGGAAACCAAAAGGTTCTCTCAGAAACATTAAGACAGACTGGGGCTAATTCTGTTTATTCTTGCACTATGGCAAGGATAACATGTCAAAGTTAATCCAATGCTTGTATCTATCCATCAGATACTCTTCTAAGAATAAGCGACTAATAAAAAAAAAAATTAGACAAATTGAAGGAGAGGACAGTGGAGATGTTTTCAAGTCTCCAACTCCCCAGAATTCTCTTCACTTTTAAAATCCCTATTTATATATATATATATTTAATATTAAAGAGTAAAGCATTATAGGGCATTAGAGTTAATGAGTTATAAAGTGTTGGATGAAGCAATCTAGAACACAGTGCATTGATTCGTATGGAAATAACTGTCTTGTGGAAATATATCATCCTTTCACTATAAGCTGCATTTTCCTCAAAAGAAACTTTGAGATGTAAATATACCCCTAACTGTAGTACATATGAAGTCCTTCTATATGGGTGAAAAATATTAGCATCAAAGCACAATTAAGAGAAATTTCACATCAGAACAGACAACATGGTGCAGGTTTTAGGGAATCAAGGTATTGACAGATGGCCTATCTTGCAGAACACTGCTTTGATTAAATATTACATAGTGGTAAGCTATGGATTAAAATCCATGGCAAGCATCTATTCTATGGTGCTGATGAAGTACACAGCCAATTGCCATCTGAGCACATCTGAGGGAAGAGTGACATCCTCTTTGAAAGCTGAAGAAGGTAATGAAGATGTATAAGAAAACAGAAGGACGACCCCTTTCCAAATAGGAATATATGTCGCAAACCCAATTTTATTCTCAAAAATAATTTGCCACCCATTCCAACAAAACGATAGCAGCATCTCAAGAATTCAAAATTTTATGTCATTAAGCAACAACCCCAATTGTTTTTATTAACTAAACACAGGCCTTCAAAAAGAATCTGCATCATTCTCATTTCTGAATAAAGATGACCCTATATTTTTTTCCCTCAACTTCTCTGTAACCTCAAAATAAGTCTCAAGAGTTGAAGGGGACTTATGCCTCAGAGCAAGCTCATCCTTCTGTTAAAAGTCACAGTGGTATGCACAAGAAGTAGAAGGGACAACAGCATCAGCACCAACCATACTTGCTCCACAATGCATTCTTTTTAGATAACAGCAATCAATTTTCAAGCCTCTCTGACACTATTCATCAGTTAAAATCTCTTTCCTTGGCAGATGTTTTATTTGTAATATTTCCTATGAAATCATGCTAAAGAAAACAAATTCTAACAGGAATACATTGATCTGAAAACCACCATACTAAGTAGTAGAATGGATTTCATTTTATTTTAATTTTTACTTTAAACATAAAATGCAATGACAGGCTGATATGTATAGAAAGAGCAAAAAATGAAATTCTGTATGATTTTACCTACTGTCATTTTAGGGTAACTTCTGATCATGCTCTTACTTGATATTTTCTAACTCTGAATCAAAAGTTAAATCATACACTTGCGTCAAGAAATGAGAATTATCATTCAGAATTCACCTCAAAGATAAAAATAAAGCAAACAAATGAAGTCATGTGAAATCAAAATGCATCAAAAAAGCACTTCTTGCAAATCTAACATGTGGACTATTGTGTGAGAACATGAGCCCACAGGAGACAGAGCATAATATCTAAGCCTTGCCCAACAGGAGTCTACTGTAGGACACAATTTCAGTTCATTCCAACAAAAGGCATTCAAACCCATGTGGTCCTTTTACTTTCTATTCATTTTTTTATTTTTAGCATAGAAGATTTTAATGTATGGCTTTATGCCATTTAAATGAAATTTATATAAATATATATATACACACACACAATTTTCTACTAATAATAATATAATAACCACCCATTTACGGAGAACCTCCAGTACTCAGGCATTTTAACAGATGTTTTACATATGTTAGTTCGTTTAATCCTCACAAAAATCCCACAGAGTAGTTGCTATTTCCCTTTTAGAGCTAAAGAAACCAAAGCTGAAAGAGATTAAATAAATTGCTCAAAATCACTTAGGAAAATATGTGGTAAAACTCTAGATTTATGACTCCAAAAATCATCTTGACTGTGTGAACAAAAATGCTTCACTTAAGATCCTCAAAGTAAAATGTTCAAGTATTAATATTCATCTCTAGCCTTCCCCTATCTAACAAAGCCCTCCTTTTGTCCATTTATGTACTGCACGGTAACAGGGTCTGGCATTCACTTGGCACTAACGCAAATGCAAAAGCAAACAAAGGTACTGATTATCAAAGGGCAACAAAAGGCTAAAGGATGATCCAGAAAGTGCTTCCATCCTATTGTTTTTTTCACTCACAGATTCTTGAGGTTGAGAAATACTGCTTATAGACGTATTCCAAAAGCACAAATCTGCATATAGAATTACATTAAGTCAAGAAACAGAAAACTAACACACAATTATAGTCACATTGATTATAACTTCAAAATACTATGCATAATTTTATACAAAAAATTAAAAGAGTTTTGGGTTACATCTTTTTTCCCTTCAGAGTTACTAAGGTTGATAACGTTAAAAAAAAAAAAAAAAAAAAAAAAAACTAATTTTTAAGTTACTTTGTAACATTATTAATGCCTTATGCAGTCCCGCAAATTTAGTGCTTACAAAGGGGGTGAGCCTTCCAAATCCCTTTGCTAATCAGCAACATAATTTCCAAATGACAAGGAAAAGGTATGTGAAATGTTGGAGTGAGGAAGGAGTGCTCACCAAGCTTTTGAACCATTTACTACAAGCAGCCTTTCCAGAAGAATAGCACTGCAGAGTAGAAAGCAGTGCAGAGTAGGAAAGAACTACAGTTAAAAATATCTTGGGCATACTGCCTACGTGCTACACAAATATTCAATAAAGTAAAAACTTCAAAATGACTAGGTAAACAGCATCTACTTAAACAAATAAAACTATATTTCCACAATGTTAACAACTCTTTCTAAATTTCAACTACATTACAAGGCCTGTGGAATGGAAGCTTTTTAATTACGCAATATTAGTCATTGACATAGTGCTCAAATCCCACACAGCATGAACCATGTTAGCTAAACTAACAAAAATGAATAATTTTACTTTCCACTAGCAAGAATTAGCCATACCACCTTCATTATTTACGTCACAATATCTATTTCTATCATTTTTTGAAATAACTGTTGTCAGTGTTTCAAGCTGAGCCCACTGGCTACCTGTACAGCTTTTGATCCACATGGCATTGGGCAATTAATCTAAATTCCATTAAAAAAAATTTAGCTAATCAAGGATATTTTAAATCAACCTACACTCTCTAACTCATTTCCCTCATTAAAATTCTAACCCATTAAATGTCAATAATCACTAATGTATAATCAATACAACCCTACGTCAGATAAAGCTCATAAGCTATGTCACTGCCACTGCACCAAAAAAAATGTATAATATGCATCTCTTCATAAATTATGAATTTTCATACTTTTTGCTATGTGAATTTTCCTTATTGCACCAAGAAAAAGGACTTATTTTCTTTTTTTAAGAAGGAAAAGTTTTAGACACAAAAATGCTTCTGTCATTTTCCTTCATTGAAAGAATTTTGTGGCTTCTCACTGTAGCTAACAGGGTTGTGAACAGCAGCAAGAAACTAGATGCACTCACAGCAGTCCAGAACAAATTTTGTCACAGAGACCAAGGCTTGAACTTGATCACTCTCTTACACTCTGCCGAATATCAAAAGTAGTTTCCCAGTTACTCCACAGTTCACAGGAGGCCTATCTAGCCTTGATTTTGTAGAGATGATAGCTGGTCATGGAGATTTGAAAAATGGTCTCAGAATCAGATACTGCAGTTTTATAAGCACTTAGACTTACACTAACTCATATTCAACTCTCAGTTAAAATAATTTTAAAAATAAATAAATACCGTCAAGAAAGAAAGATTTCAGGAATAACTATAAATTTCATTAAGATGTATAGCAGATGTTATGTGGAAGATGAATATTCATTCCATCTGGCTTCCACTGCAATCCATTTTATCTTTACAGTGATTTCCAAATACCCCAACTCAAAATGCTTACATTGTACAAAATTTCAACTATATCATGTTTGTGGTGCAGTTTGTCGTTTTTTGCTTAGTTCAACATGACTAAGTTTGTTAAAGTATTTTGACAGACTTGCATAACATCCCAAAATGTTTTGAACAATGCAGTTTAGGCTGCAATGCAATATTAATGAATGAATAATGTTCCTGAATATTAGGTTTAATATTTAATGATTCAGAGTACTGCCTGGATTTGATGCTGAAGAAAAATGAGGTTTGAAATCACTGCACTTATCAGGGGACTTGAGAAAAAGACTACCGACTCCAGGCAAATCTTTAATGTAAACTTTGAGCTGGGGTCTCAGTGTGAAATTGATGCTTTGCCAACTAAATTTCTAGTACTTATCAATATTCACAGGATCACACCATTTATCAAGTGTCTTTCATAAGAATTTTTAAATTACTAGGCACTCACATGCCTGTGCCAAGGGGTGAAAAAAAGGAAAGTACGTGCAAAAACAACACTGGGTAGTCTACATTCAAATATATTAGGAATTAAATCTGCCAATTGTATCAACATGTCAATTTGATTATTCCTCTTTTTAAAGATGTGTGAAACTGTAATAAAGTAGCAAGTTCTGATGAAATAATGACTTGTTTCCACATCTTCTATAGAGGCAAGTATTTAGCTTGAAGGATCACAGAACAAAGTTAGCTCATATGTGTCAATCTAATCCAATGACTGGGTAATCTGCACACATTATTGGACTTGCCGCATTTGTAAACAATCCTATGTCTTAAAAATAAATATAACAACAGCAATAAGAGTAGGACTTACTGAAATCAGCTAAGAAATATCCAAAACCACAGAGCTGTGAGGGGACTATAAAGTACTCCTAACCAGAATGTTAGTATTACTGTGATTTTAAAATAAAACATTATTCAAAGGATGAAAGTATGGCAAAATTTCCAATATTTATCTGCATTTATAGTTCACAATGGCCATGCCAATAGTCACTAAAATAGAACTGAGAATTAAAATACCTGGGTTTAATACTACTCTGCCACATATTAGATCTATCAACATAACCTCTCCAGGCCTCTCTGGTTTTCTCATATGAAGTTGGGTTAGTAAAATCCTCCCTCAAAGGTTATGTTGTAGGATCAAATTAAATGATACTGTTAAGCAGATCAAAGAAAAAACACTATACCAATGTGAATAATAAAGACAAATCAACTTAACATTTATTGAACACCTACAATGTTTCAGGAAGGCCTCACTTCATTTACATTATCAATGTGGTTGTAACAATAAAAAGAACAGGCGATGGCTATTTCTATCTTGCCTGATTTTGTTGTGATAATAAGAGGGAAATGAGCACAAAAGTAATAGGAGAATGAACAAAAAAATATGGGTGGATTCTTTTCTCTAATATCTAAATTTCGATTAATGTCATATTTTGATAAGTCCACAAAGTATCCTTTTTAATTTAGAAAAAAAGAAATTGCCAGCTACATTCAATGTTCTATTACTTGAGTTGACATAATGTGTTTTTAATCATTAAGTATTTACTGAGCACATATTATGTGTATTTATTATATGCACTTATTATTAGCATTTACTATGTAGAAAACATTATGTGAAAAATCAGACTGACTTTACTATCCACCACAGTATCATTCCTTCCTTTATGTCATGGCATTTACATAATGCTATTAAGATCATTCTATTCCATTTTTACCACACCAGCAATTATATTAACAATTATTTCAAAAAGAAACAAAACCGCTAAAAAATGTATGCTGTAGAAAACTTGTCAATTTGCCAGTAATAGGTAGAAGTCCTTATTCAGTATGAGATCTCAATCATCACCACAGTCAGTGACAGTCAATTTTTCTGTTAAACATTTAAAAGAATTGATGCTACAAATTCAATAAAAATTAACTGACTCCTCCTAGCACCAGTCCTTATGTTCCTACAAGTGCCTATTTAATAGCACACAGAAGCGGTTATTAGACTTTTCTCAGTTATTAATAACTGAAAAAAAGACATTTAGATTTTTTATCCACCCCCAATCTAAAAATCTATACTAAATTGTAGTAATTTTTAAATTACTCTCTAATTTATAATATACCCAAAAGTAGAACAGCATACCTAAAAAAATGCCTAGAATACACAAGAAATTATCAACAGCGGTTACCTCTGGGGAACAAAATGGGAGTCTGAACTTTAACTTTTTTCCTCTTCTGTGATGTTTTCACTTTCATGAGATTGCTTTACTTTCAAATAAAATTAAATGTAATAGCAGCACTGACTAACATATGAAATGCAAACTGCATATGTCATTTTAAATTTTCTAGAAACCACTTTCAGTAAAAAGATTCAGGTAAAATTAATTCTAACTAGGTATTTTGTTTAGCTTAATACAGTCAAGATATTATCATTTCAGCAAGTGATCAATACAAAAAATATTGATGAAATATTTTATATACTTTTTTTCATACTGAGACTTTGAAATCTGATGTGTATTTTATATTTAGGGCATATAATTCAGACCAATCATGCTTCAATTGCATGGATACACATGACTATAGAAGAGCAGGGCTAGAGTAGGTCTCAGAGTCATATTCAGGCACAATTAGGTTATTTTTCTTTCTAAATTTCAAAGCAATAAAAAAGTGCTCAATAAAACTTCCCTCTCATTAGTTCTCAACAGCTCGGCCTACCACTTTTTCATTGTTGATTTCTAAAATCTTTTATCAAGATCTAGCTTTTAGATGGCATGTTCCTCACCAAAGACAGATTTAATTTCTTTTGGCAAGGGCTGTATCTAGCCTGCTATCCAATGCTCTCAATTCTTGCATGTTACTTTAATAACCACATCAATGTAACACTTCAATATACCAGCAGCAGAGACCTTAGAATGTTACAAAGGGTCTCCCAGCTCTTGAAAATTATTTTCTGAGTAAGCAAAAAGAAAGTAAAGTCACCAATACTCAAGAATCAATCACTTAGCATCAATATCAGTTTTAAAACTAATATTAACTAAAAGAAATATTTTTCAAACTAAAAACAAATTGATATTCCAGAGAGGGAAAAAATCACTTGTTTCTGATAAGAAAAAATAGTCATATCTCATCTCCCACTTAGTGCTTTTGGAACTAGACATGCGGAGTTTCTATATCTTCCTGTGTTTTCACCAACCAAAGAGTTTTTCTACACTCCTTAGAAATGGTAAAGGTAAGCGGAAATGAGACATATTGAAGAAAGTAAGCAGGGATTTTTCACTCAATGCAACTAGCTAATTCTTTAAAATGGATGGATAGATGTGTGGATGAGATAGTAATCTGGTTTATGGACCATTCACTATGCTTCTGTGTGAGTCACTGTGCTGTGCTAAAACCTTTACATGGAATATCCCATCTAATCCTTAAAACAACCCTAAAGATAAGGCTGAAGGTAAGTGTTATTGTTTTCTTACATATGAAGACACTGACCCCTGAAGAAGTTAAGTATTTTACTATGTGGTCTCAGAATTAGAAGCCCATAAAGTTGGAATGCAAATCCAAGCAGCCCGACTCTTTAGATCATACTCTTAACCCTTACATTCTACTGCATCTTCAGTTTACAAACACAAAAGAGCTCTCTGTAAGAACAAGCATTTTGTATGGAAAGTTTAATATATGCTAAGCACTTTACATATGTTATCTTATTTAATCTTCATTTAAAAACAAGCCTATCAGGAAGGTATTATTAACCTGATTTTATAACTGAGTAAGTTGAGACTTAGAAGGCTAAGTCACTTATTCAAGATCACAGATTAATAACAGGGAAAAATGGCATTCAAAGGAGATCTCGCTAACTCCAAAAGACATAACTTTTGCTTCTGGTTTTTTGTTTTTTTTCTCAATATTTAAGTGGATTTGATATTTTTATAATGGTAGAAATCCATGATAATTAGGTTTTACTACTACTAAAATTAGTGGTACATAGCAGTTCACAAAAAACATTCCTTATTAGAGATAACCTGGATGAAGATAAACACTACAGAAAAAAAGACCACACATATAAGACGACTATTTGAGGCAATCACACTGCTTCAATTTCTGATTAATTTTTTAGCTTGCCTTAAAAGAATTAACTCAGAATGGGAGTAATATTTAAATAGGAACACATTTACAAACTCTTTTTTCTTGTCAAAATCTATAGAGCCTGACTAAAATTGCTCTACCATGTAATGGCACATAATAATGGCTGCCTCCTGAAACCTTCATATACAATACACTCATATCAGCAGGAAATGATGCAATATTAACTTGCCATTCGTTTAAATAGTAATTGAGCAAGAATAAAAATGAAAGTGAGTGACATTGTTACTACATTTTCATTACCATTTCCAGAATGAAATGAATGCCCAGGTCATTGAAAAGTAAAACATGTATTTGAATTTCTAGGAGTTGTAGTATGTACATATACATACGTCTGTGAACATGGAAAAGGGGTGGGAAAAGATGCAAGCAACCAATGAGGTCAATTCAGATAGTTTATGAAAAAATAAATCCTAAAAGTATTAGGATCTACCTATATATTTACCAAGACGAACTTCAGAAGGCAGTTTCTCTGGTAAGATAAAAGTTTCAAAGACCATGTCCAACATGATAACACAGAAGACAGCCAGTAGAATTTGAAAATCCCAATATTACCAATTCTTAAAAATTCCCTTGAGACTCCCTTAATAGGGCTAAAAGAGTAGAGAGTTGGCAAACATGCTCTTAAACTAGCAGGATACCTGTTTGCTTTAAAAATGGGCTCAAATGGTAAATTAACCTCTCTGGATTTGGGTCAATCTCATGGAAAGACAAGATATATACCATTATTTTTTAAAAGTAAAGTTAAACAAGCATCACAATTGAGTTTTTATTTTTGCCCATGTGAGACATAAAACTGGCTAAAGATCTCACATGACTCAAAAATGTGAAAACTGAAGAAATGTACCTTTGTTACCATCCTTCATATATGACAGTGAAACAATACCATTTGGCTGTAAAGACCAATTTAACTTCCTTCCTTACCACAACAAACAATAGCAATTTTATAGTCTTCTACTTCACACTTGCAAAGGCTCAATGCTTTAGCTCAAGCTCTTGCCCAGAGTGATCTTTCATCTTTGACTGGCTACTCCCCAGCCCACTTGTTTTACTACTATGAGAATGCCTACTTAGATTTTTAAAAAAATAATAATAAACATAATTTAAATAGAGCTATATGGCATCATCTTTTCAAATCAATTTAACACTAACACTAACCCTTGTAAAACTTCAAGCACATCAGAGTCTTGATGAAAATAACTTCCATTAGAAAGTCAACACTTAGTTCTAATAAAGCCATGACAGTGTCAAAAACAAACAAAATAGGAGCAGATATGGCTCCAAGCGGTTTAGCACGCCTGCTTCCCACACGGGAGGTCCTGGGTTCAGTTCTGTCCCAGTGACTCCTAAAAACAAAAAACAAACAACAAACATTTATTAAATAAGGGTTAACTTATCAATCACCTATGGAGTAGAGTCTGTACATATTTTACATTTATCTGTCCTATTTAATCCCACCAATAATTCCAAGATACAAATTAATAACCTCATTTTTTTTAAGTAAAAAAAACTGTGGCCAAATGAGGCTAAGTATCTTATGCCAGGTCACAGAGTAACTAAATTGAACAAATGGGTATTCACATTTAGATCTGAACCCGGAGTTCATTGATTTTTCCTCTATATGACATTGCTTATTAAATCAATGTGATGTTTGTGGGGAAGCCCCCATGGTATTCGTTTGAAGTTGACAGCTCAGAAATAATTCATATATATGCTTATATGTAGCCACACACATATATGAATTCTTTCGGGACTATGAATTTCAAAAAATATATGTATATCACTTTGCAATTGTATGTTTCTAAGTCTGATATTAGAAATTACTATTATTATTATAAAGAAGAAAAAAGTGATGATTATTTATGCTGATGAAAGTTTGTGCGTTGAATTAAAAAAAAAAAAAAAACAAGCAAACAAACGAAAAAACCAACTTGGGGGAGCCAATGTGGCTCAGTGGTTGAGCACTGGCTTCTCACGTACGAGGTCCCAGGTTCAATCCCTGGCCCCAGTGCTCAAAACAAATAAACAAACAAACAAAACCACCACAATACAGTGGTCCTGATCATTCTTTGTTTCTGACCCCTGTTTTATTCTGTGACTGGTGTAAGTTAAATTTTTTGAAACCAAATCGCTTAAGATAAATTGAATTTTTGTTATAATGATTAGATTCAGTGTGTGACATTTGCTTTTTCAATATCACCATTAGGTATTGCTTTGAAGGTCTTTAAAAACTGAGAAAGAGCTTGAAAGTTAACTCATTCAAACATTCTGATATGATAGGAGGCATTACAGTTTAACAATTTAAATTTCATCTGCCTTATTACTTTTTTCCAAGAAGCAGAAAAAGTTCTGGATTCCCTTAATTTTTCTGTTAGAGTTACAAATTGAGCCAGTACTTTTTGTATTTTGATTTGAATTAATAATTTTTTACCTATAGTTAACTAAAGTGATTATGAAACTGTTATACACCAATAGTTTTCTAAAATGAATTCAAATCTCCATTTATACTGTATAATGTTTATTTTCAGATTCCTTTTGATGATATAAATATAAATATACATAATTCTTGTATGTTTAAAGCAAATTTGATGAAGGAAGGAAGGGAGGAAAGAAAGGAAAGAAAGAAAGAAAGTCAACGCTTAGAATTTTGAACCAGAAAGGTACCTTAAAGATTAATATGAGAATTAATTTGCTGCTGAGGAAGAACTATCAAAACAAAACCAAATCCATAGGACAACCAGCAAGATGGCGGCAGAGTAAGGTACTCCTAGAATCAGCTCCTGCCACAGGGCAGTTAGTAATGACCCAAACCTAACTAAAGGACTTGTTTGGCAGCTCCAAGAAACCGAAGTGCATCCTGCATTATCCTTGAAAGAATGGAAGGAGGAGACTGCCCATCTGCAGAGAAGATTCCTAAGTAGAGCACTCCACGCCACCGAGGCCGGTGCCCATTCTCCACTGGAGGCACAAGCCGCCTAAGGAGCTGTTCTGCCACTGGAATTGGAAGCTCTACTTCTCAAAAACGTGGGAGGAAGAGATGGTTGGGCACCAACTTCAGCTACTGATTGAACCTGTCCAAGTCGGAAGGAGGCTGGTAGCCACCATTTTGACTCCACCCCCAGCATGAGGGGAAGCCGGGCTGACTGAAAATCACGGTGACAGTAGAGACTGATTTCTTTCATCCAGATTGGCCTGCAGCCCTAGCCTAGGCTTCAGCCCTACCTCAAGCAGGGAGGAAGCTGGCAGGACCTGCAACAGTCTATCCAGGTAACTGCAGGTACATTTGGCTGACACAGACTGAATAATTGGAAGTCTACCAGGGCAACTGTGGTCATCTTGGACCTGCACTGCATAGATTGCTGCCCACCCATGAAGCTCCATTCCTGCCCCAGGCAGGTGAAAAAGGGACGAGAAGCTTCATCAGTCTCTTTGGGCAACTACAATCTAGGCCTGCATGACTTCGATTATTCCACACAACTGTAGCTCTTTCCCTACCCCTGGCAAAGGAGAAAGTTGGGAGAAGCTTCATCAGTCCTTGTGGCACTGAGGGAAGCTTGAACCTCCACAGCTTATAGCACCTACTACATCCTTGGCTCCTACTACACAACCAGCAAGAGAGAAAGGGCAGGAAGCCCTAAACTAAAGAGAAAAACTGCACCCAAAATAAATACTCTAGTAAGCCAGATGCCAAGACACCAACAAAAAATTACAATCCACACCAAGAAACAGAAAGATATGGCCCAGTTAAAGGAACAAGATAAGCCTCCAGATTACATAAAGGAGTTGAGACAACTCATCATAGATGTTCAAACAAATCTCCTTAATAAATTCAATGAGATGGCTAAAGCAATTAAGGATATTAAGAAGACATTGGATGAGCACAAAGAAGAATTTGAAAGCATACATAGAAAAATAGCAGATCTTATGGGAATGAAAGGTGCAATAAATGAAATAAAAAATGCACTGGACTCATAAAATAGCAGATTTGAGGAGGCAGAAGAAAGAATTGGTGAGCTTGAAGAAATGGCCTCTGAAAGTGAACATACAAAAGAACAGATGAAGAAAAGATTGGAAAAACTTGAACAAGGTCTCAGGGAATTAAATGGCAGCAAGAGATATGCAAACATATGTGCCATGGGTGTCCCAGAAGAAGAAGAGAAGGGAAAGGGGCAGAAGGAATATTTGAAGAAATAATGGTAGAAAATTTCCCAACCCTATTGAAGGACATAGATGTCCAAGTCCAAGAAGCACAACATACTCCAATCTGAATAGACCAACTCCAAAACACATACTAATCAGAATGTCAAATGCCAAAGACAAAGAGAGAATTCTGAGAGCAGCAAGAGAAAAGCAATGCATAACATATAAGGGATACGCAATAAGATTAAGTATTGATTTCTCACCAGAAACTATGGAGGCAAGAAGACAGTGGTATGATATATTTAAGATGCTGCAAGGGGAAAACTTCTAGCCAAGGATCTTATATCCGGCAAGACTGTCTTTCAAAAATGAGGGCGAGTTTAGAATATTCACAAATAAACAGAAACTGAGAGAGTTTGTAACCAAGAGACCCGCTTTGCAGGAAATACTAAAGGATGTGCAACAGCCTGAAAAGAAAAGACGAGAGAGAGAGAGACCTGGAAGAAAGTCTAGAAATGAAGATTGTATCAATTAAAGTAATTAAAAGTGTCAAAAGAGTGGTGAAAGTAAAATATGACAGATAAAACCCAAATATTTAGGAATAAACTTAACCAAAGATGTAAAGCACCTGTATTTAGAAAACTAAAACTCATTGTTAAAAGAAATTTTAAAAAGTCCTAAATAATTGGAAGAACATTCCATGCTCACAGATTGTAAGACTAAATATCATTAAGATGTCAATTCTACTCAAATTGATAAACAGATTCAATGCAATCCTGATAAAAATTCCACCAGCATTTTTTAAATAAGTGGAAAACATGATTATCAAATTTATTTGGAGGAGTAAGGGGTCCTGAATAGCCAGAAACATCTTAAAAAGAAAAAGTAAAGAGGACTCTCATTTCTGGACTTTAAATCACATTACCAAGCTACAGTGGTAAAAACAGCATGGTGCTGGCATAAAGGCAGACACATAAACCAAGAGAACCGAACTGATGGTTCAGAAACAGACCCTCACATCTATGGTCAAGTGATTTTTGACAAGCCTGTCAAACCCACCCAGCTCAGGCATAACAGTCCATTCAACAAATGGTGCTGAGAAAACTGGATATCCATAGCAAAAGAAGGAAAGAGGACCCCCATCTCACACCTTATTCAAAAATTAACTCAAAATGAATAAAAAACCTAAATATAAAAGCAAGAACCATAAAGATTCTAGAAGAAAATGTAGGAAAATATCTTCAAGACCTAGTGGTAGGTGGTAGATTCTTAAAGGAGGTAAGAGGCAGACTGAGATGGACTATTGATATTATATGTAAAAGTTTTAATTAGCTTTACTGTAAAAGTATGGAAATGTACAGAGTTGATGATTACACAGTATAGTGAGTAACAGCTGGTTTATAAATGGGGATGTGGCTGAAAATGGTAGTCTAGGATATAAATGCCAATTGACAGAAAGTTAGAGAATAATCTAGGGACTGAATAGCACAGTAAACCTAGAGGTAGATGAAAATTGTGGTTGATGGTACAGATGAAGAATGTCCTTTGTGAGCTGGAACAGATGTACATCACTGTTGCAGGGTAGTGGGAATGTGTAGAGGCATGAGAAAAATACAACTGGAATGACCTATGGATGGTGGTCAACAGTAATAATGTAATATTCTGGCATCTATGGCAAAGATGTACTGTGTTGATAATGGGGAAGTATGGCAAATGTGTGCCAAATATACGCTAACAATCATACATAATAATCAGATGATATCTCACAATCTGTAACAAATGTTCCACCACGGTGTGGTGTGTTGATAGAAGGGTGTTGTTTCGGAATTCTGCACATGTGCACGATTGTTTTCTAAGCTTACAACTTCTGTCATAAAAACATATTTAAAAAATAATAATAGGGTGGATTGGAGGAAAAATACACTAAATGTAAGATAAGGACTATAATCAGCAGTAAGAGTTTGACAATATTCTTTCATAACTTGTAACAAATGTCTCACGACAATGCAAGGTGTTGGTGGAGGGTTGATGTACAGGACCCTTGTATGATGTTATGAATGTTTGCTGTGTAAGTTCAAAACTTTTACTATACACTTATTATTTATGTATGTTCATGTATAAATGGTATAAAAATGATAATAATAATAGGGTGGGTTGGGGGAAAATACTTTGGGTAGTAGTAATATTTTGAGGATGCTCTTTAATCATTAGTCAAAAATGTTTTACAGCAATGCAAGGTATCTGTGGTAGGGTGAGGTATGAGAGCACTGTATGATGTTATGTATGTTTGTTTTGTAAGGTCACAACTATTGCTATACACTTATTGTTAATGTATGTTCATGTATGAGTGATATACTTCAATAAATTTTTACAAAATCAAAAACACACACAAAAAACAAATCCATCAATTTTTGCATCTATCAGTCTATCATTTCCTGAAAGAGACTACTAGAGTAATTTCAGGATTCATGAAAGCTAGACCATGAAAGCATAAGTTAGGTTTCAGAAAAGCTAGCTTATAAGTAAAGATAAAACTCAAATAGAACCAAGATTTAAAATGATGTCCAGCCTATAGAGCAGGTTAGTATGATACATGTCCAAAAAGAAAGTGAGAACAAAAAGACAATAAATAACTAAAGATAGTGGAAGACTTAAGTGGAGGATGAAAGATAATATGAGTAAAAAAGCATTGTGAAGGAAGAACAGTTTCTAAACCTTGGGTAGGAAACAGGAGGGGGCAAAAGAAACTTTTTAAAATAGCATAATACTTTGCAAGAAGAAAATCTTTAAATGCAGGTACTTTTCATTTTAGTTCAATAATCTATGGAACTGATCACTGTGATAGATCAATTTTTTAAAAGGCTGTGCGGGGTATTGCTGATTTAGCGTTTATATCAAGTCTCTGCTTTCACTTCTGTAATAAAGAGGGAGTTTGAAAGACTAATAGTCATTGTTTTTATTGTTATTAAAATTGGTATTATAAAGATGTATCAATTCAATACAATTTCAGTACATCATTTGAGCTTCACAACACAAGGAGGAAAATAGGATTTATTACTTTTGCAATTGTTTTCATTTTAAAAGATGAGAATACTGAGTTTGAGGAAACTATATGATTTACCCATGGTCAAACAGTTATTAGGTGGAGAGGGAAGGGCTTGAACGCTGATATTCTGATTCCCAATTCTGGGTTGATTTTTGTTTGAAAACAAGACAAATAACTAAAATCCCTGCCATCTCTAAATTCCTATCTTTGTGTTCATTATATTAATCAGCATTGTGTGGCTTAAGAGTTAAGTACCTTCCAGACTCTCACTCAAAGAGTGATCCTGAACAATGAAAGAGACTTGTGATACTACTATTTTTCACAAAGAGCAAGTTCCTATCAGTTTGGAATCAGGAAAAGTTCCAGCAAAAATATCTACTTATATTTTTAGAATAATTAGAATATACTTATAAAAATGACTGCTAATTACAAAAAGAATGTAAAAATCAAGAAACAAAGCAAAAGCAAAAGTATAATCAATTTAATATTTTTTTTACCTAGAGTTCATTCACCCATTTCACTTTCACAGATTTTTCATTTTGACCTTAAAATATATTTGATATTCCTCATTATTTTTGTAACAAGCAAAAAAAGCAAATGCCTGGGAGCAAACGGAGCTCACGTGGTTGAGCGCCTGCTTCCTACGTACAAAGTCCCAGGTTCAATCCCTGGAACCTCCTAAAAACGAAACAAATGGAACGAAAAAACCAACTTTCATTGCAGAGTGGATGTAGCTCAGTGGTTGAGAGCCTGCTTCCCATATATGAGGTCCTGGGTTCAATCCCTGGTACCTCCTAAAAAAAAATAAAAAAAATTAAAAAAAAAAGCAAATGCCATATTATCCTTCAAAAGACAAATGAATTAAACAGTCAACAAATATTTCTTTAGTGCATACTATTATACAGAGAGCTGGAAATATCTCAAACCTGGTTTATTTCTTCTGCTGACACAACTGATTTTATGACACAATTGTAAAAACCCAAAGAAATGGCATGGTGTTGAGAGATTAACTAAATCACATTTAGGAGAAATCTGTTATGGTTTAGAAACATTATTGAGGGAAGCGGCTGTGGCTCAATCAGTAGGGCTCCCGTTTGCCATATGGGAGGCCCCGGGTTCGGTTCCCGGGGCCTCCTGGTGAAGGCAAGCCCGCCCGCACGGCGTGGTTGGCTGACCCAGCGAGCACAAGCAGCAAGGGGGGGATAAATGAATAAATAAATAAAATCTTTAAAAAAAAAAAAAAAAAAAAAAAAAAGAAACATTATTGAGCCCACTCCAGGGCAACTATTGCATCTCAACATCTATATACAGAGGTCCTGGTGGCAGATTTTTATTTATACGGTTAGCTAGCCTGAGAACATTATTAATGTGGAGTTCCTTTTTTTAAAAAAAAAAAAACCGATACTGACTTAACAACAATCCAAAATGATATGGCAAGTATTTACTAAGTGCCTAAGCTCTCATGGTACACTGAGGAATGACAAGAACAACTAAGAGATGATTCCATCACACCACCCATCTAAAATTAATGAAAATACTAAGCAAATAAAGATGTGGTAAGGTATATGGGCATAACACAACATAAGAGAATGCAACACTGGATTTACTACTATGTTCCCAATATATGAACCAATGGGGAAAAAATAAAATCAGGGACTCAAAAGTAGTGAGTTAACTAGCACAATTTCTTGAAGATAATCAGGTAGTACTATTTTTGTATAACATTTGACCTAGTAATTCCACTTCTATGAATTTAGCCTAAGGAAATAATCCAGGATATGTGTAAATTTAACAACAAGGATATTCAATGTAGCATGTTCATAACAGTGAAACATTTTGAATCACTTATTAGGAAGCCTAAATGTCTAATAGTGAACTACTATGGAATTATATGATAAAAAATGTTCATGATACATCATAACAGGAAAATCAAAGTACCTCATAAAAACAATAGGACAATATGATACTACTTATATTATTCTCACATACACACACACACACACTGTGTATATGCCTGTGTGCCAAAATAATTCTTATTTTGTGTGAAAAGCAGGATTATGGGTAATTTTCATTTTCTTCATTTTGGTTAGTTTCATTTCTTCAATTTTCTATACTGTGTGCATTATCTTCATAATAGAAAATAGCACTTCTTATACCATCATGTGCTTTTTTATTTTTGCTTTTATCTACAGACATTCTTAGGTTCTAGGAAAATATTATGGACCAGGTGAAGGTAGGATACAGAAAAGCAATCCATGCAACAGAGAAACAACCATGGGACAAGGTACCAGAAGCAAACAGAAGCGGACCATAGACGATGACGCTGGAACAGGGTCAGTGCTCAGGAATGGATTCTCTTTACCAAATACCTGACCGGCCACCAGAAGTGGGCACAGAAGGCAGCAGCATCGACACTGCTGCTAACTCCAGCCCTCCCCCCTCCCCCCAACATTTAAAGATCCAAGAGTGGGAGAAACTAGCTAGTCTCTGGATCCCATGCTACATCTCTGATGAGACAACCCCTCCAATGCTACAAATATGTCTTCCATGTCTCCTGATCTTATGATTCTTTTAGCTTCTTGATTAATTTACTTGCCCTTTCAAAATGTCCTCTAATTCATTACAGCCTTCCTGGTATTGCTGTCTGGCTTCTCAACATGTGATATCAGATGTCCCATAAACAACAAGACTTTTATATTAAAACTGCGAATTAGATCCAAGCATCTTATTTCTCTCCAAGCCTATTAACTTGATGTTCTACAGGTGGAATCTCATTTAATTTGCCATTTACAGGATAACCTTTCCAGGTGTATCCCTCAAGTCCTTCCTGCTATTCTGGATACCTCTTAATATCTGTGTGTTGGGAAAATGATCTGAATGAGGTAAGCAAAGTAATCTGATTTTTTCCTGTTGGAAAAAACTGGAGGAGACGAGCACACAGTGTACTACTAGTCCATAACTGGATGACACCCTTAAAAAATGATTGCCTTTTAAAGTGACGCTCAAGGGAAGCGGCTGTGGCTCAATCAGTGGGGCTCCCGTTTACCATATGGGAGGCCCCGGGTTCGGTTCCCAGCGTGGTTAGCTGACCCGGCGAGCACAAGCAGCAAGGGGGGTATAAATGAATAAATAAATAAAATCTTAAAATAAATAAATAAATAAATAAAGTGACGCTCAAATGGCCCCACACAGTGAAAAGTTATGAATATTTCTGGCTCTGAAATAACAAGATGAGTGATCAAAGGGGTCAGGTAAGGAGATTTTCATTCTTCTACATTTTGCCACTGGTCATATAGCAAAAGACAGCTGTCTTTATGCATAGACATGTCATCAAATGTTTCCAGACTCAGCAGATTAGACTACTCGTGGTTTACAGGCTGAAAAAAAAAAATCAATCAAAATGAGACTACTCTGTCTTCTACACACAAGCAGAAAAGTATGAAATTCTAACTAGGAAGAGGGGCATACTGATATGTCACAAGTATATTTTCAACAAAAGTAAAAATAATAATAATAATCACTTTGCCAACTCCATAACACATGTCTTACAATGAGAAAGAATGATGTATGTTAAATACATAAAGATAGCACCAGCAAGCCATAAAAAAATGCCTGAGACAAATTTAAATGACCACCATAATGACGAATTTGATCTTTTCTTTTTGTAGTCTCCCTAGGCATATGTCAGTAAATGAGAATAAACATGTTATTTAAAGAAATTCAATAGAAGGCTTTAAAATATACGGTACCACAAAAGGTCAAGGCCTGGTATTGATTTTAATATAACATTTTTGTGCAGCTTCCCAAAGGGTTCTTTTCTAATATTGTTCTTCATTTCTTCTCTCACTTTGTTCCCTGACTGGTGAATTTGTTGTTCTTGTCTTCAGAAAGCTGTCTAAAGCTGAGTTTGCTGAGTGTGTGTCATTTTTATGACAAGCAACTGGGAAATGAAAAAACAAAAAAACAAAAAAATCAACAAACACCACACCACACCACCTCCACCGGGTTAGAGTTAGAGGAAGATAGACATAGGAGGACATGAAGCACAAAACAATGTTCAACTCACAAACTCTACTGGAACACGTTAAAACCCAGAATAATTTGCCATCAGTGGCCACTTGGGGCTTTTTGTCTCCCCTGGGTGGACACTGACTCCTAGGAGCCAGGAACACAGAGAAAAGCAAAATAAGGGAAAAGATGATCTCTCTGGTTTCAACAAAAAAACTCTCACCAAACACAACAAGGATGCAAACTTTCAGATATGATAAATCCATGTTACTCTGGCTCCTCTTGAACCAAAAGCATCAAATATTCAGAGGAAAACTAGAATTCCTTAGACAAAATTCATGGGGACCCATCAGAGGGCATCTGCCCAGAGACTTCCTGACTTCTGTACCTACCGTCAAGGCTTAATGACTTACATAAAACATGTTCTGGTACAGTCTCATATAAAATATGTATAATATAGTATATATTTTATTTTTTTTTTTTATTTTTATTTTTTTAAGATTTATTTATTTACTTTATCCATTTCAAACCCCCTCTTCCCCATTTTGCTGTTTTGTGTCCATTCGCTGGGCAATTCTCTGTGTCTGTCTCCTGCCATCTCCTCCCATCCTCCTCCTCCAGTCTTCACCAGGATTCGATCCTAGAGACCTCCGATATAGGAGAGAGGTGTTCTGCCACCTGCGCCGCCTCAGTTTTTTTTTTTTCTCTTTTTACCGGGAGGTCCCAGGGATCAAACCCAGGTCCCTCCCTATGGAAGACGGACGCCCAACCATTTGAGCCACATCCGTCCCCCTTATATTTTACATAAAGTTACAAATTTTGGGTGTTTATAGCTGACATTAAAAGTAATTCAGGGGGACGGATGTGGCTCAAATGGTTGGGCGTCTGTCTCCCATAGGGAGGGACCTGGGTTCAATTCCTGGGACCTCCCGGAAAAAAAAAAAAAAGGTAATTTAAAGACCAGACGACATTCTCACAGTGCCAGTTTGTCATATTTAGGCAATGCTCACTAAAAGTTGAAGCAAATTAAGCAACTGTCTAAGGACAAGATGGAAAAGTAGATCATGTTAGCCTAAGTCACCTGAAGCCAAAGAAATTACTGCCCCAGGAGTTATAAATGCAGTTCCTATATCAAAAAATGAAAGCCAATTAAGCCCACTAGAAGGGAAGACATAAATCACAGTTGTTTTCTAAGAAGCATTAAAAGGAAATACAGGAAAGAAGTGTGGAGGAAAAGAGACTTGGATTTGAATCCTGATGCTGCCTTTTGTCATAATACAGCCTTGGGCAAGGTACTTAACCTCTCTGAGCTGCTTTCTGACTGTAATATAAATCCGTAGAGAACAGAGCTATCACATCCAGTTTGATGGGGGTCAGGGGACCATAGGTCCTGGGGGCAATGCAGGCCACATCAGAAAATTTTAGAGCAAGCAAACACAAATGTGCCAGCACAGTGCCTGGTACATAAGATACAATCACTAAATGGTGGTTGCTAATATCATATGATTATTTCCATACCTCTTTCTCCTTTTGAACAAATTTTATCCCGTTTTAATCTATTTAGCCACAATAGGAGAATATTATTGCAATATTAATTCATTCTTTTTGGTACCTACTATAAGCCAGACAGTGAATTTTAGCTTCAGAGCTTTATATTCCAGTGGAGGAGACAACAATAAACAGATAAAGTACTGTGAAGAAACATAAAACAGGGGAAAAAGAGCTACAATGAGAGGAGAGGGGAAAAAATATTTTGGATAAAATATCAGGGAAAGCCTCTCTCTAAGGGCTGAGAAATCTGGAAGATAAGAGGGAACCAGCAAGTATTATAGGCAAAGTGCTGAAGGCACAAACAAGTTTGGCAGCCAATGTGGCCGAAGTGGTCAATGAGAGGGCAGTAGATGGGTAAGAGATATACAGGTAAGCAGAGGCCTTCTTGGTCAAAGTTAAGGGTTTGAACTTTATGCTAAATCTATTGGAAAGCCATTAGAGGGTTTTAGCAAAGAAAATGACAAGATTCAAAATACATTTTTAAAAGCATACTAAAGCTGCTTTGGATAAGAGTGGCCTCCTGCAGGGGACTTTGTCATAATCAAAGTTTGAAATGGTAATAATGGCTTAGACCACAGTTTCTCAAAAACCCTTAGCACTACTGACATTTTGGACTGGATAATTCTTTGTTGTGGGGGACTGTCCTATGCCTTACAGGATGTTTAGCAGTATCCCTGACCTCAATCCACTAGATGCCAGTAGCACAACCCAAGTTGTATGTGACACCCAAAAATGTTTCCAGACATGGCCAAATGTCACATGGGGAACAAAATCACCCAAGGTTAAGAGCCAGTAATTTAGGCTAAGGTAGGGATGAGAATGTTGAGAGGTTTGGGATTTGTAATATATTTTAGAAGCAGAGGTACCAGAGATGGTTTATTGAACGGAGTACAGGAACCTAAAGAAAAGAAGAATCAAGAATAATAAGTAGGGAAGCGGCTGTGGCTCAATCAGTAGGGCTCCCGTTTACCATATGGGAGGCCCCGGGTTCGGTTCCCGGGGCCTCCTGGTGAAGGCAAGCCCGCCCGCACGGCGTGGTTAGCTGACCCAGCGAGCACGGGCAGCAAGGGGGGGATAAATGAATGAATAAATAAAATCTTTAAAAAAAAAAAAAAGAATAATAAGTAATGCAATCTGATATTACCTTCAACTTTTCTTAGACATTATCCACATTTTCAGTACACTAGTTTGAAGAAAGAGCTAAGTCAAACTTACCAAGGGCTGTACAAATAACAAAAGTTACAGAAACTCAGTTAGATGATGATTTGGGCTTCTTTTCTTTAATTCTATAAAAACTGAATTGTAGAGTTGACAGATATATTCATAAAGAAATACACAATTTCCAACAGATTAAAGCAAAATCTACAGAAATATTAATATTCATCCACTATTTGACAGTATTTTGACAGTTTTACTTGAAAGTAGTCATGTGAATTTAAAAAAAAAACGAAACAGTCCTTTCATTTGCGAATTTCCTTCAGTGAGCCACATCAAAAGAGACCCAGATAGAACATTCAGATAGGCAACACCACTGATGAACCAGAAAATCATGTAGCTTCTGAGACACAGCCCAGTAAAGTGATTATGAGAGTGTGGCTTTAGATGCCAGACTGCACTCACCTGGTTCAAATCCCAACTCTTCTATTTTCAAGCTGTCTGTAAGCAAGTGAATCTCTTGTGTTTCAGTTGCCTCATCTATGAAATGAGGAAATCAACAGAGAAGGACTTACCGTGTAAGGTTGCTAGGAGGATTAAATAATCAATATATATAAAATGCTTGGACCAGTGCTAGGCACAAAGTAAGTGTTCAAAAACTGTTAGTTATTATTACTATTATTAATAATAATATCTCTAAGAGTAAAGTCTCCTTAAATGGCATAGGTTATATCTAAAGTCTACCTCGTGGGCAACATGGGAATCCCAGTGGGTTCTGTGTAATATTTTGGGTAATCTAAGCACCTCTTAAAATATATTTATATAATAAGCCCTCTCTCACTTGGAGTTGGAGTGGACATCACCATCCCAGTCGCCTCTGGATTGGGGG